>CM021769.1:26709884-26906308 GCA_011076525.1 Nettapus auritus
AAGAAAAGAAAAGAAAAGAAAAGAAAAGAAAAGAAAAGAAAAGAAAAAAGCTTCCTTGTGGCTGCTGAACTGGGACTCCAAACTTGTAAATTGTGGAGTCATTGCTGGGAGAGGGATTGTCTTATGTCTGTCAAGCACATCTTAAAACACAGCTCTTACTTGGGTTTGGAGGTCTATGTCAAAGTGTAACATAATATTTAATAATCTGTAAAATGCTGACATGAACAACATACAGTGGGAATTCCACTTTCTTTTTAAAAAAAAAAAAAAAAAAAAAAAAAGTTCTTTTTACTAAAAATGTCAGCCAGCATGAGAAAAGTCTTAAGTCTAGGTCTTAACTTTACCACCACTGATCTTATTTTACCTGACATATTTTTTAAAAACCTGTTTATACCTGCTCAGGACCTGGTCCTTAGACTTTTAAGAGACATAGGACAGTATTTCCATCCAAGTTCACTGCAGGTATTTTACATACTTCCTCCATTCCAGCTCAGGCCTCTTTCACTATTAATTCTTTCCATGTGAGTTGTGTGTTCTTCATTTTAGGAATATTTTGTTTTTCATATTACAAGTGGGAAAAACCAATGAAATACCTCTTCTATGTCTTCCCTTATCCTGTGCCTTGTATGTTCTGGGACTGCTAATGTCAATCTCTGTGGTTTATCTGCTGGGGTGAAGTTGTTCTGACCTGCAGTAACAAAGTACATCATTGTTGGCTTGCATGTTATAAAAATGATGCACAATACTCGCATCTAAAAGTCAGAATAAACCTTTTACGCAGCTCTTTGTCAGTTCTACAAATGGTTGCAGTTAATCGATGCTATAAAACTTTCCTTCAGGCACTGGTATTCAGCTTCCACATTGGGAAATGCAGTTGAGTCTGACATTTTAAATACAGGTGGTGTTACCTAATGAAATAACTTGCGGGTTGAAAATTCCCATCACTGGAAAAGCACAAAACTACGGTTGAGTTAGGCTATTTAAAAACATCTTTTGGAGCACTGGGAGAAGACACATTGTACAGACACTATTATTGTGCTCCTCTTTCTGCAGACGCTTTTAACTCAACCAGGGGTCTTGTGTCCCATTGGAACATCTATGTAATTTTCATTAGCATTACTGGGATCTATGCATATGAGCTGATGAGGACACACATTGAATTCAAAATTATCTTTTTCTTTATTAACAAGTGTCATGCAAGTGTTGCCATGAGGGAAGCCCTGGAGACATTTTTTTTTTTTTTTCTACCCTATCCTGCTTAACGAACACTGTAGATTTAGCAAAAATTTCAAGACTTCTCCAGGACATTTTTTTTTTTTCATTTTGTATTTAGATATTTGCCATTCTGAAATCAACTAGCTTCATCTCAAGGGCTGTGTTAAAAAAAAAAGGCTGAGGAAAGTCTCCCAGCTGATGATGAACAATGTGGAAATCCTGTAGGGTCTTATCGGAGGTTTTAATAGTGAATCACTAGCTAGACCCTTTTTTACTCTTGTTTAGGTGTAAAAAGAGTAAGGATGGTACTTGTAATTTTGCTCCTAAGAAGCTCTCAAAGAAACAACGTTATATCTATCCAGGCCATTTTCCCAGCATTTTCTGACATTCTGGACACTTAAAAAGGGATGACATAGAGGAGGGATGTAAGAAGATCATGGTAGGAAAGGCAAGGAAAAAAAAGCCTTCTGGGACTCTCCCGTTAAAGTACATGCTGTACTGTATCTGCAGTGAGCCCATGCCTAGAGGGCACAATCTATCCTTAAGTGTATGTGACCTACTAACCACAGTGAAAAAAGAGCAGGTGATCTGATTTACTGCTTTTCTGAGAGAATAACTTTCACCTTGGCAGGATCAACTTGAAGGCAGCGCTCATTCTAATGCGTGCTGCTACTCCCAAGGGTTTCATGGACCATTCTTTAGAGCAGTTTCCCGCCAGTTTTTCAGCAAAATTGTTTAAAAGGTCAGCACAGAACTGACCATACTCAGAAGACTGTTCAGTCCAGCTGGTGCAGTGTTTGCTGTTCCCATTTCTAGACAAGTGAAAAAGAGTAAGTAATATGCAGAGAAAGCATTTCCGATAAAACTTTTCAAGGTCTCTAGATTTTAATTGATCCTTTCAAAGATCTCAATGTAAATTATAGCATAGGTAAGTTAGAAAAAAATTCAGAAAATGAAGGAAATAAAGCAAAGGAATCTAAGGGTAATAATGGGATTTTAGATATCTCAAATTTGGCCTGCCTAGCTTTAGCCAATTTAAATAGGTCCTATGTTTAAGAGGGCAGGGGCTTTGTAGTTTTTGGTAACTGGGCCTCTGGCAGCAGAGTGGCAAATGTTTGTGACACATAAACTTACCAGTCATTTTGGGAATTCCTGGTCAAAGTGACTTGCCCAAGCTCATACAGTAAATCAAAAGTGAAACCTGTACAACAGGATGGAGTCCTGCTTTCTGAAGTTTGTTTAGTTAACCAGTTTGTAACACTTTCTTCCTGTTCCAGCTGAATCATTTAATCACTACAATATTATAGTTTGTTTCAGCATTTTATATTGCCAGCAGGTGGGGATTTAAAAAGCACTTTGCTGTTCACCTTTTGGTCATCCTCATAACTTTCATCTGTGTATTGTTTTATTTTGCTAGAGGCTTTCCCAACAGGCTGGCTTTTTCTGTGAAAAGCTGCATCACCTATGGAGCTATGAACTGTGACCTGCTGGTGCTTGAATGGTTCTACAGAAACTTCAGAACTTCATTTCCTTTTTTTCTTTTTTTTTTTTTTTTTTTTTTTTTTCTCCCTTCCTTTTGCCTTTCTTTCCCCTTCTGCTTGCTTTTCTCCTTTTTTATTTTCTCAAAAAGTTATTAAAGCACAGATTTATAGAGTTTAAAATCCCCTCCTACAATTCCTTGCTCTCTGGGCAGGCAGGGAAAGTCTTTCAGCATTTGGTATTCTGGACTGCTCTGTTCAATGACCTCATGGGTTTTGGAGCTGGATTTTTCAGTTTTTGATAAATACTAATTATACTATTACATTAGCAGTATTATCATAGCCCAATCTTCCAGATATTATTCTGGTATCCCACTGATGGTACTCCCTCTATGAATGTGTGGGGACTTCTTTGTTACTGAGGAGAAAGGCTTCAAAGAAAAATCAGTTGCTCAGGAAGGTGTTAGCATTTCAGTGTGTGCTGTTATTTTTGTGTTTTCCCAACTGAACAAAGTACTGGTGTAGTTAGGACATACATTTTAAGGATGTTGTACTTCTTTTGTGATATAAAACCAGTGTTTTGACCAATCTAAGAAACCATTTGCACCAATGAGTAAGCCTCGGTATGCAAATCTTCAAAACAACCTCTCACATCTTGCCTGTGCAATTGGTGGAACAAGAATCCTGGAGTTTCTTTCCTTTTGATGAGCAATATCCTGCTTACCCTTCAGATGTTCTTCGTTACTTTCCTTCACTAGATGAAACTCTTCCTTTTTGCTTTATGCTCAACTCAGCTGTCAGGTGTGCTGGCTACTGCCAACCTACATCTGCCTTGCGGTTTTCATCCCAAATATTGTCCTAAGTCAGGAACTACCTCCTGTGATCTATTTTCCTTAAAAGGTTGTCTTTTGCGTTTGCCGCTGCTATGTGTGGCAAATTGATGAATAGATATAGATCTGCCCACTGGTGCATAGCGGCCTATTGCTTGTTCTATTTGCCTACTGCTTAACTTGGCACTCTTTTTTGAGTAATGCCTTTTGTTTTCTGAGAGACTGCTGTGAATACAAATAGCAAAGCCCCACTTCTTCATCTCATCAATCTCTTTGCTCATCTTTTACCAAATACCTGGGAATGTGTATTTCTGGAGCAAGGGACCCTTTTATCATCTTGCCATTGCCATCAGTCTCTGGTCTGTATTTCCTTCTAACTCTTCCTTTCAGCATTTTACAGGGACCTAGGGCTGAATGTACTCTTCTCAGTCCCCAGGGGTACAAAATTGCTAAAATCTGTGTGCTTTGCTATTTCCCACTCTGTGTCAAATGCCAGCTATGCAATATCTTCCAAGAGGTATGGCATGACTCAGGATCACAATTCCTACCTAAGAGTCATTTCTATAATTCTCCCTGAAGTAGGAATGGCAGGCTATTGGAACCAAGAAACTAAGTGCCTCCTGTAATTAAAACACAAATTACCTGACAGAATGATATTTAAAACGTTATGTGATAAAAGGAAGGGAAGGCCGAAAACCAAACTGGGGGCTCTCCAATCACCTTGTGGACTAAAGTGGTTGCATTGGGGGTTTACAACCATGGGGACTTGTTATGGGATGTTTAAAGAATCAAAGAAACTGAAAGAAAGGTGTTTAGGTGATTTGGGGAAGAGCAAGAGTAGGAAAATAAAGGTGTCAGTAGATAAAAAGGGCCAGTGGCATATAAACTGTTGTGGCTAGTCTGAACACCTGTATGGCTATGCCCTGCCCGTGACCAGTGCAGCCTGTTCTATCACTAAATTCCTTTCTAATGCTGTCTTGTATGAGGGCTCCCTATTCTGTGTGCATGTCTGTATCAGCCACGTTGCTTTGGAATGTTTGACATATGTAATAAATTTGTAACATAGCACTATAGGGTGCATATGTACAGAATATTTAACAAACCACTCCACCTCCAAAGTTGGAGGTTAAAATTCAGTCTCATGAAATTCCCTTTGAGATTATCTGATTTACTTTTGTTTGGATGTGAGCCTTTGATGACTATACATGTATTAATTTTTCAGTTCCATAGTTTATAATTTTAGAGAAAAAATAAAGAGGACTGCATACATATGTACTGGATATTCAAGATTGCTGTCTTAAATTTGACATTAAAAGTATTCCTTCATTACATAAGTGTGGAATTAGGGAATATTGCAAGAAAATCTTCCTAATGTAGAGTTCCAGAAACACCAGGACAAATACAAAGCTTACATTCCTACTTGTTTCTGTTCTAGAGGCAAACAATGCTGACATCTTGGGCATCAAATTTCCTTTTTTAAAAAACAGTTTCATTTTATTATTTTACATGCATACAGCTGGAGGAGGGCTCCAGCCATGGTGGCTTGCATATCCAGGTGCCAGTACAAGGGCAGTCTGGGATCTAGAGGCCAGATACTGGGCAGGGATCCATGTGAACTTTGTGGCTAGCCATTTAGATATGTAGCGCATCCACGTGTAGTGTAAATGTGTGTTTTGTGTGTGCATGTCTGCTTGAAACTCATTTTCAGCCTTGCTAATGGTTGGACCTGGGCATGTAGAGCTGCAGCAGCCTCACCTCTCTCAGACTGGTAGATCTGGCATGACACATTTTCCTCTAAGACATGTACCTTGAATTGCTCTAGGTCATTTGTACATTCCTGTCAGCCCAACAGATACATTCCCTGGATTGTCTCATGAGTACCCCTTTGTGCACAAATGAAACATCCATACCAGTTCTGAGAAGTTGTGCAGTTACTGCTGATTCCTTTTTCATCAAAATCTTACATTGTACATATAGCTAAAACCACTGTGCATGTCTAATTCAAACTGTACCTCTTACTTTCTCTGGTAAAAACCCCTGTAGTCTAGAGAATTAATATTTTTACTTGTTCATCCTGGTCAAAACTTCTTAGGCTACTTGAAATCTCTGCAAAGAAATGCAAAGATATTCTAGGATGGTGACTGACTACTCCAGTGAATCATCTGTGTTAAAATCCTGAAAAATTGTTTTATTCAGTTATCTGACATCAAACAATTGCACTGCATATTGTTAGAGTGTCAATAAAACATTCATGATAGCTGCTAATACATGCTCAACAGTTACTCAGCAGAGTCCAGCAGGTTGTGATCAGGCTGCACACACATTCTGTAGCAGAAACTGAATTGATCCAAAACAGTACAGAACAGCCAAAACTGTTTTTATTTTAACATACCAATTTTCTATGTCCTAATCATCAAATGCTCTGGTTCCTGAGCTCTACTGTTTCTAGGTTTCCTTCTGAGCAGTCATCTTGCAGCTGGAACTGCTCCATACAGCTGCAAGATTTCAAGAAGGTTGCCTCACTTATCTTTTTAAATTAACAAACAAACAAACAAAACAAACAAAAAAACTTTTTAAGATTCATGAACATGCAAATTGTCTCAAGAACAAGTGAATTTGAATTGAAATCTCCCAGGAGACACTATAGAGTAGGAGCATACAGAGGATGCTTCCCCAGATTGTGGGATTCTCTTGAGAAAGCAACCTGCAGACAATGGAAGGTGCAGAAGTATTAAATAATGGCTAGGTATGCTAGGTAAGTGTTAATAGGTTGTCATCTAGATTAAAAAAATGGCAAAAAAAAGTCATTTCGATTTAGTATTTAGCTTAAAAATAAATGTCTCTTCTTTTTCTCTCCAGCATCCTTTTAAGTCTTTGTAACACTGCTATCTATTCTGTTATTTACCTTAATCTGGCTTGAAATAAAGATGATATGTAGATGGCAAGCTAACAGTTCTTTTGGGTGAACCTTAAAATGAGGCACTAGAATATACAAAATGCTGAAAATCCCCATAATAGTAGCTAAATGCCCAATAAAAAGAAAAAGAAACAACTCTCCAAAGTGTCTGTCTAAATCCTATCATGGTGTATACCTCTATTGAGCAATGCGGACCAGTTTCTTTATGGAAGCACTACCTTCCAGTAACCAGTGTTAACTAGTTTAATTTCCCCAGCACATCCTGGATAGTAGAAAGAATCTGACTTGTGAGGGTATTCTAACAATGTGAAACATCACACACTTACATTACTGAAATCCCTTTCTTTTCTTAGGGTCTATCCAGATTTCTTAGGAAGATGGTAGATATCTAGTGTAAAGGGGACAGATTCTCAATTTTAGACTGTCAGCATCTGTTTGAAGATGTAGCAGCTGTATATCATTATTCTCAATATAGGTATTTCAGTTTGTCAACAGAACTGATGCCTAAAGGTCCTGCAAATACCTTGCTTAGTTTCTTATGATATACCCATGCAATCAAGTTAATTTGCAAAACATTTTATTCCCAATACCACTTATCAAAGGTGTCATGCATCCATAGGTTTGTGGATGGAACATCGACGATGTGATAATGGATCTTGCAAATGCTGAATATCATTGCACCATTTATTGTTAATGTGCCTTTATCATTGGTATTAACTATTAAGTTCTCCTAATTGTAAACAAATCCCTAGTTTTTCTTAAATTATTCTTACCAGGAGAAGACTATTGACTCATTCTATGCTAATTACACAAGTTTATTGATGCCTTTTCTTGGAAGCCTGACACTTCCCTTTTTAGTAACTCCATGAATACATTCAACTGAACAAGTGTAAAATATTGTATATAATAGCCTCATGGGCCTATGTTTCCTCTAGTTTCTTGCATCATTTCATGATCCACCTTGACCCGTAAGATTCTCATGGGAATAAGAAAAAAGGTAATGGCAAGTACCTAAGAAAATAAATGAACACGGGGACTTTCAGAAGACACAAGCTAGTGTTAATAAGAGTGACTAAAAAATGAAGAAATAATAGAATAATTTTGCTCTGCTTTCTTTTGGAAGTATGATAAAACTGAGCAAATTTCTAGATCACTTTTTTCTTTTATTCACTCCTTACTCAAGCAATACCTTCACTGGCATCTGTGTTAAGTCCTTCCTGAGTGAAATTTCTCAGTTTTAGGACTTTAATGAGAATAAAAGTGAAATCATTAATGGTGACAGGAGTAAAAGTACTAAAGATGGTGATTATATGATAACTGTACACTTAAGTTTACATTGTCTGTTCATTTAAGCCCAAGATGATACAAAACAAGGTCAGGGGAAATCATCCTGTATGCATCCCCAAAGATATCTGATATATCCAATGACAGCAAAGCCCTGTTTATTCAAAATTCTTTTGGAACATCAAAACATTTGGATAAACAGGGCTTCAAATAATTGAGGGAGTTATTGTATAAGTAATTCACACCGGGGGACATAGCCTAGATTCAAAGGAGTGAGTTTCAGATCAAAGGGGTACAGATAAATGGGATTTTACTCTATATGAACAAATGAAATAAACAGCATTTGGTTATTCAGGAATCAAGAGGTGTCCAAATATATTATGGAAAAGAGTTTAGGTTGAAAGGTCAAAATTGTTGCAATAGGCCATACAACAGTATACTCTTATGGAATGAAAATAACAAATAACTAAATAACATCAACAAGGTTTTTTGGTTTGTTTTTTTGAGCTCACTGATCTTTTTGCCAGGGTCATCTGAATGTTTTTATTGTTATTCCAGCCATGACACTGGCACATATTTTGTGTCAGAATGTAGGGATTTGCAATATTCAGGGAACTGTAATTCATTTTCCCCAAAGCACAATGTAAGCAAACTGTAAAATACACAAGTTGTGTCTTTCACAGACAACATTGTCTGATTATTCATCTTTCTATTAATATCATGACCCAGACATGCTTTATCTACATACAAACATCATAATCTCTAATTAAATGCCCTTTAAAATATAATTTAAAAAAGCTGGTAAGTGTAAAGATCCACACTGATAATTCACCTCCTGCGTTGCTAATACAGTTGTGTGGATAATTTACTAATTCAGACAAATAAACCAACTTTTCCACTTTTTGAAATTTATGCTTGTGTTCCTGTAATTGAGTATTTCATGTAATGTAATGTTCATGTAATTCAGTCCCCCCTTTCTGTGTGTGTAGTGTCCTTTAACAGTGGGGGCAGCAGGAGAAAGTCTCGCCATTTTAAGTGTTACAAGTCTGAAAATCAGCACATTTCCATTTTCTCCAACACTCAATTTCTGTGGCCAACAGTGCTGCCAGGAGCCTGGTTCTTCTGATGCTTCATCGCTCTGTTGCGAAGCCCTCCGGATGTCTTTAAGCCTCATACTTTGGGGGTTTTAAGCCCAGGCCTCATACTTTGAGGATTTTGAGCCCAAGTTTCCTATTTTGGAGGTTTTGAGCCTGGTTAGCTGTCAGCCTTGGCAGCTAGCCCCACACAGTCCCAGTGAGGGTTGCCACGCTGCCGCCATCACCTCAGCACTTTTGGCGGGAAGAGCGAGGCTGAGCCACCGCCATGTTGCTGTGGCTGTCAGCAGGGCTGCTGTACCCTCTTTCCTCCTCCCTAGGGCATAGGGCAGAGGGAAGGTGAGCAGGGTGAGGGGAAATGCCACCCCAGTGTCAGCAGGGTATTCCCCGAGTGCTTTTTCTTCCCTCCTTGGTGAGGGATGGACGGCTCAGGTAGGTGAGGCGTCACACCAGGGCTCTGAGGGGAGAGAGAGGGCGGGAGTGTGACGGGTTTTGGGGGGGATGAGGGCGGAGCAGCTGCTGGGGTTGCATTAAGTGGAGAATGAGCAATATTTAATCAAAGACTGGAGAAATGACAATTTCTAGTCCAGCAAAATGAGGTGGTAGGGGAGGTAAGCCCCCCGTGGGGGCTAGAGGTTGCTGTTGGTGAAAGTTAGAGTCCGGCCTCTCAGCAGAGCTGCAGCCATTAGCTGACAGACAATACAGGTGAGGCCTGGGGGCAGTGGAGAAACGGGCAGTTTGAGGTGCACCACCCTGGGGTTTTACCAGCAGGCAGCTGTAACAGCACGCTTTGGAAGTAAAGATGAACCATAAGCACAAAGCAGAGGAAGGGCAAAACTGGAGGGGGTTATTTCTTCATGGAAACAGGAGGAGACCTTGGAACTAGTTTAAGGCTTCAGCCTGCTGGCCTGGTTTCCTCACACCTCCTCTTCTTGTTACTCTGCAACCTGTTGCGTGGAGTTGTGCTGCCTGTGTTACTGCTCCAGAGCCAATTTCTAGTGTTCTTCCAATTTCCATTAGCAGGTGTTCTATGTAGATTTAAGTATTTAAAGAATATTTTCCCACTTTCAAAAAAAAAAAAAATCATTATATGTTGCTTACTGAAAGAAATGACTATTTCAGGTAAAAGATTTCCCCCCCCCCCCCTTTTTTTTTTTTTTTTCTGTCACTTTACTTTTCCTTTCTTTTACAGGCTTCTCATGGCTTTCTGCTCTGACTGAAGAATCCGTGGTGTGTGTTGTGTCTCGGTTGTGATTCAGTAAGGATATCTTGACCAGTTATCTGCCTGGAGTGGAGCAGAGAAGAAAAGGTACAAATAGAACTTCTGTGTGGTATTGGTTTCAGTTTGGTTGAGTCTGAAGTTGTATGGCCCTGAGTCCACAACGTAGGCTTATGCTTATCTTGCAGCATATAAGCATATACTTTTTTTTTTTTTTTTTTTTTTTTTTAATTTATTTCTGCAAACACTTTTAGCTCTCAGGGTTAAAGACCTGTGTAAGTATTTCAACAACAAAGACGATATAGGTTTTCTTACACTGCTACTATGGAGCCTGTGAAGGCATCACCTGTGTATCTGACGATCATTTCCTATTCTCATGTAATACTTGGATTTTCTGATGTGCTTCTAATGAAAATACTGGCCATGCCATTTTTGGCCTGTTCACCTAAGGACCTAAAGTCTATTTGCTCTCATCAAATTCAAAAGCAAGTCTGTCACAGAGTTCAGTAGCTACAGAATTGGCCCTGTTTTTCCCCATCATTTTTTCTTTTTGTTTTCCCCAAAAGGCTTTCTTTAAAGGGTAAAATCTATGGAAGATGCAGGTCCTTCAGAATCAAACAGAATTAATGAATTTCTCAAGCTCATTTTCCAAAGTAGATTTTTTTTTTTCTTTCCTATTTCCTGCCACAGTCTCAGCCTTTATTCAGTACTGTGGAAGTACAGCTGTATGGTGGAGTATAATTCAAAAAAATGTGTATGCCTGTGATTTAAAATAATACACTCCTTAATTATATTTAATTGTGCCTTATCAATAGCCTGATAAACTTAGGTGTTTGCTGTTAGCATTGATTATGATGCTCTGTAGCAGGCAGAAGCAGTAAACTGCTGCTGATGGAAAAGAAAAGGTAGTGGAAGGAGGAGGGGAGAAGGAGGTGGGAGACGAGAGATTGGCTGCCTTTAATGTCAGTCAGAGCTGCGGGCCCCGGCTCTTCCGCTGCTCTAGCTCTGGCTCTCCCTTGAACAGCTCCTAGAGAGAACAAGGCGTGCGGAGCTCAGATCACCAGCATCATGCTCCTTGGGCTTGGATCGTAGATCCCCCTCCCCCCTCTTTGAACGGTAAAATAACTCCTTCGTCCATCAGCGTCCCAGACAGACCCTGCGAGAGAACACATACGTGAGAGAGAAAGAAAAGAAAGAGGAGGAAGAGAAAAATCTGCGACCAAGTGGACTAAAGCAAAGAGAGAGTGCTTTGCTTGCACAGCTGCAAAGTGGGAATTTAAAGAACTGCAGAGAGAGAAATTCCAGCTCATCAGCACATACACATTGCAGAATTACAGATCCAGGTAGAAATGACATCAACAGGGAAAGAAGGCAGCGGAGCTCAACATGCACAATATGTTGGACCCTATCGTTTGGAGAAAACCCTAGGAAAAGGACAGACAGGTTGGTTCTTTTGCAGCAGCACCCGCACTAGGGGGAAGGTGCTGTAGCAGCCAGTGAGATGTTGGGGATGGGTTATATGAGGGTTTAGGTTTTCCCATTTGGTGTTTTAGTGGAGAAAATAGAGGCAAAAATCCTTTATGAATATTAATTTTTTATTTTTCATTTTTTTCCCTATTCTTTATTTTTGAAAAACCAAAGAAAACTCAGGATGCTTTATGTTCATTACTCCTGCTAATGGGTGTTGTTCTGATGACAGCGAGAGTGCATGCAGAGGAAAAAATAGATGGTCTGCTGTTGCTGGATTTCACATCAATTTCTTCACTGCCCTACTTAGGATTCTTTTCATTTTAATCAAATTATATTGAAATGAAAGGTTCACAGCCTGTACTACCAAGGAGGTGGTGGTGGTGGTAGTGGGGGAGTCACCAGCAGTATTTCATGACATCATGATTGAAAAGGGTGTAGTCCTTAAGGTGCAGTTGGTGGTGGTGGTGGGAAATATGTACAGTATGTCTGTGGCACTGACTGCTATGGGCATTTAGCAAATATGGATGGATGAGCTGGTGTTTTTTCTGGGGAGCATCTGAAATAAAAGGAAAAATAGAGGATCGGTAGCAGGATTCATTCTGGTTACCCTGTGTTTTTGTAGGAGGGATGGGGGGGAGGGGAGTTTATTTAATTATTTCTCTTAAAGCTTGTTTATGAAACTCGCCCCCAGCAGATTTCCCTGAATGGAACAATGGTAAGAAATATTAAAAAGAGGAAACATAGTGGAGGGAATTAGCAGAGAGCAGGTGCTTCTGCCCTACATGACATAATTAGATCCCCTAAATGCGTTCAAGATCTGGACTTGCTGTTGCTTGCTTAGATAGCATATTCACTTCAAGGGCAGGAGAGCTTTAATTGAATGGAAATCCTTTAAAAAATGCCAAAAATGTCTTTTTTTTTTTTTTTTTTTTTTTTGATGGGATCTGGCAATTTCATTGGGTTGGGAGACCCCCAAAAGTGGATTGAGACTTCAGATTATAATTTAGGAAAAGGGGAAATCAGCCATAGGGGGGCTTCTTTGGGCATGTGGGTATTAAGTGTTGTTCATTACGGTGGGACAATAAAACATGATGCATTGTGGTGTGGTGGTTTTTCTTTTTCTTTTTTTTTTTTTTTTTTTTTTTTTTTAACCCAGCCGAGCTTTGCCCATCTGTTGTCTAAAGGATTTAATAGGCGTTTCCATCCCCAGCTGCTGCCTCTGCTCTGCCTGCTTCCTCATTGCCCTGCGTGGCAGCAGCTCTGCAGTCCGCAATTTTCTTAGGGACACAGTCAAAATCCAGATCTTTCTCTGTAAGAAGCAATGCTCTTCTGAGATGATTGATTATAACTCCCCCCATCCTTCCCCTCCTCTTCACAACCCCATAGCAACCGTTCAGAGACAGGGATGAAGATGACATTGTCTTCCAGTGAAAGTGACTTTTATTTATATTTTCATTTTTGTAATTTTTTTCCAATCTTTTCAGTGTATCAGCTGCTAAAGGTAGCTTTCTGACAGTGTTTTGGTTACAACCTTTATTCTTTGCACAGCTCAATAAGTCCTTACTTGTGCAGCTGTATTCTTACTGATCTCTGCTCTGATGACGGTAATGAAAATACTCCACCAAAAAATTGCAGTGTATTGGTAATAAAACTGACCTATTTCTGCTGGTAATCTTTTTCCTGGATACTCCAGGTGATCAAAGAGCCAGCTGTGGATGACAAATTCATTTTTGTCTTCATCACCATTTCCTTTCCTCTCTCACCTTCTCAGCACCCCTCCCTCTCCTGTAAAATACAATTGTCTAAGATTCCTGAAAATACAACTGTGTTAACCTTTTACTCCAAATCTTACAGCCTGACGTTGTGGTCCTAAAGCTGTTATCTGCAGCTTTGGTTATTTTTTTCCTCTCTGCTAATCTTCCTATCTTCCTCCTAAGTGATTAGAGATGTGGGGGTGGAGGGAGAAGGAGAGCATGTATTTAGAAGCTGCTGTTGGCCTCTGCAGTTATTCAACCAGCTGGACAAGGGTGAAAGTTTCCTTTTGCAGTTTTACCGTGTAACTGATCTTTTTATAGATAAGTCTGTGCTGCTTGCACACAAGAGCACATAAATGTGCAATGCATGGTGTCATAGCAGCTTGGGCGGGAGAGAAAGCTTAAAAGTAGCTGGTGTCAGCCTACGTCTTCCTTGCTATACCCGCCCTTGATCAACAGAGTAATGCACTGAGGTGAAATCTAGCTTGGTGTTAAACATACGTGGCTAAATATGGAAAGAAGCCTTCTGGTCTTCTCGCATTTTCTGTGCTAATCACATTTGGGAGCATGCAGAATGGTATGAACAGTGTGTTGTAGTAGCTAGTCTTCATCTTGCTTGTTTTGGAGGGTGAGCAGGCAACCTGCAGCGTTTTAGGGGGAGGACAACAAGCACGGTGCGAGGGCCTGATTCGCCGTACTGTGTTGTCATGGTGGGCAACTTTGAATTTGGGTTGCAGTGGCATAAGTCTGAAAATAGTGGCTGTAATTATTCCTTTAGGGCTTGAATTTTAAGCCCGGAAGATTAGGAGGTAATAGCTTGGCATATGTACGTATATATTTCCAGGGAGATAGGAAAGAGAGAAAAATCCTGCAAAACGTAATGATGAATGGAAAAAAAGCTTAAGTTGTGTTGCAATGTCCTATTCATTTTGCAGTGATCTTCATAGTCGTCACTTTTATTTTGAGTAAAATTCTGACTATTTCAGTTATGCAGCTTTAGCTTTGCTCCCAGATACGTTGATGCACCAATCTGTTAATTACTCTAACCTGCTTTTGCTGAGATGCAAAGAAGAGGGTCCTGGGGAAGAGTCTGGGTTCACAGTTCAGGGCAGCCTTAGAAAGGGCACCATGGAAGGGGAACTTGATGGTAAGTAGAACTCTCCCTTAGCTCTCTCTCTATGACGTTCTCACAGATTACCTTCTTAACAGCTGAAAAAAGCATTCACCACCGGCAGCCTACTGGGCCCTGCAGAGAGGTCCAGATGCTGTGACTGTGCCGTCAGTGGAACCTGGTCACATCTGTCTGTGGGCGGGCAAAACCCACGTGGAAAAGCCTTTAGTTCAGATTGATCGTAGCAGACAGTGTTGAAAGCGTTGAGTAGGATTCAAAATAGGGTATGCAAAATTTGTCCTCAGCAGCCTTCTGGGCTTGTGTTTCGTGCTTGCTGAGGGTGACTGATGCCACAAATAGAGGATTAGGGCCTCTTAGTCAGAGAAGTCCCAAAAGGACTGCATGGGGCAGAGCTGAAAGATGCATGTGCTTACACCTTTTCTGAGAGTGGGAATGATAGAGAAATATTTTCATTAATGTAGTGTAAAAATTTAACATTATTCTAGTGAGATGGTTTTCTGTTGCCTGTTTGCTTTTGTAATAGCACGAATTCTGAGCATTTCCCTTGTTTTGTTGCAGCTTGACGAATAGGTCATGGAATCTCTCTTTGTATGGTTTTACAGGAAAAGAAGCAGCAGCATAATTTGAATTATTATACTCAAAACATTTTATTTTACAGAAATCTCAGTGCAAAAGACTATTACTATATATATGAGTGTGTGGCGGAAAGGTTGGTTTATGTAAGTTTCATTGAATTACATTCTACTACAGTTAATTATAGGAGGTTTCCATTGTAATTAACAGTAATGAGGAAAAGGATGTGTGTCATGTTGCGATAACACATGTGGAAACAGTGTGCCTTAAGAAACCCCAATCATACCTAAACATGAAATACTGTTTTAGTTTTCTTAGCTCAGACAGACTGTTTTCCATTTGCTGCTAATTTTGTGTGAAATCAGCTTCTTTTGTATTCCTCTCTCCTTATTTAATTATTTTTATTCCACAAATATTTTTGCTCATGTGTTTCTCCTGGCCTCATTAACCCCTATTTCACTCTTGAAATTTTTAATAGTAATTCAGATTACAGTCATTAATAAATATTCACTACAGTCAAAGATGAGGAACTGAAGTACTATTTCATGTGAAGTCTGCAGCATTTCAGAGGGTTTTCTTGTATTTTCATTTGACAATTGCTTTATGGACTTCAGCATCGTTTGCTATGGCACCAAATCAATGGCCGGTTGAGATTTCCAAAACACTGTGCTGTCTACAAGTAATAAGAGACCGGCTCAAAGTGGTTGTTACCTTATTCACTGTACTTTTTTTTTTTTTTTTTTTTTTTTTTTAACCAAGATTATCTCAGTGTTGCTGATCCATTTTGTCTTGTTCCATTCATTCAATTTTAAGCTCAGTCTTGCTTTCAATAGAAATAATTCTGCTGGAAACTCATGGCACTTTGACCTTTGCAAAAAGTGTAGGGATCCCTCTTCTGACTTGTATACCATGTAACTTTCAGCTATTTCTTTATATAGTGTTACCTGTATGAGCCATCAGTAAAGCGTTGAGCAATCTGCTATTCACTTACATAAGAAGAGAGATCATTACATTTGAGTCTTAGCAAATTTAATAGCCTTTGATTCAGCGAGGGCTTGAACAGGATGTTTCTTTACAGCCTTAACCACCTGTTTCCATGACACCGTCAGAAACTGAAATTTGTTAATTTTTTGTGTGTCATACTTGGTTGAAATTGAAGGCTTCAAATCTATTGGAGGAGCGTTGGGTAGACAATGTGATCTCAGAAGCCCGGTTCCTTTAGGTAAGTGGGCTAAACAAAGTCTGTCTTTCATCTGTAATGCTATAGTACTTTTTGTGCTGCTGTGTTGGATCTAGAGACAATTCTTAACGGGTACAGCTTTATTCAGTTTAGCTGTCTAGATAAATATATAATTATAGAGTCATATCTTCTGTATGTTTTCATGTATTTATTTTCCTTATGAGAGTTGCTTTCAAAACAGTGAGTCTGCATCCTTTGCAGTGATAATCTGTGAGGACTTAAACAGTTAATTAATAATAATAGAAATCCAGTATTGCAAGCAATACTATAGGCATTAGAGGTCTTAAGAAAAAACTTCTCATGAAATTTTGCCAGGAAGATTAGATCATAGTGACTTAGACTTAATGGACTTTCCAGGAATGATTATGAGTTTTGGGAGATGTAGTTGCTCTTAATTTGAGTTACCTTTGGTCTGATTGTTCAAAAGTACCATGTGCCTGCATTTGTGACTGAAGTAAACTAGTATTACCTTGAGTGTTGTGCCTTCTGTCTGGACTGCCAAGTCCAGACTTCCCTTTTAAGACTTTCACTTTTTTCTGCAAACTCCTTTTTTGCCAACTATAGTGAAAATGGACTTTTAGCCTTCATCCTTCTATGAACTTTGTGGAGGCATGCTATCAGTCTTTATCCCAGTTTAAGTAGCAAAACCGTTATGGACTCGATGAAACAGGAGTAGTCTCTGGTTGTTTGTTTTTCTTTGTAAAACACCGTAAGCTTTTTCACCAAAGAGTTGTTAGAATTCAGATACACTGTCAAATGAGTAGGACTTTATGACTATTTATATACCTACATTCCAGACGTCAGCAGGAACTACAGAAGCAGTGATTTCTCAGAGTTTATGCACTGTTCTAATGTTTTTATTTCTACTCTCTGTCAGCACCACTACAGTGAGAGGGCTATATTGGAATGGTAAGAAAGGTTGGAGAAATCAAAAATGTTCAGATGAAAACTTTGTTGAGAGGGGAATTCTTTCTAATCTCGAGAAAGCCTGTGACTCTATAGCAAGAGCAAACATAGTATTCTTAAGAAGGTCCTTACAGTGGTTTTTATAAATTGCAGCGGAACAGCCAGTGAATGTTTTGGATTCTCCAACACTACAATATTTTTTCAGTATACCATAAGACTCCTTAAGATTTACTCCATACGTTGTATTTTAATGTTATATGCTGTATAGAGTTAAACTAGAATTGCAATGGTGGTAATAAATGTTGATGTCACCCTCAAAATAAGGAGGTAGGTAATACAGAACAAACATAGGTGGTGAAAGAAATCTAGCTTTCAAACAGAATTTGAAAAGAAATAAGAGACTTGGAATTAATGCCTTCTGAGGTAAGAGATATTGCATGGTCTACCTATTATGACCTTAGGAGAACAGTCAGAGTGCGAAGAGATGGAAGCGTGGATGTAGATTTCCAGAGTAGTGGAGTCAAGGCAGGCACACAAATGGATGCTCAAGGAATGCTCTTTTTCAAATGCTGAGGTACTGAGAACTGCCCCTGTGAAGTCAGTTGGCCAAGCTGAGCTGACTTTAATTAGGAAGTTCATCAAACCCCTGATAAATAAGCAAAGGTGCCTATGTTAACATATTAGAACCATTGCTGATAAGATTCTGATAAAATTCAAGCAAACAATCTACCCCTAAGATTTCTTTAAGTCAGTTTTTAGAAATTAGGTTTAAATGGAATTTAGGTGGAACAGAGGAAATTATGTTGGTTCCTTTCATAAGTCCATTACACACTGATGTTGCTGCAAGCATTTTTTTCATAAAGTCATCATTTGACACAGATGCCTAGGAGATCACTGTTGTCCTGTGGACTGTACAAGCGGGAATATACTGTTTATTTCACAACGACCTTGGGATACAGTTTTTACGGGCTAATAAATGGAAGTGTGTATCAACAACTGAAAATATTGCCAAGAACATGGACAGGGGAAGCAAGATGTATTTAGAAAGGGTTTAGCTGAAATGTTAATATTAAGTTCTGATTGGAAGGCTTTGAGAATAAAGAGCAAGATGGATCAAAATGGTAAATGTTGTTGTTTAAAAAAATAAATCCAGATAGATTCTCTTGCAAATAGGATGGTCTTTGTAGTAGTTCAGAGTAACCTTCAGGCAGATGGAAGCAGCTGATGTACTCAGCACTGGATTGGGTAGAGCAGAATATTTATCTTGAGTTGTCAGCTCTTACAGTTATATTTTGAGAAATTTTATTTAATTATTTCCTGAAGGCCATGGAGATCATAGTCAACTGGCATAAATTGAAGTAGCCCTAAAGCTGCCCTAAATTACTCTTTGAAAGAGTCCTAATAGCTGAATTTTCTGTGCCAGTCTATTTCTGTGTTTAACTTTTGCTGTTTGTTCTGTTGGCTTCCTTGCATAAATATTACCGCATACATAAGAAGAAAATAAATATTTTTCAATTCCTTGTTTAAAGAAATATTTTTCATTTGCAGTGATCCAAGGGGTGAGGTTAGACTGGAAGGGACATTTGCTTTTGTAGCTTACCACTGCGAAAAGACTCTTCTAAGTTTTTTTATCTAACATTTACCTATTGATAATGAGTGATGTGGCAATTAAGGATTTTTTTTTGAAAAAAAAAAAAAGTATAGCTTTCTGGTAACTGGCTAAAGGAGGTTATTGCTGGTAAAAACTGTGCTCGAGATTTGTAACATCAAATGAGAGTAAATGGGTTGATGCTGGGGTTGGAGGGTATCGAGGGAAATAAGAATCAAGTGGCTTAGGTTGTGCAAATGCTCTGTGTGTGTGTGTGTATGTATATGTACTTAAAATATTGCAATACTATGTGGGCATGGTATAGACATGATAATATTTCCAGTGAAGTACTTAACTTTTTTATTTTTGCTTTGAAAAAAAGGTTGATGGAAAACTGTTTTCAGGCATTCATTTACTAAGTGCTCTTCTGGCTGCCTTCGTCTGCTTAGCAAACAACATACTCTCTTTATATCCTCAGGCTATTGCAATTTTGATTTGCTGTCTTCTGCAGTATATGTTTAATGTGGGAGGAAAAAAAAAATGTGATACCTGGTATATATTTTTTAAATAATGTCTGCATTACATATGTATTAACAAGCCCTGCTTTTGCAGCATCATTCATCTGTGTATTCAGCCTTATGCATCATAAGATGAGTGCCCTGTCATTTAGATATTAAAAGCACTATGGACTGGAACAAAATAATGGAGCTGGTTTCTGGGAGAAGTAAACTGGTCTGTACCAAAAACGTATTAGTTTTCTCTCTGAAGGCTGCCGCTGCCCTTGCACCTACAGATTTGCTGAAGGTTGAGCACTGGTCTTCAGGCTGACCCAGCAGAGGTTGGTGGTGGAATTCTTAGCTATTTCTCTTCTTTGTCTCTTTCTTTTGTGTGGCTAGCAATGTAGATGCTGAATTTCTGCTCACATGCTCTCCTTGGAAAAGTGAGTGTTTATCTGCATTGGTACTAGATGAGGTACCTGTAGCCCTGCTTCATGATGTTGGTTTGTCAACCCAATGGCAATATAGTTGGTGAGAAAGAGCCGTAACATACTTGCAGCTAAACATAGGCTGATGTATAATTTCCTTTTTTTTTTTTTTTTTAAACATCCTGCTCTGCTAAAGGCTAAGTGAGGCTATTGTGACTATTCTACGACTACCATTTTATTGCATTTGAATTAAAGCACTAGTAGGAAAAGACGACTTGAAGTTCCAGGTCCTTGTGGAGTGATATGCACTGTGTGGCATGTTTCAAAATTTCTCATGCCTTGTGCTGACTCAGTGCTAGCTGGGGGTTGAGTTACTCATCTTACCTGCCACTTGCCCAGGGTAAGTTTCATTGAGTGATTTTGTGGAACTTGTCCCTACATTTAAGGAATGGATTTGACTCAGATTTTTACCTTCCTGGAATCTCTTCATCTCTCCCAGTGTTCTATTCCAAAGCTCTCATCTTAACTTCAGGTTGTAAGTGATAGGTATTTCGGCTGTCACATCCAGATGATCTGCTGCCAGCAGGTAAAGGATTGAGATCCGTTCTCCTCTTACAGTTCTGGTCATCTCTGTTTTTACTTCAGTTGCCTTGCCTCTTCAAACTAAAAGCTCGTTCCTCATCTAGAGGATGCTGGATGGGTATTTGTTTTCCTACAGCTGCAGTCTCCTCAAGCAAATTAATGAAGGCCTTAGGAGAGAATTCTGAGAAAAACTTTGGTGTTCCAAGACTGAGCTTCCAAATCATTTCAGTCCTATTTGGGTAGGTTGATGATTACTGCTAGAAGAGCTGTTAGAGATATTCAAAACAGACATGTAGCCTATCTCTAAAGAAACATAGATTGTTTTTAAAACCTTTTCAAACTATATGGTCATGGTGGAATGAAAAAATAAGTGAATTCGTGATTTTTCTCCCCTATCATATACAGATGTATCAATTTTGGAAAATTAATACTAATACATGGTGTGCCCTTGGAAAATTTTCTCATCTTTTTGTTATATATGATTTCCACCTTTCATCCATCTTTTCTAGGTTGTGAACTGATAGGAAAAATAAATTGTGTTACATTACATGCATATAATCCCTTTCATGGTAAGGCACTGATCTCAGATGTGTTTTTTTTTGTGTGTGTTTAGAAATTCCATCTCAACTCTAAGAAACTTATCTGTTTTCACAGAAGAAACTGGGAGGGTGGTTGAACCTGTCACAGATTGCCCAGGGAGGCTGTGGAATCTCCATCCTTGGAGATATTAAAACCCTTACGGGGCACCGCCTGCTCCATTTGTTTCTGCTGTGACCAAGTGGGTTGGATTTGATCTCCAGAGATCCCTCCCAACCTCAGCTATTCTGCGCTTCTGTGTTGTCCTGTACAGCTTAACTGTAACATGTTTAGTACACTTAGTACACTTTACATTTAGTACACTGTGAAGCTAAGGAAAGCTGTGTCCTCCAGTTTTGTACCTTGTGTTCCCCCATCCTCCTGATTTGTCTCAAGAAGATGAGAGCTGTTGGCTGATTTGGATCTCGCTCTGCTAGTTGTCCATCTTTTTGCTTTCTTGAAGACTAGATTAAGGATTAAATCCCTCCTTTGTGGGAGCAATCATTTGTATCTTTTTTTTTTTTTTCTCCAGGCATTCAGCATGAAATTTAGGAAATCTTTGAGACTTCAGACTTCAATGAAATTGGCTAATAGATTTTGATGTGATGGGAGGAATTACAGACAAACAGCCTCAACGTCTAAATTTTGTTTCTTTAAGAAAGCAAACTGAAGCAAAGCTGTCGTAAACAGTGCTACTTCTCTAAATTGCATTTTGAAAGTCAGGAGATGCTGCTATGGCAGATTGGGATTGCTGGAGCACGGCAACTCTTCAGATACTGCCCTTCACCATGGTTAAAACTCCTACACCAAAGCTGGGGGAAAAAAGTGGTTCTGAAGTGTCTCATTGTGATCCCCTAATGCTGGGGGAATCCCCAGCCATCTTGATGAGCTGGATTCCTGCCTACTTGCTGCTGCTGGAGCACTGCAAAGCAGGGAGGGAGGAGGCTCAAACTCCTTTCTGTTTGCAAGCTGAGCTGGATGACTGGGGAAGGTGGGAAGAAGGGAGCTCTCGCTGTATTTCCTCTGTGTATCCCTGTTGGTACAGTGGCAGTATTTGAAGTAGTCCTTTCCTGCAGAAAACTGAGAGGAAGACTGAGAGCTGTTTGTGTGTTTGCAATGCCTGTCTGTACAAAAATGGTCACCAAAGACAAAGCCAAGTATTATATTAAAACTTGGCAATGACACAAGTGCCATAGCCCGATTAAACGCGGACATTTGTTTTGTTGAAAAGGCATGGCCATGAGTGGCACAGCTTTTAAGGGTCCTTATGCTTTGTGAGCAGCAGCCTTAAATAGTTTTTCGTTAGCTTTTGAAATCAGTTAAATCTATACTTTTCCTTTTCTCCCAAACTCCCCACTCCTGTAATTCTGTAAAGTTTGTTTAAAATCAGTAATTGGCAACAAGGAAGATCTGTCCTAGTGTTTCTAGGTTTTGTCTGGTGCTGCTTTTCTTCTGGGTCTGTGGTTTAGTTCATTGCTCGTATTTGTGAAATTGCATCTCTTTTGCTTCTGGTTGTTTTCTGATTGTGCTGAAGACATTACTTAGTCAAATTCCCCACTCAGTTTCATCTCTGCAGCCCCAGTGACTTCAAGGCCCTACTCAAGTTTGTCTGAGAGGGGAGTTTGACCCGTGAGCAAGCTGCTCATTGATGATAGAGCAGAGGCAGACCTCTGGCAGTGTTCTAGTTAAGAACAGCCTAGGAATGCTTCTCCTCTGCAGTGAATATTTAAACAAATTAGAGCACAAAGTGGAATGATACTGTAAGTGAATTCACTCCAAACTGAAAACACAGGCACGTTTTATACATTACTGTCCTTTGTCCTTAATGCAGAAGTCTGTCTGCTCAGCAAGGACAAAGGTAGGTCAATGTTTGAATACTTCCAGCAGTAATTCTTTAACATTCTTTCACATACATGTACTGGAATCACCTGACCAGTCTATACCTCAGGATGTAGATGTCCTTATATTTAGCATTGCTACACCTTTGCTAGGGACAGACACAGCTGAGCTACTGGTGTGGCTGGGGCAGTCACCATTGTGTTGCCAGGTGGCTCTTCCTTCTCAAAGGGAGTGCTACAGATACAGGCATTCTTTCAAGATATGAGCTGTAACACTGTCATCACCATTGCCCTTATCACCATTGATTCAGGTGAGTGCAGCTGAGAACTCTTTCAGCTTCACCCATTCTTGTTCTTGGTGCTTTGGTGCCTTGGGAACCAGTGGTCTGTGGACTGCTTTTTGGGCATTCATGGTAAGATTGATTAGAATAACGAAGTTAACCTCATGTTTGCTGCTCGAGTGTCTGCTTCTCTACTGGACTTTTCTGAAGAGTCCACCAGCGGGGAGGAGAAACCCCCAGTGCTATAGGCATTGTTCTCCTCATTGAACTGGTGGGATATGGAAACGTGGCAAAGCAAAGTATCTTCATCAGAGGGCACGTCTACCTTGCGATGGGAGGACCGACAGTAATACCAGTAAATAATTCTATCTCCTTGCATAAGCAGCCATGAAAATAGGACGAGGAAGGCTGTGTGAGGGTTGGATGAGTGTACCATAGTACCTAAGACCCTTACCCTGTGCAGAAATCCAGGCTTCCCCATCTCTACCTGAAACTGCACTTGGACCATTTGTGCCTTTGTTTTGCTCTCCTGCCAAACCCTGCATCAGTTAAAAATCACCGTGGTGTGGCTGTGTTGGAAGTGGATGAGCTGTTTATATACATAATGGACTGTGCACTTTGTGTATGATTTCATTTCAGGGTTGTTTTTTTTTTTTTTTCCTGTGTGTAAAATACCAGCCTTGTGCTTGATCCTGTGGAGTTCTAAATCTGCTGTGAAAGATTATTCTGTGCTCTCAACTCCTATTGGATTAAAGGTACTCAACTTCTCAAAGGATTGCATCCCGATTTGTACTCCTGTGCTCTCTAAAATGCTAGCAAGTCTTATCTGGGTGATTTCTTGGGGAAGAGCAGTAGAGGCACTTGTACAAAACAGGCTCTGTTCGTGTCCTTGTGCAGTATAATACAAATTACTCAGAAGCAATAACTGTGTAGTCGTCACTGGCCCTAACAGGCTGTGCCATTGACTCGGGGTGGAGTGTCTGGCAAGTTAATCTTTTTTTTTTTTTCTTTTTTTTTTTTTTTTATGTCCTGCTGTGAAACTAAGATAATACTTGACTTCCCTTTGGGGACTGACAGGATTAGCCAGATAGTATTGATACATTTTTAAGAGATAGAGAGCAGCATGGAAGGGCCTAGGATAACCCTACCTTTTTAGGCCCAGTGAGATTTTTTTCCTTTTTTTTTTTTTTTTTTTTTTAAATTTTGCCTAGTGTTCTTGTATGTAGCTTCCTTTCATTTAATGCATCTCTCTTGGCTTTTGTCTCCTGATGATAAAGGAGGCCTGGATACAGCCTGTCTTTTCCAGGTGATGCTACCTTTTCATGCTGTATTTGTTTTCCATAGCTTCTCCTTTTAATTATTGCAGTCTTGATACGTAAATGCTGAAATTTCTGTGGCTGCAGTTTAAAGTTGGTTTAACTCTCCAATAAAATAGAAGAATTGCTTTGATGTCCCCATTTTGACAATTTGTGACTATGCTGACTTTTGTTGCTTCTTTCCTTAGGGACATTTGTCCCTGATCTCTAAAACAAAATGTCACTGAGTAAAACTATGTTTGTATGATGCTGTGTTCTAGTTACAAAAGATTTATAACTTGGTCACTTTTATTTATGCTCCTGTGAAGCCAGTAGAATTATATTGCAGTGTTAAAATGCAGCAGTTTCATTTTCTTGCAGGCAACAGCCCTCTGGTGGTGGTGTCTTTTTTTTTTAATATTTTTTTTTCCTCTCCCGAGTAATCTTTGGAAATTCTGACAGACTGATAGGGAAGCCTTTCAAAATGCCTGAAATTCAGCTGCTGCACACTCCCAGTCTTCTCTCCTTTCCTTTCCAGTCCTCACCTCATCACCAACCACACTTAAATTTGAAAGTGAAATGTAAAAGGCAAAGCAAGGTTAATAAATGCACCCACTTGATAATAGCAACAGTCTTATTTGGCTAAGTGGTATTTACCAAATGCTATTTCAGTAAGCTTCAGCTTGCAGAACTATTGCCTGGAAAAGGGTATAGGTCGGTGCCAAGTGGGTGGCGAGGCTAATGGGTTGTTCTGCAGACTGGCTGAATTGTTTGGAATGCAGGCATTTCTGAGGAGGCTGATGATGAACTTCAAAGTTGAAATATCAAAGAATTATTTTTTTTAAAGGGGTGACCTTACAAGTCTGTGTTATGGACATTAATGATAGTTATATTGCAAGTTACTGCCTGGAAAAATACTTCAGCTAATGGGGAAGGAGAATCCTCTCATCAATGCCTTAGAAGTGAAATTTATCCTTTTGCTAGCCTGAGAGTCAGCTATCATTTGAGTCCCACTTAAGCCCTATTTTGAAGGACTAAGCAGTGTACTGGGAAGGTAAAATGGGTGTTTAGAGATGAGATGAAGTAAATATTACTCCTTACATTTTTTTTTTTTTTTTTTTTGAGATGGTAAGCCAGAGTTCTGTGCAGATTTTTCTGGAATTATTAAAGTTGTGACAGGGACACATTTGATTCGTACCCAATTGAGGACTATAGTAAATGTCAAAATCATGCTGCGTCTGCAACTGTATTACTGCGTAAATAATCTGTCTTGGTAGGAAGACACATGGGAGTGTTATGGTTAAAGCCTGAAGTTGTCTTTTACAGAGGGGGGGGGGAAAACCCCAGCTTCTATATAGCTGAAGCTGAACAGAAATAATTTCTGCAATTTCAAGTTTCAGGCAAATAATTTCATTTAAAAGTAGTTGTTTTAAAATCACTGATTTTTTTTTGTGTGTGTGTGATGTCTGAGACCTATACCATATCTACAAAGTGAAACAAAATGTACTGAATGAATGTTCACACGTGTTTTTTAATAAGGCTAATAGAAAACATTAAGATACTAAATAAATTCAATTACCTTAAGTTTTAGACAATTATTCTAGCATATGAGCCCTTTAACTTCATTCTGTAGACGGAAGATGGTATAAATTTGTCGCCTTACTACTGGATAATGCTTTGGGTCACCTGTGGTATATTTGCTAGCAATTTTCAATAGATAAGATACACTGTGTGAAAGTATTGTTCCAGCCATGCTAATCTGGGGAATGTAAATCTGAGTTATTTGTTGGTTTATGCAGTTGGTTGTGGGTGTGTTTTCTGTGCTTTTTGTTTTTCTGTTGTTACGCCAGGTTTGCATCAGGTAAGGAGCCTGTCCAGGTTAGTGGACTTTAACTTGCACAGTAGCTTCTGTGTTAATGGGATGGGTCAGCTTCTGACTTTTAATTCTTGCAGTTGACTGGAAATGAAAGGGGAAATCTAGAAGTAAATCCCCGCCCCTGCCCCCCTCCAATTTACAATAATTAATAAGTTAAAAAGATGTGATAAAGGAGGGATTTTGGATCATCTTTCAATGTAAGACTCAGAGCTTATGTCACCTTAGTCCTATTTTTTTTAAACATTAAAAAATGGAGAATGGTAGTAGAGGCCAAGGCATCACTCGCTCTTCTTGAGTGAATAACCCCCAGTCTCCAAAACATGATTTTATTTTTGCTTACTCAGCTTCTTGTTTGTAGTGTAAAAGCATATGCCATTGTAACACACAGCTGTAGCAGTTTGCTGATCATTTATTGGAGGCAGGATTATTGCCAACTCAGGCATGGTTTTCAAAAAATAAATAAAATAATAAAAACCCATGACATTAGGTCCTTCAGTTTGACAAGTCATGGAATCACTGACTAATGTTTAAAATGTAATGGCTTAAAATGAGGATTATTATTTTTTAATCTTGTTTGCTGGTACAATAAACCAAGGGTGAAATTAACCCAAGTGGCCGGTGCTAGGGTGCTTCAGAGAACCCTTTCAGCTCTCTGCATTTCTTTAAGACCAAGGTTTTGCTTCAAGTGTATGCCAATTCAAAACTTTAGAAATAACTGAATAAAGTTACGAATGAAATAACTGAATCGAGTTATGAAAAGTTATGAATAAGTTATAAAAATTGAAGTTAAGTGAAAATGAGTCATATTTCAAATAGTAAACACCTTCCCCTTGCCCCATCTTGGTTATTCTATACAGATGCTTTTACCAGAAGAAATCTCAGATTTTGT
This sequence comes from Nettapus auritus, assembly GCA_011076525.1. NCBI lineage: Eukaryota > Metazoa > Chordata > Aves > Anseriformes > Anatidae > Nettapus > Nettapus auritus. Next base: position 26,736,847 of record CM021769.1, read on the forward strand.
TTATTTCCAGCCTAAAAAAGGAATTCAAGTGGTTTATGCCTGCTGCTGGAGGGAGGGTGTTGAACTCAATAGACTTCTGGTTTGATCCCAGTGTAGCAGTACTTGCATTTTAGGAAGAGTTCAATCGCCAAGACTTTTTCCTAACCTTAACAGAGAAGCAGCTAAAATTATAGTGTCAGTAGCCTGATGTGCTCTCCATGTTGTGATCAGCGCTTTTTTTGGGGGGGGATTTGCTGTTATCTCCTAACCTGCAGAGGACTGAGATTTGAAAGGGAGCTGCCCTCTTAGTGGCTCTGGTTTTGTTCCTGGATGTGTTAGGTAACATGACCTTTGCAGTTTTTGCTATCCTAATATTTATCCTGCTGTGAAGTAGTGTATATACATGCTATTTCACTATGTTTTGGAAGTTCTGTAGTACGCGCCAGTTCATATACAAAACAGTACTTAAACATTGGTTTTAAGCTGACACATTGTTGTCCTGGAGTATTTTTTTCTTCTTGGTGTAACAGGCTCTTTTACATGAGTCTAAATTTCTCACTGGTCATCAAACTTGCATCATTTCTCTTTTGTCAAGAGATTGTTCTATATATAAATTCTTCCAGATTAATGGGTCTTTTTTTTTTTTTTTCATTCATGCTACACTTTTTCATTCCCTGTTGCAACTCTAGTGCTTCATTGACGTTTCTTTGGGTTTACAGTAGTTTGATGCAGCAGAGCAGTCCGATGCCTTACTGTAGACCTTTTTGTCTTTCATTGATGTCCACAGAGTCACTACATGCAAGTCTGCAAGGGAGTGCTGCCAGAAAGCTGTTTGGAATGAAAATATTTTGTAACTTCTGCTCCTGAATTATGTGTAGACTAAGCAGCTTAAGCAAATAATTTATTACATGAGCATTGATGTAAGGGGTATGTATGGAAATACTACTAAAAAGAGACTTGATTTACACTGCACCAAAAAAACCCTCAACCTTTTACATTCTCTTATTGTCAACTGTGATGTTTATTTAAAATGACATACTGCTGAAGAGAAGCACTTAATAATTGTAATGTAAGTGGGTGACTAAGAGGCAATACATATGCAGCAGCATTTTTTCCCTGTTCTTGTGCTTCCAAAAAGCCCATCTCTGCTTCTCATAGTAACAAGTATTGACAGTATTGAAAATAACTTTTTGTTGTTTTTTAATTCCTCTGATGCTATATTAAACCTTCATTCTTTGACTGGCATTCAGCAGGTCAGTGGTATAGGATCACCTTACTGCTCACCCTTTGATTTTTCACTCTTTCCCTGTGGCAACTTTCTCTGCTGGGTGCATCTGGATTTAGCTTGATTCCCAGCCTCGCCAACAGCATTGTAAAATCGAACTGCAGTATTTGAAAGCAACTGGTCTATTGAAAAACAAGCTGAAGCAATCCAGACTTGGATTTCAAAGGGAGTGGAAAGGTCTTGATCCATGCTGCTGTTGCATGCTCAGCACCACGGAGCATGATTGACTATAAACTCACTCAACATTACAAAAAACTTAAGGGTAGTTGGTGTAATGACTGGCTGTAAAAGTGGGATATGTGTGTTCATGAAGAAGCCCAGAGTCGTCCTCTCTCCACAAGCAAGCTGGTGTTTCCCTGATGTTGAAAAAGGGCCTGACTGTTCTGACACTATTGGGACTTACTCTAAGCTTAGGCAGCTGCCCAGAAAATGCAAATTGATGATGCATTACACTGGAAACAGCCTGAGGCTGGATCCTGGCAGCTTCCGTGGAGTTGTCTAGTCCCAGCATAAATGAAGGAAGGAAGGGTCAGGTTCTGTTGCGTTATGGCCTAGATCCTCAACTGGAATCACTTGGGTGAGGGCCTTGAGCTCCATACCACTGCATTGGTTTACCCTTGTTATAGATACGATCTTCTATATAAAGACACAGAGTATAGATTTTTAAATTTGGGAAGGGGCCTAGATACTGGATTCTTGCTTAAACGCTGCTAGTTAAAAGAAAAACAAAAGCACACACACTATGAAAGGTCATGGTGCCTGAAGACTTTGATTTTGCACCAGTTCTGCAAATAGTCTTGTATTGGTTCTGCCTTTGGAAAACCCTTTCTGTAATCCTCCCATTTCTCTCTTTTTTTTTTTTTTTTTTTTTTTTTTTAAAGTAAATGATCTCTGAATTTACAGCAACTGTGTTTCTGTGTTAATATAATATCTACAACTTGGATATTACCTCTGTTCTAAGCTATTCGCAAGTGCTCGCAATTCTCTTAGAAAATTGACCTTTTGGCTTAAGATTCTTATGCTTGGTCTATAGTCCAAAAATTACTTCTTTCTCTCTCAAGAAATCTTGATAAAAATTTATATGACTAGGTTTATTTTGTCTGACTTTTGGCGCCTGGAGGTGGTAAGGGAAGGAAGGTCACTTGTTCAATTCCTTGATGGAATTAAATATCTGAGAAAATGAGGATAATCCTTCATTTAACGTATACTCAGTTGTTTCCCTGTACTTGATTCTATCCACATCAGGATTTGTAATTTTAGTACTTCTATTTCCTTTTCTTTAGAAAACCTGGAAGGTGTTAATTTGGCATTAACTGTGTAAGTTTCAGATTCATGAATGTTAAAGAGGTACTGTCAGAGTTACTTTAAATTTGCATTTTCAAAATCTTTGAACTTCAGGAGAGGCCTTGTAGGGGAAAAGTGATTTTTGTTTCACAACTGAACAGAACCACATACTTAGTTTTCATCTGCTAAGATACAAAACTGTAAAAGGACCTTTGGCATTGCGAAGCCCAGATGTCAGCCTTTCACTCATAGTTCAACCTTGTGAGTGCCTGCACTGCAGTTGCTATCCAAACAAGAAGGAGGGCTTCAGATTGCTGTGGTTCAGACTGATACCTGAATTTCCTAATCTGAAAATGTCTTGGTTATCCCTACTTTACATTGCAGTCCCAGTTTTAGACAGCTTGATGAGTGCAACGAGACTGTTGTGATAAAACAGCTTGTTTGTATCAGATCAGTGGTCCGTCTTGTTCCAGTATGGTGTAGTAGATGCTTGTTCCGTGGACAGTTGAAAAAGTTGCAGCATCTGACTTTAGAGTCACCAATAGTAAGATTATTTTTTCCCCCCGCTGTCTGCTAGTTCATAATTGACTTCCATCTGGATGTGTCAAAGCTTATCTCTTGGCTGGTTTTTATTCCTAATACAGGAATACGAATCTATTCCCAATATCCATCTGTTTTTCAGATCTTTTAAACTCCTCCTAATATTATGTGGCAGCGGCATACTGTGGTTGTATATTGTGTAAACCCCCCCCAAATGAAGGAAAAAGAACATTTAAATCCTAATGTCCTATTACTTCATTTTCTGTTTGTTCCCTTTTACTTTATCTAGGTATCGTTGTATTAAGAAAAGTAGGCATTCTTGATTTACCATCTTTATACTTAGTCATCCTATGTTCGTCTAACATTAAATAACGTCTCTTTGCACTCAGGTCTTCCAAACTGGCCACGTATCTTTTCATTCTGTCCTGATACAATCCTTACGCATTCATTGTTTTTGCTGCTTGATTTTTAATGTCACCTATTCTTGCAGTGATTTTTTTTTTTTTGAGGACAGTGTTCCAGCAGGATGTATCAATGATTTATACAATGGCATTATTACATTCTCAAGTATAATTTTTGATCTCGTTCAGCACTTTGGCACTTTTGGTTACCTCTGCACATTGAGTTGATATTTTTTATTAAGCTGCCTGAAGTGACAGCAAGTCTTTTAATGGCTATGGTTAATTTAGGAGTCAGCAATATCTGTTACAGGCTCACATTATTCTTCCTATTGGGCATTTGTCAAAACTGAATTTCATCTACAGCCATGCTGCCCATCCACCAAGTTTTGATGTTTCTTTATTTTTAAGTGCTTAAGTAGGACTTAACTGATAAGTTAGTCTTGTGCTAGCCTGCTGTGCAAGGGTAAACTTCACCCTTTATGAACTGATGCATCCTGTCACATTAATCAGGGATGTACCCTGCATTTCCTAGGGCAACAGAAAGGATCAAATTTCCCTATTAACCCCTTCAGAACTGAATTAAGTGCTGATGCCATATCTAGAATGTCTACCACAAAGCTGATGGATTATGATCTGTAACTTAAAAGTTCTGGTGATCTAGCTTGGTACTACCATAGGGTAAACACAGAAGTAGCAATCTGCTGGTTATGGAGGTATCTTGAGCTTGAAAAGGTTGCAATTACTATATCCTGGGGCTGAGAGATTTGTTGATTTTCATACTTACTTATTTACTTATTTATTTTCCATTTACTGCTGTTTTTTTGTAACATAACTTTTTTCAAAAGCCAATAATGGTTTTCCCAAAGCCTGAAACATTTAGTAGCATTTTGAAGAAGTGACTATTTTATGCTACTTAGTTTTGTTCATCTACCTCTTTGCTTCTGTTAAAAGGAAAATCAATTTCTTTGCTGTTTCCTGCAGGGTTTTGTAGGTAGGTTAGCAAAGGGTTGGATTCAAGATTAGGAAGTTTCTTCAGAAGTTTCTTCAGTTATCTCTGAGCCTTGTTTTTTGACACTTCCATTTTGTTACCTGTAAAAAGATTATGTTCCTTACACAAACTGCTTTGAGAGCTGCAGGCCCGGTGTCTTATAGAAGCTGGAGGGGGTTTTTTGATGCATAGCCTATCATCATATATAACGAGATTTGCTGACGTTTGATTTGTCTTTTGCTCAACAAAAATATCAACAAATTGACAGACATAATAACAGGCCTTTGCCGTATCTGCAAAATGAAGAGGAAAATACTAATCTATGAAGATAATTCTTTCTACTTCTAAAAAAAATACCCAAACTAAATAAAACTGCAGTATAAGGGGTGTAAAAATATGTGAACAGATGGGAAGTTTCTTCATCCCTGCAAGCATTATTATTATTATTATTCTAGTTTGGGGAAAGAACTTGATGGGTTCAGTGATCACTGATTGCTGCAAAATCGGCAAACTGTGCCCAGCTGTTCAGTGGCTGCCTGTCTGCTTGTGGAAATCCTGCTTAGGAAGTAGAGCAGGGAGAAAGAGAGGAACGTACTGGTATCTTAGTGGATTTAGTTTTACACAGTAGCATCTGCTAAACACGCAGTGACTCTTTTACTTAGCAATTTAGACTAAGAACCATAATTATTTAATGAGCAACCTCCTCCTTTCTCCTCCTAAGTGTTTTGCTCCCCATCCCCTGAAAGTGCTGGCTTCAGGATCTATGTAAGGCAAGGCTTAGTCTGTTTGCCTGCTGCCCACGCTGGGTATTGTGTATGTTGTTTTGATTTATTTATGAGTCTTTATTTTTTAATCTTTGTGAAATTGCAAGGAGGGAGGAGACAAATAGGACCTTTAAATGACAGTCCATAGTTCCTATTAACTAGTGACAGATGCCTTCTGACATGACATTTTAGGGACTTCAAAGCTCTCGGTAATAATATTTGTGGTTCAGGAATGACCTTGCATATCAGAAGGTCTTTGCCTATCCTGCATGTCACCATGAGTTAAACATTCTGGTGAAACAGCACAAAACCAATAAATGCTGTGTCTGAGGCTCCTGAAGCCTCTTCATCCCCCTGTTGCATTTAGAAAGAAAATAAAAATGGATGCGTCTTTCTAGAGAAAAAGGGAAAATTGTTAGAGGAAGGAAATAACTGTTAGACTCTAAGTAGCATACACTGCAGGCTGTGCTGGTGCTTGACTCCATTGTGGGCAGTATATGGAAAAAGAACTAAGAAATCAGATATAAAGCAAGTTTAGAACCTTTCAAACAAACTTCAGGACTTGGTAAATCACTTCTGTGTGAAGTCAGGCTATTTTAGTTAAACCAGGTTTGTCTTGCAAGTAATCACTTTTTTATACTAATTTTACTTACGGTGCTAGAAGAGTTCCAGTTAAAGTTGCATTTCAGTTTCCTAAAACAGTTCTTTTTCTGGCTTGCTAATACCGTGTGATGATCATGCTCATTCATGCTAACATCGTAGTCCATTATTGAAGGGGAATGTTTGTGTTGTCAGGATGGAGGATTAAGATTTAGACTCAGCAGTGGAGAACAGCAACATCTGGATTATGTGCAAATGCTCAGCAATATTATTTTCTATCTAGAATTTTTTAAGAGTATAAAGGTGAAAAAACAAGATCTTAAAGGGCTTGGTATTATAAATAACGTCTTCACTTGCCGTGAGATTGCAGTGTGTCTTATAGTTACTTACCAGGTTTGTATTGTGGACCTTTTTCCTGATTATGCTCCCTCAGTTTGGGAATGAGTTCTCACCAATGTGACCTCCTTATCAGAATCTTGATCCAGATCTCTTGTAGCCTCACTGACTGAAACACAACTTTGTGTGTAAAAGTTGGCTTCTGGACATCTCAAGGACTGCAAAAGCTGCTGCTTCCAGAGAACTGTTCCTGGGCTCACTGGACCACACAGGAGCTGGATGAGTGGCAGGGGAATTAGAAACGTGAAGCCAGGGTAAGGGCTGCATGCAGTAAATGAGCTCACAAAAACAAGTATTGAAGAAGCACCCAAGACTCTTTGTTCCTTGTTTTTTCCTTTTTTTTTTTTTTTTTTTTTTCTTTCTGGAAGAATTGCATCTTACCTGAAGTGTAGCTATTATTAATGAAACCTTTCTAACATGTCTTGTCTGACCTATTCTTCGGCCACTCAGACTTGCTGAAGCCATGAATCATGAGGACCTTCAGAGTTTTGCAACTCCTGCAAACTCTCACAGCTGAGAGTTGATACAGAAGGAACTTTGAGGAGAATAGTTCTGCTCTTCAGTTCCCTTATCTCACTTTATGGCTGCTAAATAACTGTTGGAGTCTTCAGTTATATCTAAATATTTTCTTCTCAGTTTTATATTACTACAGGAACCTTTTCCTGTTCCTTCTCTTTTGTTGCATAAATTCCACTTAGATTCCTGTGAAGTCCTCCTTCTTACTTCATGGCGTTGGGAATCTGATGGGGTGATCAAACACCCCTTCCAATCTGACACACCTCTAGGAGGGTTCATAATTGTTACACCTTTTTTCTTTAGAAATACTGTAGGGCAAAACAAAGCTTTCCTGCTCATGTTGGCCATTGTCCGAAGTCCACAGAAGCAGCTCGGAAAGGTGTCATTACATCTCGGTCATGAATCAAATCCCTTACCACATCATCCAGTGGCAGTGATGGTTGTTTCTTCCCCTGACAAGGGTTGGGGGAAAGTGGATGGGCTTTCTATTTGACTTCAGTTTAAATGGTGGAGGGAGGAAAACCGTTAAGACTCCTGAAATCAAACTGTGCTCCTATCTAGTCTGGAGAGGCAGGTGGGAGATTCTGCTTTTCTTTGTCATGGATCAGGAGCAATAGCTGTTTTTCAAAAGAAAATGCGTAGAGAAAAATTATGTGAGGCCAAGTCATGCTTCCAGTGGTCGTTACAGACTTGCTTATGTTTTTGCTGTTCTAGTTGTTGGGTTTTTTTGTTTGTTTGTTTGTTTTGCCTCTCTAGTTGGGCACACGCCATGTTGAAATGATAGTACAGAAATGTATTACAGCCCTGGGGCCAATTCTCCCCTTTGTAGGATGTGGATAGCTCTTCCAGAGGTAGGAGTTGCTCAGTGTTCTGGGAATACCACAGACTGAGTGTTCAGACACCTGTTTTTTAACATGGCTAGAGCATAGCTCTGTAATGCGGTTATAATAAAATTCCTATGAACTTCATGCAATGTATAGGAAGGTCACAGAAAATGATAGCATGGACACTTGGTTATCACAGTAAAGGATGACTTCTGGCACAGGCTGATAATGTAAATCATTGCTTTATTTCCCACCTTATTCTTGAACACTTCCCATACTTTCAGCTGTTCGACCATCAGAGATCTAGAATCAATGCACTAAGCTGAGATAAACATCTGATGATAATTGTTACTGTTTTCATATTATATAAACCTCTTGGGACCCACCCTCTTGGGGAGCCTCATCCTGGCTGAGCAGTTGCTACCCTGAGAAACCTGCATTCTGAATATTAAACTTCATGGATATTAAGTACTGCCAGAGGCCAGAAAGACTCATTTAAAAATAAATGTATTTTCATTCTTGCAAAACATACAAAAACCCTTGCATATTGATGCCCTGCTCTACTAAATTCTTGCATAATATGAGTAACTGACAATTTTAAGCTATCTTTCGTCATGACTGCATTATTTCACATATTTTTAAACAGGAGCTTCCAGTATTCAGAAGTTCACTAGCAAATTTCATATTTGTTCTAAGTTCTTTTCTGTTTCTTTGTTGAACTACATGTATTGCCATAAATTTGTGCTGCTTAAGACAGTTTTTTGTGGTCTGACAATACTGTTTTTGTGTTACTGACACTTTTCCAGTAATTTTCTGAACTGCAACAGCTATTGAGTGCCCAGCAAAATGTGAAAACTTCTCCCCTTTTTCCATTGATGATGCATCCTTTAATCAGACTTTTGTTCCTGTTTATCACTGCATGTTGAATATATATATATATATATAGCATTTAATACCACTTGTATATTTTTGTTTAAAACCAACCTAAACGCAGGGGGAGATGACACTACATGCAATTTATGGATTGTCAGCACTGTGATGGATTGTACTGCATTTTCTCCACCTCTCAATTCTCCAGTAATGTTCTTGATTGTGAGGAATTAACCCAACTGTAAATTTTTCTTTTTGCTGCAGGAAAACCATGTGGGAGTGGTAAAGCTTTGCTTCTGGCAAACAAAAGGAACTGTCCAGCATTTTCCAAGCTGAATGTGTTAAAACACTGATAAACTTTAAGTGGCTTTTAATGTTGCCCTTCAGTGCCTTAAAAGCCTATAATCTCTTTGAAATATTTATCTATACATGGAGTACATGTGTTTATATATTTGTATAGGTATCTATGTTGAGAGAGAAGGCAGATACTGGCAAAGACAAATACTGTTTGTAGCCTAGTTCTGGTAGATGCAGTGCAAAAGTGACTAAAGCTTTAACTTCCGAATTTCCTTATGAACATTCTAAAAACTTTTGAGTTTGTGAAAGGATACAAAACGTGTTTTAAAAGCAGTGATAAACTGTGATGCATTTGGGTAGTCAGGTTAAATAGCACAGCGTTGTGTCTAAGCTATGGCGTAGCTGAGAAAATCAGTGAGGATGAAAAGAAAGGGAAAGAGGTATAGTACTTGGCTTATTGATTCAGTTTGCGTGTTATCAAAAGCCATCTTAAAAATTTCAAAATTAATGAGTCATAAAATAGTCTTCCCTCTTAGCAGTTGGTTATCATCAGCTAGTTATAGAAGAGCTATCAAAGGAAAAAAGAGCATACCATTAGCTGTTAGTTTGGAATGACTCTGCAGAATCATCCTTAAAGGTCTACTGGCAAACTTTTGATAGGCTCCTAAAGGTCTTCAAAGCTGCTCGTTGCTGTAGTATATCAGGCTTTCATCAAACCTGAATCTGAGCTGTGCAGCAGCAAAGTCCTCACTCTCTGCACTTCGCTTTAAAGCAGCGGCCTCTGTATAATGTAATTCAGGAGGAGATATTTCTTTGGAGATTTGTCTGAGCTCCATGTTGACCTGTGTAGCAGAGGAGGGTGATAAGTTTATTCCTGACACCTTCATATTTTCTGCCAACAAGCTTTACAATTGGATCTCTATGCATGGTATCATTTTTTTGTGTGTGTTTAAAAATGAACACAAAAAAAAAGCCTTGCCTGCACTGCAGAATAGTATGTGGTGCCAAGTCTGCTTTGTGGCTTTTGTTATGCAGGCTGTAATGGAGAACAGTGCTCTGGGAAAACTTGTTTGTCAACAGTGCCTTTCAAGGGTTTCTAACCTTGAGTGTCCCAAACTGCCTAGCCATTATGCATCATTGCGATGTCTAAACTTCCATCCGTACTATTTTTGAGTATCTACTGCAGCAACTAAGAAATGGGAAAAAAAGATCTCAAAGTGGGAGCTGTGTTGCAGTGAACTTAAGTAACACATTCTAGTCTCATAATACCTACACACTATGTTTACTTGTAGTAAATTACAGCTGGGTGAGAAGTTTTTCTGAGTACTCAAGCTTATGATGAGTTGTCATCCCGAATGGTTAAAGGCAGTGCTGGGAAGCAGGAAAGGATTCCAGTTCTCCCTTACCTCTCCTGAGCCAGGTGTCATGCAGCCAGCTGGAGGAGCCATCCAAGTTGCCATTGCTGCTTTGCCAAACGCACCACATTCTCCCAAGCAGCATGAGCCCATTTTTGCTGCTCTTATTTTTAGGAATGAGAAGTAGCTTGGTTTAAACATGTTGATCCTTGGTGTATTTTGAGAACAGCCTTCCAGTCATTCTGAATTACATGCATAGCTTTGATATTAAATTTTCATGTTACGAGTTCCATTGGAAATAAATGTGTTTTCTACCCCCTGCAGTAAAATGTTGGTTTATACCAAAGAAGTCTGAGAGGCAAATTGGCTGCTTATTTAAGGATGTCTTAATGAAGAGTTGTGAACCTAAATATCTTGATTAGTATGAGTAGATTATGGGAAGAGAGCTAGCTGTGCTGCATTACTTCTGCCACCCACAAATTAGCCCAGTAGCCAGAATGACTGAGGGTTCTTTTTTGTGCCTTGCCATTTGGTGTCGACAACAAAATAGGGAGCCACTAAAAGCAGAGGAAACGCTACCCACGTATATAATTTTGGAACACAGCAATTTTGGTAGTTCTTGGAGAATGTTGCCCTAGTAAATGACAAGGCAGGGGGAGGGAGAGAGAAAGGTGACTGGAATGACGGTGACATTTGAAAGGGGATGAGCCTTGTCGGAGGCTTGACTTCGTACTGATAAGAAATATATTTTCTGATTGTATGGGAGGGTGGGAGAGGCTGCTGCACTGGACAGATAAGAAGTGGGGTTACATGCTGGTTTATCGGTAAGGAGGCGGAGGGCTCCTCTCAGACTTGAGGTTTATTTAATTTAGATCAAAAAATCCTAAGGGATTTACAGCTAATCATAAAACAGCATAGATTAAAAAAAACTCTGAAAAATGTTATAGTGAGGTATGTATAGAAGGACATAAGTGTACGTAAATATATATTTTATGTGAATTAAAGGTCATTTTGCTGTACCAGGAAGGACATTTAAAAATGTGTTGGTTTTTTTGTCTGTGTGGGGAAATACCTGTAGGTGTGACTCTTGTGGAATATTGAGTAGGGCATGCCCTTTGGCTGCGAAACTGGCCCCGGCATGGGTAGCATGCCTGAGGACATGACTTGTTGTAGTTGCAGGATGATCTGTGGCAGAAATAGGCAAAACTGTGGGCAGCTCTAAACTACAGCAGCCATCAGGCAGCCCTGGGCGGCGGTATTTGGAACATGGAAGATGCAAGTTTTGTTCTTTATGTGTCGTACTTAGTGAAGGAGATGATATATGACATACTTGATACGGTTCTTAAACTTTCACATTAAGTTGTGGTGTTTGACAGTCGTTCAGCAGGTTGAGCTGACTTTTAAAACAGGTACCATGTGGGCAGTGGTAGTAAAATGCCCATTGTTCTGCCTGTGTGTTGCAGCAGTCTGAAAGAACCATTTTAAAGTGGTTTGCCTACTTGTAGTCTCCATGGCCTATTCACTCCTGTAAATTTCAGTGTTTGTTCTGCAGCGTACAGTACATTTACCATGCCATAGGAGCTGTGACTGCAACCTGCAGGCATCCTTAAACCATCTTTCATCTTACTAGGTCAGTGAGCTGGAGGTGAAGCTGTGGCACTGCAGAGCTGGGCAGGATAAGCCTGCCCAGAACCTCCAGAGTTTGAATCACAAAGCCCACGAAGCCATGCTGAGGCCTGGGCTGCTCCTGCTGCTTTTTGGAACTCTGCTCAGGTGGGCAGGTACCTGCCATGGTACAGGTGCAAGATGTAAGCCTTACAGTGTTGCTCATTGAAAGGTGAACTTTCACCACATTTTGAAGCCTGAAAGCTGACAGTGAGGTACTTGTGATGATACCTTTTGGTTATGTAGTCATGGGTGTGAGGGACAAAGGGCTGGAATAATACTGCATCTCTTGGGTTGTCCGGCTGCTGCTCTGACAAAGCTTCATGATACCCTCTGTCAGCGTGTTGCATGAGAGGAAATGGAACGTTTCATGTGAATATTATTTAAAATTATCTTTTGTTTCCTTTCTCTATTTGCGTATATTGTGATATACCTAACATTTAAAGCAAAAGTTTCAACACATAGCAGTTGCTAAACTAATAAACCTGCACAGGTTATACTGTTGTGACACAAGGCGGTCCTGACTGAATAACACATCACAAGGTGAATAATTTGAATGATACAGAGGGAGAGCGGCAACTTGTTTTATGTGAAACCCTGGGTTTTGAAAAGTATGATTCAGAAACACATCTTAGGAGGTCCTGATCATGTTATGAAAAAATAAAGTGATCTCTCAAACTTTGTAGGGAGGTATTGAGTCTGAGTGGGGCTTTTGAAGCATTTTCCTAAGTTACGTCGTCTTCTGAATGCGAACGTGAAGTTTCGTGTTGTGCTTCCTTTCAGCAATTCTCAGATGAACCCACTGGAAGATCAGTGTGGAAAGACTGAGATGCTTATTGGGAAGCTCACTGCCCCCATTTTGGCAAAAGAGGGGGCACAAGCCAAGGGGGCAGGCTTATTCTGTAATGCTGCCGAGTGGTTTGGAGCTCTCTGCGTCCCCTGCATTGTCACTATACAGGGCAAAGAACCAACTTTGGCTCTTGGTGCTTTTAAAGAAACAAAAGGCATGGTAATTATATCATCAACACAAATCACTGATGTTGTTCAGGCTAGGAATAATGCTAATCATTTTGGTTTAGTGGAAATTTCAATATTTCATAAGCTAAGTAGCCACACTTTTTTTTTTTTTTTTTTAACCTCTCCTCCCCCCCCCCCCCATTTTTACCAGTCAGTGCTAACTTTGAGGTGTCTTTTGGAAATCTTCCAGGTTCTTTGGAAGACAAACTCTTACAGTTTAAGGCTTTATATTTTTACCTTTGTCTTTTGTGGGAACTTGATTTTGCTGTATTTATTTTTTTTTTTAAGAGGTGAAAGTTTGAGTAAGCAGGAAGGGACGGTCACCTGCTGGTGATAAAGGCAGCAAAATGTGTCTTCAAGTTTAGTCAATATGTAAATGCTGTAATTTGCTGAGTTAGAGAATAGCCTGGGGTGGCTGGCATAATTCCCATCACACGAGCGAAGGTGGAAGGATTGTGCCTTCTATTGCGTTTCACAAACACTCTTTCAGTCACTAATTACGTGGGCTGCTTTTTGGTTTAAGGAAGAGAGAAAAGGGCATCCTGATTCCCTGCAATCTGCACTGTTGCTTGTTCCTTGGGACCCCACTAGTCAAAACAACGGGATTCGTATGTTGACGACAGCTGAGAGACCAAAGTATGACCAGATGGCAAGGGGGAGCTGAGCTGTCTGTTTCTGCAAGCGATAGGCACATTATGGTTATTCTCTTCTGGGGACGAGGGGGTGGAAAGCAGGGGGAGGGGGAGAAGGGAAGAGAAAGGGAGATATTAGATAAACAGACTGTAGCCTGAATACATATGACATGTGGGAGGAAAGCTTTGTTAAGTAAGAACTGCAAGCCTCTCGCAGAGCATTAAGCAGCACCGCCTGTGCATTGGACTGAGCCAAACGAGAGCAAAGACGAGCATAAACCTTAAGACGGCTGCAAGGCCAGGGAGGCTCACTAGGCTTCTGCGGAGGCGCTCCAAGCAGCAAAATGCTGTAAGGTTTTACTGACTGTTCCTTAAGTCAGCCTGCTTTGTTAGTAACAAGGATGGGTCCTTAGTAAGGGACATGCCAGAAGTGTTTCCTCCTTATCTTTCTGATGTGCAAGCTATGCTTTATGAGTCAAAGTTGATTTATAGTTTCATTCTGTTGGGCTTTTTTTTTTTTTTTTTTACCAGGTTTGTGCATAGGAGATAACTTTGTGGGGTTACAGTATCTGTTGTTTGCCCTGAAGTCACTGGAGGTTCAGTCCAGCCGGTGATTTGCAGGTGGTGCTCAGCATGCCCCATAATTAGGGAGTGCATCCTTGATCTGTATTGCCTTGAGCTTGGTCTGGAGCCAGCTGAAATCTGTAAAAACAAACAAAAAAATGCCTTCCCACTTAACTGCATTTGGCTCTGGATTATGTCTTATGAATGAAACCGAATTACAGTTGTGTCAGTTACTGATAATAGGTCTATCAAAGACTTCCTGCCCTCTCAGGCAGCACAAGATGAAATGTTTGTCCCATTTTCTTGTGGTATTTTCTCTTCTTGTTGTGGGACATGAGTGAATGACTAAGTAGAGCAGTTGATCCTTGTATTACACAAAAAAGGAAGAGGCAGTCTTCATTATTTTGCTCATATGTGAGGAAAGTGCCAGTGATCATAGAAGTGAGAGGCCAGTGTCCAACTGTCTAAAAAAAAATTGCAAAGAGGCCCTAGAGAGCATTTATTTGAGACGGCTTCGATATTCTGTCCAATCTGTACATCACGCGCTGCTGACTTTATTCCTTTTTTATTTTTATTTTTTAACTTTTCCTTGTCTGACTTGCTGACCTTTGAGAAGTTCCTGCCAAAGGAAGGTGATACAAAAGCAGCCTCATGCTGTTGTTTTCCTGATGAACTACTCTGGAGCACTGGTGTATGGGGGGAGAAACACAACAGATTTGTTGGACTGTGGCACCTAACACCACTGCTCAATAACCCATTGGAGTGTTTGAACACGGTCACCAGCCTGGCTTCCCTGCTGCTCCCTAGATAGCTGCTTGTGGCATCGATCTGTGAGGGCTGGGGGCAGAGAGCTGATTTATAGCTGTAGCCTATTGCCGGGAGGAGTGGGTTAGCTAAGATTGCATTCTGCCTGGTTTCGGTCACAGTAACGCAAAGACTTTAGGAGGTGTTTGCTACAGAAAAGGTGAAGCTAGGAAATAGAAAATTTTTTATACACATGCACACGTGAAGTCTTCAAAGAATTTAAACAACAACAGAACAGCGCCCCTCTTCATTCCACCCCTGCTCAAAAAAAACCAACAGAAACATAAAACCAACAAAAACGTAAAAACAACCACACGAAAAACACCATTTAAACTCTTGTTGGAAAGATGCTGGGTGTTGCATGCCAGTTTTCTATTCGCTTCTTGGAAAACCTTTTGCAGTTCCATATGGGGCACCAGCTTTTAGAACACTGTTATTTTAATTAGTGAACCAAAAAAAGCATTCTGCTAATTACCATTGCTTCTCTAGCTATGCAGAAGCCCCTTCCACAGCTTTATCATAATACAACACATGTAACTGCAATGTAGGTATTGGAAATAAGATTTTTAATCTTTATTTTGATTATAATGGCCGAAACAGAGATGCTAATAAGTTTTTGTTGTCAGCCTCATTGATCAGATAATTGTGACCCTCTATTTTTACAAAACTTCTGCCCTAAAAACTTCTACCCTATTGTCAAGACTCACCAAAAAGTTAGGTATGGGTTGGTTTGACTAGGTGCAGCTTTTCAATGCACGCACTTAAAAGTTCTTTCCAGATGAAGGGAAAGAATAAAACATTAAATAGTTCCAAATTTCCGTTACTTTTAAAATGCCTCTAATTGCATTGAGAGAATGTCTCTTGTAAATATGAAGGCCTGTTGAAAGCTGTTTTGTTTCTAATTTAAATAATGCAGTGAGCTTCAGTTATTGTGTAACGGATAAAAGTAACGTGTTCGGTTCAGCAATAGCTATGTAGTGAATGCCCTTACTATTAAATAGTACCATGGTTACTCGGATAGCAGGAACCAGCCTGAAAGTTTCCAGCTGGGTAAATATATCTATGGTCTGGGCCTCTGAAACTCATATTTAGCCATGGAAATATACTTTTTTTCTTCAAAAAATTATAATCGTCAGCATGAACCTATCATTTCTGTGGAATCTGACATTGCCTGGTCATTTTGCAAGTTTTTAGGTGCTTAAGGGGTATTGCATGGAATTTCATACTTGGGAGGGGACAAAAATAGTAATTCTGGCCAAAAATTGTAATAGTAACTCAATAGAATAGTAATTTAAGCCAGAAGAAGTTAGCCAAAAATGCAGAAACCCACATGTTGAGCATAAATGGAGTGATTATTTGGTCCTTTTCTGTATTTCTGGAATTAAGCAGTGTCTTTTGTTGTTTTCTTTAGCAGCAGGACCATGTCCATTCAAACACTGCTGTTTTGGATGTTCTGTTTCTAGTTTGGTATTTATAGATTTTCATTGTGATCTGGTGTCTGAGTTGCTAGGAGGAATCTAAATAGAAGAATCTGTATTTTACCATCTGAGTTTGTTGACTGCTTAGCATTTCAAGTACTCAAAGTTAAATTGGGACTTCAGCCTCCAAGCCAAGGAAGGAAGGAAGGTTACAACTGGAATGAGGATCCAGCAGGTTAGATGTGGGGTTCTGTCTTTGTCTGCTATTAAACTACTTTGACATTGTACAAAATCTTCAGTCACCTGAGTTCATATCATATGCTGTTAAGGTTCAATTTGATTCCCTTGAGTGCTCACACCTAGAATTTAATAAATTAAAATTACGGTCCCTGAAAATTGTACCTGCTGACTCAGCTTCAGTGTTCCTTAGGTGGAAGAGAAAGTTGTACTCACCTACCTCACCCATGTTAGATTACTCATGTGAGGATTAAAGAAAAAATGCTCCACAAGTATCACAACACAGGTGCCTAGCCCTTAACCTTACAAAAAAAGTCAGAATACACTTCAAATTTCAACTGTGTTTTTCTCTTTGCTTCTCTTGCTCTTCATTTCAAATTTGCTGCCAAATATGCTTGAATGTCACCCTATCTATGCTGTTAAAATCTGAGATTTTCATCCTGTGAATATACTGGCAGCTATTAATGGCAACAGGGATGTTTTTATTTCTGCTCGTCAGTATAACACTAGGGATTCTTTGGTCTGTCCGCTCTCTGAAATGAAAGAGACAGTAGCCCTGTTTAACAATGATACATTTTCTAAATAAAAATGTCAACTGTAACTGGGGTTTGCAACAGTTCTTAGTATTGGCTACTTTGATAAAAAGTGATAGCAAAGTGGTTGCAAGGTTTTTCTGAGCAAAAGGCAGGTTATTAGAGTTTGGTGAATATAACCCGAGGAGTGTGGTTTGTTTTTTATTTACTTATTTTATTTATATGCTTTTTATTTATTTATTTTATTATTACAGTCCAACATTTGAGTGCCTCAGCAGTAGATCGTGCATTTTACATGCACGCAAGAGTATTTGAGATTCACTTATTTCTCTACTGTTTCTGATTTCAGGTAAGGATTTCCTGCTCTGTGTGTGAATGCTTTCTCATTGCAATTTCAGTTTCTTAATCACAATAACACACTAGGTATGTTTCTGTAGCAACTTCTACTCAAGGATCTCAAAGCACTTTAGAAGTGATAGTCTTAGTTTCATAATAGCATTCAGATAAAGCGTACGTAACGTATTTCACAAGCTGGGAAACTGAATTTGCGAGGCATACAGAAATTGGTGATGGAATTAGGAACATTATGTGGGGATTTGAAATAAAGCTTGTTGAAAACATTGGGGTTGTCACGTTTCTAGTCCCTTGCAGTGTTGTATCCACAAAATGAAGCATCCTTTTGATGAGGCAACCTAGAATAAAAATCTTGTTTCCCCATCAGCTTTCTGTATTTCATTTTACCAAAACCTTTAGCCTACCTTGCAAGTTTTCTGAAACAATTGCTTTGGTATTGTTACACATTCTTATATTTCATAAAAGGTTTGATGTTGGAGAATATCCATATGGGAAGGAAAGAGGATAAGTAATCACCTGAACAGTTTGAGTGTTTGTTCTAGCAGTGCCCACAGAACTGAGACCATCTTCAGGCTGCTTCTCAGTAACCAGGGAGATTGCTTAAAGCTGGTGTCCTCTGTGCAGTATCATCGATTGAGATCTCTAACGGCTGTACAGGAAGTGGTAGGAAATGGAGGCATTTTGTTGCTCTTTTTTTCTTTTCCTTAATGCATTTTCTCATCTTTATCATTTTATTTGAACTCTATTTGCAATTAAAGCTTTCTTGAACTTTGCACTCAAGAAAAGTATAGTTCTGATGGAACTGCAATCCCTCAGCTTTGCAGAAGCACCCATAGATTGGGGGAGGTTAAAAGTGTTAATTTTCAATCATCATTCAAGAAGAGCCGAATTCCTGTTTTCTAAACTGATCTGCATTTAATCATGTTCTCCTTACTTGTTCTCCTACCCATAACAGCCCCACAACAAACTGAAACCAACCAGTTTTGTCTTTTTTTTTGAGAGAGAGGCCTGTCTAAGTTGACCAAAGAAATAGTTTTTCTTGTGCAGAGGAGCTATGCTTGTACTAACATGTTTCTTGTTTCTTCAAACCCTTGTCTACTTCCTGCAGTGAAACAAAGTAGGAAATGGGTCCTTTTGGTTCTCTTGAGTTCTATATTCAAGTTTCTGTCTCTTCTATAAAGTATGTTTGCTTGGGCTCATCCCCCATTTTGCAGGTCTTAGCTCCCATTCTGTGAAATGAAAGTGAATGAAGCTTCCTTTCTCTCACTTCTTTTCTTAGTGACTAGAGGAAAGAATACATGATTTTGACTGCTTCTATAGTGTCATAATCCAAATAATAATGAAACTAATGGAGGAAACTGAATATGAGAAAGAAGGTAATAAATCCTTTCTGGTTCTCATTTTGCACCTTGCACTAGTCGTGAGGCTGAGGAGCAGCAAATCACACCTGTGGCTGAACAACACTGCTGCTTTTGTCTGCAGGAAGAAGGCATTTTTTCTTCAATTTTGGCTCCATCAGAAGAGATCTTCATCTGTAAAAAGCTTCTTTCCTCCCTCTTCCCCCTCCTTCCTAGTAGTTCTTTTGTCCAGTTCCTTCACTTCTTATTGAAGATGAAAGGTTACTGACAGTCAGAGAAATGGAGGGCAGCATTCTGAAATTCATCTTCATTTTTATGGCAGTTTGTGTGGGTTTTGTCCAGAGTTCTCAGGACAGCTTTGAGGTGCAGAGTTCAATGCTAGGAGTGTTATTTCAGTTCCTGACAGGGTATGGAGATCTAGTTTTAAAAAAATGTCTGTCCTTATTTTGCAGTCTATAGGTATCTGGAGAAATGGGGGAAGGGATCAATAGGATGAAACTTGAATATTTGGCAGGGGGTGAGGGTGGTGAGCTGGACAGTAGTAGCTGCAAGCTGATGTTCAAATGCATCTGTTCTATTACAGAGCCACAGCTTGCCTAGGTATTTCAAAAATCAGGACTGTGTGCCAGCTTCCTGGTTTTATGGAGCAGAGGGATTATGGTGCAGTGTCATTAACAAATGGAAGAAATTAATGTTTGAAATGAACAGTTTGGGAACACTTTTAGTGTTAGTGTGGCTTATGCATTATTTAATTACACGCCATGCCCTACCGTTTTGTTGACAGCACAGCATCTGGTTACGTTGTTTGCTGTAAGTACCGGTGTCGGAGAGGCGCTGTCAGTCAGCCTAACATTTTAGGATGCCACTGCTGAAGGCTTGTACATGAGTACCACCTGTAGCTGGTACTCACCAGTGGCTGGAACAGCTGAGGATTATTGCTGCCACCTTAGCATGGGTGAGCTGTGTTAGTGTTGGATTACACTGATCTCTGGTGGTGCTGAAATCATGCCGTGTGGTGATTGTGCCTCTGATAAAGTTTATTTGTTGACTCCTTGTGGTATGTAAGCAAGAACTTGTAGTGACAATGACATCTGGGAAATGTCTATTGTGCCCCTAATAGAAACAGCGCTTCGGATGCTTTTTCCCAGTATAGGTTGGTGGATTTCAAAATTGCCCTTCCTGTCATTTTGTTCCTGTCATTTGCAATCTGTTAGTCAGTTGGTGTAGTTGTAATACCTGGTCCAGGACTTGCTGTACTTCTCTGACATCTCTGAAATGCTGTCCTGTGATTCAATATAAGGAATGCAGCTTTCCACGTGCCTTTTAAAGCTACAATCATGCTGACTAGTGCCATGGGAAGGACAGAGGTAAGAGTCACAAATACTGAATTTCTAAAATTTTGTTGAAAGCATCCTCTTGGATAGAGGATGGAAAACAGATTAGTGCTGCATTTGAGGGAAATCCTGAGGTGGAAGCTGAATTTTTTTTAGATACCAGAGAGTCTACAAGCGAGAGAGATTTCACGTGGCTCAGCTGCAGAAAAGTCTGATGTGACCTTACTCCTTTTAGAAACGGGAGAATCTGCCATTAAATCCATATCTGCAGGGAATGGTGCTGCTCACATAACTTATTTTTACCTAAAAGCAGGTAAACGCTGGCTGCTTGATGTGTTCTGACTGAGCATCTCACCTGTTTCTGGAACTATTCAGTCTGTTTCCAAAGTGGTAAGTGCTTAGTTTACCTGATGGCATCTTGGGGGATCTACGAAGAATAAAGTATTTAAGAAAGATGCTGCAGTTAGGCAGGAATGCGCACTACCTCTAACACAAGAAGAAATGCCATACACAAGCTTCATCCAAATAAAGTGTGGGAGTTGTGACTATTGGGAAGTATCCAGATACAGTTGATGATTTTTGTTGAAGGAAGATCAGCAGTTCTTGGCTGTGACATATTATTGTATTAGAACATTTAGCTGTCCACTGGAGGCTTCCAAGGTGTAGCTTGCGTATTTGGAGACAAGCAGGGAGGGTTTCTAAAAATTCTCTTCCCATTTGTATGTTTCTGACTTAGCTGTTGAGGCTTTGGAGTTACAGTTTCTGTTCTTGGCTGGTTATAGGGGGGAAAAAAATAATAAAAAAAAAACATACAATAATTAAGAAAAATAAACTGTCTATGAAGAGTGACTGCTGCTACTGTAACTGTTGGAGGTTCCCACTGATGCAGAGTTGTGGTGGGCAGCTGTCCTAGTGTCTCTGAGAGCTGCCCAGAGGAGCCTGGCTTCCTGCTGAGCTCTTACAAGTTGCAATCAAGCTTTGAAGGTAGTGCAAAGAAAAAAGGTCTTTGCAGCTTCAAGTCAGCTGTGGAAGGCCTGGTGTGCAAATATGCTTTGGCAGGAAACAAATGAAATCCATTTCTTGGCATCATCAATGCTAGAACTCCCTATGGAGGTTGGGATTGTTCCTCTTCAAAAGCAATACTAAAAAGTCAAACAGAACGAAAACAGCCCTACGAAAACAGTTGCTTTCAAATCAACACCTCTCCTCTTAGTGCAGAATACTGACACTATAAAGTAGTATGACAAAGGTTCTGGATCACGTGGAAAGAAGCTTGCACCAGAATCAAGCAGAGCAGTCCACTTCTGTGATGTATTGTAAGGAGGGTGAGGGGGCTGCCTCCACTGTTAGTGAGAGCCTCCTTTACCTTCCATCTCAGGAATATGTGCTGTGTTTGAGGAAGATGAAGTTGTATTGAAAATTTTGCTGAAGCAAAACAGTGTTGTTTCCCCCGCTTTGTGGATATGTTCCAGTGCTTCATCAGGATTATGAATCACCTCTGAGATCTTCTTTACCCTGCCCCAGTCATTAATAGGTCAGATCCCTTACTCCGTTATAGCAGGGTTTACAGGGCAGCCTGTGGCCACTGTTCTCTGGCAAATTGTAAGTACCAAAATGTAGAATAACATAAAACTTTAGATCTGTGCATGTGGCTCTGGACATACATGTATGGCTGTGGACAGATTCAACGAGAAGATTATACAAATCCATGTAATTATTCTTAGGAAATGTTGCAAAACCTTTCTATTTTGCTAAAGCTTTTCTACCACCAGTGTTCACAGCATCAGTTAGCCCTCTGTCCTCTTAATGGAGACACACCACTTTTATCTGTTGCATCCTTGAAGTCTCAGAGACCTGTGTCGCTGACATGCAGAGAAGAGATGGAATATGTTCAGATGCTGAAATAATAGGTGACAGGACAAAGCCAAAGACAGGAGGGATGGAGAAGAATACAGTGAATACACATTTCTAGCTCCTTGGTTTGGTCAGCAAACTGGCTGGCTGTTGTCAGACTTGGACCACTGGCCTAATTTAGTGTGGCAATTCTTATGTCCCCAGAGAAGTCACCTTGCTGCATGCTTGCTACATTTGTAAGATTATTTTATTCTTTTCTCCATTCAGCTGTATCTTAAAATATCTGCAGAAAAAAGATTCAGCACCATGTGTAGGAGTAACTTTAAAAAATAGAATAACCTACCAAACCTCTCACCCCTTCTCATTTTCAGACTAAAACTGTGAAATTTCTTGTATTTCGCCGTGACCGATCTGTGAAATTGGGCATCGCTCTCTTTAGTTTACTGAAGGCCCCAATTATAAGATCAGGCTCTGGAACTGTAAGCTTTGCCTGGCATGGAAATTTTGTTTGGGAGTGATTTGTTTGGGTCTGCGTGTGCACAGGTTGCTAAAGATTTTCTGTGCTGAAGGTTTTCTCTGAGGTAGAAAGCCGACTGACCTTTTGGTGTAATTTGTGTACGTAAGAGGGCGAAACACATGTCATACATGCTGATTTCCTTGAGGGTGTGCATGTTGAAAGTCACGATCTTAGTGTAAATGTTCACATTGGTTCCTACCCTCTGCTCATTACTAGAAGCTAGAATAATATTAAATATAACCATATAGGTGTGATTACAGGAGAGATTACTGCTTTTCCTTCCGAAATGTAAAAATTTGGGGGCATAAATGAGTTGCTGCTAAGCCCTTTTGCAACTTTTAATGGGATCCTGGAGGGGCTGAGCCAATGCCTGATCCTGCAGAGAGCTGTAAGTCGCTCCTGTGCTGGTGACAGTTGTTTCTGGGCACCAGCTAATCGGTGGTGAAACAAAATGCCTGACTGGGTGTAGCACTACCTACTTCAGGCTGGTGGCCTATCCCTGTTGCATCAATTTACTTGCCAATGTAAGTATAGCCCGATCTGAGCCCTGTCTCGCAGGGTGTCACGCAGATGGGGCCACGCGGCCGCTGCTGCTTGCATCTGCCCACTCTTCTGGTCTTGGCTTCTCCTCCAGCAACATGTGGATCCTGGCTGTGGTCTTCCTGTTCGTATGCTAAGTGAGATTTCTGTGTCAGTCACACATACAGACTTCAGTGACTAAATTGAAATCTGATGCATTTATCTAGTACAACTGGTTTCATGTGAGTTTCTGGTAATTGCATTTCACACAAATAAAGCTGAGTTTTCTGTGACCGAGTGCTGCTCTGAAGGATTTGGCTGTGTTTGCTATTTTGTCCAAGTTTATATTCTTCTTTATTCAAGCTTTGCTATCAAGACTAAATCTGCTGGAGTCAGGTACGCTCTGTATTGTATATTTATTACTAAAACAATTCCCTGGGGAGCAGAGTTGGGATGTGTAATGTAATCTGCACTGTCATGTTTAGGAGACTGCAGGGGGGATTATTTAAACTTTTTTTTTGTTGTTGAAGAAAATGGAGGAGGGATGGAGGGAAATCTTTTGATTTGCTTTAGAGGAGGACTCAAGAGGTGCAGCCCTTTGTATAAAAGCTTGCTTACAGCAGTTACAGATGACTGTGAAAAGCCATTGAGTCCCTGAAGTCTGTAATGTATGCTGTAGAAATGGTGCTTTTTTTCTGATGCCTTACCAGTAGAAGTGAATTACTGGCAATAATGAGATTTGGTGGTATTTTTGCAATGTATCTCAGTCAATACTGAGTTCTGCAAGAGCTGTCTTTGAAACAATGGCTGCAAATCCCCACAGAAGTTATATTTCACTAGTCTCAAAATATCCCTATTTTTTAAAATCTGAATTACTAAAACCAAATGCTGTATTAAAAAGCATTGTTTTGGGAAGCGTCCCCAGAGCTGTTTATCTGGATAGCAGGAAACTATTTATGATATTTAGGCAAGAATAATCTTCTGCTGTATTATTTCAGATAACCGTTGCCATATGCAATTTTGGGGATATTTTAAACCTCCTAAAATTCTTTTATCTCTGTGACATATGTCACCACCATAACAGTGGTCTGTAATGTATCTGTATTTATTTAGGATGTTTTTCCTCTCTCCTGAAGGAGGGGACAGGACGGTAGCATTACTGGTGAGCGGGTTAGCTGTTGCAGCATGCTGTGTTTTTGTGCAGCGAGCCAAGGTAGACTCAGATCAGAACGTCTTCAGATGTGGAGGAAGAACATACCAGCCCTATGGGAAGGGGAGTGGGCAGAAAGCATGACCTGGCATGGACTGCAGTCTGTGTGAACTGCTGAAATTCATGGGAACACTAACTAGTTGGTAATTATTCAGGAAATGCAATGCGAAGTAGCTTTGAGTGGGGTTTGTGGGTTTATGGGGGCTGATGAGGGAGCGGTAGCAGGTAAATATGTAATAAGGAAGTCTGTGAGTTGCTCTCTGAGTTGTAGCTATTTTGAATTGAGATAGTAGGGGAAGGTGCAACTTTGCAGCCTTTTGGGATTGTTCTCAATTGTTTTTGCTGTCTTGATGCATTTTTAGTAGTGTGCTGAAGTGGTTCTCTTTGTGCTTCCACCTCCTGTTCCTCAATAAACACAAAAAACTTATGTTTTGAATTCAGCCCTGTTGGTGTAGCAGTATGTTTGTTTGTGTATTTAAAGTAAGGTGAGATGTCTTGAATAAAACGTCTGACCTAAGCTTTTAGTGCTTGGCAGTGGGAAAAATAAGAAGTTGTTTGTATCAGAAACCTCAGAATATGTAAAGACAAAGGCTTGGCAATCTGACGTTGTCTTGTTTTTCTCCTGTGCTAGTAAATAAATTTTAAATCATCACACCTTTTACGGAGTGTGTAACAGCCTGTGCTGTTCAGTCTTTGAAAGGCCTGGTAAACAGGTTCTTTATTAAAGCATGGAGGAGCTTTAACCAGGTTTTCAGAATTACTAGTGCTGCATTAATAGGGTATTTTAGTTTGCTTTTCACTATGTCTAAGAGAAAAACAGAGACTGGTTACTTGACTGTTACTTGAGAAAAGGCAAATGTGAAGTGAACGAAACTTAAGAGGCGAAGTTGGTGCCAACATGGGGGCGTAAGCATGATCCGTTATGGGTCAGCTGGTGAGGAAGCAGAAATTTTGGTCCTGGATTTGCTTGTGGCTTTTATTTTTGGTGGCCTGTGTGACCATGTTAGATAAGTGATCTTTCTTCCAAAATAAGATCGTTCTTGCTAGTGCTGTGTTCTGTCACTGTTTGACGAGGCAGTGGTTTCCTGAGAGATGCAGATCTGTAGGGCACGATTTCCTTTCCTTGTGACAGAAGTTGGCCTGCTCACAGCTCTGGCATAGCATCAGAAACGCACAGGCTGTTTGTGGCAGTTCCTCTACATCCCTGATCAGGTCACTTTTCCCTCTTTGCTATTAGATAGTGTTAGAGTAAGAGCAGGAGCTTGAGATTTCACATGCCAAACTCAGAGTGGCTTCTCATCACCTTGGAGTGGAGAGAGGGGAAGTAGTGGAGGAGTAAGTGTGGCGGTGTGTGCACAGGTAACCTCCACTCTGCTCCTGCAGCCCCAGTGCATGCTGTGGGTGGCTGTATGTATGCTGATTATTTCCAAGGAGTCATCAGTTGTGCACACCCCTTCCAAATGACTTGATCTCATTAAACTTTTTCTGCATTTGAGTCAGGACAACCGAACAATTGTTCGCCCCCAGATCTGTCATCCTTTAAATAAGAGAGAAGATCCATGTTCTTTAGGGTTGCTTGACACAGTCTCTAATTTTTTTTTTTTGACATTGCCTCAGCTCAGAAATGCAGAGTCATGTAGGAAATCCTGAAAGGCACCTGGTTGTGCTAACTGATATCCTCATCTCCCCTAGTTCCATGCTCTGAGAGGAAGCACAAGTAGCTCTGTACCATGTTGGGGGGCGGGAGCAAAATTGTTTCCAGTTAGTAAGTTGAGGAAGTCTGGATATGCAACACTGTGACCTTCCTTTAGGCTTAACATTTACAGGCCATTATCTCCGAGTATGCTGACTCTTTAAAATAAAGCTCCAGTGTGGCTTTGGGGCATGCACAAGTGTCGGAGATTGGTTTTGTCACTGATCCACAAAGGAGCATTTTATACCCATGCTTAAGAGCCTTCTGAAAGGCTCAGGTTTGGAAAGGAGGCGCTGGGTAGGGGCTGAAACGTGACTTCAGTGCTTTGGAAGATCGTATCCTTGCACCATGGGGTGAATCTGAACCCAGATTTCAGAGAGGTAGGTTTTAGTTAATGAAAGTATTTGCACCTATTCTGCTTACCAGTGCCTGTAATTCTTATTGCATCAGTTGTTTTATTTATTTATTTATTTTTTTTGAAACAATTCCAAATGAGATTGAAAGCAAAATAATCCCTAGGGATTTAGTTAACCTACGTCACATTGTTTGATGCCACTGCGAGGGCTATGGCATTCTAAGAGGGCAGTCACACTTGCTAGAAAACGAAGGTTTTACAAGTTGTTTCCTGTCTCTTTTACCTGCCTCTGTTGGGGTTTTGTGACCCTGAGACCAAAACAGTATAGTATAGGGAGCACTCAAAATTAATGTGCGTGTAATTTTAAGGCAATTTCTTTTCATGAAATGCAGCATCTGGTTATTCCAGAAGGAGTATTTATCAGTGTGTGGTATTACCCCTGTATTTTTCAAGGTTGTTTGCTTGTTCTGCGTATCCCTCCTTACCTTTCATTTATAGGTATACACCTGTATTTTGCATCTATGTGTATCTATTCACCTGTGTGTCTATGTTTGTAAATGAGGATGTATATAATTTGAAGCTGGAATCATTTTTTGTGAGTTTCTGATGTTTGAGTGTTGCTTTTTATTACGTATGTGAGTTCCCTGTAGCTCCCTGAGGGTCCTCTTTGCCACCACACCACTCACGGTCACTTTAGCCCATGCTGCCAGTCAAGCCGGTGGAGGGTTGTTTTTTTTTTTTCTCTTTAAGTGCAGGAGCTATTTGTTCTGAAGCTTTCCTCTTATATGAGCTATAAGCTTTGTCCTCTTTGAATTCCTCACTTACCACAAGATTTGAAGTGACACCCTTGTCACTTGTTTGAGAGGTTCAGCATCTAATAACAGATGAGCGTTCTATTAATGAAAATATCTTTTAAATTACATTTTTAGTATGGTGCATTGGGGTCTATTGTGTTAGTGCATCGTCACTGAAAACCTGAGTATGGAGAAGCAGAGAGGGACTGCAGACATCAGTGATTTTCTTAAACTTGTCTGTATGAAGCAGCGTTTATAAAGAGAATTAAGGATGGCTCCTGGTAATTAAAGAGGCTTGTGTGCCATTGCTGTTAGTAGCAAAACCCAGTGAATGCAAGAATGAGTCCTGTGTAAAAAGATATGCCCGTGGCATGGACACTGAATGAGGTAATAAGTGTCTGATGTCTGCATGTCTGACTGACTGACTGGTCATAAAACAGGGATTAAAAGTAGAGACCCTGGCAGTCAGAGTTTAAGGAACATTCTTCTGTAAGTTGTGAAGTCCTGTTGACAACGATATGCTAAATTTAGTTTCCGAGCAATCCACCACATTTCTGCCACTGCTTTGAAAGTTTGTGGAACAGGATGTTACTGAGAGAAGTGTGTAAAGTGGGAATATCTGTGTCTTGTGATGTCTGCTGGTGAAGTGGTTCTGGCTAGGTAGAACAGCTTAGAGCTTTAGGATTGTCATCTTCAGGTGGGTATGCCTTTCATACCCCCAGATTGTCCTGGGACTGCAGACCTTCATAATTCGCAGACTGAGTTGGGAATGGTATTGGGAATGACTGAATATGTGATGGAAGAGAGAGAGACCTGGCCCAGAAGCCTGGGAAACATCAGTTGACTAACAACTCGAGCAAAAACACAGGTTCAGTCTTCAAATTGTAGTGATTCTTGTTTTAGCTAAACATGTGAGACTGGGCTAAATCCCAAAAGCCTGGTCTGGTTCTTACTAACATCAGTGGGTGGACTGGAGAGCCAGTGTGGTTTAATTTAGATCAAGCCTTACTGATGATGAGAAAAGCTGAATAGTATGTATTCCAGAGAGAAGGTTTTTCATTTATGATTCTATTTTTCCATTCCGTGGATTCCTAATTGTGTTTGGCTGACAGCAAAGTGAACTTTGACAGGATTGGGGATTTTGTAGTGATAAAATGTCTTTGCCATCATGTAAATGTATCTGTTAAATTCTACACTGCTGTTGCCAGTTCCTGCTCTGCACCTCCACACAAGTGTATAGTAATGGCATTGACCACATCATTCTTACTGTCAGGATAACTTCAGGAGAAAGCCTGGAGTCTCAGAAAAAGGTAAGTCTTTGAAAATTACGGTTGTGGGGAATATGAGTAATGGTTTATCACATGGGCTTACTAGAGCGAGTGAATAACCTTGTTCCTCTGAGTTCTTTCCTTTACCCCCCTTCTCCAGATAACAATGGTTAAACTTCACATAAATAGCAGGAATGCTGTGGAGGGCCCGATAAGAGGATTTCTTCATCCATGCCAAGTCTCCCTTATATCATGTATCCATTCCATTATCTTGTATGAAATGCTTATTGCAATTTCTTCCATTTAGTCTCCTATATGCATTATCTATAATGCATAATGGAGCTTGTGTATGAATGAAGGACAATATCCCATAAAGCAAGAAAATGACTTGTAAGTTGCAGGCAGTGGAGCATTAATGGTATGATCTCGTTACGGTAGGAGAAATTTTCTCTAGCATTTCCCTTTATACTGTAGAGCTTGATTTAATTTTCTCTTTTTTAATCATCCATGTATTTAATCAAGCTGTGCTATAAAAGAAATACATAATGATGCTCAAGTAAATTACAGGGTATATGCCATAAATTGTTTTTGTAAATCTGCCCCGCTTAAAGAAATGTTACAAACTTTCAGTATGTTTATGTGGGTATTAAATTTTGAACTGGAAGTAATGTTGTAGTAGTAGCACCAAGTTCCCTCTTATAGACTTACAATCTGAATTGCGAAGTAAGGAGTGTAAGTATATTTTTGTTTCTGAGTGCTCCAGTTTACTGTATGTAGGTGTCTTGAAGCTCTGAGGTTGTTATTTAATGGCGTTCTTTGTAAGAGGGAAGGGATGTTCATCTAAGAATGCCAGCACTTGATTACATTTGTATAGTCTGCAATGCTCTTATCTTCAATCCAACTGCAATCAGCAAATAGGTGTTAGAGAAGCTACCTTAGATCATCCAGGCAATGCTGTCATTGGAGGATTGTTGTATATTGCACACTTTTTGAGACACTTTTTGTTATTTAAGTGTAGTTTTTGGCCTACACATTTTTAAATTAACTTTCAATATTGGAACTTTGCTCTCCTAAGGTGTAGAGTGCTACGGAGTTGCTATTTCTTTCTTAGATGTTTCTGTTTGTCACACAAGTTTCTCCCTTATCTGTCATTCATAATTGTGTTTAGTGTAGTAATTCATTCCTGTTATTGCTGCATATGCTTTTCCTGTATTTCTATTTTATAATTTACTCTTTATTAGGCAATCTCTGCATATCTAGGTGTGTGGAGTTTCTTATTTGCTTAGTTGTAAATACCGGCAAAATAGTCTGTCCAAGCAGGTACTGTTTTCTGTCTTTAATAACCTTCAAGTTGTGCCAGTATCTCTTTTGGGACCGGAGTGCCTGGAACCAGATAAAAGGCTCCCAGCAGAGTCAGACACCGGCTTGGGTGGAGTGGGCGTCAGCTTCTTCCCTCTTGTGGGACGTGCAGCCCCACGACACCCACCACATAGGTAGCACTAGGACAGTGGCTGTGCCTCCCCCCTCCCAGCCTGCCTGTGGGGCCTGAGGAAACACCTGCAGGGAGTGAGCAGGCAGGCACACCAGCTGCTACCAACAGCTGCAAAAGCGGCACAGCAAAGGCTGGAGGCTGTGCAGAGAGCAGCCTGCGGAGAGCTGCTGCCTGATGTGCTTGCTGCCCTGTGTTCACAGGTGATGTGCTCCAAACTTTTCTTCTCTTCCTCACTTTTTCCTCAATTCTGGCCACTTTAGCGTGACGTCAAAGAGGTCACCCTATTGCAGGCTCCTGCTTTCCCTTAGCTTTGCAGTTAGGTGTCATGTTCAAAGCGAACACACATGCTCCTCAGACAAGCCCTTGCCGTGCTCATTCTGTGGGCGTTCAGCCTTTGCTCTGTCTTGCTGACTGTCTTCTGTTAGACTCCGGGAGAGATCCCAGTGACACTTGTGTACCTGCAGAGTGCCTAGCACTGTAAGTACCCTTTTTTGGCTAACCCGCAGCAGCTGCAAGGATAAATAATGTTATTACTACTGTTAGCTATGAGGTTAGCGACCAACAACTGCTTCATGGTTGGCTGTCCCCCATAGATTTAGTGATGTGGCACAGAAATTACTCCCTTAGCTGAGTATCTTGAGTGCTAGATTATCTCCACAGTAGATGTCTACCTTTCCCTCCTGTTCTTCTAAATTACTTCCCATTTGTCAGTTATTGGTGCATTGTTTCACCTTGAAAACCCCGTGGTTTTCATTGGTGGCAGTGTGGAAAAGCCTTCAGAGGATTTTGGCTCAAACCATTGGTTTGGGTTTTGTAATTCTGACCAGAATTTCTGTCAAATGGCCTGTCTGTATCCTGTTTCTAAATAAAAATATAATTTGTATAATGTTGTTTGTTGTTAAGTAGTTGTCACGTACTGCTTCATATACAGTAACATTTTGGTTGTGGGTGACATTCAGAATGGCTATTGCTTATGCAGCATTGAATTTTTAAAGAGCTTTTAGACACTTGGTGAAGTGCTAACTAGTTTGTATTTTTCCTGGAATATAAGTGCCTTCAGCTATGCCAAGAAGCATTAGATCAGAGGGATATTATAGTTTGAATCATTGCTATAGAGCAAGGTTCTGCTCTATAGTCTTGCTTTCTAAGGCTTCTTTACTTCTTAAAAGACCTGTGGTAAATTTAATATTTCTAAGATGTATTTGAAGTATTGAACCTGGAACATAAGCTCCTAGAGTCAGGGGAATTAACTAACTTTCTGTAAAGCACTAAGTACATTTATGGAACTGTAGGTGTAAAGCACTTGCATAAATGAAAATTACATTTTGTGATGTATATTTTCAACTCCAGCATACTTTGTTTTATGCAACTTCTTCCAAAATTATTCCTGAATTGCACACCTCCCCTTTGTTATGGGAGGATGCTCTTATGTCCAGACCCCATTAAGTTTAATGGATTTCTGTGTGCTTATAAGACCACAGCAAGAAATGCACCGCAGGGTTGGCCTTCAGTGAAATTCTCTTACATCTGTGTTGCTTTGAATAACGTTTGCTCACTAAAATATTCATAAATAATCCTGTAAATCTGCAGTAGATGTAGATAAGGATTACATATTTTCACCTCTGTACTTTTTTTTTACATACTAAAAAATCTTTGTCCGTGCTCTGGTTGCTTATTTTAGTTGTAATTGGATGTGTGTGGGGGAAAAAAAGTTGCCACATTTTGCATATCCTTCTTGTTCTGCTTCTTGGATCCTTGTGGTGCTGTGTGGTGTTCTAAGCATGAATTCTTCAGGTTTTTTTGCATAACGAATATTGAATTATGATAAAAGCTACAGGATTTCTTTCTAGGAGGTGTCTTGGGAACTGGTGCTTTTTTCTAAGAACTAGAGCAGTGTAATAGTCTCCATCTTAGACTCTCCTATTCCTCTAGGTTAACAGAATTGCAGTGCTGTACATGTATGCCCGACACCGTAGTGCTTGCAGAAATGTTTGAGTGAATGCGTGAGGTAAAATCCTAGTGTATTGATAAGTATTGAAACAGCACGAGACATTCAGGGAGGTGGATATGGCATAATTTGGAAGCAGGTGGGAGTTCTGCAGTGAAATCAGCTAGGATGTATTGCAGTGGAGTTAGTGCTGCGTGCCTGCAGTGAGGAGCGCAGGACTCTCCTTCCTGAAGTCCCCTTCTTAGCCACTGGTTTTCCTGCTGTTTGTGTCACCTCACATTTGTGGTACTGTGTCACAAACCAGTAGAAAGATGAGCCAACAGCACTGCAGATGCTTTTCTGGACATGCTTCTTTAAGCATCCTCACTTCTTTCTGCCATTAAAAACAGGAATGAGGCCAAAGAGGTGGAATCTAAAACAGGTCCTGTAAATAAAATCTTTCAAGTTAACTTGAGTTTAAGATTTCTTCAAGGACTGTACTGGGTCTGGTTGGGATGTTAACTTTCTGCCTCCCTTTTCCCCTTTCCCTTTTTTCCCTTTAGTTGAATTGTTAATTAATATTTCCTTAATATACATATATATATTTCTCTTTAATTAAATTATCCTTATCTCAACCCGTGAATTGTTCTTTCCTTTACTTCTTCCCCTCCTCATATGAGGAGGGGGAGTGAGAGAGCGGTTGTCGTGTTCAGCTGCCCAGCACGGTAAAACCACTACAAGGACTGATGCTGCTAACTAGCAAGATTCTGATGTGTCTGCCTGCTTTGCTGAATTAGCAAACATGAATGAAGAAACAGATGTTTTTGTTCTTCATTGGATCTATGTCACTTCTGGCCAAAAGCATCCTCTGAATTTCTCTCCCTGCCTGCATGGGCTGTCAGACTCCCTCAGCTCCAATACTACCCTCTGTCTCTGCCCGTTTGCTGCAGATAGCCTCCCACCCTGCTTGGGCGCTGAGCTCAGCAGCACAGAGGAAGGAAGCAGCTGTAGGCAGTGACTGGTGGCAGTGTGAGCCTTCTTAAGAGTAAGGTGTCCCTTTCCTCCACAGTGACTGATTCCCTCCTTGCTGCAGCTTAGAAAACAAACTCAGGGCATTAGGGAGGTGTCTAACAAACCAATATAACTACTCTCCTGTATGGAGAGAATCACAAGTTCCCCTGTGCATATAAGCCTACTTCAAAGGACTTAATCTACTGAAAGCAGAGTGAAGTGTGCTTAGCAGGAGGTAATAATCTTATATTTGTGTAAAAAAGTACCAAAATAAACAAGTTACAAAACCTCAGGACAGTTGAATTACAAAATGTAGTCTCTCTGGCTGCTTGCAACATTTTTTGAAGTGGGAAGTAGAGACTGTTCTAATGATGCCTCTTCAAGGAAACGTGAAGGTTAGGAAGTAGTGATTACTGTGCTCAGCAGCGGAGATGCAACGATGCACCCTTAGATTTGACTAGAAGTGGGCTTTTATGATTTCCTGTGTTTGAGGTAGATCAATACATTCTCCCTTACCATTAAAACAAGGCATTAGTTCAAAACTGATTCCAAGGTGTGTTTTAAGATGCATTTCATATAGTGCCAGATTTATCTGCAAAACCTGCCCCACATCTCTGGGTTCTGTCTGTCAGTTTCAGTACTGTGCCGTGATGGGATTACAAACCACTGCAACATGACTCCAGCTGTGCTGTTGAACAAAATGAAACAGAGGGCGTCCTCTTGATCTTACTCCAAAGCAGAAACCTCTGGTTAGACTGACCATGCATTGAAAGCTCCTTTTAAAAAAGGAGGGGAAAACTCCACAAAAGGTGACTGAATGTCACTGGGAACTCCTACAGTAGGCAAAAGCTTTTCTGGGTTGAGGAGTGGCTCAGCTGGTTCCTTCCTGGTCAGTTCTCTTCTCCTTGTCTCTGCTGTGCCAGCACAATTGTTACACTGATTTTCATCCCAGCCATTTCTTGCAGAAGCTCGGCTTCCATTGCATTTGAGCCTGGTGCTAGAAAGGCATAAAAAAGAACTAAGGCATTATCCATCTACCTCTTTCCCTATTTCTCTCTTTGTGTAGATGAGGGCTTCAGTATAAGTACGTATTTGTATATCAAAATGTACACACATATATATGAGGTGTATAATTAAAAGTGTTGAACTAAATATAAAGCTGAAAGAAAGCTTGTAATTTGGTAACTGTTCATTTCTTTGTTAATGGTGAAAGATAATGTGGAGCTCTTGAAGGCAAAGAGCTGCTCTACTTGCACTAAACTGACCTGCAAATAATAGCAGTAGGTGAATGTGACACCTTATTTTTCTACTTCCCCAAACTCTTTTTCCATTCTGTTCCCAAGTATTCTTAAGTAAATACTGTTTTGAGGCATGTAACTGATAAATAGCATCCAAAATTTAAGCACCAGCCAGGAGTCATTTGCCATGTTTACAAGCCCTCAACTGATTTGTAAATACCATGTCAGAATAAAAGGTGCTGGTTCGGCCACAAACTACTGCTAAGTAGCCCTCACTTAAGAGGGCTGAATCTGTGGAGAGATGCTTCAAAGCTGCTGTGTATTTCAAGTGTCTGTTTCTAAGTTCAGAGCATCTTCTGTCTTAACTGAATGGAGGAATGGCATAGTGGCAAATGACACTTTTTCTGATCTCATGAGAGTGTTGTAGTAAATACAGAAAAAAAGACTTCCGGTGGGGAAAAGTAGAGAATGAATAACAGCATATTCAGGACTGTCCACGAAGAACTAGAAATTAGTATATTTGGGGAGGAAATCATCATCACCACTGGCTGCCCTTCCTACGGGCATCAGAATTGTGAGAGTAGGACTGAGCCTCTGCCAGCTTGCTCATCTCGGGACGGAGGTCCTGAACTGAGGTGTGAGAGTCCCCAGTACTGGTCCTGGAGGATTCTCACAGAGACACAACACTTTTGAATTTCCCTAGATTTAATTTGCTAGTGAATTATATGTCATTCTCCCTTCTTAGGTAAGAGAAAGAAGCTCATCTTCCTGGGTACACTAGCTATTCTGCTAGAAGCTGACTTCAAATCATACTGTGAACCAAATAAATCACTTGGGTTTGTTCTTTATCTTGAAATACCCTTATTAAGGGTTCAGATCCTATTTCTGTGATGCAACACTAATCCATAGGCTTGTGCTTTGTGAGGAGTTATGCCCAAACGTCAGAATGTAGCTGTGAGAAACTGGGACTCCCCGCTGTTGTTTCCATAATAGAAGGGGGCTGTTGTGTTAAATGTGTGCTGCTGTAATACCTGTAATGCAAGTTCATATTCTGCTCACTGTTTTTACAAGCATGTGCTAGGTTTAAAGCCTGCCACTGAATTATGGAAGAAATTTAATGCCGTGCATTAAAGACACATATGACCAGCTCTGGTCTCAACAGCAACAACAAAAAAGTTGCTCCCTTGACATGGTGAGCTTCAGAAATTGATTCAGGTGCACTGAGAATTGATTTGAGAAGTGTCTCTGGCCTTATGGGACAGCGGTGAAAAGAAAGCTCAATAAAAGGATGTTGTAGAAGCAATCTGAGTAATAGGCAGTAGCCCAGATCAAGGAAATTGGAACAGGTGAACGTTCAAGGGGGCACTCTCACTTTGAATTTGTGTTTTAACTGATTAGGAAAACAACACAACAGTGAAGAGCAGATTCATGGTAGAATGTTTTTTTGAGTTAGAGATTATTTTTTTTTTTTTTTTTTTTTTTTTTTTTTGTCTTTCATGGTAGGTCTCTTGGAAAATCTGCAAGCCCCGCTAGCATGACTATGCTCAGGCCCATTCTTTCTTTTTTTCTTCATTATGTCTTTCTTGCTGAAATATCTTCTGTCCGACTTCTACTGGTAATAGTTTTTGATCAAGTGTCCTAATATCTAGGAAATGATACGCACTACTGAAAAAAATGGTGGTGTTGGCTTCACAGGAAAAGTTGCTAAATGTGTCAAAGAAGTGAACTAAATAGAAGACAATACAATAAATTTTACATTGCAAACAAAGTACGTCTTGTCTACTCTCTCCTGGTCAGTAACACTACTGATTACATGAACAGATGTTTAACTTTCCTAGGGTAATGTGATTTTCCAATTGATGCAGTTCTTTTTAATGTTTTGGCTGGCTTGCTGGAGGTTTGCAGAACTTAATCTGGAGAAGGTTGTAGATAACCACTTGAGAGAGATCCTGAGCTAGAATACTAGGCTTTAACAGAGAAATCCTTCATCAGGTAAATTGAAATTGGCGATGTACAGGGCAACGAGCAAATTATTGTTAATGTGGCAAATCAGAACAACTAAAAACCATTGTGGCTAATGGCCAACTTCAGGTTTGATTTGGTATATTTTTTTTAAGCTGGATCATACAACAGAACTTGACTTCTTTTCAGGTCTTAGAGGAGCGATTGGACCAGCAGGACTTGAAAGCTAGAGTAAGGTTTTATTCAAATTTTCCAACTCCATGGAGCTGCACTTCCTAAGGCAGCTCTTGAAGCAGGGCCCATTATGCAGTGCACTCACCTTACAGAGGAGATGATTGAGTCCCAGACAGGTAGTCTTTTCTATTTAACGTTGGCTGTTCTGTAAGAAATCAGATGAATTAGGGGGGCAGGAATAGACACTAGTCACTTCAGTTCACTGATTCTAGTATAGACAAAAATGCATATGGCTCTCGGATGTGTGAAGCTAACTAAGATGCAGAATAATACATTGGCCTGTCAAGTCCAGTATATTAATAGAGCGTTGTTCCGGTTATCTTTTTGTATTTCAGATACATCATTCAGTTTTGTCCCTTCCTTAGATGCCTTTTTTGTTTTTAGATCTCTCCTGGGCTTGTTTTATGAAGTGATTTTCTCCACTGAGCATGCAAGCACACTTGTTAGGATTTGATATATGTAAGCCACATATTTTATTATGGTGGATGTGTTCGTATAGGGTTCTTATTGATTTTCTTGTGTTCTAGTCGATGATGAAGTGAAGCGATAATAAAGCGTGTATGTGTTGGGTTTGCTTTCTTTACCTCTGCTGTGACTTGGACACGCCATTGTAATTTTTTTAGATATGCCAAGCATAGTAGAGAAGTAATCTTTCTCCCAAAGTAAAACAATGTAGGATTACAGCAGTAACTGCTGTTAGCTGCTGCATTTGTCCTTTGCAGCCCACTGTTATGTACTGTTCTTATCCGTCTCGCTTCGTTTTTTACTTTGGAATCATGGAAACGTGGTTTTGGACCTTTCTTTGTAACAAGCTTATTCTTGTTTCTAGTGAAGTCAGTACTAAAATTCTTATTGGCTAAACAAATGTCTAAAATAAATACTGTGGAAGTATGAAATGTAAGGACACAGTGTTTACATCTGTTACTAAATATTGCTTATCTACTTGCTGGTATTTCCCAAGGAGCTTTGTCCTTACGATACTAAGATGATAGCATCTTGAGCATACTTTGCTTAGCATGGGAAACTTGTACTACGCAACTTGTAGATGAAAAGTGGGTTTTATCCTTGCTGCAAAATCTAGAAAGCCTGAAACGTAATTGCACAGATGTTGCACGGCATTTTTTACAGGTACATTGTGTGTTGCTTGTAGGGGGCAATTGCTGGCTGTTGCTTTTCAAATAATGCTGTTGTGAAAGGCGATTTCAGACTGGTGGTTCCTTGTTTTCACCTGTTCTCTGAAGACCATTAACTTTAGATGTGTAGCAGGTGTGTATGAAACAAGTACTCAAGTTAATATTAATCCACTGTGTAAGCGTGGATATAAAGCCTGCTGGAGGTGTAACAGCCACTTTCACCAAAGCCCACAAAGAGGATTTATATGGGAGAGAAAGAAAAATTGTGCAATGAACTGGTATTTATTTACACTCTTTGAGGGATGCCTTACCTAGTCTTAATTAGTATATTTCCATTAAAATAATAATGACATGGCTAATTTAAAAAAAAAAAAAAAAAAACAACTTTCCAACTCCAAGAAAAATTTGTGTAAATCTGAAGAAAAGAAGGAAAAAAATGAATTTGACCAATAGAACCTCCTATATCGTCAAGAAAATGCAGAACACACAGGGACAATGCAAGAAGGCTGGCTGTACGATGATCACCTGCTTGAATTTTGGGTCAGTGCCCTGAAATACTGGCAACACAACTCTGGTGCCTGCTGTCCAGGTGGGTCAGCACTGGCTTCACACACAGCAGAATTCAATTGATGTTCTCTTCCCCTTGGTCACTGCAGGCTTGGCTTTGCACTTCTTGCCCTTTGCAAAATTTTTTCTTTTTCTTGTTTGTTATCTGAAAGTTTAAAAGAAAAACAAAGCAAAACAAAAAAACCAACCAACCAAAAACAGCCCAGGTCTTTATTTCGTAGCGAATAGAGATTACATCTCTTCTCCCAGGACTTGCTCAGGGTCAGTAATGACTTCTGTGAGAATGATTTATTGACTTCTCTGACCAGAATTAAAACTGTCACTAAAGGGCCTGCAGTCCCTAGACACCAGCTTGGCCTTCTCAGTCAATCTGTGAGAAGGATGGTTTTAGTTACATAGCAATTAAAACACTTTTGTGGTGAGTAACTAAAGGGAAGTGGAGGGCAGAGAGAAAGGTTAACATACTGAAGCAGAAAGTAGCACAGAGCACTAATTCTGTCTCCTTTTCCATCATCTTCCCCCCTGCTGTTCATTTTCTACTAGCACTTTGTTAAAATCTGGTTTATTGAACTGCCTTTGGGAACCTCAGAGGTATTGTGCAGAGGGTTAAGATTGGGCTAAAATGCTCCAAGTTTTGGCACAGCATCTTAAGCCTAGCTTTGTGGTAGAACCAAGGTGTATGTGATCATCAGCAATCATCCTTGGTTGCCACGAGTCTTTTACCCCCTCCAGTTGTGGACCTGTTGGGTGTTTTCATCCAAATTTGACAACAAAGGGAATGGCCTTTGTAGTGGAGGAGAGGGGATGCCCTTAGCTCTCTGCTGAGGAAACAGCATCGCAGGTATAACCTTTAGTAGGCACTGGAATACAGGTGAAAAAGCTCTGTTGTGAGTGAGAATTGTAACAGAAATCTTGAGTTCATTTGCTCCTTGGT
The DNA here is from genome assembly GCA_011076525.1 of Nettapus auritus. Taxonomy (NCBI): domain Eukaryota; kingdom Metazoa; phylum Chordata; class Aves; order Anseriformes; family Anatidae; genus Nettapus; species Nettapus auritus. The sequence continues at coordinate 26,775,570 of CM021769.1, forward strand.
GGAAACCATCTGGCATCCAGATCCGTAGGAGACTTCCTTTCCTTGTGATCCTACTTGTTTGGTCTTCTAGCTGTTTAGCACCTGTAGAATAGAGACGTCCCTTCAGAACTCAGTGCAATGTCTGTGTGGGTATCAAAGGCATTTCACAGGTATGGGTCTTGCTGGAACCAAGCTTGAGCAGAAGCAGAGCATTGGGATTCCCTTTGGTTTGCTTCTATGGCAGGTTTTCAGCTGTTGGAGAAATAACGTCTTCTCTTGTGGTAATCTTCTGCACCACGATATGCTGGGGAGAAATGACACTTTTAGGATGGCTGGTTGATACTACGTACTTTTGTCTCTGCTTATTGCTCGGTGAGCAGTGTATCTGTGTGACAGACAGTAGCCCTGAAGATCCGACAGAGCAATGGTAGGTGTGTGGTCCTGGCACTGCAGACTTCACCTGGTGTTGCTGCAGGGACGGATTGTGTCCGGGGATCGTTCAGCACATCTGAGGATGTCCCTTTCTTACTGGTAGGGCAGCCAGCGTGCAACTGGTTTTGTAGACGGATTTGCAGATGGATTTTATAGCCACAGCTTCCTTTCCTGGCTGACTTCCCATGGTGAGGAATTGGTCTCAGAACTTAATACTGCAGGAGCACTGCGGGGCTTGAAATGTGATTCAGCCCCTGTTTTGCTACGCTTCTTAAATGCAGAAATATTTCTTTTCCAAACAGATACTGTAAAACGTACAGAAATAAACACCACTCATTGTAATCACAAAGGCATTAAATGATTTTCCAGACTTCCCAAGGAAGTCTATGCAATAGCTGTGAGTTGAACTTGCTTTCTGCATCTTAGCATGCTGTTCTAATGACCAGATCCTGCTATTTTAAAATTTATTATTATTATTTTTTTACAATGGAAATGTTCATCACTGGTGCTTCTGTGTGCCTTACTGACTTTAGTATGTCACACCTGGACTGGGAAGCAGATGTCTTTCTCACTGAATCCCCTCTGTTATGTAAAGCTGTGGTGAAATGTAATGCCCAAGTATAGTTGAGATTTACAGCAATTTTTGAAGTCAGTATGAGTTTTCCTTACCTTACTGTGCCAGCATGTCTTAGTTTGCTCAGTGGTGGAGCAAATGTGTCCATTGTGAGAGCTTATGGCTTGCTTACCTGTCTGAGAGAATTTAATGTGAGGTAGGCAAAGATCCCTTGGGCCAGTTTAAGAGAACCAATTTAATTTAATGTGTGTACTAATCTGAATTTGAAATAACTCTCACAAGTCCTCCCCCTCCTATTTTTAAGTACACAACTTTACACTACCACAGAGTTCCTAGTGGAATGTCCCTTTATTTCACATTGATCGGGTCATAGTAAGCAAAATATAAAACCAGTTCACGGCAATTTTTGGAGAATAGAATAGGTCAGACCATTCTTGAGAAGTTTTTTTTTGTTTGTTTGTTTTTTAAAGCTGCTTCTAGTGGAAGGGACCTAGAATTGCTTAAAACAAGTTTTAAAATCCTTGAGTAGCAGATAAAATATGTCAAACTCTGTCTAATGTCTTAGTGCAGTTTTGTAACTAATTCATGGATCATTGTGCAAGTGAGGTGTGTGATGCGAGTGATGCCATCAGAAATGCTTGCACATAGTCCTTGCCTACTTCCCCACTTCCTCCTTACCAGTGTCTGAGTGCTGCTTGTTTTGCTGTGCGTCTGTATTTCGGATGTGATAATGTTTTTTTTTTTTATACATGTCTCAAAAAAGTCAGCTATTCTTCATTTTCAGGCTTGAACAAAGAAGTTGGTAGCTGTTTCTGCTGGAGATAAGGTAAAACTGTTCTCATCCAAGTAGCCTATGGGATGATGCGGGATGACAGTGGTTTTTAGTCCAACTCAAATGTAGCTTGGTTTGCTGTGAAGAAAAAGGAGATGGCAACTGGCCTAAGGTTAAGCAGGTTTGTGGCTTATTAACATTTGTTTATTTACTTTCACTGAAGGTACGTGTGAGCCCTCAAATATGGATCCTCTCCAGGTCTTCATTTACATCCAGCCAAAAAAAAGGCAGTGGAATTAAAAGATAGAGTACAATCAAACCAGAATTTAAACCAAAACAAGAAAAGTTCTGCTTTGAACCTGGAAAGAGTCCTATTTCGCTTGCTACCACTTTTCAAGCTTCTGCAAACACAGATACACCCGAGTTTCTCTGTAGCTTCCATCTTTGGAGCTTCACCTTTGAGTAAGGTAGCGCTCTTATAGAACTCATGCTCCTCTAAATTAATAGATGACAAAGAGAACAAGGTTTTTAATTTGTTGTAAATTTTACTCTGAAACAATGTGTCAATGATGATCTTAAAATGTAAAGGAGCGTTGGCAGCAAACGATAAGAAATGTCAAGGAAAGGGCAGAAGTGAGGAAGCGATTTTAACATACTGGTATCGTACTATGTCCTCTTCTTGATAAGCTGTAATGACAGTGGCTGTCAAAGCTGTCAGGGAATGGCAGAGCCCTTCTTGAGACATATCTCTGTTATTGACAGGCAAGGAAGAACGCGTGCATGTGTGTACATGCGTGTGTGGTGGCCTAGAGATTGATCCCTTTTATTCCGGGTCAGAGAAAAAGATGAAAAGTTAAGTAACACTCTGATTCTCATCCACAATTACTGCATTTTCATAAAGTCTTTGGTGCTATGTGCATCATTGTACCATTTTTTCTGTGCCTCTGGTGTAATACTAGAGAGCTAATGTACTTAGAGATACATAAATGGGTATATTATGTAAATACATGTACATTTTAATCTCTGGCTATGATATATGTATTAGTCCAGAAGGACTTATGTAACTATAAGCATTCTAAGAAAGGGATGAAAATAATTTTTGCTTTCAATGTCTTACCAAAGTGGCTGTAGTAGAGTGCTCCAAATTCAGATACTGTCAGGTTTCTGCCTTCATCTGCAAGTGGGAGAGTTCTAGCATGGAAGCATGTTCAGTGCCCTGTCTTTGTTATGGCCCAGCTCCATGAGAGACTCTGAGATACTGAAATACAGGCAGATACTCATAGCATAATTATATGTGGGATGAGACCTTTGTGCATGTTGATGTGAACAAGGGATGGAATTGTCAGTCTTGAATCTTTTGACTGGGTGCATTTGCAGCCCCCTGCTGTATCCAGGCCCTGTCTTTCAGAGGGTCACTGTCCTTTGTTCTCTAATTTTGGTGATAATACTGTCTTCTGACGAAACTCCATAGAAAGCAGAGAATTTGCAGCAACAGGTTGGTCTTCTGTGCTTTAGTAATGTCAGTGAAGTGATTTGCTAATCGTGAACTTAGGCTTGTAGTCACTATGTGCATTTAAAGTCCATGTGCCAATAGGATTTTTGTCGGAGTGAACAAACTGAGTCTAAGGAGCATATGAAGAGATTTGTGGAATGTTAGAAGCAAGTACTAGGACTGTGGGGAGAAATACTGCTTTAATTTTAAAAATAACCACAAAGAAAGAAGCAAATGGAACACCAAGATATTTTATTTCCCTAGTCTGGGGACTCTGCTAATGTGCAATGTTTTTTTTTGTTTGTTTTTTTAAATGCTTCATCAGAAAAGTAACTGCTGATAGGTTATCCATTCTTTGTGAAGGTAGAGAGCCATATGCAGACAGAAAAGAACAGTATATACACCTTGGACAGTATTAGCATTCAGGTTCACTGTTACAAACCCGTCTGCAGCATTCTGTTTGATGGCTGATTAGTCATTTAATGTCCAGCACCCCGTGTGGGTTCAGTTTTTTCAGAGACTGCTGTGGCCTTTCCATTATTTTGTGAAGCCGTAGCTGTAAAACTGTTCTGAAGGAAACATGGAATCTGAAGGATAACAGGGTTTCTGCTGGTCTGGGTTATGAGAGCAGCATCTTTTAGTTCTTAAATTACCAAATAGTTCTTTGGAAAGCTGGACTCTAATCCTTTGGAAACATCACCCCTAAATCAACTCACCATTAATTCGGCCTTTTGATAGCTGCTGAAATTGCTTTCCAGGGTATGTTTTGAGAGGGGATTTTTCTGTCTTTTTTTCTACCTGCTCCTTGTTTCCCCTGGTGCTCTAACATCATTGTTTTGAGGATCCTGTGGGACTGGATGGCAAGATTTATAGAGTAGAATGTGTGACAGATTACACTGTAGATAATACTTGTGCGATCAAAGATACCAGTTGTGTTTATGATGGTGGTTTGCCAGGTCCTTTGGGAAGTACAATTCCTATTTTTTGCACTAAAGAATTGCTTCAGCTCTTGTAAGCCAGAGGAAATACAAAAGAGAATCACAGCGAGGCCCTTTGTGCAGGAGAGTGACTTAACAGTTGTTGAATATACCATTTTTTTTATTAGAAACAGGGTTTCATTCTCTGATTTCCCTGAACATTTATTTATCTTTCTGGGCTGCCACTTGGCCGGCTGCCTTCCAGAGCGGAATCACTTAGGTTGTGAAGTGCTGAGTGCAGGCTTCACGTTGCAGCAACCTGGAGGGCACAGGGACCGGGGAGAGCTCCTGCTCGTCTCCTTTTCTGCAAGGTAGGGCTGGACTGGCAGCGCAAGGATTCCTGCTGTTTATTCTGTAGCCAAGCCAGCCATCTTCTGCCTGCTGCAACAGGAACAGCTGCTGTACAGCCAGGGTTTTCACACTCCCGCTGCTGCTTAACAATACAGCGTGCTATGCAAAAGCTTGAAGAAGTGTTCAGGGCCCCTTCGCTTAGCCCTCCTCCCCGCGTTTACATGACTTGCATGTGTATCTTTGAAGATCCCTGCATTAAGTACGCAAAGGGCTCGGGGCCTTGTAAACCATTAGGGGTGGGAGATGTGTCTAAGGATGTGGTTGATGCTTTGCTGCTGAGTTTGGTGTCATTCCGTCCCAAATCTGCAGTCCAAGGCTTGCCTGAAGTGCATTTTACTTCTCCTTATTTGCAGCCGTATGTGTCTGATGAAACCGAGTAGGACAAATGTTTCTTGGCACTGTGGAGACTGGGGGAGCAGAAGGCTTTTGTCTAGATTTAGGCTTGGCTACTGTTGTTTGATGTAGGTGCTATAAAAAAAAAAAAAAAAAAAAGGAATTTGTACCCCTAGTCCTACAAGTCTAGAAAGACTTCTTACAAACAAAGCTTTCAGACAGTGCTGGTATAAGGAGATAATTTGGGGTATGTGTATGTTATAAAGTAGGTTTAGCAAGAAGCAGAGCTGTTAAAGCTGAAATTACCAGATTTAAATGGTGTTTGGTGAATTAAGAACATGTACTAGAGACGATGAGTTAAAAGGGGTCACCTGTTATTTGGAGTGCAGCTTCTGAATCCAGAGGTGATGTTTTTTACTTGATTTTTATTTACATTTAACTTAACATTGAAGCGTCTCTCTTTGGAGAGTTCACTGGAAGATCTTTGGTTTGTTTCTAAAATTTTCTTATGTCTGGGGGCACTGCAGATACCTTATTGCCTCCAGATTTGCAAGCACCGACACGGGACGCAGCTCTTGAGGGGTGATACCGAAAGTGGAACGACTGAAAGGCCAAGTGAGAGGCTTCTAACCATGAACTTTGTTGTCCCTTGCTGCCAGAAGCCTTCAGCTGGTATTTCCTCTGTGGTGTGTAACAACTGAGCTGGCACCTGAAGGCTTGATCTCAAGACCTGGGAAGTCAGTGCCCAGCTCTCAGGGGCATCAGTGTTGTATGATCAGGGCACAAAGTGGCAATGCCCTGCCTTACTGGAGGTGCATCCTGACATCTTCTGCTACTGGGCAAAACGGGGGCTTTCGGAACCTCGTTCTCGGTTGCTGAATAAAAGAAGCAGGACTGTCTGTTTTGAATTCAGCTCGTGCTTATTGAAATCAGTATTGCAGACTTGTAGTTTGCAGAAGTAACACAGTGGTTCCTTTTAATAATGGAAAACATCTATCTGAATCCATCGGTTAGATTTTATTTAACAAACATTTCTTTCTCCCTCCACCCTTCTCCTTATTTTGTTGTCACAGATGGCACCAGGCTAAAGATAAAGAAGAAATGGTAAGTTACTGAGTAGTCAGCCTGGGGCAGGTTAGGGAATTAAAATGTGCATGAAAACAATGTTACTCCAACACTTTCCAAATTGTTGAAATAACAGGGTTTATTGGGCAGAATATATCTACACTGGTGTTTGTATAAATAGCAGTGTTGGAGAGGGGTGGGTGGCTGCTCGTGTATTCCCATATTTCGTTCATTAACTCATTACAGCTTAACGGGGCTTTTGTTCTAATGCTGGTTGTGGTATTTTGACCTGAAATATGATGGAAAAATGGGCAAGCACAAATGCTCGGAAAATATATCCTTCCCAGTACCACCGTAGCAGGGTGAGTGAGAAGGGAAAGGGTTTGCAGCCTCTTCCACAGTTTATGACATGATTTGTTAAAGGAACAAGAATTTCTTACTCCCTGCCAGATAAATGAGATAAATAATCGCTCGTTGTTTCCTGCTCTTTGAATGACATTTCTCTATTGTCTTAAAGCCTCAGCGGAGTGATCTCAACACAGTGGGCTTTTTTGAAACAAAAGCACTTGTGCCCTGTGTCACTGCGAGCAACACAGGGGCATTGCTGATGTGATAGCACCTCAAGTGTTTGCAGTGGAGCCAGAGGGCCAAATGTGAGATCCTCAGCATCAGAGGATCAGGGCGTTTACAACCCTCTGCTCTTCTGTCCTGGAAGAACAGCCTGTTTCACAGGAACATCAGTTTTTGTGCCTTGTCATTTCACCAATTGCATCATGCAGGCAGATTTCAAATGCCTTAAGAGTAACCATAGTAACTGCAGAGCATTTAAATAAGCTGAAGGAAAAGGAATTCCCTCCCTTGTAAAAACCCTTCAGTCAAGCAGGCTTCAAAGGTGCAGTGAGATTCAGATCCCCCTCTGCTGCACAGTGGCGTCGCTCCCTGGGTTTCAGCGAGGTTACGGGGCTCTGCTTGCAGACGTACCTGCAGAGCAGATCCACCCACGGGCATAGCAGTCGCAGGAGCTCTGACTGCGTATTATGCAAGGATGGAGCTGTCCCCATGTGTGCCTGCCTGTCTACTCGGCCAGGCATGCATGCGCTGGAAAGTGTCGTGTGGGTTACCTGGCACGGGGCTGTGACTCCTCTCACATTCTTAGGCGAGCTGGGTCAAAGCCTTGGGTTTTACTTGGACAGGGCTTCTGTGCTCAGTTAAGGAAGGATTGTGAATCTGCTCTTAAATGTGCACAGTGAGAACGTTTGTGCACTTGAGCAGGCCCTCTTCCAAGTGCAACGTAATACACTTGGCTGTTGTGCAATATCCCAATGCCATCCGTGTGAGAATGTCTGAAAGAAATCAGGTTTGAGCCTTCCTTTTGTTGTGACAGTGAGAAAACCCAAACTGCCCTTTCGCTCTTTACCTAAGCTTATCCTTACCTCTAGCTCTTCAGTTTTGCCTGTTCCCTTTACTCTGCAAGCTGAAAACCAGGGCGCTGTATTGTTATGGAGGCCTGGAAAGTTTTTACTGAGATGATCTGTCTAGCTGTTATTTTTATTGATTCATCGAATAATTCTACCGGATTCATCCTTACGTTGTTTTCAGTGAACCATGGTGCTGCTGCTTCCAAATGGCAGTGATTCTTATAGCTGTTTCTGTGGGGCTCCCTTCATCTTTATGGCTGTTCTTACTCCTGTTGTAAAGCGACAGTGTAAATGCATTTGATCGAGATCAATCATCTAGCTCTTCTGAAAAACACAAGGGCTAAGTTAGGTACAACCAAAGGAAGCAGTTGTTTGTACTTGTTTAGCTGAATGTCCTAATGAAGCAGCTCTGTACTGACTGGAGATATTGGTGTCTGTCCTAGTTGCTAAGACAATTAAAGTGTTCTTGCAGATGAAATTGTTGTCTTGTTTGGCATAGCAGTGAAAATTAAAAACTAGGCTAAGTTTTGAATCTCTTTTTAGATTTAATAATGAAAATATCTTTAATCATCTTTTATTCAAGGCCAATATTTTAAATCTTGGTGATTAGTTATTATACTTCTGAAAAACCAATTTGCTAACAAATTGACTGATTAAGAAACGGAGTTAAGTACTGGCCATTAGAAACTTATCAGTTGGCCTTTACAGTGTTAGCGTTTCCTGTTCTTTGGAGGCATAAAGCAGTGGCTCGTGCTCCAAGCTTGCTGCAGTACCCGTACCAGAAATACAGGCGTTCTGATTCTTTGTTGGGCTAACCCCAAGACAAGCTAGATGTCAACTGAAGTGTGATTAGTCTCTTCCCTTTGAAATTGGCCACCACAAAAGCAGTATGAATTTTGTTTTGTATTATTCTTTGTCCAAATTATTCTAAGGGAAGATTCTCCGAGCCCCTTCCAGCATCATCCTTGCAAATATTTTCCTGCCTGTGCTCCTCTGGTTGAGCAGCCCTCACCAGAGATCACTTTCCTAGAGGGCTGCCATCAGCCTGTAGCTCCTTCTTGCAGCCATGGGATTTCTGCGGGCTCTTTAACTTGAGCACAGCTGCAGAGATCAATAGGCTCTGTGGTGAAGTGTGCTGAACAGGCATGTTTTGGAGTCATCGCCCTGGGAAGGAGGGTAGAAAGCTTCCTGACCTTGTGGAGACAGAAGGGAGGGAAGGTGACATTCATACCTCCTGGCGAGGAAGTGGGAATGAAAAGGCAAGGTAACGTATCTTCGAGTCATCTCGATCAACAGTTACAGGAGCTCTGAATTTGGGCCTCATTTTCCTGTGTGAGATACTGTCGTTTTTCTAGCTGTGTAGGGAGAGTGCTTTCTTTCCCATCCCTATTTCAAAAGTTGGTGCAGTTTGTGATTAGCTTCTTATAGGCACTTTGTTGTCACAATGAAAAATTATAATACATCAAACAACTTCTTTTTTTACTAATTTGGACAAAAAAGTCTGTAGTTTCAAATATTCAATTATGAAACATTACCTTCCCTTAGATTAATGTCAATACTATCTAAAACCCCTCAGACTCAGTGGACTGAATTAACTTATACAGAAAGTGAAGTACCAGATGTGAGCAAGGGTACAACCTCCACTGAATCTACAAAGCCTGATCCACAGCCATTGGTCTTTGGAGCAAGTAAAGACAAACTAACCAAGTGCTCTTTGGCAGTGGCTGGGGTCTCAGGTTAGTCGTACCTTGGGCCTCTGTATAAGCAGGGAAGGTTTTAGGGGTTAGAAAGATGTTGTTGTTCTGAGAAGTGGAGAGAAACATTTCCTCTGCTGTAGTTCGTGAGGGTAGCTCATAGCACCGTGGTAGTTTGAGAGCTGAGGTGATTGTGGTTCAGCACAGCAGAATTTGAATGCATCTCATCTCCTCCTTATGCAGTGTGGCTTATGCTTCTGACTAGTAACTGCAACCAATTGCTGCTTCTCTGGACTACTGGAGGCTGGCCAGTTGTGAAGCCAAAACATGAGATGAAGAACTCCTTGAAAAGGAACATATTTATCCAGTGGGTAGCAATATAGATATATCATGCACATTTTGATAGAGAAATGAAAACACACATTTACACTTCCAATCTCTGATTTTACAGCAGTGATTTACAACCCTATTAACACTTGGCAATCCAAGGTCTGGAGAATAATATCAAACCATCTGTTTATGCCCCTGTAGGGCTGCTTGTAGCCGTGATGCTGTGTTTCGAATACATCATTACAACTCAAATGCTGGAAATCTTGTTGCATATCTTGGATTTTTTCTTTTGCCTGCAGAGTGGTGGCAGATGTGCAAGATACACCTTTTTTTTCTGTAATTGGGTATGCTGTAAATAGTTGAAATCCACAATCGCAAATTTTTTTTTGACTCTTCTTCCTGTATAGCCTGAAAAAAATAGGGATGGGGCCTTCAAGGAGAAGCTGGTATGCACTAGAAACAATATAAAATGTCTGCTTTTCAGAGAAGAGAAATGCCATTTCCAGCAAATAGTTTTCAGGCAGTGCTGTCATGCTAATTCTCCTCTTGATAACATATTCCTCTTTCTTTGGCATTGTGCTTTGTTACTGCACAATCTAATTGGGGACTTAACTGACTTTAGGCTAAATTCTTTACTACTGATAGTGTGCATACTGCTGCACAGCAGATAGAGCACAGACATGCCCCTCCACTAAAAGTCTCTTCTTTATTTCTTTCTCTGGTAACTCTAAGGACTGACTTTTTTCTAGCAAGAATCTTCAGAAAAGAATATGGCAAAGAATGTTGGTCGTGTGCAGGAAGTTATCACACTTCCACCAACTGATGAGAGGCGTTACCTTTAGGATTAAACTTTCCCATGCTTGGACTATGCCAAGGAGCATGCTATTGTGGGGCAAAAACTCTGAGAAATGACCTCATGAAAGAAACCCTGTGTAATTTACCGGGGAAGGTGCAGTCAGTAAGTGGTACTGTAGTTCTCAGCTGGAGAACACCAGCAGCACGACTTTCCACATTGGTGATGCCTTCTGGTTTAAGCGGCGTGCCATTATAAGCTGCATGTCATTACACCTTTTGGTCCCGAGCTGTAGGGAGTAGGTTAGATGGGAATAATGCTCAGGAGGGGACTGGGGTCAGCAGTACTATGGGAATGAAATGGGCACTGTTTGCTGGTCATCGGTGTGTTATACCATGTAATCTAGCTGCTTTAAATTATTCGGTATGTTGGAAAGGCTTACAGTAACAGACCGAAAAGACAGTTTCTCAGCGCATAGATCGTGAAGCCATTCTGAACTGCAGAGTGTACAGGAATTTGCTCTTCGTTTTGCCTACTTAGGTTTCTCCACTTAATGAAGATTTGGTCTATGATGTCCCAGATGTATCTTACGTGCTACTATCACTACTCATTCATAACCAACTGTATAAATGAATACCTGGTAAGGAGAATATTCCTTGAAGGACTGTGGACAAGAACAGAAAATTTCTTCTGGGATGATTCTTGTTATGCCTTATGTGTGCATAAGAGTACTTTAGAAGTAGTTCTCTTAGAAGAGCAGAGAGAATTGCAGTGGCAATAACTGGATCTGTTTCACTTTGATTTTTGAAAATGCATTTTAGTTTTAGGGCTAGTTTTCAACGTAGAGTGTATTATTTATACCTCTAAGCCTGTAATATGCTTTTTGTTTGTCAGTTGTATGTACAATGCAGGAAGACTTGTCACATTCATACATTTTATGTGGCAGGAAGATCTGAATTCAACTGGCTTCTGTTTCAGATATAGATACTACGTTCATGTCTCAGATGAGGGCATTTGGAAGAATAACACCTTCAGATTTTCACTTAAGCAGTATCACAACATGCAGATATTGGATAAGAAAATGAGGATATAGATGAGGGGAGGCCATGCAGAGACTTGGAACAGACCCTCAGGAGGCCCTGCAACAAGGACAGCCAGCCCATCTTCCCAAGCTCTCTTCTGAAAAGGGGTGGGATGGAGAAACCATTCAGGATTTCAGCTGCCTGTGTGGAATTGGTCCCAGTGGGATGGCTCATCCTGTGGGTAAGCACCATCTTCCTGCAGAGCCGTTTTGGGGCCCTGTGGGGTCTGTCATTCCAGTGGGGAGCTGGAGAAGAAGCAAGCATTTAGATGCAGCTCAGGATCTTTCCCCTCATCTGCCTGCTTGCTTGGCGCACACGGCAGCATGCTGACCGTAATCCTGTATTAATGATATTGCCAACCATTCCCCACAGGAGCAGACACTGATGTCACAGCGAGAAGATTATGACCTCTTAGGAGAACTGGTAGTAGAGAAAAGGCAGGATTAAGGGCAGGTAGATGGGGAGTGAGAAAATTCTTTATTAAAGTATAAGTCTTTATCTAAATTTTATTGGCTCTGTGACAGAAGAGTTGATAACAAGCTCAGAGGAGAAGCTCATAGAAAAATGGCTTTTATTTTTGCAAATCTGGTCATGGAATCTGTATATGTGCCTATTGATCTCATGCCTGTCCCCCACCCAAAGCAAGTTCATCCCTGCAGGATGCCCTCCAGGCTTTCTTCTGTACTAAAGCAAGTTTTCTTCCATGGATTCAAGGGGCTCCTTGCTTTGTTTATTTGTTTATTGTAATCAAATGCTCTTTCTGAGGGCCAGGGGGTGAGGAGCACATATGAACTACCTGCATGCAGCCCGCATTTGGGTAGGGCAGAAGAGATCCACAAGCTCTCTTTATATAAACTCAGTGCTTCTAAGTAACTAAACATCACAGTAGCTACGTTGAGGTAGGTTACTGTTTGCTGGGGAAATGCAGTCTAATACAGCGTTGTGACAGTAGAGACGTGCACACAAACATAAAGCTATATAAAAACTACGTCTGCATGCATCTCCCTTTAAAATCCATTCTTATTTCCAGTCCAGTAGTTTAATCTGATCAATACTTCCTCAAATGTTGCAGGTCAGGAAAGGTATATTGTACGTGTCACTCTCCGGAAATTAAATCTGATCTCACTGCATCTGTGACATATCTGCAGGACCCCTCTGGATAACTCTGCTTCTTTGCTAGTGTAATTGAAAGAAGGATTTGACTACCTCTGGGATTTTTTAAGCTCCTGAGGGAGTAAGGTACCAATTCTCATTGAAGGGCAATGGCCATAGGGTGCTTAATTTCCGTAAAGTGATTTAAAAATCTTACTGAGTGTGAATATTAACATTTGGGTAGGAGCTAAGGTTGGCTTTGTAATCCCTGGTAAAAGGGATTTGATTCAAAACTTACAGAAGGGAGAAAGAAATTGAATAATATACTTTGATTAAAAAAAGTTCTGTGGACTTTACTGGAGCTACAGTGGTTTCTACCCTCAGTCAGTTGGCTTCGTAAGTTTAGTTTTAAAGTATGTCCCCGACAGAGGCTCTTCAGAAATTGAGATTGAGATGAGAGGAAATACAAAGGGAGGAGGGAAAAAGCGTTGTTATATTCAGACATCAGAATTGCCTCCCATGCTCTTGGCTGGAGAAATTAGAACCACAACAAAGCTTTGAAAAACTTTACAGTGTGCCACCTGAGATCCCAAAGGCAGGTCTCTAGAAGTGTCTGTCCTGTCCTGTCCTGTTTGTCTTACAGTTTTTTTTCTCTTGGTGGTTTGTCATGCAGGGACACAGCACTGGTTTGGGATTGCCAACCGGTACAGAACCAGTTCAGCTGGCCCGCTTGGCTGTCCATGTCAAGGTGGTTTCAGACATGTCAGAGAGTGCCCCGAGCTCCTGTTGTGTCACCAGCAATGGCCGCGTAGTGACCATTGGGATGAATGCGATACTTATTTATAGGAGCGTTGACTTAGCAACGACATGCTAACCACTGTAACTGTGTGATTTTATTAGTTATATTTCCTCTTTCCATTTTCTTCCTCGTGTTTCTTTTAGTTTCTTGCTGACTGGTTTCAAATTATTGATGTTTTCCATGAATGTTTATTAGAACTTGTCTTTCTATACTCTTGCTGCATATGCTTTACATGCATACATTAGGCTGTGGAGTTGTTTGGGAATGGGCGCTCTTCGACAAAGGCGATACAAATTCATGTTCAGCAGCAGCTTTTAGCAGAGATGTGTTCACAAAAAAAGCAAGGAAAGAGAGTCCTTGTGTCTGATTCACTCATGCCTAACAAAACAAGATAGATCACATCCTAGATTTCAAATGTCAAATCACAGGAAACAAAAGTAACGACAAATACCACTGAATAGGCAATGAGCTTGTAAAAATTAGTGTGCAAACAAGAAGCGTGAACTTCGTGAAATGTCTTAGCTGTTCCCACTTGTTTGCAAGAGGCTAGTGCTGCGTGCCCCATGGACTGGGGGCTCTGCTCTCACGGGAGGTCTGTTATCTCATGCAGGCAGCTCTCTGCCTGCTTTGTGTACCTGCAGGAAACTCACCACTGTAACAGTGCAACCACAGTGAAAATGGTGCCCGTGGAACAGGGGAGAAACATCGACTTGACAGTAGCAAGGAGCAAAAGGGAAAGCAAAACAAACTGAGGACCGAGGACCAAGCAGGGGAGAGGGGATGGGAACGCCGTTCTCCTGGCAGCCTGCCCATGTCATGGGCGACAGCACGATGATCTCCATCGCATTGCGTATTCCCTCATTACGGTTCATCTGCAGAACTGTAGGGGCAGCACTGGGAAACCCTGCATTGCTCCTGTCCTGTCAGTACACAGTGGGTTTGAACTGTGAGCATTTTCAATCTAGTTCTATTTATTTACCTTCCTAAACCACTAAATGACTCGGAAATAAACCTATTTTGACTTCTTCAAGCTGTGAGCACTGAACAGGTTAAAAAGGGAAACAAGCTAAAAGCTCTGTTTCCTTTGCCTGAAAATCCACTGATGCAGGATGAAATTAAAGGCTATAAATAGCTCCTGTCCCTTCAGCTTCATCATGCAAGCTTTGGCTGTGCGCAAGGATTAGAAGAAGACAGAATGGATTTCTGTGTGGCGTCAACAAAAGTCAAGGATTATGCCCACTGTGCACATTGTATTGTTCATTTCTCATGGGCCCTCACAGGGAAATTAAATCCCTTCTGATGCTCAAGGTGCAGGGAGCAGAGGTGGCTTTGAGCAGGACACGTGCATTGCAAAGCAATTTTACACAGTAGCACTTAGCTTCCCCTGGGTCTGCACCATCAAGCCCTGGCTTCATTGTCACGCAGGCAGACGACCCAGCACGGATCATAGCAGCAGGGGCTGGGGCTTTACAGGCTTGGAGCTGGAGCTAACATCAATGAAGTTAATTTCTGCTGAACACATTTTGGAAATGACGTGGATATTTGTTCCTCGTGTCACCCCTCCTTCACTCTGCTCCCTTCTCTCATGCAAACCTTGTGTTGTATGAGCACTGCGCTGCAGTGGCTAGTGTCTGGTGACATAAGACTTTCAGAGCTAACTGCAGATAGAGCCTTGTGGTATGTGTAAGGCTCCAGAAGATAGGATGCCATTTCTTTCCTTAAAATAGCAGTCAAGGTTGCCACGACCTTAATGTGAAAAGTTATTGCATCTTTCCTTTCCCTTCTCCAGTCCCGTCCCCCCCCCCTTCCCCCCCTCATTGTGTGTGTAATTAGAAAACATTCCTTTAAAGGAGAAGGATTATAATAAGCTTTATTATTAAAAATAAAGAATAAGCATGTTCAACAGCTTTTGTCCAGAAGGTGGACAAATAAATAAGATGAGGCTTGACAGTGCAAAGCACCTTGCAGAACTGGATCCACAGCTGCATATGTATTTGGAGCTGTATAATTACAAGCACTATTAGTATCTCTGCTTTATATACAGTAACTGCAGTGGAAAGAAGGGCAAGAGAGCAGTAACTTTGGACTGCAAACCTACTACCATGTGAATAACAGCTGATATCTGCTCTGGACATTAAAATAATAAAAAAATAGTGGTGGTAATTGCTACTAGCTGATAAACAAGGTTTCATCCCCATATTACTTATTCAATTACTTATTCATGATCACACATGTATACCTTGGGACTGCTAGGTCTTCAGCTTTGTTGGGGCAACGCCATAGGTCTTCCACTAAAATGTCTGCAAGTCAGCATTAGTTAGGACAGCACTAAAACCTGTCCTGGTACTGAAACCTTCCCAGTAGCCTCCATAGGCAAAGAAATGGCTGAGGATACAGAACTTGCAATAGCTGTAGAAAGTCCTCAAAAAGCCTTTTTTTTTTTTTTTTTTAGATCTTATAAAGCGTTTTTGCAGTCAAGCCTTGTGGATACATCTAGTACTATGGTGTACATGTTTAATTGCCGCTTCCAACAGACAAGAGCAACAAAGATTTGTCCTTTTTCCTGACCTTGTAGTCCTGTTGGCCCCCACCTGCTGATTTGATGGAAGTCATATTCCTTTCCCACTGCAGCACTGTCTCAGTCCTCTGGGAATTCAGAAGGTAAAAGGAAAAGTCATGCGCTTTCTTATACTTCGAAGCCTAACAGGTTTGTGCTGGCCATTAGACTGTGAACCTACCAGTTTTGCAGAAATATGATCTTTCTTTTGAAGACATTAGCATGCTGTAGTGTTGGGGCTTCCTTCAGTGAGATTGTGGATGCCAGTCTGATTAAGAGAGGACTTGCTGACTGGTAGATTTCAAGGTCATCCAGGCAATTCCACAACACTTTTCTTTTTTTTTTTTTTTTTTTATTTTTTATTTTATAGGCACATCCATTATCATCACATCCATTGTAGCCATCCAGCTATAAGTGCCTATCAGTGATTGCTTTTAAAGCATTAGGATAAAGAACAAATAGGAACACAAGGAATGGAGAATTAAGCTTGTGTTTCTTTAGGGCTGGGCAAGATGCTGCCTCACGTTATCTCTGTCTTGAATTAGCAATTGGAAAAGTTCGTCTGCTACTTTGTTCATTTGTTCATGTTTAATGCCATCAGAGAGCATGAAGACAAAAAGCCTTGATTTGGACTCCCTAGTCACCAAGAGGAGGTTGGAAAGGCTGCTGGATGCAGCCGTTCCTCACAGTCAGGCTGTTCCCTCTCCTGCTGTCCTTGAAGGCTGAAGCTTACTGGGGCCTGCTCCCCTCGGGTCTAGTATCTCACTGCAACGCGCAATGATCAGAGGGTGCAGTGTTCCTGGGCTCCAGTTGGCTGACACAGCCACTTGGGCACTGGCTGACAGCTCCAGTGTTGTGATCAGCCAGCCCTTTGCCTCCTGGAGGCACTGCTCGAGGACTCCAGTGCAGATTCGACTTTTATCTGATTCTGTTGAGGATGCCGACTATTAAACAGGTCTTTTGCCAGCTATATAAGAAGCCTTTATCTGGTCCAAACTTGCCCGTAGTTTGTACTTTGAAAACTAGTGGTTAGACCCTTCTAAGTATTTTTGGGTTAATTTATTTATTGATTACTCTTCCCCATGGCTCAGCTAAACAGTGCTCTGCTCAGTGCTCCATGGCAAAGGAAAGTTTCTTTCTCTCTGAAAGTTAATCCAGTCATCCTAAGGGTGACATACCATGCACCGAGAGTAATAGAAAGTCAATAAAAACAATGTATCATTTACGTATTTGTAATATATTTGTTTATATTTTATTGTATTTTTATACATAATTTTTAAAATAACCAATAGTTCTATTGACTATATCGTCACCTGCAGACAGAAGGAAAGGCAGGAGCACAGGAATGACTTACTCCATTAGTGCTGAATCCTGCCTCTTTCATCTTTCCGTCTTTAACTCTAAAGCAGCAATCCTGATGGAGTAAAGCCGTAAGTGCTCTAGCTGGAGGTATATCAATTAAACATACACTTGAGAACATCCATTGGGAAAGTAAGATTTAGTAGTTGCCGTTGCAGAATATTAGCCTCCTTTCCCATTGCCCTCACCTCTTTTCTGGTCTTTTCTTCTAAGCTGCAGCCCCTCACTCCATCAGCTGTATTAGAATGGTAGTTGCCCAAACAGACCCCACGAGGACTTGCAGTTTTGGGCCCGGTTCTGCATCTGCTCAGAAGTTGCCTACCCCCTACCTCAGCTGGTGTTGATTACCACCACTCCCATTGACTTCAGTGAGTAAGAACAAACTCAAATCCTTCAAGTTGTTTTACTACCAGAAGCTAAGGCAGTGACTGTAAGTGGAACTGCTCTGCATGGGGTGGATGCCCAGCGGTGAGCGCTCTGCGGAGCCCAGAACTCGGTGTATCGTACCATTCTGCGTATCTCTGATGTAAGGAGGTGTTCCTGAGCAGACAGATGGCATCGCCCACCAGGGGATTATCAGGTTCTCCCTCGTGGAAGTAAAAATCTTTCATTCAGCACTTTCCGAGAAGAGGGAGGAAATAGTACAGCCAAACTCCTGAAGAGACTAGCCAGCTGCTGCCTTGCCATTTTTGACCCTATCCTTGACGTAGTTCCTTGTGAAACAAATAGTGCAAAATGGCATCATTTCTCCCTAGTGAAGCCTTAAAATATGTAGGATGTGGGCAAAGGAGTCGGAGCCATTACTATTCCTAGACATCCATCCAGTCAGACGAGCAGATGGAAAAGCACAAACCGTTCTCGGAGGGAGTAGGAAATATGGACCGATGCCTATAGCTTGGTTTCTATGCCAAAAGAACAGTGGGAAATCAGCAAGAGTAGGGATCCCAGTAGACAAAGCCACCAAATAATGCTCACTAAAAGACTTAAAATACCTTGACTTGCATTGTAATTGTATAAAGTTTGCCATCTGAAGAATCTTGTTTGTTTTTTTGAAGAACGAGAGAAAATATTAATTTTGATGGCTGTCGCAGTTTGACAGGTGCCCAGTTTGTAGCGTCAATAATCAAGACACGGTTGTGACCAGGAGGACGTGACAAGTCATGCAGCGCACCAGACTGCATCTCACACATTGGTGAATTGAAAATGAGAACAAAGAGCAGTGCTGTTGCTCGCATGTAGTGTTATTCGCTGTGTAAAGAGATGGTAGGCTGCATGGGAGGGACAAAGGCTGCAAATAGGTGGCAGATGAAAGATACGAGTTGGGGCAATAGAAACACGTAAACAACCTCAGTGTCATGCTGTTACTGAAGCTTAAGTCTTTGCTAGGCCAGATACATTTTGAGATGCTTGCTGGAGAGCAGAGGAGAAGGAGGAATGCAGTGTGTGTTAACTGGCAAGCTGTGCTGCACAAGGTGGTATGGAAGAAAGGAAAGGTGAGGAAAGGAGATGAAGGATATGGAAAAGGCAGAGGCTTGACAAGAAAGCGTGAATTAAGTCTTGCCTGATATCAAGTGTTTGTGGAACAGTAGTTATCTCAAGGCTTGAGTAACATATCATTGAAGAAGAAATGCAGCAATCCAGATGGTTCAGGATAGAGCCAGGGCAGCTGGGGTGGGGTGGGGGGGCATGCAAATGGAAATATACTCCTGCGGAAGGCAAGTGTGATCACTGGTGCCAGTGCTACCAAGCCGTGCTGACCACTGCCTTTACCAGGTTTGCAGTTCTCATTGGAGATGGATCGCGCAGGTACCAGAAGCTGTAATGATGAGCTCGAGGGCAGCAGCAGTGTTGTGCTGCATGAGTGGTGCCTGAGTGTAGTCAATTAACAGGGCAAGGAGAACGTGCATTGTGAGAAGCAGTTCGAAGGGCCTCACTGAAGACGTGCAACAGCTTTTGCCACAGGTTTTTTTTCTAGACACAGCAAAACCCAAAGCACTGGGCATTTTGTACCAGACTGGAGCATCTGAACCCATAGCTGGTAGGTCCTTCCACATGAAGCAAGCGAGAAAGTAAGATAACATTAGAAAGGGACCAAACTAAATCACGTGCTGTGGCTCTTAATTAGTGAGGCCATTGACAGAAGTGTGGAACTATTTCTGGTCGAGTAGAATAAAAAAATCCATCAATCATGTTTCAGAAAAATATGAAATGAAATAATAGGATAACCTGGGCAGATGGCAATATGGGTGTTCTGGTTTGCCTGTATGAATCTGAGATTCTTCGTAACTAACGCTTGACTGTAGGGTAGAAGAAAATTTTCAGAAGATGTATTTACCAGCGAACTCATAAGCAAAATCATTCAGGGTGCTTTCACGTACTAGGTAGTAACCTGCACATGCCTGAAGTGAGCAATGCCAAAGCTACAGTCAGAAATTAAGTTTTTGGACTAGGGAAAATGTGGGAAGTTTCCTTAAAGCAATGGAATATGCAGGCCAGCGCCAAGCATTGCAGCCTCAAAACTGACCTCTAGATAAGGGGCTTTCTTTCAACTTGATCTTCTTTTTCACATCATTTAAAAATACTTGTCAAGAGTTAAAGCTTAATCATTCCTCCTCCGTTCTATAAAATCTTCAAATATTTAAATCAAAATCTTTAAATCAAAGCTTTTTTTTCAGGCTTTGATTTAAAAAATCTTTAAAACAGTAGTAATTTATTTACTCATTATTTATGGTTCTTTTACAAGCTTTGAAGTAGGGAACAGTGGGAATGTTAACAGGTTGAGGAGGGTTACCTGGTGATCTTGTTGTAGAGGATGTCTTCTGCTGAGACTCCTTAAATCGGTCATTCATAATGTATACCAGTGCATCTGAGAACAGCAGCGCCCCGCTGTGAGACTGTGTTTTCTCTCTCTCTGATGGAAGGGAGATGTTAGGCAGGAATATGAAGTCTCCTAGCTCCCATTAGGGCTGTACTTTATTATCTAGGCTGGCATTTTAAGGAGCTGCACCTTTTTTATCTCAGAGAAGTTGGTCAGCACTCGCAAAGTAGGCATACCAAAGTGCTTTTCTAAATCAAGACCTATGTGCAGCTTCTTTAAGCATGCATGGCACCTGGATCTCCTCAGAATTATCATTAGGGCTAAGTTCTTCCTAGACACGTAGACAACATCTAGCTTGGTTCTCTTCCGTGGTAAATAATTTATACCTCCATCTTACTTCCTTTGTCCACCATGTCACGGGAGATAACCCCACCCCAAGGCCAGATTTCATAGGATTCCTTCATGAAGGTTGCTTGTGAAAAAGATTCCTCCCCCTGCAGGATTCCAGTCCTGGGCCCTGGGCAAAGAGAGGTCTCCAGGCTTGTTTCGCATTTCCTTAGCTGTCATTCGTTTCACTTCTTCGATCTGTTGTTGTGGAGAGTCAATGGAAGGGGATAACAGGTATTTCATTCTCAGGCTACACAGACTGGTAAAAAGCAGGTGAGGCCACACCAGTGGGTGGGATGTAGGACTTCCTGGTCCTTGGCAGGTCCATTTTGGGATTTATTTATTATTCTTCTCTTACTCGCAAAAACCCAGACTGTCAAAGACATATAAGCATCTGTTTTCCATGGAAACAGCGAAGTACAGCTTCTTAAATACCTCCTTCCTTATCTCTGGGGGGGGGGAGGAGTAAATAATACCTTATGTTTCTTATAAGGATAAATATACAAAAGATTGTAAGGCACTCTATTACCCTAGCAATGGCAGAGAGGAGTCCATATTTATTAGAACAGGAGCAGATCAATATCACACCCTATCCATGTATCAGCCACCTACCACCTCAGTTCATAAGGAACTGGAACAATGGGCTGTCACGGGAGAGTTAATGGATTGTTGACCTGCCTTACGGTGACCTTCTACATTATTAAAAACACAATGTTTCCTCTATTTTGTGGGCTTTGCTGTTTGGGTGCAGAATGCAGCTGACCTTTGGGGAAAAGAGCTTTGTACATGTGTCTAGAAGACATTTTTAGAAACAATGTAGGATATTCTCATGTTCTCTATTGCTTCTTCACACAGTGCGTCTGCTTTGTGTACAGTGTCTGTTGTGTTCTTTTTCTTTGATTTTTGTTTGTTACTTCAAATAGCACATCTACCACTGAATTTCTCTGTACCTGGAGATGATGTCTCACCCACTCGGAGGTAGGAAAGAGTCCATGGAGTCATTCAGTTTAAGAAGAGAGGGTAGACCCAGTTTTCTGGGAAGAATTCTAGGCTGGGAAATCATGCTTTTTATTTTTATTTTTTGTTAATTTCTTCTCCCTGCCTTTCACTCTGTGTTTTAAGCAGTCTTGTAGTATTGCCCTATTTTAATGAATAGCTATCACATGTCACTGTAAAAGATACTGCATTTCAGCAAGAGAAGAAGCAGTTCCAATACTCACCTTTTGAAAAGCGCTTTGGGAATCACATACATAAATCCCATACAAATATGTGTTTTGTCTCTGTAGGGGTTTGTTTAACCACTTCTTCAGATTAGGAAACTTGTCCTGTTTCCAGGAAGAGATGCCAGGTATGACTTCAGGCTTACACATCCTACTGGATTTCAGGACTGTGTTCGCTGACTAAGAATATATTTGTGTAGCTTTTAAGCATTGCCATGTCTGTGTGCTGGGATTATAGATACTTCTGTTAATTTCTGCTGCCAGTGTGCAGCCAAACAATGTTTAGCATGCATTTGCTTATTGTGTTTGCACGTTAGAAATCATTACAATTTGATGCAAGTATTCAGTGTTTGAAATCTGATCGGTGAGTTACTTTGTTTGGATACTTGAATCCCATTATTTATTCTAGAGTGGGATTTATCTTGCCTAGCCAAGCATTTTAGTGGAGGTCTAGGGTAAGGTACTTGTGTTGACTCCCCAGAATAAAGAGAAACAAAGGAAGAATGCAAGCTTTCAGGAAAAGCTATAGGTTCCTCTAAGATTTTAAAACAGAAGTCTGGCTTTTCCTGTGATGATGTTCCTTTAAAATGTTTATGCCCCTTCACTTCCCCCCTTTATCTTTCTGCAAGTAAAATCATTGCTGTACTCTTCCTACAGGCAGCACAAAAGGGTGAGGAACGTGGAAGAGCAGAAATCAATTTCTTCCATTTGTAGGAACATAAAGGCCATACCTCCACTCACATGCACAGCTGAAAGCATGTTTGCTTTGCAAATGAACTGTACGACTTGATATCTTGTGTTCACACTCAGAGGATGTATGCAGCCCAGAAGAGCTGGCGAGAGAAACCTGCAGGTAGGGAGTCCAGAGGATGGGTCTGTGTTTTTTCATGTAGAAGAGAGGATGGCCAGAGAATAGCATCATGCTGTAGCAGTTCTGTTTGCTGGTTTCTGTACCGCGCATCCTCAGATGTCTGCAATGCCTAAGCCTAAATAGTTTGAGGCTTTCCTTTTTGCCTGCTGCCTCTGTAATCTATCCTGATCCGTTTGCCGGGGCAGAGACAGCAGTGCTCCTGCATGAAATCTCGGAAGGAGCATTTGGCTCTCGCTGTCCTCTCCAAACTCATTCAGATGGGGAGCAAGCAGAGGGAGAAGGCAGCTTTGCCTGTGTTGCCGTGCTCCAATCTTTGTGCTGCAGAGCCTGCATGAGGAAACAAGGGAGAGAGGCAGCTGTGTTCGCCTGTTGTCACTGCCTAATAGAACACGATGATTTCCATCTTTTCCCATCTGCCTGTGGGGGAGAGGCGCCGATAAGGCCTTGGGATTGGTTACAATCTACAGAAATCACAAAGCAGATGGATATTGAGCAGATAAGCGTTAATCTGTCCTGGGAGAGGATTAATCGGGTGAAAGATGGCAATCTATGCGTGCGGGTGCGTGCGGGTGTGTGGGGCAGGGCTGGGGGGGAGCGGTGGGCAGCTGGTGCTGCTCACGTCTCTTCTGGTCCTGCTTTTGTCCTGCTGCTGTGCCGTGATGGGAAGTAAGGCCTGGCTCCTGCACAGGTCTTACTCTTCTGATTTCCACTGGACTTTGACATCTGAGCAGAATGCTGTCCATGTTTTAAACAAGCTAAGGGTTTTTTTTCAGCTCTTCAGCTTTATAGGTCAGCTTTGTGTTCATCCCATTGCTGAAACAAATTCTGTAACGTTTTATCTGCTTTTCGTCTTTCCTCTTAGCCAGCATAGTGTTTCTTTGTAATTTGCAAGCCTGGTATTTTCCCCCAAATGCACTCAGTGATTACGTGACATTCCATTTAAGTTATTTTTCTGATGCGTGCAGCATTTTATCTGAGAATCCCTAAATGTTTTGCAGACATTAATCAATCCTTACAACATCCTGAAGGTAAAGCATTAGAGACCTGTTTTCTTTTTTAAAAAATATTTTTATTTATTGATTTATTTTCCCTAGAAGTTTTTGAATACCTCTAGCACTTGTTGCCTGAATTTGGAGTTGCAGTACTAAGCACTTCTGCAATTCAGCCCTTCCATCCATGAATAGGTGGGTATGCTGTGAGCAGTGGAGCCAAAGCTGTGACCCTTACTGGTAGAAAAGGGCAGTGGGATCAAAACTGCAGATAAAAGCATATCAGTGACAAAGATGGGAACAAACCGCTGAATCCAGCCTTTTAATTTCCTTGGTTTTCACCACAAAATACAGTGCTTTTCTGATGCTCCACACCGAATGCTAGTCTTTTTATTTCTCTCCGGAATACAGCTCTGCCTTTTGCTGCTTTCCACTCGTGGTTCATGTGGTTCCTTTTTCTTCATATCCCTCTCTCTTGCACCTTAATTGCTTTTCACTGGAAAAGAATATGCAGTGATGCCAGTGTCCTCACACAGCTGTCTTCTGAATTTCCTTTTCTTTTTCACTGGCTTGGTTGGCAGCATCTATAAAAGCTCTGGTAGCCTTGTACAATGCCAGAAGGTTCTGAAACTTCTGGAGTTATGTGGAGGGCAGAAAGGCAAATCCAGTGCTGCTGTTCTGCCGTCGGGTTAGCTTCGTGTCTGCACTGACTTTACTGGTGTGTGCTTGAACAGCATGGTGTAGTTCGTGTACGAGAGAGATAATTGCATGCCACGGTCAGGTTTTCAAAGTGGCCCCAACTTGATGCCTTATTTTTATGTGCTCTGAACATTTATTTCCATACGTAAATGAGCTTAATCACAAACGCATGTAAAAATAGCCTTTTATAGATTTAAAACCCCCAATCTGTCTTTTCCTGTAGCAGTAGTGTGGTAAGTAAATGCTCTCTTTGGCAAATTGCGTGGGCATTTAGGAGTTTTTCATTCATCACGCGTGCCCAGTAGAGATCCCCAAAGAAGAACCGAAACTGGGGATCTCTCACTCTACAGTTTGTTTTGGGTAGACCAGAGCAGACAGGGAACGTGCAGTGTCTTTGGTCAGTCTTGGGTTTTCCCCTTTCCTCCCTCGAAGATGAGCATTCAAAATCTTTTTTTCAAAGCAGAGTAGAGAGGTTTTACTGCCACGAGCCTGGCCTGGGTGGCAGTTTTTACCAGGCTGGGCAAGTGCTGGGCCATGCTCTGCCAAACGCCCTGGCAGTGCCAGGGATGTTCTTATTGTGTTTTTATGATAAAGCAGTTGCTGTAGATAAGAAAGGTACGTTGGTTATCTTTGGTCCGTCTTACTGGAAAACTTGCCAAAGGCATGACAGGAGAGACAGAGGCAGGCAACTGTGAACTGGGAGTAAGGTGCTATTTTTATTTTTATTACAGTTATGGTATTTTATTGGTGGTACAAATTGATGAGTTTTCCCCTCGTAAATTAAGACGGATGTCTTTCAAATGATACAGCCTGTAATCCTGACCACAGCTTGCAGGTCATTTAGCAGGATATTGGGTGAGGTAGGTAGTGGTCCTTTCTGGCCTCAGTCTTTTACCTAAATAGCAAGAGATTGGGGATCTTCAGACTGGAGATGCTGTTTTGAGCCACCTGCTGGTCTTTTTTCCACATTAGGGTGGTGGGGGTGGATTAAGGAAATCCATTCTACTGTCTTTACTCATCCTGTAATTTGTTATTTGTGCCTGAGTTTGTAAAAGTACTTTCTCCCCCTTATTTTGTGTTTCTGAAACTTGTTTTACAAGTTTCCTGTGGTCAGACGGTTTGCCAGAATTTGCCATGACAAACAGGGTAGAAAAGGAAAAGCTTTTGAGACCTCAGGTTATTAAAGCCAAGGGAACACACTGGGAAAATAAATTGCCACCAGCATGAACTGAAGTAGGAATACTTGGTAACTTGCTGTCAGCTGTGGTTTTTTCTTTCCTAAGTAAAATTACAGACTTGTTAATTTTTCTCCCAACCCTGTCATTTTTATGGTGATTTTCTTTACTCTCCCTGCAGTTCAGTTTTGCATCCTTTCAGCCTCCTCTTAGGAACAGCTTTTCCTGTCTCGTTGCTTCCCTTTCCTTGATTTGGGGTTCTTATTTATGCAGTTGTTTTGTCACAGCCTGCGTTTCTGAGAGGTAAACGGACAGAGCAAGGTTAGATGCTAGCAACCAAGGTAGGTCAAATTGAATATCTAATGTTCTTCAAAGATCCAGCTCGTAAAAGGCTGGATCCAGGGCTGCAATGGACAAAAACAAACAAACAAACAAACAAAGGTCTATAGATTCTGTGGCTTGAGATGAAATCTAAATGTCCATTATGGCTTTCTGCTAATTTTCTTTTTAAATCATTCTCTACATTCCTTTTCAGACCCAAAGTGAGGTCTCCCTTCTTTCATCACAGCAAAAGTTTGATAGAGTCTATTTTGCATAATAGAGTAAAACAAAATTTAAAAAAAAAAAAAAAAAAAAAAAAGTCTGCAATGGATTGTCCCTTTGTAATTTGTTCAACAGGTTTGACAAAGAGACAAAATTTCTGTTCTAGGTGAGAATGTGTGAGTACAGCCAGTGGGTAGGTGGTAGCATTAAACCAAATCTAAAACTTTTTAGATACAGCATTCACTAAGCTGTAATGAAACCCGTGTCTGAGTCAAAGCAAACAAAAATAGAGTAAAAATTGAAAACATTCATTTTTGCTTTCCCCCTGCCCTTTTTCTTCTTGCAGTGAAATTCACCTCTGAACGCTTTAATCCCTGCAGTCCACTGGTAATCAAGGTACCAGCCATAAAGCCCCTTGCCCTGCTGTAATTCACTTCCCAGGACAGAAGTCACTTTGAAATGTCAGGGAGGTAAAAATGAGCCCAGTGGAGGAAAGTCTTATATTTGGGTCGATTGTACAGATTTAGTCTAGACGGCAGTGTGCTGTGGTGTGTTAGACGAGAGGAAGAGGGCTGCTTGAGGAGTGCTTACGTGATTTTATAAAAGGAGGTGAAGGTATGAATTGCAAGTCAGTGTTTCCCATTTTATTTCAAGGGGGTGTATCTGGTGTACAGAAGTATTCAGGCACCATGGGTACAGGACTAGAAGGCTCAGTGTACAAATAAATGTTCCAACTCATTTGTTTGAGGAAAATTGGAGCCCCTAGGATAGTCAAGAAACTGAAATATAGAGTCTGCAGCTATTTGCATGAAATGCTTTAATTATTTAGAGAGATGATCGCGCTGGGAAATGCTTAATATGATGCACCAAATCCTCAGCTAATATAAATTGACATAGCTCCATTCAAGTCTCCAGCCAAGGATTAGAGCTGATTGGAAAACAGGAAATGGCAATGACAAAAATGAGCTAGCTGAAGATACCTACTTTGTTTTAGTTCCATTTGTTCCACAAAGGAGACTTCTCGTATTTTGGGGGAAAAAAAAAAAAAAAAGTTTTGTTTTACTTATGCTTTGTGGCATGCTTGTCTTTTTTCATTTTTAGGTCTGCTTTTTGTATTTTTGTTGGTATAAAAGAGAATATGAAGGAACAGATTATGTGACTACAAAGATGAGAAGTCAGCTTGGAGGTTTCTGGTTCCACAAATGGTGCATTCCTTCTGTTACATTTTTTTTTCAGTATTTTTCTTTTTTCTTCTTTTTTTCATATAAAAAGTACATCTTTTGAGCATCAATGTGGCCGAAGTACCTTCAAGTACTTTGATCATTTTCGCTTCTTACACTATTTTTTCCAGACTCACCATACCAATTTTAACACAGTGACCTGGATGTTACTTCAGTAAAATAACCACTGTACTGGGACAGGAGACCTGGCACGTGGCCCCTCTTAGCCCTCCGAGTCTTTTTCCCTAAAAGCGCAAGATCCTAACGTAACGAGACTTTACTTGAAGCAAGATGTTTCCAGCCTGCTTTCCCCCTTCCCCCTTCATTTCTTAATGTAATTGTTTCTGGTTTTCTGCCTCCTCACTATCAGAAATGTCATGTTGTTTAGTTATCAGCATGCTCATTTGGAGAAGTTTATTAAAGGCGACGTAGAGTTTCTGACATACTAGTGGCAGAAAAGTGAAATGGATTTCATGGCTCGTTTGGTAAAATGCTCCTTTTTCAGCTGGTGCACTTAATGCGACTGTTAGCTGCTTAAGAAAATTGTTGCCCGAAAGAGACAGGGTGTTTCGTGTGAAAGTAGTAATTAATTAATGTGGAGGGGGAGAGCTGGTTCTGCTGAATAACTTTGCGTGCGATGATTTCAAGTGAAAGTTCTCTCATGCTACTGGATCCGCATCGCACTTCACTGATGCGCCCTTGGTGGCGGCGTTCAGGTGCGTGGTCCAGCAGCAGTTTTCCATCGTTGCCCAGACAGCTGGGAGCAGCAGGCTTTTCTGCATGCACTGCCACACCGTGCCTGCGCTGAGCCAGCCGGGTACAGGCAGAAGTGCATTATTTGATCGTTTTTGCCACTACGGCTTTCTAGGACGGTTGTTTCGGTCATGCAGGAGATCTGGCAGACCGTAGGCAGCTCTCCTTTAGCCAGAAACCCTCAGTTCAGAAGATTTTTATGTTCAGTTCAGTACAGATTTTTTATGGCTTTTTACGCAAGTCAAAATTGTGACTAAGAGCCTAAGTTTATTTGCTTGAGGGCATCTGCATTAAAAAGTTGTTGTTAGAAAAGTGGGAGGAGGACTAAATGTGTGATGAATTTTTAGGGGGGGGAGAGGTAAGCAGGGGAAGCAGGAATCTTTTCAAAATATACCTTGTTTATAATGCCAGACTGTCTTCTTTTTTTTTTTTTTCACCATAAATCTTGTAGTGAACAAAATTCACACCTGGCGGTGCAAGAAAGAAGCTTGGTGTGCCTTGGTACAAGTCCCCAGAGCATTTCTGTGATGTTTCTCCAGTGTAAGTTTCTAATCTGTATCAGAAACCATTTTACCAAGTCCCATAAAGCAGTGATATTAAAATGTTCTACGCAGGAGAGGAGAAAGGGGAGAAAAGGGGAATAAGCAGTAGGATAGACTTTATAAAGATAGCTTGAGTGTCGCTATCCCACAGGTGGTGTTCAGGGAGGTGGCAAGGAAGTGGCTGGCTCAGGAGGTGCATCTCAATTCCCAGCTGTCCCCAGGGCACAGCAGCCATACTCATTCTGGGGACGGTTTGGAATGCTTGCATATTTCATAAATACTAAAACGGTTTGGCACTTCTCTGACACTACTCTATAGTTCGGTGCAGATTTTTCTTTTCCTCTTTTATTCTTAGAATTTATGCAGTCCCAAATGTCCTGAGTGACGGCCCCCTGTTGTCAGAACTGGGAGACTGGTCCGCGGTGATGGGAGAGGGGCCACTCAGTGTGTGAAATAACAGTTTGAAACCTCATACTTCTAGATGTTCAAGGTTTTCAAGAGTGCACATAATAATGGAGAGAAAGAATGGGTTGCAGAAATTTACTACGAGGATTTGAAAAACATACTTCTTTAAAAATAAATCCTAAAAGACATAAGTACTTCATCGTTTTGCTATTTTTGGTATCCAGACTTAGAAAGTGATAAATAATCATGGTTTTCTGTAGGTAATGGCTGCTATTTTAGATTTTTCTTTCAGGTTGAGGTGAAGGAAGCAGAAGTGATAGGACAGGGAAATATAGATAAAAATGCTCAAAAAAGTTGAAAAATTTTGGTCTCCATTGGTTTAGATGAGGAATGGTGGGAACATTATGTTCTATGTACAGAATGTGAATCAGACATTAACACCCATTCTGCACTACCAGAAAGGAGATTAAAAATGTAAGAGGTGTCATAAGGAAGGTGCTTGGAGCACTAGCATGCCGCTATGCATTCTGGCGAGAGAAGTAGGCTCTGCACTTCCGTGCTGCGTTAAAAAAGCTGTTCAAAAAAAAATGGAAGAAGAAAAAATAAATTAAAAAAAAAACACTTTTATGTATACACATGCACACACAAATGTGCTTGTATGAAAGAGACGGGCAGAGTAGCTGTGCAGGATTGTTCCTAGCTGGGCTGTCTTTTGCTGTTGTTAAACGTGTAGTTGCAGCCTGTCTACTGCTGCGTTTGATCTTTGCGTTATGTGCTGGCAGTCGAGACTGAAGAAAAGCAAAAGAAAATGTATTGCAATACGTTGAGCAACAGGAATAGCAGCAGCATTGCACCTTCTCCATCCCGGGAGACTGTAGATGCTTCCAGGGACGACAGAGGGGCCTGATCAATGACATACCTAATTCCGTGTTTCTAAGAAGGGACGGAGGCGGGGGTGCAAGGTCTGATATTGCCCTACCCAGGCAGTGGTATTGCATTTGCATGGGCTATCTTCTGGACTTCTAATTGAGTGCTTGGTTGAAAAGTTATCACTTCTTTTAGAAATTATTATTTCTGGTTTGTGTAGTTCCAAGGGAATATATACTGCACATATGTACTGCTTTATCAGCTCTTTCTGTCTTCCCCTGGGTCATACCAACTTTTACTGCAACTGCTTGCTGGTTTTTGAAGAAGTAAGGCCAGCAGAGGTGGTTTCTGTGGAAGTGGAGTCAGCTCAAGTGGAACCGTGCTGAAGGGGGGAGCTCATCAGCATTTGTCAGCTTGTATGATGGATGTAGAAAAAACTGAATGTCAGGGGGTTTTGTGGGGTTCAAATACTTGTGCTTTGTGCATTCCTGTTTGCAGGACAAAATACTTTAAATAGTTCTATGCTTTTGGGTGGTAAAGGTGGGAGATGATGAGAGCAGAGTGCAAGTGTGAAAGATCGGAAACCTGGTGGAAGAGTCACAGAAGGAATACAGATCCCATGCGACCCAGTCTGTGCTTAACATAATTTATTTTCACTGCTCAGAGTATAGTATAGTTTAAGTAGCAAGTGGAGGAGGAAATACATTTAATCTCAGTTTGTAGTCTGACACATAGTGTACCACATGTAGCAGTGGCTGCTGTCTTTTCATGTTTGATACCTTTGAGGTATGTATATGTGTGCCCTTTCAAAGTGTTTCAGGATAGCAGTAGATTTGGACTTGATCCTTCTTTCACTTGCATCAATACAAACCTGAGGAAATTCAGCCTGCATCTTCTCCTTCCAAGAAGACTTTTACTGGGATTTGGAGAGTTGTTCACAGAATAAGAAGTAGCGAGGAGTGCAGAACATGCTGGTGGAAATTGTGACAGACAAAGCATTGCATACCCAGGGCAGTACTTCTGGAAGAGTCATTCAGCATTTTCAAGCCTGTTTGACAGAACAAAATTTAAAGTAATTAATGGTGTCTGATTGCCTTGGAGTCATTGAATCATTAGATTTTACTCCCCAGTCTGTGAGATGGGAAGCCATTATCTTCGTTACACAAAGAAGAAACTGAAAGATGTAATAAATTAAGCAACTTGTTCAAAGTCACACAGAGAATCACTAACTGAAGTGGGCTTGAGCCCAGGTGTCCTGAATCCCAGCCCG
Organism: Nettapus auritus; assembly: GCA_011076525.1. Lineage (NCBI taxonomy): Eukaryota > Metazoa > Chordata > Aves > Anseriformes > Anatidae > Nettapus > Nettapus auritus. The sequence continues at coordinate 26,806,428 of CM021769.1, forward strand.
GAGTCTCATTCACAAAGCCATCCCTCATGGCTCTTCCTTGCCTCCTGTCACACAGGGCTTTGCCTTGAGGGCTTATGAGCTCCAGCCTTCCTGTAACAATGCTATTTCAGCAGAGAGATTATTTTTCTTGGGTGAATCTGGTCTTTCAGTAATTAACTTTTTTTTTCTCCTAGATATGTGAAATGGTTTTGAGTTAGATCAATACATATATATATATAAAAGGAGTATAAGGGGAGCGCATGAACACATGTAAGCATCAGCCCATGGGAAATGAGTAAGTGCTCCACACCTTGCTGAGAGTAATTTAAAATAACATTGCCCTCACTATAATTCATCGCATTGTTCCAATGAAGCAGACTAGCATGGGGTCATATTAATAATTTAAACATCTTACCCCCTCAGCCTTCTCCCTCTTCAATAGAAGAATTAGCACTTAGCAGAGCATCGTTGTTTTAGCTTTTGAAGACTTTAATTGGTGTTTCAAAGTGTGCGACCTCATTCACTCACAGAGCATTACTCATTCATTTTCTGTCTCCTCAGAAGTTGACTAGAGATCAGGTTTGTTTATTTATTTCCCCCAAATGTTTATAAGCAGTTTGGTGCTTTAAGGAATTAATAAATGGTTATGCTGTCACCTCCCCAGTTACCGTTCAGGTCCAAAGTCTGTCAGAATAGTGTAACGCTCTCCTGCAGGTTTGTGGAGACTTGTGTGTCTGGACACCTGCAGAAGAAGTGGTCGGAGTACCTGACTTTACTTTGTTCCAGTCCTTGCTGGCACCACGTCTCACTCCTCCTTGTCACCTCTCTTAATTCATTACAGTTGGAGGGAGATCTTTGTCATTACCCTCTTCCACGCATCTTTTGTGCGGGAAAAAAACCAACACATAAAGATCATTCTGTACAGTGCTATAAGAATGAAATATTTGAAAATAACTTCAAGTAAGGGGCAAAATAAAGCTTGAACAAAGATCCACTCTGACCATCAATCCCCTGCTCATGATGCAAACCCGTGTCTTGAATGTATAGAAAAAATATTGGTGCCTAAAACCCAGGATTACAATATGTAAACGAATTTACAGTGGTCCTGAGTTTACTGTAACAAACACAATAAAACCCTCTTGTATGATCTTGTGAAAGAAATCTGTCAAATTAAAAAAAAAAAAAAAAGGTCCTGTCTTGATATTGCTTGTAGTCTTGTCCATACATCTAAGTTTATAAAATCTAAAGTAAGGTGTCCTCAGCTGCCCCCAAATTAAGAATAGTAAAATACTTAATTTTACTGATAGTTTCTTTCAATTTACCCCCACAGATCATAGGGAAACTTTGAGACCTTTGCATCCCAATACTATAACCTGTTCCTGTCTTTGTGATTAGTATAAGCTATGTACCAACCGGTTCTCCAACATTAAAAATATGATATGCAAATTACATCTTACTTCTCAAAATGAAACAGTAGTTCCAGTTTTTATCCTTCTATACTGAACCTTAGTAGTGTGTGTGTGTGCGTGTGCCCTAACCGTAAGATTTGGTATGGTGTAAGTATTGTTTTCTGCCTGAAAATCCTTAACAGTGCATTCACACAAAGATGGGTGATCACTTTTCAGACCAAATAGTTCCAAGCCTGGTCATAGCCCTAGGTTAAAAAATAACCCTAGGTCCAGAAAGATGACCCCCAAAAATCTAACTCCTTGGACCTTGCAGAAAAAAAGAGTATTTCAATCTTTCATCCTGTGCAAAACCCAAAACCTAACTCCAGCTCTGATCGTATGTGAATGCCTGTTCCTGGACACTAAGCTCATGTATATATCAAGTGCTCGCATACATGAACAGTAAGACATTCAGATCATCTGATGCCCATCCTCAGCTTAATTCTGTAATGTGTAAACCATGAAGTCATAATCTTGTTTCTGTTGCTGCAGACTCTAAACGTAACTCGGGCTTTACGTCTAGCTTTTGGTGAGGAGTGCATACCTTACTGCTGCTCCATGTTGGGTAAGATAGTAGTGTATGTGAAGCTTTGAACAATGGATCACTAGTGCTGCCCTTAAATTTAGAATTGTCAAACTTGGTATTTTCCCTTGGCTTGTTAGGCAAAATTTGCATAAGTGAGAAGTGAGCCAAGCTCTCCCATTCGTAGACATTTCAAACTCAAAACTAATTCTGGGCTTGTACACTGGCACTCAGTGCTACTTCGAGATGATGAATGAAATGCTAAAATATCCTGTTAGCATGCTCTCAGTTTACCTCTGTTAGTCTCAGAATAGAAAGCAATATCTCTAGCTCTGTATTTTTGACTCTCTTAAATGCTATTCTTAATTTGTGTTCTTCTAGACTTTTCCCTAAAGTAGGGTCTCATGGTTGCTGAAAATTAAGCATAAAGTATTCTATCAATACCGCTTTATCTAGCTCTGGGGCTGCCTGTTAACGGCAGTACATAGATATTCTTCATCCCATATATCTCAAACCTGACCTGTCAGGTTCAGACCTAGGTGTGAGTAAACACCACTTGGTCTTGCCCAAAATGAGGAATAAAACACTGACATGTAATGATGCCATCAGTCATCCTACCCTTATAGAGACTGCAAACCAAAGTGATGGCCTGGGCTTACCAACATGTCTTGTTCCGATGGCAAATCTTAGATTTTACTTTACGTACGGGAGACCTTTCATACTATAGTGGCATTTTTAAAGTCAGACATGTACTATCCTAATATAGATCTTCACCAACTCCCTACTCTTAATGCTTAATTTTAATCGCATGCTAGGAACCTAATGTTGCTGAACATTAAGACTAAACTATTGAAATCTGCCTGTACCGGTACCCAGTTTATCGTCACAACCCTGGGATGAAGTGTCAGTTTAATCCTGGTGTTTTCCCTACCACCCTAAGCTCTGTGAGTTTTCAATTCTGCCTCTTTTCTGCTGACAAAACTGACCGATTTGTACGTTAGCCTGCCAGGTCAGGAAGCCATTTGCTGTAGTGCATGCAAAGCTGAGTGAGTGATATTGGGTACTTTTTTTTTTTTTTTGAGAATGTGTTCAAGTTACTGGATCAATAAGCAGAGGTCACTGTAACCCAGTAAGTACTAGTCTTCATTTTGCTCTAAAAGAAATAATTTAAACTGTAAAAGCCTCATTAGTGCCTGTATTTTGCTTGTGCAGACAGGGTTGGACACGAACCCCTGGGAAGCAGTCATGGATTCCTTTCCAGTAGCTGGATATCAAATGTGAGGAAGCCTGGAGTAATAACGTTAGCTCTGCTCTTCCTCAGTGTGCCAGCACACTTCTTGCACGTTCTGTCTGCCTTACCCTTTGATACCTGTTTGACTCAGGGTTTCTTCCTTCTGTGTTTCTTCCCTCTGGTTTACCTTGGCTGCTCTGAGGTACCCCTCTTGTCCCAGTATCACTCACCTCTTCCATCCTCGCTTGACTGATCTCACCCTTTGTGTGCTTTGCCCACTTCCCCATCACTGTTCCTACCGCTCCACAGAGCGGGATGTGGGAAGGCAGCCAGGGAGTGATTCTGTGAGCTCCCTGCTAGGTGCTGCTGATACAGGGATCTCAGCTTTTGAAGATGGGAACACCTTTGCTTGGGGCTTAAGAAGGAAGCTGCTAGGTACAAGGACAAAGGAGTGGCAGAGATCCCTACCTGACATGGAGAGGGCTGTGTTCAGGAGAGAGCTAAGGTGGAATCAAGCTGACCATGCTGTGCACCATGCAGGTTTGTGGCAGTGCTGATTTTGTTTCCAGAAAACGGTTTCTCACTTCACTATCAGCCATGCATTACTTACAAGGTGGTTTACTAAAATTGAGCAGTCCCCTTTATTGGCAGTGGTCCTTGAACAAGGTCTTTGGCAGGATGACTTTGGGTTCTGATGGTACTTCAATGTTTAGAATAAGTTTTGTGGTCCTTTTTAAGTGAACAGGCAGCATCAGATTTGAAGTCTTCTATCTTAAACAAGGTTGGTTGAGGTTAGTAGTGGCTTAGTGTATCTGTCAACAAAGAAATTCTGCTCTTGGGGTCACTGAAACAGAAGGGAGCCCTTTTTACCCATATTCAGCACAGCAATCTGGTACAGGAGCCCCAGTACTTTAAACGAGGAGTTGAGCTGAGGCTGTGTGCGTTCATGGGCTGTGTGTGTTCAAAGGTAACAACTTCTGAGTTCCTGACTTCAGTGTCCACAGGGAATCCGTTCTGCCTGGCCAGAATCCCCCCCTCAGAGCTGCCTGCGTGTAGGAGCCTTTGATCCTGGGTCTCAAAGGGCCGTGCAGTATTGCCGTGTGCTGCTAAGTAATTGCCGTGCTTCATCCCAGGGACGGGAACGCTGTGTCCTATGGGGAATGGCGTGTGTAGTGGCTGATAAACCGGTATGTTAATCCTGTTAATGCTTGTGTGAATCCACTCAGTCTGACAGTGTTGCACCGTCCCATGGTAACGGGATTGTACGGGCAGCTCGAGTCCGTAGCTTGTGGTGAACTTCGTTGTGTTTTCAAATAGTAGTCACGGTGATTGCTTAGGCTCTGTTTGTCTTTCCAGTAAGTTGTAACGTAGTTGTGATTCTCCTTAGTTTGCAAATATTGTGATGCATCATGTTTTCTGCGAAAATAACTAGAGGTGAGCTCCCAAGCACAAAGTCTTGACTGGAGTCAAGAACAGGATTGGTTTTGCTTGTGAATCAGCATCCTCAATAACAGCGGCACTAACAATAACAATTCTTTTTACTCCTGTATTAGCATTTTTATCTATAGCTTTTAAGGAGTTTTATTGTGGTATTACATTCTCCAGTTTACAAATGAAAGAGTAGAAAGATAAATCGTGGAGGTAGGAGTGAGTAAACTAGAGAGGCCTTGGGGGAAAAAGGTATTATCCAAAAAATTGACTACCGTGGTTTTATGTTTTCCCCCGCCCCATGAAACACGCTGTTAGCCTACTCCAGTCTGACTTTGCATTCTGTCCACACTTCGTTCTCTGTCACAGCTGGTCTAAGCTGGTGTAATTCCTCTGAAGCTGGTGATTCTGCCTCTACTTCTTATCTCTCGCCTTTGTATTTCAGTTAACTTTCCTTGAGGTAATTTCCATTTCATTTGTGTATTTATTTTGGCACCATTTTTTGTGTTTCCTGTCCGCTAGTACTGTTTGAACAGCTTGGAAGGATGGATTTTGTTTAGATTCAAGAATCCCCCAAGGTTTGTTTCAGGGGGAGGGAATCTGCAGGCTCACTGCCTTTGAATCGGTCTTTGCAAGTGTCTCACAGGAGAGACATGCCCCTGCCTCCCTTCCCTTCCACCGCAGGCTCCGGCAGAAAGAATCCCATTTGTGTTTCCCCCTCTCATGTCTGTGTGTTTTGTTCCTAGCGCAGATGCAGATGGTTAGTACTGACAGGCTTCGCAACGACATCTTCGGGTTTCAGATGGCTGGGAATGCTAATGAAAGGCTCGTTGTTTCATTTCCCTGGCTTATAGGCGCACAGTTCCACCGTGGATGTGTGCAGAGGAGGAAGCTGCTAATGATGTCTGCTGCCTCCCATCTCCCTTTTGCTATCTGCTTCTCCCTCCTAGTGAGTTGCTGGTGACACAGCAGCCACTGCTGTACCCTCCTTGAGGCTGTAGCCCTACACGTGTGCGTTTGGGTGGAGGAGACTAGGGATCTGTCCGAAAGCACTGCCAACAAGGTGCCCAGGTGAAAACACCGCAGGGGTCTCCCACAGGTGGAAACTTTGTTCCTTGCATGTGGTAACACAAGAGTCTCTTGGATTGTTTTAATCTGGGATTTCTTAGAATGAACCAAGAACTTTGTATAGCCTTCCCAGATTCTCTAAGTTTATGCTTTTCCCTAACACAATTTTTGCTAATTGTTGCAGCATCTGTTGTTCAATTTCCTGCAGTGTCAAAGTAGTGTAAGAGCATAGGAACAAGAGTATTTTCTCTCTGTGATGCAAAAGCAACACTGACAGAAATATTCTGGTTTTGTACCAGACCTCAGTAGTTGCAGTTTTAAATAACTACTTTAGCTTAACCCAAACAACAGGATTTCAGAACAATATAGTAACAACCCTTGGCTATTCTTACTGCTTAATCTTTTCATCAGGCTATGACAACCAGTAGTGGAGAATGAAATAGGAACCTGTGCCCTCTGTTTCTCCACGAAATCTTTGATCTGGAAAGTGGTTCTTTAATTTCCAGTTCACAGAAGGACTGAGTTTGGGGAATTTAATTTGCCTCCCATTGTCTCGATGCCACCTTATCTTCACACGTCTTGCAGGAAGTTGTTAGGCTGCCCAGATTTTCTTGCTGGCATGCTGCCAGCCACACGAATAGCCTTTGTATCTTTGCAGCCAAGAGGGTTCAGAGAAAAGAAGGTAAATATTCCAAGATTGTTTGATGTATGGACAAGTTATGCAGCAGAAACATGTACTGAACTACTTCCAGTAGCTCATTAAAGCTGTTCCAGCGAGACAAGGGGTCTTGTAGTATCCTACTGAAATAGAAACGTGCTCCAGCACTTCACACGCAGAGTTCCTACGTATACACAGAACAATGACTTTAATAGTTATGCTTTTATGTAGCACTTGTAAAAGGTAGCTCTCAAAGCACTTAATATGGAAAGCAAATAGTGTTAATTCCATTCTGCAGACAAAGAAGTGAATTACGGAGGGCAAGTGTGATGCAGCAGCCCACTGACACAAGCACAGATAAAGCTCATGTCTCAAGTCCGGTGACTTGTGCCTATTGGCGGGGTCACACTGCTGCGCTAAAGGTGGGAGCATGGAGCAGAGTGTTATGAGGTGTGCTTTTCTGTAGCTCACGTTTGTATTCCTAACCACTGTTACAAACAGCTTAGCCCTTTTTGATGCATTCAGTTTGGCATTGGGATGGCCAAGTGTCTCCCAGCACCGCTCTTAAATCTGCTGTGTACCCACGTTCCAGGATGCAGAGACATGACTCCGCAGAGATCAACAGACCGTGCACGTCAGCCTAAAAAAGCTCTGAATTTGGCCCATCCTCTTGGGCAGCAGAGCAGTGCTGCTGCTCGCTCGGTCAGCCAAAAGTATCAGTGCGGAGTGTGCCGAGTGGCAGTCTTCCAGTTGTTCAGCAATTCTGGACAATGTGCTATTAAACTGAGTGTAGCAAATGGTAGGAAGAACACAGTCCTTAAAGGGCAGAGTGCAGACACATTATAAAGTGATCTATTTATATCAGAGAGCTACACCTGTAACAATACAGTGCTTCTGGAAGCTACCAGTCATGGCTACTGTGCTATTAAAAGCATGTGACAGATGGATTCTGCGGTAATAATTTCCCCTAATCACTTAATAAAAATTCTGTCCTATCCGTCTTTCCTTTTGTACTCTTTTTAAAGCATTGTGGTTGAATTTTGTTGTCTGAGGGATATTTCCAAGTGAGAAATATTTACTGTAGGTCTTTACAAGGTCAGGCATAGAGTCCTGCAGGCAGCTCCGGTGCAAGTTTCTCCACAGGCTGTTCTGTCAAGCATTTGCTACTCCCTGGACCTGCAAAGTGCCCCCTGATGGATCCGTTCTGTGCCTTTCTGCTCCGTAGCAGCAATGAGTGCTCCCACCGAAGCACTGAATGCCTTTATGGGAAGGGTATGTGTATTCTCTTAAATACACCCTGCACTCCTTCCAGATGCATTTCAGCTGTTTTCTATGGCAAATTTGAATCCAAGGTCACTATGACAAAAGATGGGGAAAAACCCATTTTGTTGTCCTAGATATTTCAGTGTATCTGGTTTTGTCACCGAGCTGTACTGGTGCAGCCAGCAATCAGTCTGTTTGCAGTGCTGGCATGCCCATGCCAACTCTACGGTGGCTCGTGGAGGAACGGGCATGCAGTTGGGGGCCTGTGTGGCAGTCACGCTTTCATTAGTTTATGTGAATGTAGCACCACTACTTCTAGACAGACCAGCGAGAGATTGCAGCCCCAAAATCCATAAATTAGAGCTTGAATACATTTGTTTATTCATCATCATCCCGGCTTTGCTGTACTTCTCCGAAGTCCAGCTTGATATGTGATGACCAGTTCAGTTTCCTCCTTTAAGCAGCTGCAGCCTTACACAAATATCATGCATCTTATAACCAAATAGATCTTGGTAGCTTTATAGAGGAGAATCAGATGGATGACATTGTTCATGGCAGAGGAGTACAGAAGGCGTTAGTTCTTTCAGATGATTACATGAAACTGCTTCATCGAGGACAGCAGAGCAGAGTGAGCTGGCCTGTATCGCTTTTGTCACCGGTAGATCCTTTCATGCAGTGATATTTTTATAATGGTGTTGCCTACAATAAAAGAAGCCTGATAGTATTGGAATAAATCTCTCTGCTTGACCAGTCCTCAAAAAATATTGCTTGATTCTTAGAGCTGATAGAGAGGACAAAAGCGAGCATCAAGCTACAAGCTCAGTCTGATTCCAGCGTGTTAAATTAAAATGTATGCAGTTTGGTTGATTTCACTGGGCCTCTCCCTGTGCTTTTGTGCATAAAGTGACTGGCTGCTCAGCAAAAAGTGGCTCTTTCAGGGAAAAAAAAACACAAAACTGTTAGGTTGCCACTGCTTTGGCATTTAACGGGGAGAAGTACGGGGCCCTGAAAAGCCAAGGGAGGAGGCAGGGCATGGAAGCATTCTCTGGCACGACACCCGTCCTGGTTGCGGAGAAAGCTCAGGGTGACCGGGAGAGGAGCCTAGCTGCAGGATTTTCGTGCAGTAAGTCCATTAGTCCTGTGGAGCCTCGTAGGGAGATTTATATGCTGCAGTTCCTTTGTGTTGCATATACTGGTGGAGAAATAACCGCACCACCTCCTGGGAGAAGGTGCAGAAGCAGGTGTTGTGATCGCTCCCTAGATTTTGTGGCAACAGCAGCCGTCTTTGTAAACCTGTGTCTACTGTGAACAGCTGAGGGCTTGATGTAGTGATGGTGCTTTTCCTATCAAAGAAACACCTGTGGAAGAGCACAGTGTATTCTTGTATTAACTTTCTTCCTGGTCTAAATTAAAATGTGGCTTGGAAACAGATTTCCCCAAATTAAAAGACACAGCACCACAGGTTCGCTGCTTCTTCCTTGGGAGGAATCCAAATTCTACTTTTTCCCCCTCATTTTTCCCTTCAAATCTTTCTTGAAATTTATACCTATATTGAAAAACAAGATGTAACAAAACCAAACCCAAACTTCTTCTGCCTCATTTCAGCAAACCAACTGAAGAGGCGCGTGATGTTTCTGTGTAAGCGCTCGCAGGAAGACTGCTGTGTGTTACGTCGTTATAGGGGAGGGAAGAGTTCATTACATTCCCTTCGGGGAGGGGGAATAGGTCAGCAGCAGAAAGCTTTCCTGGTGAATTAATGAGAGCATAGGGCAGGGTGGGAGAGAGACGAGGGGCTCTGACTGAGAAATGCAAAGCGTTCAAAAACAAAATTTAAAAAAAAGGAATAAAAAACAAGGCAAAGTCCATTGGGGCACTCTGTGCTGCGTTTTCGTTATGTGCTGGAGTATTAAACATCTTCAGGCCGTGCTAATGATGTTGATAACAAGCCTGATCTTTTGATGTTTCTGGAAGCATCAAAGTGAAGGTCTTGGAAGGCCTCAGTTCATCAAAATCCAAATCCCAGACAAAAAGAATTTTTTTGGTTTAGATTAATAGGTATGGATATTTTATTACACTTAATTTTATGTTCCCTGGGGCTTTGGGGAGAGGAAGGAGGAGATGGAAGAAAAATAAGCAAGGGTTTTGAAGCAGGCGTGAATGGAGCTGCTATGCAATTCAGAGTCATGTTTTAGAGAATTCTTAAATTTTTTTTTTAATGTTCCCCCATTCTGATTTGTGTGGGGAGGAGGCAGAAACTGTCTTCCATGGCTTTCTGTAGTGAGAAGAGCTTTGTCAATTAGGCAGTGTCAGTAGATCCATAGCGCCTATCAAAAGGGGAGGATTTTTGGCAGTTGTTTACTGACGTCTGCCACCCATTCCCTTGCTGAGACCAAGGACTACCCCTTCACATCAGCCTTCGAGCAGAGCTGCGGCCCCTTGAGCCCTTCGGAAGAGAGCAGAGCCAGGGCTCCAGCACTGCTACTGTAACCTGCTCCTGTGTCAGGGCTGTAAGCACATCGTGTAGATTACCCAAATGTAACAAGGTACTAATAAGAGGTAGAATGGGTTTTGTGATTGGGATATCTCTGAAGATTTCATTTAATTTTGGTAGCTTGTACTTCTAATGGTGTGAAATATGGGCAAGGTATTACTAGTACTTGTATTACATACTCCTTTAGAACACCAGAAGATGATATTAAACTCAAAATTGGAGGGTTCCTGCTTGAAGTGAAACAACTGGTATGCATAAACAAAAAACAGCAAGGAAAAACCCTTCCGAGAACTTCAAGAATACACTAACTGTCAGATACACAAGGGATAGGAGCAGAACTTTAGGCCCAAGGTCTTGCACCACTGAATTGATGAATCCTGAGTTATATCTCTCAGCTTTCAGTGAGGTGCACGTCTGTTTGATCCCAAATGCTTGCTGGGCTGCAGTTTGCTGTGATTACAGGTAAGCCAAGAATTAAAATCTTTATGTAACAAGAGTTTGCTGTGTAGCAAGAAGCTACTGAATCACATCTTCAGATGTCACTGCTGCTGCTCACCCTACAAATTCCTTTTGGTTTCCTGTCTTTGGGGGTAGGAGCACAAATCATACACTTATTCAGGGAAAGTAGAGATTGAATACACTCACAGTAATCCATCTAGTCAAAGTCCTACTCGTGGAAGGCCATGCACTCCAGTGTATTTTGGGGGCTGCTGAAGCAGTTCAGCAACTCATGGTGACACAGTGAGTGTCCGATGTTCGCTGCCTTCAAGGACTTGCTGTCAGGTTGTCTTTCCATGATGGCCTGTATTGCCATGAGAACCCATTGGCTCTTGTTAAGGTACAGGAACAAGTGAGACTGATGGTTCTGTCACTAGCTTCCAGATGATCAGATGTTTGTATTTGGAAACTAATGGGCACTTTTGTATTTTTAATGGTGTAATAATACACAGAAATTTTGCCGTTGACTTGCCTATCTGCTCTTTTTATTGAGAACTTTAAAGTTGGTGATTGTAGTTACTTCCACATGGAGATGTAAATAATCACATTATACAACCCTTTAAAAAAATCAAGATATGGAAAACAGAAGTCTAGTCTTGTCTAGTCTCTGTAATGGTAACATTAACATTTTCCCATACCAGCAGCTGTTGCATTGTTTCATGTTTCCTCTTGCTTAGTTGTGGTGTCACAGTTCATCCATTCTACACTGAGACTATTAAACTGTAATTTGTTACAACCAGATTTCTTCACTCCTATCCTCTAGCCTCTTACTTTCTGCCCCTGCAATGCTTCAGTTCACTTAACTAGTTCATGCACCTCTCTGTGCTTTACCGAGATCAGCCACAGACCTAAAACCAAGCAAAACCTCCAGTTGTGGTTCTCTAGTCTGAGGCTGATAATTTCATGTTGGGTTACCATTACCATTGTCCTTACCATAAAAGAGATTGTAGACTTTGTTTTCCTGTGAATGTGTTTGTGGTTAGCCACTTGAGAGCAGCGACAGTAAGAAGTTGTGCTGGGACTGGAATCGTTGTTGGTTGGTTACTGTCCAGTATCTCGCATTTGCTTTTGTTCTTGAGAAAATCAATAGGAATGTATCCACAGGCTCGTAGTCTGGAGTTGTATGGGTGAATTGGTTGCTTTTTTGTTAGGATCTCTCTCTGCTCATGTGCACTGATATTTTTTTAGTGTTTTGTTTAAATGCCACCTCATCAGCAGCGTTAAAGAAGGCTGAACAACCATTCAGAGCAGAAGATCCATGGTCATGGTTGGATACGTAGATGATTGCGAGCATGACGTTCAGAGATGAGTTTCAGAAAGAAGAAAAAGGTGGTTTTAAAAACAAATAAATACGAGATGCTGTCCAGCAGTCCCAGTCGCATGCCTAGGCAAGACACTTAAAATCACTGAGCTGTTAACAGTAAGTTTGCCTCACTTCATCAACTGCATCAACTGCAGTGCTTCTGAGAGAGAAAAGATGAAAACTCACATTGGTCACCCTCTCTTGAACTTCTTTTGCCTTTGTGGATATTTAGTTTGCTTTGCTCTCTTGGGGCAAGCTGAGGGGAAGGGCTAGTGGTTCGGCTGAAGGCAGCTTTCGTACAGAGATTGCTCAGCTCTCCGAGAACAGTCGAGCCCAGTTAACAGACTGACTAGTTAGAAAGTTGGTAGCCAATGATTTGCGTTCCAGAAACCTTAGTACAATGCACGCTACTCTGTGCTGCCTAAAACTACTACTCTATACCAGTTTAAATAGATTTTGTTCACACCCCCCCTCCCACCAAGTCTTACAGCCCTTGGTAAGGGCCGGTGGTCTGTTTTAACATACCAAGCCTAAAACTCAAGGTTCTACTGCACTCACAATAGACAGTAAATAGTACAGTACATAGTTTTAAAATGCAGAAGCAGTAAAGGTGCCATCAAAACAGGAGAGGCAATCAGAAACCGTCAGACTCCACTGGAGTCTCTTGTAATAATGTCTTTTTAGAGATTATTCCATGTAATTTTCCCCTTTATGTCTTTCTCAGGTGTCCGTGGCACCTGCCTGTTTTTGCAGACTTCAACGTCAGTGTTCTTGTGATTTCTGTGCACGTAGTGGGTTGGGTTCTGATGGAGATGTTTTCTTGGCAAGTTCATCTTGCAGGAGAGAAAACCAAGGTTTGCCTGCTGCTTCTAGCTCTTACTCACATTCCATCACTTTAAAATAAGAAGACATTAATGTAGTAGAAAGATCATAGAATAAATAAAAGAAATTGTGTAAGAGGCATTTTGTGTTCCCACTACATCATCTTTATGTATAACTTGCTGAAATAGTTCTTCACAAGTAAGTTTGTTGATTGAGCTGTTCAGATTTTTGAACAAAGAAAGTGCCCAAAGAGGATGTCCCCAGGTGAATAATTCTCAGACAAGCTCTCGTAAGCTGCCTACCACCAGTTCGAGATTGAAAGTTTTGCCTTTCTTAAAGCTTTTTGAGGCAGTGAGGGGATCATGACACAGGAACTTCTTCTAAATGCCCGGTGTTTCTCACTGGAGAACATCATTAGGCAAATCCAGGGAGCTGAGCTCTGAGGAATGGCTTCTCCCTCTCTCCCTCCCTCTCTCTCTCTGCTGCAAACCTGAACTCTGAAAATCTGCCTGCGTTTTTAAAACTGTAGTTCCATTTTCTTCCTCCCACCCCATATTAATCACTGAAACCTTTTTCTCTCGGGCCTCTCTTACCACCTCTGGCACCCCCACTTTGGTCTGTGTGTGCTAAACTCCTTGTCCTTGCCTGTCACTCTGATCATGTCACAGTCTCTCTGACTCTCCCAGTTGCTCTCTTTTTTACTATACCAAATTCAAGCTTCTGTTTCCCACCTCCAGAGCCCATTGTTTTCCCTCCTTCTGTCTCTCTTTTCCCCTCCTCCTCCCCCCCCCTTTCTTTGGCCGTGGCTGTGTTTATCTGTCTGTTTGCCTTCGCTGCCTGTGGCACAGTGTCCTTTATGCCCAGTTGCCCACCTGACATCATCTCCCCTCCTTCAAGACATCCTTAAGACAGACTCCTGCATTAGAGCCTGGCAGCAATCAGCTCGCTAATGATGGCTAGGTTCAGCAGCAGACCAGGGATTGCTAATGGTATTTATTTATTCATGCTCCTTGTGGAAGATAAAACACGCAGTTGATTGTGATTAGCTGACCTGGGTAACCTTATCCTTATTTTCATCTTGCCTTTCACCCTGTAGCCAAGTCTTCTATTTTCATTTGTTTTGTGATGCAGTTCTAAACTTCTTAAGTTGGTGGCCTGTCCGTTGCAGTGCTTGTAGACTGAGGTCCTGATCCCAATTAGAAGGCTTGAACTTAATGAAACGCACGATGGCTGTTGCTGCTGTACAGCAGCATTCCGGGATTTTTGGGAGTGCTCGGGAACATAGGCGTGCAGGCGATCTTCTGGGATTCTGAACAAACTGGAGCCATCGTTGTTCTATATGGTGGCAGGTTTGGAGTTTATCCACTTTGTCAAGGGAGTACTGGTGGAGCATAGTAGTTGTCATTTGGGGTGTTTGATGGAGAACGAAGTCTGTCCTGCAGTGGGGATGAGACTGTAGGACATCACTCTCTGTGCGTGCCGTACTTCGAGACTTCCCATGGCTAAGAAAAGAAAAGCCTTGCTTCTCTGCGTAGGCTCTAGTCACTGCTCATCAACTACTTTGGATTTGGTTGGGTACAACTTCCATTTTGATTCAAGTAAAATATTTATACATTATTTCTTTCATACTTCTTTGAATTCTCTCTAGTTGGCCCACAGCTGCCTTGAAGTCTGATGCTACTGGGTCCTTGCCCACATAAAACACACAGGCAAGACTTACAGAGGGAGGCTTCCAGGCACTACATGCACTTGTCCCCTCTCTGCGACGCAGCTGTCGGCGGCTCTGCTCTCCTGTGCTCTGCGTAGCTCTGAAAGAGACTGGAAATCGCCCCCTGTTGTGAAGTGGGGCTCAGCAGCCTTCGTTTGCCAGGCTGGGACCTCTGAGCACGTATGTACCATGGAACAGGTGTGAGCTCATTTTCCCATTGGCCTCGTTGCAATCCCGTTGGATTTAGTGAATGACTCACAGCTGTGAGTCAGAGGCACTGCGTGAGCAAAGCTGGCGTCAGGACCGAGTGCGAGGCCACTCCGCGGCTCAAACAGCTTCTGGAGGATGGAGTAGCTCGGCATTTTATTCTCCCTCTGTCTCTCCCTGAATCTCTTTTAAACTCACTGCATGGTAATCGTGCTCAGGTTGCCTACTGCTCTGTAGTCCAAGAGTGAAAAGTGAGTTGAGAAATAAAGGGTGCTTTGAACTAAAGACCTGCTGATGTATCATTTTGTTTACGGGTACGTGCACATGAGCTGCAGGTAGCTGGCAGAAACAAAAAAGCCTTTTTCCCAGTATGCATTTGATTATGAACGCTCCCTTCATCCTTCAGTTGTCGGTGGTGCTGGGATTAGTACCGGTGGCAGAGCAGAGCAGGATGCCAGAGACCCACGGCTACTGAGTTTAGCAACTCAAGCCAGGGGAAAAAATACAGTGAGAAACAGTCAAAGATGTAGCCTTAAGGAATGAAAAGCAACTTCTTGAAACGTTATTTTTGTATTTAAAAGCATCAAATGAGACTGCATTTTATCTTTGTCAAGACATCAAAAAATGCTTTATGCTGAATTTTCCTGCAGGAGGCTAATGGAGTAGTGCTTCCCTTAAGAGTGTAGCTTCTGGAATGAAACAGAATGAGCTCTTTATGAATGCCTGAAGATTGAATCTGTAGGTACCGATATTGCTATAAGCACAGCTCTTAATACTTGTATATAAAGCTCTGGTATGGCCAGGATAGAACAGAAAGGAAAACGTTGTTTTTGCACACTTCGTGTTTCAGTCTTTGAATTTAAACAGTATTTAATCACACACTTATTTCAGCTGACTCCCTATTTTTCCTTTGTTTGAATTTTATTCTAAGTGAAAATATTCCTCGTAATTTCTAAGGACTTGCTGCTTTCCTGTGCACTTACTTATACCAGAAATTGAAACATCTGAATATTTGTCTTTTCTTACTGAAAACCTATGCTTTGTTGTTATTTATGAAATTAAACACTTTTTTTTTTTTGAAGGTAGATGATCTGTGCTTTGTACCAAATGGATCTTTGTGATGGTAGGGTTTAGAGTTCAGCTGCCTTTATTCTTTCTTCAGTTTGGTATCACTTTTGCATTGATCACACAGTGGTCACGGACCACTGACATGTCTCAGAAATCCCTCAAAAGCTGAATTCTCAAGAGAAAATCCAGAGGTGAGATGACTACATTCCCAAAGGCGCTGTCACAGGCAAGCTGTTGTTACTGTACACGAGTGCAAGTATCAGTGAACGAGTGCAGTACGTGAAGGGCAGGTTGGAGCAGGTGAAGATAGGCATCCTCTCCTGAAGCGCTCGCAGTTGAGCTCTGGCAAGGAATGCAGCAAAGAAGGGGGCAGTGTTAGACCTCTGTGGAAAATTGCTGGAGAGAAGATCTGTTCAGAAAATCTTAGTTGTGGAAGACCCTCAGATTGACAAGAATCATCAAAAGGATTCAGCACACGAAAAAACTAATGAGAGAATACCTTCGTTTCCTAGAGAAGCCAAATGAGAGAGACGTACGTGTCCAGGAACCAAGTCCCTATGCTGTTAAACATGGATCTTGGTATTGGGCATCTCAGACTGCACCGCTGACCTTTTTGCAGTGTCCTTTGCACACGCCATCCCAGGAGGGCACTGAGCTCACATCCTGGAGTAAGTGCTGCAGGATCAGGCCCGTTGCACTGGGAGAAGGATGGAGTGCACGGAGTGGAGGTGGTAGAGCAGGGCAGGTGTTGACAATTAATTCCTGAATTAGGAGGGGGAACTCATAAGGTCATCACATCCCCCACTGTGTTGTTCATATGCTTATAGAAAATCTTCCCCATTTCCCCCCGCTGCTGCGAGGCGAGGGGAGGTGCGGAGCTGACAGGATGAATGATGAAGGCTTCCCCCAACCCATTGCCTCGCTGTGATGGAGTGACACATTTAACCTCCCCTGATGCTACTGCTGCAGGTGAAATGAATTATGCGACCCTCTGAATCTCTTATCGGTGCCGGGCCGTCTCAGGGGCTGGATGCAGCTGCTGTAATTTTGGAGTTCTTTCCCCGCTTTAATGCCAAGTACAAATCATGCACATTTCTCTGCTTGAAGACCCCAGGCTGCTTTGAATATGGAACTGGTCTCCCTAGGGAGTGCAAAGGGGGGGGAGGGGAGAATGGGGATGGAAGATAGGAAACCTGCGCAGAATTGCTAATCAGGCTCTGCCCTCTGTCTTCCCGGGCTGCAGATGGCTTCTTGCTGCGTTGCGAGCCTATCAAAGCAAAACACCTTCATTGTCAGCCGCGCAGAAAGCGCCCCAAGTGTCTGCTGCGAAGGGTGGGCGGAGGATGGATAGCCCCCTTTTTGAGATTACCAGAGGAGCCTAATTAAGCTGGGGGTTTTCTTCCTTGGGAAGTGGTCACTGGTAGCCTTGAAGGTAATGAAACATGTTGGTCTGAACCCCTTTTCATCTCGAGAGCAGCGGGTATTGCTTGTCTCACGGCCAGTGCCTGTGTTGCTGTGGATGGTCAGGACTGCGAGCGTTGCTTGGCGCGATTCTCCTTTTGTGTGCCTCCTTACTTCCTTCTGCAGGGGATGGTGAGCTCTGCTCTTCCCACCCTGGGGTCCTATTGCAGGGCCCCACAGTGCTTTGTGCCCCACACAGGGCAGTGAGAACACAAACCTCGAGACAGCAGTTCCCCGATGCCGGCTGATTAAAGAACCTGTGGGTGGGGATGCCGAGAAGGAGCACATAGCACACCCAGCATTTAGTCATTACAACGGCCTATAAACTGCCATGGTCCATTTAGACACATTGCACTCCTTCTTTGGCTTCTCTTCCCCTGGAGGGGAAGCACCTGAGGTGCCGGGGAGTTTTCCTGTACAGTGCCGTGTGCTGTGCTCTCAGTTTCCTCTGCTGCGCATAATCTGTGGGCTATAAAACAAAACAGGAGTGAGGCAGAGCAGGGTGTGCTCACAAGTACTCCAGTGCACAAGCAACAATTGGTGTGGACCTTTTCTGTTAATGCTCTGGTGCACGAGGTTTGCTAGCTGGGGACTGCTGGGAGCAGGGGGTTGGTCACCAGGCTGGCATCTTGGCAGGTTTTGTTCTACCTGTGTTAGGAGAGACGCGTCCTGGAATTCTTGGTTAGTTGTGAGGATTGCAAGAGATACAGGCCCAGCGGCTCAGTCATCAAGCATATTTTTTTTACATGAGAAGTATTCAGTGTTTTATTGTATAATTGAAGGCTGTTGAGGAGAAGCAGAGAAAACCATAAATATTTCAGTTGGCCTATTTCAAAGAACCTGTGTAGGTCTAGACCTTTATTAATTTGTTTAAGGTCTATTTGCATACATTTCAATAAGGTAGCCAATTGTCGCGCTGCCTGAGCACTTCTGTAAGCCCTGACACGGGCAGAGCTTTACTGATTTCAGTCGTGGAAATCCACTTCATGGGAGAGACGCTCAGCAACAAATAATAACCAGGGAAGTCGAACAAAAGGCAGCAAGACAGGGATTTAGTTGCTGAGGTTTTGTTAATGAGCACAACTTTTCTCTGAAAAGCAGAATTTCTGGTTGCTCAACCATATTGGGAAGTGCCGTGAGAGAGCATGCAACATTTCTGGAGTACTACATGGTGGCTGCATTGTTCATTTGCATCATTCGGAATACGGTTTTGTTCCTGTCAGGCTTTCTGCAGACTCTTGCTTCCAATTTCATGTCACATATTAAAATGTTTTAGGATATTTTAGCTTTCTGGGTTTTAGTTTGTGATGGAAGTTTATTTTAGCATCGGATTTTGGTTATACACTGATCACTTTTGCTCTCTTACCTGGCTGCTTAGCATAAAAGAAGAGTTGTAAGGAAGTGTCAGGAAATATAATGCTACAGTTCCTCTTGCAAGGAAACTACAGATTGTTTTCCCTTACTTCTTGGTGTTTCTTCTTATCCCACAGCATTCTTTATTGGCTGCACGTCCTGTCTTGCAGTTCGTGCTAAAAGATAGCTGGGCAGGAGACACAATGAAAGGTTTCGATTCTGGTTTCTCCTCCTGGCTGTTCTGGAAAATTCCTGCGTAACCTCAGCACGCCAGTGAAGTTCCCCAGGCCTCATTTTTGTGTTCAATGGGAATGAAGCCCTCCATCAAACTGCTGCTAAACTTAATTGTTTCCTGTAATTTAGTTCTAGTGCCTTTCATCGTGACAGGCGTTGTGCAGGTGTAGAGATTCAGTGGGTAAAATGAACAGGGGCTGGTTGCAGTTCCGCGAGTCCGTGTCTGTTGCCTGTGAACTGTGGATGGGGAGCATTTTTCTCCTGTCAGGGTTAGGGAATTTGCTCGATTAGGCTAGTCAGCAGTTCCTCATCTTTCTGGATGACTGTTAAAGTTTATTAGATTAAGACTTTAAGACAGATTTACTCATTTTATCTAGCTCCTTTGTGTTGGCTGAGTGAAACAAGTGGGCCTGAATACATCACCTCTGCCTCTCCTTCGTGTTCCCTCCTGGCTTTCATTAATCTCAGGCTTCTGTGACGACTTAGGAGCAGCACCCGTTATTCCGAAGCTGGCTGGACTGCGAGCAAGCAGAAGCGAGAGGGACAGCAACAATTTGGAAGGCATCAATACACAGCGAGGAGGTGCTGTCGCAGTCATGCCCTGGAGAGTTTTTTCCCCATATATCAGCACTTATAAACTCCTGGTCTGGGTCTTGGTGCTGCATACGCCGCCTCGGGTGCGACACAGCCTGCAAAACCCAGGCCAGCGTTTCGTTTGGAAGCTGGTGCCATTGAGCAGACGGGAGGAAAAGATGATGGATAACTTAACACGGAGTGTTTAGGATCAGCGGCTCCTCGTCACTCACCAGATGTCCTGCTCTGTACCAACACCGGCAGAGCTGCTACCTGGCCGGCAGCCTCGCTGGCAGTGGCTGTATGGGGGAGGCGTAAGGTTGCTGTTGAATGAAGGATGCTGCTCCCTGGCACCAAAACCTGGCTGCTCTGGTGCGTCCAGTGACCCGGTGCTGTGAACAGGAACACACCAGTAGGATAGGCAGCGGGGTGGTGATACAGACCAGCATCTCTTTGCTTCACCCTTCTTCCAGCGCTTCTCTAGAGTCCTGTCACACATCAGGAGCTCATCATTTGCTCCATCTCCTAATTTGGTGCCTATCCTGAATTAGCACCTGTTGGAAGAGCACTGCGAAGGCTTAACCCCTGAGTACGTACACAACCTGTAGTGAATCAGGAAGTCGCCTAGCTGTAGCCTTTCCCCATGCACAAGTAGCAAGTGGGGTGAGTGTTTGGTTTTATTTATTCATATTTGCACTTCCTTTAGATCTCTCTCCTTCTCTGGACTTCTAATGCTACATTTGAAGTTGGGCTGTGATCTGGACCCCATAGAGCTTGTACTTTATATTATTTTTGTTACCAGTTTTTAATTACTTTCCTGTTTTTTCTCCTCTCTTAGTTAGAAAAAAGAGAATGTTTGAGTAGGGTGTATTCTTCTTTCATTTCGCTCTGCAGAGTGGAGATGTTTTGCCATTATATATCATAAATGATGAACCAGAAGCAACTCTGTGTGTTCTGGAGCATAGGTCAAATAAATTATCCAAGTCCTTTTGAATATGTATGGGATGGCCTCCAGCTTTTTATGAAAACTATTCTTGTGTAGTGTCTAACGCTTTTTCTGTTTCATTAAGTGTTGATTCCATGTCTGTGCTATGGCACTGAAGCATCATGGCTTTTTCTGGCAACCAGACGGATTCGTCACTTTCCAGCAGACACCAGTATTTTCCAGGATTTTAGCCTTCACTAAGTCTGTGGAAACTCTCCTCCTGGTATCCACGGGCACTGTAGGATCAGATCCTTACTGACATGCACTTCAGGTAACTTTGTTGACACATGCAGTTTTAAACAGACTGTAAATCAAAACAGTTCCTTGTGTGTTCAGTAACATTTTCAAGTTGTGAGCTATGTGAAGGCAGATGCGTGCTTCTGAGAGGTAAATGCTGCATTCCCTGTCTTGCAGGCTGGGGCAGGAGAACCGCTACATTGCTATGGCATTACCCCTTTGATTTTGTCATCATGCTTATTACCATGTCAGGTTTAATTAAAGCCAAACAACTGTGGGGTGCTATAGGATCTCATTATTTTATTTCGTTAAAGAACATGGTAATAGGATACACCAGATTAACAAGGTGAATGGGGACTAGAAACATCAGAGGAAGAAGCTCATGTTTAAGAGTAGCCAATGCCATTGTTTCCCCTAGAGCTGCTCTCTGCAAGAACGGCGCAGCAGGATTTCATGATATATGAAAGCCTTCTAGTGGGGTCAAGGAAGAGTTGTGATTGTCTCTATCAGCTGGTCATAGCCTAACTGATGGAATGAACTATGGCCACAACTACTTTTATTCACAGCTCTGTTGCCCCTTGAGTCTGGTATCATGATTAAATCTGCCAAGCACTGCCTTTGCAATATTAGTCAAGATGTCAACTGCTGCAGCCACCACCAAGTGGTGTGTCTAGATTTTGTACCTATTCGTATATCTTAACAAGTTTATTTTTATTAGACTATAGTGGAAACGAGATAACTTTCTGTCCGTGTCTTGTTGGGGTCTGAGGCAGGGGTTGTGTAACACTGGTGGTTAGAGCCCTCAGGGCTTTATATTAATTAAAAAATAAAAATAAAAAAAAATGCTAACTTTAGAACAAGAGTTCATTTGAAAGATAATAAATATAAAAGAGCTGCATCAGGGACCTCACCAACTACAGAAAGCAGGAGGTGTCGCGTTTTCTGACTTAATTTTATACTCGCCTATTCCACACGCTCAAACGAGCACAGTTTGGTTTCATTTTCTTTTAATGGAAAACAAAGAAGTAATGGTCTGTACCTTTCCAGGGATAGACTTCCTTGGTTTTAATGCAATAGAGAATTACAGGTTTATAAAGCAATGCCGGTGAGTTTGGGGGGAGGAAAAATGAAACCGAAAACGGGAAAAGAAAGCCTTTGAAACAGAAGTTAACTTCAGTTAACCAGGAGAACGGCTTGCTGATTGCAGTCTACCATTCTTTGTAACTTCAGCGACAGCAAAGGTCCCTCATAGCAACGCACCTGGTAGTGGGGTACAGAGACAAGTGTTGGTAACGTTCAGACCTGAGTCCTTTGTGATCCCTTTGTGTATTCATTTAAGATGGGAAGTTCACTCATACTAGCAGTCACCACATGGTGAATTACATTCCTTAAGCTTTGGCAAGCAGCAAGATAAAATATTCATTTCCACAATTTATTTTCTGATTGAGTTTCCCCTCTTTGAAGGAAGTAACTTGTTTTCAGAGCCTGAGTCATGGCTATTTTCTGCTGAAAGCATATAAAAGTGTAAGTTGCCATTCAAGACAATCTTTTCAGTTATTAGAAATCCCTCAGTAACTGTTGTGTAACAGCAGAAAACCCAACTTAACGCAGCCCTAGGGGTGCTGGGTTATGGAGGTGCAGGAGAGGAGGCTGGCCGCAGGGAGTAGATGTTTGCACACCCTGCAGATGTTTGCACACCCTGAGGGAGCTGGGGTTGTTGAGCCTGGAGAAAAGGAGGCTCAGGGGAGACTTATGCTTTACAATGACCTTAAAGGAGTTTGTAGCAAGGTGGGGATCAGGCTTTTCTACCAAGCACCAAGTGGTAAGATGAGGGGGAATGACCTCAAGTTGCACCAGGGGAGGTTTAGGTTGGGTTTTAGGAGAAATTTCTTTACAGAAAGGGTTGTGTGGCATTGGAACGGGCTGCCCAGGGAAGTGGTGGAGTCACCATCCTGGGAGGTCTTCCAGAAATGTGTAGATGTAGAACTTAGTGACATGACTTGGTGGTGGACTTGTCAGTATCAGGTTAAAGGTTGAACTAGAGGATCTTCGAGGTCGTGTCCAACCTGAATGACTGTAGGATTCTGTAAGCACTTTGCTTGTGATTTCAACAGAGCATCTTAGAGTAATGTGCTTTTCAGGTTGTGGATACGTGAGTGCCACATGAGAGCTGCACAGGATCAAGGCCTGAGATAATATATCCTGCTTCTTGATTATTTCATGTTTCATAAGAAACATTTCAGGTTTTTTCCTCATTTCTTCCACCACAGAATAGTCGTCCTTTGCTATTATTTCTTATTTGTGTGCAGACAAAAGATTTGCAATAGTGTTAATAGTCCCCAAAGCACTGTGTCTTAAAACGAGCTTAGTTGGATTTTTCACACTCCCTCTTGCCCGTATCTCCCAGGAGCTGTTACTGGTGGCTTGAGTTCGGATCTTTCATCTGAGTCAATTATTGGGGATGTAGAAAGTTCAAAAGTAAGGTTTCAGTTCTGACCTTTCGCTCCTCAATTTTGGAAGCTGGATTTTGCAATAACTAGCCAAGAGGAGTGATGGATTAGGAGTCATCTTTGTCTGTAGCTTTCAGTTCTCTTCCTTTTCTAAGAGGGGAAAAAAAAGTAAAATCACAAGAAAAAATCAGCTTGCTTTAATCAAGCAAATATATCTAAAAATAACAGCCCTTGTTTTCTCAGCTCTTGTTGCCTATGGAAAGTAGATTTACCTTGCAAGCAAGTTAAACATCATCATAAATAGTAGTGAATCTCCTATGTGCTTCCTGATGCCCCAGTGACTTGGATTTCAGGCCATTTTAATGATTTTGTCATCAAACAGTTGCGTTAGCAAATGAACGTCTCACCAGCAGCCTTTTTGTGCAGGTTTCTCTTCGCACGGGTGTGAAGCACGGCAGGAACTGGCTCTGTCCCCGCCATGGCACTGCGCCCGAGCCTGGTGCTGCCCGCTCTCCTCTGGCTGCGCGTGGAGCTGGCAGGGCTGGAAATACTCCTGCCCTTTTCGGTTGGACTTTCTGTCTGTCTGTCTTGAAATCTTTATTCTGGTACTAATTATGGATGCCCTAGCGCTTTTCTGACAAAGACAAGTTTTTCTACCTGGTATAATTAATGTCCGCTGTGTCCTTCACCTAAAAGAATGCCGGTCCCGCCTGTTGGAAGCTCGGTGCAGCAGGACAGGTAGATGGATGATATACAGAGATGTCTCTGTTCATGACTTCCCGCAGAAGTCCAGAAAACGCCTTCCTAGAGAGAATGTCAGCAGCTGGGGAGAATTAAACCCGAGTTCTGGTTATCCCTGCAATTCCTCCAGAATTTTTAAAGTACAGTCTTGTCAGAGTAAGGGGAGTTGTGCTTCAACTTAATGTTTTTACAAGAGTCTGTACTCATTACACTATCATAGCAACAAGGCATTGGAAGGGATCTTTCAGTAACTGAAGTTATTCCTCTGCTATTTTAGGCAGCCATGGCAGCTAATCTTTTTACAAAAATACATACAGCTTCAACTCAACGGGCATTTGCTTCCTTGGCTGTTTGACCACAGCAATACTGCTGGAAAAGTGTTCTACAGTCTTTCTTACTGTCTTCACTTACGTGATTTTGAGCATTATCTGTACGATTCCTTCATTTCATTACTGTTCATCATTAATTTATAATACTAACCTATCACATTTATTAAAAGTTGAAGATATACTAAATCATTTGTGGGAAAACTTCTGCCTTAAGGATCCTAAAAACCATCGAGATGTCCTTAAAATATTTTGAAGCATCTTTGCAGGCAATTTTTTTATGCTGCTTTGCTTGAAATAAAATGTCTCAGCTGCTTCTTTTCATTACTCATGCAATCTCAGAGCTGTATGTTGTTTCAGATCCCTTCCCTCTGATACGGTGGCTTAGGGGGGCACTGAAATGTTACCTGTAGTGAAGGGACTCTTTATCCAAAATTTTAAAGCATCTTGTTTTAGTGATTGAAACCAACTGGGAAAAGCCTTTGAAAAGTGAGTAGAGGAATACACAAAAGCAGAAAAACATGTTTTTCAGCTCCAGAGAAAAGCAGGAAAGATGCCAAGAGATTAAAGGCAAGCTAGCACGTGGATGCAACAGCAATACATCTTTGCAAGATCTCTGAGTACAACTGTGGCACTGGGCATCCTATGAAAAGCACAGCAAGTGCGTGCCGTCAGCAGCAAATGGGCTCCTGAAATAGTCTCCCCTTGTCTTAGAGCAGGTCGACCCCCCGGAGGTACATATGGCTTCCCCGTGCACAACACAGTGGTGTTTTAGGCGGAGTTTTTAGTAAATGGGCGTAGGGCATTTATATGGCAAAAGGCTGGTGCTGGGAGGTCCTGAGGGCTCAGCTGCAATGCCAGTTCACTGCTGTGGGAGGGCAGATTGCAGAGGGGCTGTGACACCGCATGCTCCCTTCTTTTCTGCAGAACTGTAGGGATATTGGGATATTGTCGTATTTAGGGGCTGTTCGCAAGCGAGGGCAGTCTCCCAAATGCTCTCAGTAACAGTGCCCACTGTTTCCCTACTCGGTTGTTTCTCGTTTCCATTAAGTTCTCGCTTCGCTACTTTCCAGCTTCCACTCCTAGTCTAAATGCAAGAAATTATAAAATCAGAAAAATCCCTGATCCAGAAAATGCTAACATACACACCCAAAGCATCGGGAATGGTTTTAGTTTTCCGTGTGAAGAAGCAAATATTAGACAAAAGCTTGAAAGCGGGTCCCAGAGCTGTGTGAAGAACAAAAGCAGCTTTTTGGTGGAGAAAGCAACAGTTCTTTATTAGTGCATGGAGCATATCTAATAGTGCTAATGGCGGTGTCTATACCCTGCTGGGTTTTGCTGTATTAATATTGGCATGCTAACAGTTCTGGGATCCAAAAGGGTGAGTATGGGTAGTGTGCAACATCCAGCCTGCAAGTGTGTAGTAAATCTCTGATTCCTACTCTCACAAATCTGCCGTGCGAGTACTTAATTCTTTTTTTTTTTTTTTTTTTTTTTTTTTTTATTTTTTTTCTGTGTTAATACTTGCGGTATTGACATTTCTCTTTTGAAATTTATTATACAGGGACAAATTTTTTTTCATGTGGGGAAAGATGCTGTTGGTCTTTTTTCAAACCTTTGAATAGCAAAGAAATGACTGCTCACGTTTGTCTTTTCTACTTGACTCAATCCTCTGTCTCCCCTCAGCCAGCAGCCACTTTATCATTTCATTACAGTTTTGCTGTTGCAATGCTACATTTAAGGTTGAGATGGCATTTTCATCAGCGGCCTTATATTCTCTGTCATTTCCAACTTGCCCAGAACAATACCTTTCAAGCTGAAATCTCCGTATTTGCTTTCTGCCAAGAAGCAGAGGTCTGCATAGATGAGAAACTTGTTTTTCTTAAATAACAATGGTAATTTCTTGGAGTGATTTTTCTTTTTCCCTTGAAAGGGAAAGTGTGAGAGGATTGTAATCCCGAAGGAAGCTAAACACCTTTTCCCTTCTGTTAATTTATTTGCTCAGAGGCTGATCTTACCTGATGCTATGCAGCTGCACACACCTACAGGAATTCACATGCAGTTCCTGGGCACTGCTTCTGCTATGGCTTTTCATAACCATATGCGTGGTTTGGCACAGATAGGAAAGCTGCTTCAGCTGCTGTGCTGCTGGGCTGAAAGAGGCTACGAGGAGAAGTGCATGGGAGCCTTGGCCCTGCTTGCTACGGGATGGAGCACGCCTCTCTTAAAGTGGGGGATGTTTGTGAACAATGTGGTCTAGCTCTCTGTAGGTCATCTCTGTAACTTTGGAGATCTTCACTTAAGGAGACAGCTTTGGTACAAGGACTGTACCAATGTGCTTTGCTGTATTAGGTCTTAGCACCTATTGCAACCTGGCAACATTTTCGCCTTCTTATTGAATAGAGAGGTGCGGGGAGCGGATAGAGAAAGGGAGAACAATTGGACCTAGCAGCATTTCATGTCGGAGAATTGCATGCAGCCAGCTCCCAGACTTGCAGCTCTGCCTTGTCTGGGTACCCACAAAGTGCTCTGGCTGCTCCTCAGAGGCCGGGCTCTGCCCTCTGGTTGCTGCCTGTGGGGCCGCAGGTGTGGGAACAGAGGATGTGTGACCGAATGACACTGTGCTTTGAGTGCCTCGGGTTTCTGTGAGTTACAAAAGAAAAGCCGTGTCTCGTCTAGATGGCACTTGGATAAGAAATTTGTAAGGCTGAGAAAAGAGTCTGCTCATACGGAGCTTTTGTTCCTACTCTGCTGTTTACAGGTCTCAGATCCCTTTGCTGGGAACAAAAGCCCATTTACCTTTGTTTGGTAGGTTCCTTCACCGCTTGTGGATTCATGGGTCGTGGTTCCATTTCTTGCTGGAATAGATTCTTTACGAACAAGAATAATCTTTCACTTGATTTTATTTTCTTGGTTACCTTTCAGAATGTTTCTGTATCTACATCACGCTTTGCCATTTTTATCTTTTCTGGATTGAATGCACCTACTTATTGTCAGTTTTCATTACAGTTATGCTCGAGTTGTCATTGTAATTCTAAATCTGTGCTTTCTGTGCATTCAGCCAATCCAAAACAAACGTTCAAATGTCCTGGATATTTATTTTTTTCCTTAAGCAAAAGGTGTTTTTGTGTTTTTTCTTTTTTTTTCTTTTTAACTTATTTTGAGATGTTGGAAGAGTGTGTTTAGTGAAAGCAAAATTCCTAATTTTAGCTTTTAAATGCTAATGTGATGTAGGACAGATATTTTGTTAATACTATGTAGCGAACATGTTGAGAAGAGGCAAGGAAGGTGCAAAAAGCAACACGCCCTCCTGTGTAAATGGGAAACCGAGGCCCTGCAAAATTATCTGCTTGGCCACAGTATAAAAGAAAGCAAACAGCTTCAGAACTGGGGCTTCAGAGCTCTGTTCCCATTTCCTCACTACCAGACAACCCCACTGTACAACCAAAGGGAGTGATCACTGGAGTGATCGTTCATGGTAAGAATTTAAATAACTCTGCAGTAACATTGGACGTATTTTTTCCTGCATGTGTAAATTGGTAGGGAATACGCAGGATTAGAAGAATTTGGAAGATTTTAGTCTAAGTATTTCTCTGTAAAACTGGAAATGCAGCACTATATTTAAAATATCATGTAACAAACATGGATGTGGCTGCCTTCTTCCATTGTCTAAGTTGAGGGAAAAATGGTAAGTAATCAGCTAGCAGCAAGTAAATGGTAAAGCGTAATTTAGTCTTAATAGTTTTTCCATTTTGATAATGTAATGTGATGGTTGCAGCAGAAAGCAATTTTTAAAATACAGGTTTTGTATCCTGACAGCTTTATAGTTAAATTGTTTTGTGGTTTGGAAATGTGTAATAAAAATATTGCATTACAAAGAAAACCCTAATGTTGTAAATGAGCTTCAGCCCATCAGGCACCGTAGCAGTGGAAGAGTTGGGATCTCCCCCTTGTCTGCAGTTCACAATTAGAGCAGGTAACTAACCACTGGCAGAGGCTTGCTGCGTGAGGGCAGCTACCAATCAGAGGTAATTTTGAAAAGATACTGTTAGAGCTTATGGCAGTGATTAAAAGAAAGTGATTAAATTTTGGCCAGTTGACTGTAGCTTAAAAAGAGAGGAGAGAAAATATCTCGTTAAAGGGTGTGTTTCAAAGGGAGGTTAAACCAGCACAACGTGTTGATGTTATGCTTCTTTCTGCTTTTCCTTATTTATGGAAACCTCAGCAACTGAAATGCCCATCACTGCTGAAAGTTTACATGCACAGATCCGGAAAGTAGGGTGCGATTAACAATTTTTATGCCAAGAAAAGAATTTCCAGTGCAGTGCAACTCTTTTCTTGTGACTGAGAAATCTCCGAATTCCCATCCCTGCTCAAATTTGCCATTGTGCCAACACACACACACACACACAGTTTGTTTTCAATGTTGATTTATTAATAAGCTTTTTTGTTTTGTTTTGTTTTGTTTTTAACTGAGAGAATTAAGAAGACCAAATGACAGAGCATGTTAGGTCCTGAAAGCCTGCCCTGCTGCTTGAGGGTTTCTCTTCAGTGTGTTGCCACCCACAGTTTTGTGAAATGCTCTGGATGGCGCAAGGTTAAGCCATCAGAGCATGGGCTGTTTCTTGTCTTTTCCCCTTCAGAAAAGGTGCTTTGGAGGACTAGGGGGATGTGTTAGAGGAGAACTACAGAAGAGTGGTTCTTTCCTGTAGTGCCAGCTGGGTAACAACCACCCTTGGACTGGGAAGGTGGCATATCACGGTCCCAGCAGGTGTTTCCAGAAGCTGGCTGCAGGCCTGCCTTTCTACCTTGCTCAGCAGTTTGGAAAACTCACTGCTGGCCACATCTTAATGCTATTTCTGGGCCATCTTTACAGCGTGACGTTATTTAAGGTTGATTACCGTGAGCACTCAGTAAAGCTGTAGCTAGTTCCTTAAATCCAGCTCGTGCCGTAGGATATGTATTGCTACATTAAAACATCAAACAGTTTGGTCTTCTGTGAGCTATTTGCTGGAGTAAAAGGTTTAAAAAAAAAAGTGACAAGTTTTATTTCTGCATAGCAAATTTTCTTGCCCCATACTTCAGTACCCAGAGGCTGGGAAGAGGTCTCTGAGGCACCCTGCAGTAAGCAGCAACTTCCCTGGGCTCGTTGGTGTCTGAATGCTGCGTGCTTACCATTAAAGAGACGCGGTAGGAATGCGAGGCAGCTGGAGCAGGGGGTTTGTTGGCCTTGCAGCACTTGGTGATGCATCCGTGCCTGAGTCAGGCAGAACTCAGTAGCCCCCATTTCATTTCCCCTCTGACTGTAGGAAGTGGCCAAGTGAAGTGAGAGGCTTACGCAAACCACTCAGAAAAGGATCTTGAGGTTGATCCTTTAGGCTTGTTCTGGTGATGGCCTGGAGAGGGTATTTAGGCTGTGGCACGCCCTCCCTCCCCACTGTTGGTGGTGGTCTCTCACCAATCAGCACGGCTTTTTCACATTTTTGCCAGCTATCAATTTGGTTTCATTCTTGTACGTATCATTGCCTTCTTGGTGAAAAGTGTAGTGAGAGAATCTCCAGGAAAATCTCATTGATTATTAGAGCCATTTAACAGAGAAAAAGGGAATGGGGAAAAAAAAAAAAAGACTTCATAGGAAAGGAGTGATGTGAAGGTAAGCGCTGGGCCTCTGTTCTCGCCTCAGGCGTGAACTCCCCTGGGTAACTTCCTTTGGCCAAGTCAGCACATACCTCTCTGTGTCTTCATTGCTTCCTTCTGTAATGGTGAAAGTCGCAAGTCCCTTCTGACAGGAAAAATGCAAGGATTTATTGATTGCGAGTACTGTAAAGAACTGAAATACTATGCTCCAGAGTGTAATAAAAGCTTAGAAATAAATTAGATATGCTCCTAACCACACATGAATCTTTGTTGCTAGCTTTACAGTATGGGCTTGGGCAAGTCACCTATTCTTTGTGAGCCTCGGTCTTCTCACCTGCAAAATGGAGGTGAAAACTCCTCCAGTTATTGTGGAATCACTTAGTTAAAATCTGGTGATGGATGTAAATAAATAGATACACTCACAGTACTTTTTTTTTCTTTTTTTTTTTTTTTGTCTTTGGGGGACGACCACATCTTCATTTGAGACTAAGTTTTCACTTAATGAACTTGCACAAAATTTGGAGAAGTTTTTAGTAGGCATCCTCTCTCCATGAATTAGAAAGCACTGACTGTGGTGGCTACAGCAAGTAAATGTTGCGTCATTTAACAATAAATAATAAATGCATATCATTTAATAATACATGCATGAATATTAGATACCCATGTAGATATGCATGCACAGTAAGTTGTTTGTTCTGCCATCATCTTGTGCTGAAGGGCCCCAGGTCAGGAAAGCCCATCAGGAAGCTTGCGGTCAGCCTACAAGTTAGAAGCAAACTTAAGATGAGTAAGTAATTAAACAGCTGCAATTTCAGGAAACTTGAACTGGAACTTAAACGTGTTCATGGCATGGCCGACTTCCCAGCTGGCGTCCTAAAGAGCAGGACTGGAGCAAAATGGTTAGCAGGATAACAAACAATACAGGGTCAGCCCGGGCGTTGCTGGGGGTAGCTTTGCTGCTGCATTCTGCAGGCATGGTGACAAGCTCTGGCCCCTGTGTGTGTGGCAGGCTGGGCTCTCCACTTAGCTGAGGTGGGATAGATGTTCCCTACAGGGTTTCCTCCTTTCAGACTGTAAATCACTGTGAGAGGACACAAGTGGAAGCTGGTTTAGGTCACCTTCCTTTCACACATGGTGCTTTGTGGTGTACTCTCCACTGCCATCCTCCGTCCTGTTTGAGAGCGAGCGGGAAGGATCCCTCCTTTTCAGTGGGAGGCTGGTTTTCAGTCTGGCAGATCTTGCTGCTAGGAGATGGTTCCTGATACTTAACCTACATTTTCGTTTGCTATTTCTATCACATTAAACTGAGTTATTACTCCAGACCATGCTAAAAAATTGTTTTTCTCTGCCCCCACTTTGTGCTGTTACATGTGAATTTGATTTACAGATTATTCTGAATACAAATAACTGTACAATGATAAAGTTATTAAACAACGAGGCATCCAGTAGGAGAAAATAATGAAAGCGAAAACATTTCTAAAGCTTTCTGTGTTATTAGGTGCAATGACACAGGGAGAATGTAATGGGAAACCAAGCTGGAGCTTTCTAATACCCCTCAACAGTTTAAAATAAAGATCTTTGAAGCAGAAGGGGGTTAATGTAACTGGAAATTACTGGTTCCCATCCCTCTCCTTTCTTTCCTTGTCTAATACCTGACATAGATCTTTGTTCTTTATGAAGCCTTTCACACCCATTGAAAAGGTAAGCTGTTGGGATGGGAAGAATTTACCACTGAGTTTAAAATATTTTCTTGTCTACCAGACTACCTCATGCTTGTCTACCAGAATATTTCTTGTCTTTGAACAAGAATCACACTCGCTTCTGTGCAAGTATAAATAATAAGACTGCTGCTGCTGCTGGTTTGTAGGTTCCGTGGCTCCGGTGTCCTTACATTTCTACCTCGTGACTGAGGCTATCGACGTCGTTGCTGTAAGCAGCATGCTGCCATTTCAAGTAGAAAACCCTAGGATCAGGTTGTGCCCCATTTTGAAAGAAATGGAGTTAAGTGTCCATTACTAATAGACAGAGGGAGGGAGCCTGCCTGATTTCTGGCTGTGGCAGATCATCTGCTCTCCGTCACAGCGCGAAATGGTGGCTGTGGCTTTCAGCCTCACCTCAGAAGGGCAGAGTGTTCCCTGCATCCAGCCGGTCTTTGCGTTGGCCTTCCAAAAGGAGCACGTGCCTCTGCTGCTTGAAACAGTGCATGGCATGCAGATGTCAGACTCTTACCTCCGTGCCGAAACATAACTCCCAGGACCTGGAGGAATGCTGGAAAATTAAGGCATAGGTCTTCTTCAGCTTAATTCACCCAAATGGACCTTTGGTGGAAACCAGAGAGCTCGTGGTGTGGCCTCTGCTCTTTGGATGTGCTTTTGAAGCATTGTAATCCTTGTTTCTGGGGTGTGGGGTTTTGTTTTTGCTTTCTTGTTGTTGTTGCCTATGCTGCCATTCTGTCCTGTGAGGAGATGTCACCAGAATGACCTATTTCATCCTCCATCCAACAGGTATGCCATTTCTGCATTGGTTGGGAAAGCACAGTTTTTGAACGAGAAGTGAGGTCCTCTGGCAAATGTTAATTAATCAGGATTTTATTTAAACTGTGCTTGGCTAATTGCAGCACGAGACCTAATCCAGTTGTGGCAGGCTGTTCTTCTCATTCCTGTTTCTTGTTGACTGCTGTACTAGGTTATTTATAGCATGGTGATGCCTAGAGGTTCACAGGGAGGAACAGGGCTGTGCTGTGCTGCCTGATGTATGGGTATTTCATGTCCCTAGCCCTAGTTGCTCATAGCCAAAGCACGCAGAAGTTCTTCAGCATTTTACCTGCACCCAGCGTCTGCCGAGGTAAGGTACGTGTGCCAGAGAGGCTGCAGGAGAGCAGAAAGGTAGGTTAAAGCTGGCTGCACTGGTGGGGACACCAGCAGTAAGGGTGGATGGACAGCTTTGGGGTTCTTACTGCGAGGGGTATCTGCCTTTCCTCGTAGATGTTCCGCCTTGCTAAACTTTTAGTATTTATTTTCTGCATTAGGAGTTTGGTGTTAATTCTCTGTGTTTTAAAGCATGATTGAAGTGAGTTGAGCCTAACTGTGGATATGAAGGATGTCGCAGTGTGTCAGGCTCTGTGAAAGTGACACAGGAGAGCAGCAGGGAGATACTTGCTCAATGACTGGTGCGTAATATTTGCATGGCTAACCTGTCAAAACTAGTTTCTGCTATCCTCAGCCCTGAAGCACCAACCTGGCTCATGAGAACTGGGCTTCTGCCTTCCTGCCTCATACTTCATTGCCAAATAGCCCAAGGACAAACAAAAAATAATTTGGGATCACAAGTCTCAATTGCTGATCGGGATGTAGTAATCCAAGACTTCAAGTGCCCCTTTGGGAGAGCTGCTGTTCTGTCCTACAGGAGCTGTAAGAGCTGCATGGGAACTGCTCTGTCCAAGAATTCATTCCTTCTTCTTGACATCCATGTTCATTTCTGCTCCTGTTTTTCTTGTAAGGTACCAGCCTGGGCATGGGAAGATCTGTGTTTAGCTTGGTACACTGTGGATTTGGCCAATCCAAACACTTTTTAGGATATGGCCTGCACAGGAACAGTGTTCACCTTGTTTGCTAGCGGGAGGCACAGGAAGAAGAAAGAGCTGTGCTGCCAGCAGAAGAGTTTTGTCTTCACACAAGGCGGGCTTTGCATGGTGTGGAAAAGGCTTTGTAGCAGCAACAATGTAGGCTAAGCTGCTACTTTTTTTTTTTTTTTAAAAAAAAAAAAAGGCTGTTAAGCCATAAGCATCCAAACTCCACGCAGCCTTGGAGCTGCTTTGGAGCTGTTCCCTGTTTGTGTTTGGCTGGTCTCTAGGTGTGGGAGGGGGCCCCCTGGCCTTGCTAGGAGGCAGCAGAGCATGAGGAGCTGGGAGACAGGCTGAAGCTTTCTCTCTGTCCCGATGTGCACATCTCACATGCTTACGTTAGCTTAACGTAGCTGCATTCTCTGTTCTCCAGGCTGTCCCAGCACAACCTCCGCCTGGGCAGGGACTTGATGATAGCTCACTTCCCAAAGGACATGTGACAGTGGAAGGACTGGACTTTGAGAAAGACCCAGATGTGGGTCTTTCTTAACTATGTGCAGACAGAACAGCAAAAATACTCTTTCCCCCTCCTCCCCCTTCTGACCCAAGTTAGGAAGCATGGCCCTTTGGCTCTCTTAGACTTAGCTGCACTTCCTTTTACCATGCAAATCCCTCTGCGTTTTTAAGATTGAGCACTAGTGACCAGTTTTCATGTTCTGAGGGGATTCATCTCGTTTCCACTTCATCTTGTCTTCCACAAGCTGGAGAGGATGATGCGTTTCTCTAGAAAGCAGCTCCTGCTTCCGCAAGTGCAGCTAGTCTTCCCCAAATAGAAGCTGTCACGACTTCCATTAATGCTGATTTTCCTATCCAGAGGATACATATAAATGCCACCCCTTTGTCTCCCTGGCACGAGAAATGCAAGACAGCTCACAGAGTCAAATCATCCCGATGCAGTGGCTTACGTAAAATGCCAGCCAGGTTTGAGGAGCATCTGTCTCTGAACTAGATGACTTACAATGAAAGTTAATTGAAAGCTTGGCAAAATTAGTCATCCCCTTCCCACCTTTTTGCTGCCAGCTTAGTTTGTGTCTGCGGGTTGTGTCAAGAAAAGGCTTGTGATGTGTCTCAGCCCTGTGACATCACAGGCCACACCTGCCTTGGGGTATCCGTGGTGCGGGCAGGCTGCAGAGTCACCGAGCCCCCGGAGAGCATCGCCTCTCTCATCCTGTGCTCCAGTGGCTGCACGGCGCTGGGCTGCGCGCTCCTCCCCATCCGACTGATGTAAGATTCATGCTGCCGAGGGCTGCAGGGGGAAAACTGCAGCTCGGTCAGATGCTGTTGGAGGAGTTATGCATAAGGAGTGGGCAGAAGTCCCCACCGCATACTTCAAAGGGTTTCTCCTCTGATTTGTGAACGTCTTTTTGAAGGGAAAAAAGAACAACGCTGCTACCACAAACATAAATTCCCGCAGTGTTAATAAAGGTCCTTAAGCCCCCAGTGTATTAATTACTGTAAAGAAAAGACAAAATATGCATTTATTTTATTTTAATTAAATTTAGGAAAGCATACAGAAATGGCACTTTGAGGAGCGCCTTTGAATCTTACGGGCTGTCCCATGTCTCATGACTTTCTCCTATATTTTAAAAATCTTTTCTTGGCTTGCAAACAAGAAGTCTGAATCTGTCTTGTGGTACATAAGTGAAGACAAATGGAGCAATTGTATATAGAAGTATCTATGCAAATATATACATATGTATATATTTATACTCACATATATAAAATATATTTTTAAATTTATTTATTTATATATGCCATTTGTTCGTGTGTAACTAAGATGTGAAACAGACGGTGGGGTTCTTTACAAAATGATGTAGCATCTAGAAGGTAAGCAGCGTTTCGAATGCCCATAGATCTTTATACCAGCCATAGGGAAAAGGAGAAGTCTGTCCCTCACCCCATAGCTCACAGGGAGGAGTTCCCTGTTCTTGACATGCATGTCTGGATTTCCTTCTGTGAGCAGGGAACACCACAGTTATCCTCTTAATCACAGCTGAGTCACTGGCCTGTTCCCAAAGTGCTTCGACCACGCAGTCTTTTGCCCGAAGAGGTATTTGGCTTCCAGTCTGGCCTCAAAGCTGCTGGAGCTGCAGGGGCCTGTTGCCCCCTGTGTCAGCCCCTGAGGCTCTGCCATCACACTGCTGTTTCAGACAGGGGCTGGGGAGGCCGTGGTGTGCGTTGTCTTCCCATCAGGTAGCTCAGCTGCTTCTCGTCCATCCTTACACCACTGCTGCCCTGACTGCCTATGTGGACAGAAAGCGCTCGCCAGGCTGCGCTTGACTTGTATGCTGCCCTTAAGGGAACTGATGGGGCAAAAGGATCGGGAAATTTATTAGCCTTGCTAGCTGAAGCAAAATTCCTCAGCAGATGGGGATGCATCCTGTGCCGTCTCGGACTTGCTGCAACAACGGATGAACGCCTCACGTTGGCAGGGTAGGATTCCCTGTGCTCCTTGAGCATATGGTGGAGCATTGTGGTTTGTTTTGGATAACAAAATACAAGTTGGATTGAATAAACGTCAGTATTGCGGGTTTCAGGAATTTTCTACAGGAAATATGTATGAAGTACCGCATATATGATGGAAATGCATCAGTTTAGCTTCAATTAAATGGTTTCTTGGTTGCTAAGCTAGTATAAAAAGATTTATGATGTTTGGTTTTCATCTTTTTTCTTTCTTTTTTGTTATCAAGAATGTAATCGTTAGGGGACAGTAGAACTTTTCCTTAACGTGCCTGTCCTGTATTTGTTCAGTTATTTACTGAGTGCTGTGCTTCCTGTGGGACAGGGAATAGTGGGATGATCAACTTTTCCAAACCCTGCACAGGTAATTAATTATGCTAGACAGCAGTGTGAGCAGGAGCAGTGTGCGTGCCCAATTAATTACGGTGTGTCTCTCATTGTAGTGATGACAGAAAATAGCAAAGCAGTAAATGCAGTAACCCACGTAGGATGTTTCAGCCTGACAGAGTTGGGCAGGATGCAGTGCTTGGATCTGGGCTCCCTGGGAGCCTTGGCAAAGGCAACTTGACGGAAATACTGGTGATCCAAAAATACCCTTGCAGTTGCAACTGCCCAGGTATGAGAAGTGATTTTTGGTTGGAAGTTGCAAGAGGAAAATCTGACATATGTTCTTTTGTGGTTGACATCAGCTTATTACAGCTCGGTGTTTTCTGCAGCTACGTCTTGGGTAAGGCACAGGTGACTGAGGGAAGAAGCAGAGGTACTTTTAGATCCCTCACGTGTCATTATTTTCTACTTCTTCACTAATGAAGATGGAACTTTCTGCAAGAGATCCAAAGGTCTAGACATTGCCCTCAGCCCTTCTCCTCATTCTGAAAGCTGTGCTCGGTGGATTTGGGTAAATAAGTTAGTCTTTCCTAGGAGGTGAATTGCTGGGATCTAACTGTTAAGATAACCACAGCTAACCAGTATTGTCTCCGTTTGGGGTATTATATATTCAGAACTTGGTGCAAATTATTTTTACTCTCTCTAGGATGATTAAAAATCTTAGGAGTAATCCAGCACTAGGTGCCGGTGCCGTCGGTGCTGCTCGCTTACTGTTACACTTCCAGAGGTAGCCCCAGGAGCCCACTGGGGTTCCCAGTGGAGTAAAACACTAATTCCTGGTATGTAGCACCATGCCAGGCTGGTTATTTATTTTTTCTCCAATAAATAAATTGGAAGAAAAAGCTGAAAAGCCGTGTAACATTTGGTAAGGTGGATGGGAGGCACAATTTCTTGGGTGAGTTAGTTATGGTGAATGATTTTAACCCAGTGACTGGATGGTGATACCTTTGGTTTCTGGGTCAAGTAGTCATATATATGCAAAGTGAGCAGGCAGAATCTGTCTGCATATTTTTCTTCTGCATGTGTATATTTGTTTACAGCCTGTCTCTAATGAATTTATATCCTTGGAAGAATTGCATCCAAATTGGATGAGACAGGCTTGTGTGACCTAGATGTTTTCCACTGCTGTGCTGTAAGGTGGTCAAGAGTTGGAGGGCTTGTTTTTTGAGTCAAATTAGGGTCAGATGGCTCCGTGACCTAGAAGCGAAGTGCATCTTTTCTGGGAGAATGTTAATGCTATTGCATGCTGTAGGGTGAAAAAAGCCCTCCGAATCGGTTTTATTTTATCAGGCGATGTATTAGCAACATAGGGCTTTTTATTCGTGTTGTTTCCCTGCACATCTGCTATTATTTAGGCTTGTCAAGAAGAGTAGAAAGCAAAAATAACAAAAAAGATTTAAAATTAGACACTTTAAAGCATTCTTCTGAAAAGCCAGTGGCAGTGACGAGTGTGTTCTGGGCAAAGAGAAGTGTAAAAATAGATTTCAGAAAGAACATGTTTTTCCATTTATTGTTTTAATAATGTTCTGAACTGTTTGGCAGAAAGATGGCGAATTTGAAAGTATCTTTTTGTTACCAATAACTGGATTGTGAAAAGTAATTTTGAATGAATTGTATTGTCCATCGGTAGCTATGGATCTCTTTCTTTGTCTCGATTTTAGAAAAGCGAATCTGCTCATTTAAAGGGCTGCTTATCTCTGAGCACCATTGATTTGGAGTTTGGGTAAGCGTATTGTTGAGTTAAGCTCACGTTTATTCGGCAGCAGCCTGGAGTCCCAGGGCCATCTTTTTTAAGAGCAGGTCAGAGCAGGAAGGAGGCTGAGGAAGCTGATCTGCAGTTACCCGTCACCTGCTTCAGGTTTAGGTTTCTAGACACAAGAAAGAATTTTTAATCTGATCTTTGACTGAAGTCCTTGGTGTGATTTGACTCCCTTGTTCCTTGATCTTGCATCTCCACCTGCCAAACTCCAGTCCTTACAGGCACTTTCTGGGAGAGCAGCTCCCATTCACCCATTCAGGTTTCTTTGTCAGCACGTTTGAGAAGAGGCTGGGAGGCAATAGAGAACATCCTCTTTTTAGACAAAAATAGCTTTTATTCATAAGAGATTTTAAGATAGCTCTTTGAACAGCTACTGCTGAGTTGATTTTTTTTTTTTTTTTCCCTCCAGGCCTTGGAGCTGCTCTTTTAGTTTGGAAAGTGAAATCCAGAGAATGGCTCAGTTGGCCATTCATCTCCCTGGGAAACTAAACTAAATTGTTTCTTTCTGCTTCACACTTTGCTTATTAGTTGGGTTTAATGTAGAGTATGTACAGTGAGATTTGCAGAAAGATGGATTAGCCCTGTAACGTGGCAGGCAGTGGAATGCAAGCCCTGCCTCTTTGCCAGAGGCAAATCTTTATTGCTGCCTTGGCTTAAATAAATTTGACTTAGAGGCAATGTGTGCTGCTTCTCTCTTTTCATCAGGGTCTGCAGCACTGCTG
Organism: Nettapus auritus; assembly: GCA_011076525.1. Classification (NCBI taxonomy): domain Eukaryota; kingdom Metazoa; phylum Chordata; class Aves; order Anseriformes; family Anatidae; genus Nettapus; species Nettapus auritus. Next base: position 26,845,070 of record CM021769.1, read on the forward strand.
TAATTTATTGGTATGATTTTGAAGCGTGCGTTATCACTCCACTTTTCTTCAAGGAGCCTATAAGCTGCTCTGAAAGCATCCAAAGTATGATGGGGGCAGAGAATAGAGGGGAGGGCTGGAAGTGTTGCAGGTCTGCATTTGTGGAGGTGGAAGACAAAATCATTAGGGAGGGGAGAAAAATCCACCACCACCTTCCAAGGAAAGCGTGAACGTGCAGCCTCTGGATAAGAACGTGCAAAGTGGTTTATGACTCTTGGGCCATTTTTCATGCTCTTCACTACGAAACTGTTTTCCTAACTGCCGCTGCTGCCTGTTCACTGGCTTTTTTATTATTTAGGCACTTCTGTACAGAAAACATTGAGCTTGGTAGATTGGCCAAAAGATGCTGAGCACTACTGAAGTCTTTTAGCGGAGTTTGCCTGAAGGGGAGGTTCCCCGCCAATGCGATTTCCTTGAATTGAATGCAGAGAGAAATTCAGCAGTGTGCTTGTGTGGTATGATATGCAGATCAAATTGAGCTCACCTAAGTTACTTGCATTTCTGGCAGTCATTCCTGGTGCTTGACAAGTAGGAGGGTACTGCCAGAGATTTCGATTTTCTTTCTTTCACTGTTTTTGATGTAAACAGCGTGTTAAATTGGGCTGCAGAGTGAGTCGGACAGTCGGAGGAGGAAAATTAGGTGATACTCATAGTAGTGGAATCATTCAGGCATAGCCTGGGTTTGAGGGTAACCTCTATCAGCAAACTCATTTAGACATGGAAAGTTCAACTGCTGTTTTTCTTTAACTGCCCTCATTTGGTGTCTGTGCAGGACTGTTTGTTCTGTCAGCAAAATCAGGTGGGTCGGAAGTGAATTCTGGTTTCTGAAATCCAAGCAGGGAGCCCGAGAACATGCTGAGTCTCTTCTGTGGCAATTTAGTTCCTTAATGCCCAGCGATTTACCAACTTCTGCCAGTTCCGCAAACAAAATTCTCAGTGGTCCTCTCTGAGTTTGACAGATCTGAGGCAGAGCCACTAGGCTGAGACACTTCACTGCTGGTACCTCATGCCTCCAGTGAGGCCAGATGCTGCTGAAGTCAGTGCAGAAGATCCCTCACAATTCTTAAATATGTGGATATGACAGCCTGTACTAAAGAATTGGCTTAAATAAGGGAAAACATGCCCTAAAGAGCTTTCAGCCCCAAAACTAGGAGCTCAGGCACATGCTGGGGGCCCATTAAGAAGCCAATTTACAAAAAGGTGCAGCTACTTTCATTAGGGCCACATCATCAAAGCTTTTTGGTACTTGAGACAGTTGGCCTGGCCAGTTAAGATCTTTACCCTGTTTTAATCATGAAGAAACGAGGCTGTCTACTTTAAACAGACCTAAAACTGGAGGGACGGATGACTTGGATGCTCAGAAGTCAGAGAGCCTTCAGTAATGTCAAGATGAGCCTGTAACTCTTGCGTGTTTTTTTCCCCTCCAAACAAAGACTGTTGGTAATGATATACAGAGAAAAAATACCTTTGCCACATGCCTGCTATTCTTATTGTTACGAATTGAATAAATGTGATACGAAAATCACTTGGAAGAATTAGGGAAACCCACCATACTGTATGGAGCCTTTGGACAGGTTCAACACTGTTCTTGTACAAGCTTAGGTAAACCTGCCTGAAGTGACTGGGGTCATTTTGGTTTATGCTGGTGTCGAGCATAGCAGGTTTGGGCCCTTACTGCCTCCTGTTTGCAGCTGTGGTGAAAATCCTGCTGGGTTGCTTAGGGGGAAGTGGCCTGTAGAGCCCTGTTGGCAAAGTTGGCTGTGGTGTGATGTTTGTGTAGCCATGGGTCCTTCTTCAACTGTCTTTGAGTTTGGAGAGAGCTGGGCTTAGCATGATGTGTGGCTGTCATGAAGACTGTAATGTAGTAAATTCTTGTTTGTTTGCATAATCTCATGGCTTTTGATCTGCATAATCTTTTTATTTGTGTGCATGTGCTCCATATCCTTCACATGAAGCTTAGAGCTTGACTGTCTCTGGTAAAGGGATCCCAGTTATTAATTGGTGATGCCTTTCTGCTCTGCAGACTGAAACGTATTTCCTTGGGATTTTTTTTAATTCAAAATAAGCTTAAAATTAATTTGTAGCCTGAGCATTAGGAAGCAAAGGTCTAAAAGTGGATTTCTCATTCTGTAAGTGAATGGGATATATGCAGTTTTTAGCCTCCTGGCTTTCAGTTGGATGAAATCTTTGGTGTGGCTTCCTTCTGTTGAGGAGATGGGTTATCAACGCGTCCCGCAGCGCCAGGCTGCTGTCAGCCTGCCCAGCTGCTTACAAAGGGTGCTCACAGCCCTCCCTGGTTAGTGCTGGTCCAACTCAGCAGTAGTTCCACTAACCTCAGTTACTCTTCTCCTTGTACATGCTTTTAACCAAGACAATGTATTTTTTTTTAGTCTCATCTCTTTTGTTTATTGACTTGAGCTCAGTTGTTTTACTGCCATCAGTGTCACCAACATAAATACATAGCTGATGTGTACATCGTTCATTGCGTAGCTGGAAGCTCTGCTGTGCTGCTTGGGAAGGAAGTCCTTCGTGATTTCCTGATAGGATGGGGAAAGGCTTCTAATGCAGAAGAGGGGAAAGCGTGGTAAAGGTCTAACAACGAGAGCACTTGCTGTTGGTAGGTTGCACAGCGTGGTTCTGGATTATTTAAGGAGGGAACTCAGAGCTGTGTCAGAAGCATAAGGGACGAAGACGTGTTTGTCTCTTGGTGAGCCATGCTCCTATGTAGTTGTAGTAGCCAGCACAGACTGACTGCCTTTTTATGAGATGTATTCATTTTGGAGAAGCAACTTCCAAAAGAAATCTCTAAAGCAAACAAGCCATCAATTTAAGCAGTTCTGAATGACGTTTATGATTAGACCTGACTTAGCCACGTTTAATCTAGCCGTACCTCTGAGATTTCCAAGGAGTGATGTTGAGGAATAACTCGTTTTAGTGAAGGTCTGAATTTTGCAAGAAGATACCTGGATGCTTACCCAGTTCGCTGACTCACTCTGGTGTTCGGGGGCACAATCTGTGCAGAGCGTGTTGTGTTATGTAAAGACTGAAGCATGAATTTGGGGTGGATGTGTTACAGGTGCAGACTGGTCAGCACAGATTGATGGGTTCTGTACGTCTGCCGCTGTAGAATAATCAGAAGTAGGAAATAAGCAAATTTTCTTTTCTACTCAGTTCTAAGGAGAAAGAAAAGGAGCTTTTCATAAACACCTTAGAGGTACTTGTAACCTTTTACCAACCTGCATGCGTTAATCCTTAGTGTTTCTGTATAGCCGGTTAAGGTCACCAGTGGAATAAACAAAGGTGTAGGAAGACCAGTGCCCTGACTCAGAGGGGTGTTGAGGTTGTTAGGTCCGTGCTGGTTGGTGCACTTAACCCATAGGACCCCTTCCTTACTTCTGGGAATAGAGGTCTTGGGAGTTTGAGTTCTGTGCCTTTACAGGGTACATGTCACTGTCCCATTTATCATCAGCCATAGTCCTGATAAAATGCCTTCTCATATTTGGCACCAGAACAAAACACGAGAGAGAGACATAGCTCATCCCAGCCATCCTGCAGAAGAGCTGGTATCACATTCATTAAGTCACGGCAGCTTTCAATCATGAAGAAGCATACCTGTCAGCTCTCCTTTGGTGTTGTATCTTAATCGTAGCACAGTGGTGCCTTGATTTTTGGTCAGAACTGGAGATCTGCTGTACTTGTTGCGTTGCAGATCGTACCAACTCATCGCCCTGTGCTAAACGCCCTATGCTCTGTGCAGTGTGAAGGAAATAATGCTGCCCCACGTCACGGGTGGGGATTTGAGGCTTGGAAAGAAAGTGTGTGTTGATGCAAAGGGAGCTCGTGACAGAGAAAGGAGTTGGATTTGGACATTCTGGAGCAATAGATGTAGCACGGTGCATGCACATGTTGGCAGGGAAAGCATGATACAGGCTGTGTGAGTCTTCAGTGAGCTGGGTTTAGGTACAGGCCTGAGCTAGTTAACCCCCCTTTTTTTTCCTGGCTTAGCCTGCATCAGTTCTGCGCTGGTCTACTACATGGACAAGACACAACTGACAACGAGGAGACTGAACTGCTGCTTGTAGCATTAAAGTGCATGTGAAACTACGGCATGCAACTGTCTAAAGTTTTGGTTTGCTAAATGTTTTTGTTTTTGTTTTTCCTTTGCTTTACTTTGTGTCTTAGCTACTGGTGTGCACCCATCCTTGATGGAATCGGGCACCTGGTGCCAATGAGATTCACTGACATTTTCACTGACAGTGAGGATCACCCAGCTAATCCTGTTAGCAAGGAGCAGGGATGCACGGAGAAATGTTAGCTTTCTGCCTGGGTGGTACCCCTGGCCATCTCACACGTTCTGGATTTACATGCTACCTCCTTCCATTCCCTACATGATAATTTACAGAGAACTCAGCGGTGGAAAAATCTCTAAATTTGAAGGAGTAACAATTTTTGAAATGATTCCCCGAAGCTCAGTAGCTTCACTTCACAAACAAACAAACAAGCCTCTTATAAATACCTACAGGAAAAACAACCAAAACCCTTAATTACAAAAGATGCCTCTGTGCTTTCAGAAGCTTTGTCTTGTTTTCCTGTCAGGCCTCATTTCCACCAAGGGAGCGCTTTCCTAAGGCCAGCAGGACTGCTGTGATGGAGGAGGAGGTAAATGCATATGACAAAGGACGAGAAGGGGCAGAGCCCTGCCTTGACATTGACATAGATAATGGAGTTATTGAGCAGTTGGTGTCAAAGTTGACTGTTTTCTTGAGAGAGATGTCGCCTGGCATTCTGGTTGCGGTAACAATAATTATCCTTGGACAACATTTATACTTGCCATTTTTACCAGTTCAGTTAATGCTCCTAATTCCTTTTGGCACTATTTTCAGCAGGCCCAGAAGAGGTGTTTAAGATAAAAAATCAAGCTATGTTGAGGTGCGTGTTGTCTGGTCACCTTGGTGGAGATCATTGACAGGTGGGGGTTTTCAAGACATTGCTATTTATAACAAGAAAATCAATTTGGACGCACATATGCTCGTGTAGCATTGCCAGAGCTTAACCTTCTCGCTGGCCTCTGTTAGGAGTACTCAAATATTTTAGCCAGCAGTAGACATGGAAGTCTGCTGTTCCTAGTGTGAGCAAAATAGATTTTTTCTATGAAACTTGCGTGCTTTACATCCAGTATGTACAAAAGGGCAGATAGAAATGTTTGATGTTCTGCATAACGCCATTCGTTAAGGCGTAGTGTTGTATACTAGTAATTACACATGTTAATAATAGAGGAGAACTGGATTCTGACTTTGGGTGCCCTCATTAGGAGGGGACTGTGTATAAGTGGTCCTGGGAGGCTTTATTAATTGGAGAAAACTTGTTTCATAGCATCTTCCTGGCCTTCTTCACCTTCTTCCTTTTTCACCAGGAGGTAGTAATTTCCTACTGCTTATGCAAACACCAGATGAGACGCTGCTAGCGTAGGTCAGCACCGCTGCTCAGTGAGAGAAGCAACCGTGGCTCAGCTTGGTTGGTCAGGGCCAGCCTTTCCCCACCTTTTGCCCCCTTGAGCCTCACTGCGCTTCTGCGTTCCTGAATTGGGTGCAGGTAGGCTGCAGGGAGGTGTGCTCCCACACAAAGCTGCGCGTCCTGTGATGCTTTGCCAAAGGCTCCCCTGCAAGACCTAATATTCACAATCAGGGCTGTTTGGAAACGTCATGCCATATGGCAGGTATGGACCGCTTCCCATGTTGCTTCAGGAGCCCGGCTGTACACGCATGTGCACCTGTAATTCAACACAGATACATTAGGTGTGGCTATCCTGCTCCTGGAGCCTTTTTCATTTCAGGAAGCTCAAATAACTCTCCCGATCTTCAGAAAGATCCACCACAGGCCCTCTGGAACTAAGTTTCCTGTGCATGCAGCTAATTATTTTGAAACTGAAACAGCACCTTTGAAGCATGTCCATGAAATACATAATTAAAGTATTTTTTGTTCGATCATACTGTTAGACAGCTAATTGAAAATCACATTGTGTCTACATAATGAGACAAGTAATATATGCATTTGTGCACGGCAGAAATGACTTGTCCCATAGTCTTTTCCCCTTTAATTGCTGCGATGGCAACTGGCAGAAGAGGACCACGTGCTGGGCTGTCCTTGATCAGCAAATCTAGCAGACAGAGCTACTGTTAGGGACTCCAGTCAGCTCAAATAAAAGAGGCCCTGGAGGACGGAACTGCTGCTTCCAACAGTTCCTGTACAGATGTTGAAGTAGCTCAGAACATGCTGGGTTTCCTGCTAAGCAGTCAGTGGCTAGCACAGCATCTGCCCGGGCTTCATTAATGAGCAGATCGTGTGTATTTACGGCGAGGAGTTGCTGGAGTGGTTTTGGCCTGTGGCTGCCCGCAGGACCACGCCATCAGAGACCCTCTGCGATGCCCAGCTGGCTCTGCCACAGCGGAGCGTCCCTGCAGAGCAGCCGGTGTTTCCCCAAGTGCAGGTCTGGGGCTTGCCAAGCTCCAAATAGCATCCGCACGTCTTGCAAGCAGTGGGTTGTCCTCAGTAGGTCTCGTGGGGAACTGGTGACTCAAGAAGCATTAACGGCAAGGAGCATATCCCTTTTTTAGCCCCTGGTGTGGTTTTATTCCTTCAGTATTTCTCTTGCTCCCTGTGGCTGGGAAGTGCTGTGCTACGTTAATTATTGTCATGCCATGAACATGTTTGTGTCTAATTCTTGGAAGGTAAGAACACAGGAAGGATTCCTTCGGTGCCCTCTCCACCATATGTTGTGCATTTGTAGAGGACAGGCATACCCTGATCTGTGAAGTAATTGGTTTGCCTGTCTTTCTTGCTGCAGTGTATAAATACAGGGAGAGGCAAGATTTATGGTATTATGCTGTATAGTTGCTTGCAAGAACGATGTTTCCTGGGGAAGAATATTAATCTAAGAGTAAACATATTTGAGGAGACTTCCAGGCTGGCCCTTCCCTCTGTAATATGCTGATGGCAAAAACCACAGAAAGGAGGACTCTGGGAGCTCACCTCTACCCAAGAAGACTCAGAGCTGGAGCAGGGTTTAACTGCAGTGGATCTCACAGCCTCATTTTTATGTTGATGACTTGCTCTCCTCAAAGCAAGAACGGCTTCTCAGCTTACTAGGTCATTCATTTGGCCACAGAATTGTCTGGAACGAGCTAGTTACTTCAGGTTAGCATTTCCACATCCATATATTTACTCACGTACATGTGCTGTGCATGAAATACACTCAGTACTTTTTCTCGACTTGCAGTCACATAACTGGTCATGGCTTTCCTCGGCAGCCCTTGTACTTTCTGACTTGGAAAAAGATGTCGTAGCGCATTAGTGCTAGGGAGACAAAGACATGTAAGCAAGTCTGCTGATGCTGCTTTTTCCATTTGAAATCCTGCAACACATCCAGGGGTTTAAGATGCATTTTCTCAGGGGGTTCCCCTGCCCCGAGTTCCCTGCTGTTTACCTTTTACGGTCACAATTTTCTGATTACAATCGCACAGTTTTGGGAAGGGTTTTCAGCACTTCCACCGCCTTCAAACCTTGTGTTGCGCAATTATTTTCTGCTGCTGCTGGCGCCTGACAAAGATCTGGTTTCCAAACAAAGGCATAGAGGCAAATGAGGCAGCAGACCTTGCAGGAGATAGAATATTGTCTGTGTGATTAAAGCTCTTTTATTAGGCTGTGGTCTGTAATGGGAGAGAAAAAGCATGATCTCCGCTGATCTGCATTTTAAACGCTGCTGAGGATTAGCAGAGGGGCAGCAGATGCACCTATTGAGCTGTAAAGGACGGGATTCAAAGCCGTATCGTGCAGATGGGAGATTATTGTCCTGCGCTTCCCCGCGTGTGCTAGCGGTACCCCCGCGGCACATCTCGCCGCTGTCACCCCGCTCGTCCCACAGCACGCCGCACGGTGCTGAACCCTCTCCAGCCCTGGCGTGGAGCTGAGCGGACGCTCGGCCGCCCTGCACAAGCTGAAACCGAGCCGTGGCAGCCATTCTGCTGCTACCCATGGGATCCTGCCGTGGACACCCAATGGTTCTCAGTCTTCCTTCCCCTCCGTGACACAGACAGCTTAACCCTTCCCATCGGAACAGCTCGCTGGAACCGCGCTGCCTGTCACTGTGCCGTGGACCAGCCCTTTTCCTGGGGCACAGCGAGGGAAGTGGTGGGGAAGAGCGGAGAGATTTTCCTTCGCTGCTATTTCTGTTCTTCTGTCATCGCTTCCAGGAATCAGCATCCTTTCTCCTAGCTGAAATATACCATTGCGGTTTCTTTGCTGTTGTTGTTTTCATTTAGTGGATCATAAATTCGAAAGCTCTCCCCCCAAATGTAAGCATTTGTGTGTCACGCAGCAAGGGCCCCACTTTCACTCTCGGCTTTTCTGCTGTAGCTCTGGAATGGATCTGGTGACACAAATGGAATTATTCTCCTTTTATCCTGCTCTGGCAGAGCTGGGGGTTGTCTGAAATTCAATAGAAATGACGGTGTGCTTGCCCTTTTTGTCCTTTTTTTTTTTTTCCTCCTTTTCAGTTTTTACCTGTTCACACCAACTTAAAAGGTGATTGTGATATGTCCTTGGTTCCCAGCTCTGCCACAGGGTTTCACTGTGACCCTCTGCAAGTTACCCAGTTTCTACATGCCTCAAGCCTTTATGTTCAAGCAGAGAAATGGTGTATGATTATGCACGCGCTCACCCTTTGGCAGCTTTAACTATTTGGATCATAACCATCTACCCCAAGGCAGGAGTAGCACCTGTGCTGTGGATGCGTGATGGTTATCAGAGTAGACTTCTGGTTTGGGGTTGAGTCTTCCAATACAAGCAGCAGTAAGAATCCCACAGGGCTCTCATTCATGTTGATTCTGTTATGTATTTTCTCTTTAACAACTGTCTTGAAATACGTTTATGAGGCTTGAAAATTATTACGGAAACCAATTATTTTCTGCAGCATCCTGTTCTTGTGATAAATGTGTCATAACTTCCCCTGTGGCGGCCTGGATATCACCTCATGCTTGGAAGCATGCTCATACGGGGGCAAGAGAGGTGGTGAGAGTGCAAATTCCCATTTATGTGTAAAAATGAACCTCTTTGCTCCTTGGTTAGCGTTGGTTCTACCTGGTATTACCTCAGTAGCTCCACCGCTTCCTAGACACTTCTCCTCGTCTTAAAGGTAACTAAGCTGAGTTTAGATTTCCCGATCACACCCCTATTTCCCCATCTTCAAGAGCCAAGTCCCCGCATTCGGCAGCAGCTCAGGACCGAGTCCTTGAACCACAAGGCAGGGCTCCAGGTGCCAGTACCTGAGTGCAGACGTGGCAAGGATGCAGCGGAGGCTCGGCTGTAGCAGAGCGCTCTTGTGTGGGGATGTTCTGCCCTGGGGCTGCTCTCCTGGCTGTGAAGAGGAAGATTAACGGAAGAGCAGAGCTGATGAACTGAAATCATTTATATTTAAATCGAGGTGATTTAAGTAGCAGCTTTTTATTATCGTTTAAATCAGCAAGGACAAAAGCTTGATTTCATTTATGGATTCCATTTTTATTTGTCATTTGTAGGTTTTATCTCTTTCCCTAATGAAAGGTTAATTTTCAAGTTGGTGGCAATCCAGGTGTGTTGATTTGTGAAGAAAAAAAACGTCTTTACACAAAATTCAGTATTCTCTTTCTGTGGTTAGAAAGACGTTCTCTACCAGTGTCCATTCGTTGAAACCACAATGTAGTTAATGTGCAATTATTTGCATGCTTTTTAAAAAGATTTTTTTCATTACAGATCGACTGCCATTTTCTACTCGCTGTAGATGGACACACATTCTTTATTGGTTAATTTGCATGAACATCTCTTTGGATTGGAAATTCAAGTGGCATCAAATTGATACAAAAGCTTAACAGCCATTGTTTATTATCCAACTGTGATGGTTCCATTTCGGAATAAACATCAAAGGAAAGAAAACAGTAAACTGCTTGTTTAAAACAGTTATGCCAGCGTCAGGTTATGTCAGTTATGTCAGGTACCTGTAGCCAGACACCTTGCATCCAGGGGTATCTAAGTTCTTTATTTCAGGCATCTTCATGTAGTTGTTAGTCGGATTTACAGCTGATGGTGTGGGCAGAGGGAATCCTTCTTCATTGTTGACAGTTTAAGCACACAGGACACAGAAGTGCCTTAATTCCCTTTAATCTGACCAGAGGAGAGCACCTCTTGCTCTTTCTCAGCTCTGCAGTACTCAGCTGCGACCGTGCTCAGCCTTAGTTTAGACGAACGCTGCGTGAGAAGCAAGACTGCGCTTCTGTCGCCTGGAGCCTGCTGAGGCTTCTGTCCCGGGGAAAGGAAGGGATCTGGTGCTGAGGGCTCCACAAGTCGTGTACCTGTAAGTATAGATGTTCCCTCAGGAAACTTAGGACGTGGCATCCTGCAGCTGAAGCCTGGGGGGTTAAATCTGCTCCACGCTGTACTGTTGTGAAGGTTCAAGTTATGTTACAGACGTGCTTTCAGGCCCGCGTTTCTCCTGTCTGTAGCCAGTCGTCTACCTCAAAAGGACCCGGGGTGGGTCTCAGGAAGCAGATCCTGTGTTTATGGCTGTGCAGTTACACCATTTTGTGACGTTACACAGGTCACTCCAGCTCGCAGTGCTTCCCATCCTGTGCTTTTCTGTCCAGCTGAACCACAGGCAGTGTTTGGCAGCTGAGTTACCAGCATCCGACTTCCCAGCTCTGTTTGGAGACCGATGCTTTCCTTCATTTGTCCTTTGCTAGAATTCTCAATTCTCTTTTAAAAGTCTTTTTCAGTCCTTTCCATGTTGTGTTTCTTTTTTAATTATTCCCATAATAAGACTTGGACTACAACCTCTACCCTTTAGTATTTGGAGCACCGAGGGTCACAGAGAAATAATGTTCCTGCCGGATGCCTGCCCTACCAGATGAATGCTGTACAACCGATGATGATTCCCTTGCTCACGGAGAGACTCTCACATCCCCTGCCCTTTGCAACTTGCCGTAGCCTTGAGGTGCGAGTGGCCTGACCCGCAGTACAAGTGAGGAATAGCGTGGCACTTCCTACTCATTTAGGAGGCTCATAACATAAAGCCAAAGTGTATAATGTTCCTAAGCGCCAGACAATATTTTCTGTGTTCTTTGCAGGCAGGATCCCTTAAGGCCAGTGTTTTTGCAGAAAGTGATCCATGATTTGTCTAATGCCATTATTGCCGGTGGTACGCTGTTGTCTCGGTGTGTTTATCCCCTGTGTACGTCGGGACGCTGAACAGGCACAGCAATCTCAATTATTTGTGAGCCGCCTCCTCTTCTGAGCGTGAGTGGCTCTGAGTCAACAGCGAGCTCCTCTGCGGCTCTTGTTGGAGCCTGAGCTGTGCCGTGCAGCCTCCTCGGAGGGGCTGGCAGGGCTGCGGCTCGTCTCTGGCAGTAGGATTTGGAGGATCCCAAGGAAGTCGGTGGCCTCACAGCAGTGTGCTTGTGGGGAGAACCAGGTCCTCGTCTGGGAGTGTCGTTCCTGAGGGCTGGGGTTTTAACTTTCCCTAGACTTTGTAGCTTGTATGGAGAAGATGCTTACTGGTCTTTTGCTTGTTTCTATCTACTTACCCAGGCTTACAGCTTGTCCTTCTGCTTAAGCTGATTTTTTGGATTGAATCTTCTTGAGTCTTCTGACACCTCGTGCTAACTCTGTGGGGCCATGAAATACAAATAGCAACAGAATAGAAAGCAATCAGGCAAAAATCTGGGGATGAGATTCTCTGTTGACATTTAGATCAGCTCATTCACTCCATCCATCTTTATTGTAGCTCTGGCCTTGAACTAGTATTTGTGGGGAGTGAAATTTTGGGATAGTTTGCTGATTCCAAGACATTACCAGTTTGAGTAAAGGCAGGACCCATTCCTGTGTCGGGAAGCGGAGCAGTAACAAGCCCTGTAGATCTGAGAACAACAATCCCTGCAGGTTTGTTTTGCCTTAGTGGTGGTAGTGTAATGTGGTAACAGTTGACAACAGCTGCTTGTGGCATAGCTGCGAGCTCTACTACAGCCAGATCTTTCAGCTTTCCTCATTCCCTGCAGCAGCACCATTAGAGGAAGCAAGGTCTGCATAGCTGTAGTTTGCTGATGAACAAACTCATCTGCTGGTTGCTTAAACAGGTGAGTCGGTACAGATTTCGTTGTTCACCATCCCCTCCAGTGAATTCTTCCAGAAGAGAGAAATTCACTGTGGGATCTCCCACCAGCCCAGGTAGGGGTTGTTGCATAGAAATCCTGGAACAGGAGCATGACACAAAGATGTGTTTTGGCAGCGCAGTTCTCATGCCAGTGCCCTGTTATAATTGATGGCTCCTGCCTGAGTTGGAAATTGCACTGTATTTCAGGACACACTTAGCCACAGCTGCTCCGGTACAAATATCCAAGTGATGAAGCTGTGTATCAGAAGGTGGGTTGGGGTGTGCATGTTTGTGTTTATCCAGCCACCTTTCTTTTGAAAGGAAATTAAATTCACTTTATTTTCTTTCTTCTTTGTGGAGGCACAGCTGAGCTTTCTCTCTAGGTATTACATTGTTTCTCATAAACCTTACCTTAAATTAACGAGGAGCTTGGGCCTTTTCTGTGCAGGTGTATTGAATATGACCCCCCGCTTTCCTCTCTCGGTAAGGAACACAGCGAATGGGTTGTAGTGAAGTTTGTACTACATGAGCAGGCAGCTCCCGTTCTTCTCGGCGCAGAAGTCGATAAATGCTTACAGCTCCGTGCTGTGACCTGAGCCATTAGTCTCACATTAAAGAAAATACTTTTGAAAATTTGGGGTTTTATATGCTTGTTTCTGTTCATTAAAATGATAATAGTCTAATTATTCTGACCTTTAATTCCTCTTGCTTTGACTTTCCTTTTCTTAAACCAGAAATCAGTTTTCAAGTGGTCTTTCTTCCCATTGTCCTAAGCCGGAGGCTTGGGGTTTCTTTCTCATATTCAGTATAATTAAAAAAATGTTATATGCTAGATTTCCTATACTTTGTACAGAGGAACATCTTAGGAAGTGGGAAAAGCGGTTCATCACAATTGTCACGAGCTCTCTGCCCTCACAGTGTTATACAGCGTGATGCACGCGCTCCGCTACGGATGGCAGAAAGCTCTTAAACCATTTGCTCAAACTGGGACTGCACAGGCCCACGTGTAGGGCTGTAGGAGTCACATTAAAAACCAGAATCTTATGAGGGGGATTTCTTCCACACCCTCTTGGGTATCCTTTTCAAAAAGACTGAAGCCTTTTCCTGTATCTGGGAGCCACACACAGGGCAGGGAAGATGAGATGTCCCCACTGTGCTCTTACCCAAATCTGACTCGCCTCTTGTACGTGATAATGGGGTAGTGTGTGGTGGGAGAACCCCCCCGAAAATAAACGAAATAACATCAGTGTAAAAGTCTCACGGGCTCAAAGTCTTCCCAAGATAATGAAGCCCTTTCCAGCTCCTTTGGAGGCTGTTGGATGAGTAAGGAAGAAAGCCCCAGATCAGAGAGGGAAATCCCAGGGAGCTCCACTTGGAAACCCAAGATCAGCCGCTACTTCTGCCGGGTACAGAGCAAGTTGTCGTTGGGAAAAATTGTCACTGTAAAACCATCTGGAGGGTGCAAGAGCTGTCCTAACTAGTTCTACCCTGGCTGCATACGAGCCCTATCCCACTGCCCTCAAGAAGCCCTTTGTGAATTTGGGGAAGGGGGAGGTGCCGCGTGCGCACAGGACCTGCATTGGGCGCCGTGTTCATGGCATGGGTGCAGGCAGAGCTGAGCCCTGTCACTTCTCGAGGCAGTGGTGAAGCGCAGCCCACCGGCAGGCAGCGCACAGCCCCGTAGGAACCCATCAGGGGTGATTAAGGGATGTCGGAGGGCAGGGTAAGCTGCAGCAGTAGATGAAGTGTTCTGCGGTGAGCCTCATCTTGTGAAGAGCATGACCTCTGTCTTCTGTAGAAAGGCTTTCCTTGCTAGCCTCTCTTTTTAATGAAGTTCTTAATATACACAGAGCCTGGCTGAAACAGGCCCGGCTGCTCAGAGGCCATCGGGAGGAGGCAGGCGGAGGTAGGACAGAAGGGTGGTGAGGAGAAGGAGATCGGAGAAATGAGCATGGAAAAAGGGCTTAACATCAGCTAAAAGCACACATGAGGAACCATTTTTCCCGTCTTTCTCTTCCTGTCTTTCCTTCCTCACCTCCTCTTGCCCTGCTCGCAGTGTTCCCTCATTATTAGTGCATCAGTCCTGCTCAGTGGATCACTGGACGCCATGGCTCATTACCCAGACGTTACCTAATTACAGTGACATGTTTCCTAAAGGATATCCTAGGCAGGATAGACAGAGCTCCACTGGCTTTTTGCTCTACCTGAAAATGGCCAGTTTTGGTCATCTTCTGACAAATGAGTAACGAGGTCTGAAGGGGGGCGTGCAGCTCCTCATTCCTCAAGGAGGGCTTTGCAAGGAGACGTGCAGCTCTGGCTGCTGGGTCTGCAGCCTCAGGGATGGAAATATATACATATTTATTTATTTCCTTTTCTTGCTTTTTCATTTGAAAGCCGGGAAGCCACTCGTGTGTCCCTGTCGGCAGGGGTGGGGGCGCCACCCCAAGGCTTTCATATGCCCAGGAAGCTGAGGTCTGCACCTCGCCAGTGGCAGCAAAGCTTAGTCTCTCGGGTGGGTTTGTATGGGAAGAAAGCCTTGAGCTGAAACAGAAGGTCAGGCCACTGAACATCACAAGCTGCTGAGAGCTCCCTGAGGACTTCAGGAGTTTGTTGGGGTTTGGCTGATGAGTAACAGCGTTTTACAAAAGCAGCATGGCTGTGCCCACCAAGCTTTGTGTCCTGCTCCCTGGGGGGCCTCTTCAGGTGCGTGGGTGTGCGTGGCAAGATGGGATAGGCGGCGTGTCAGAGGGACTCAGCAGCCACGTTCTGCACTATATTCAGTGGGCACAAAGAATTTCTGAGAAGTATTGATTTGTGAAATATTGTAAGAAAGAGACCAAGATAAAAATCAATAGAGGTGATGTTGGTTCTGTGTGTTTTGATCCTGCTGAGCTCGGAGGATGATCCTACCATAATCTCTGAGGCATACAGTGTAAAACCGGCTCCCGGTGAGCTGCTGTTTGTCTGTGTATGTGTCTGTGTCTCTTGTTCTCTAGTATCAGGCATATGGATTCAGTCACATCGGAGCTGATGTGTTGCTCTTGCCCATCTCCGAGCGTAGGCACGCGTCCCTTGGGCTGCCTGGGCCACACAGGTTTGGCAGTGCTCGCAGCTCGGGAGAATAAACCTGGGCTGTAGCAAATCAGTGCACTGCTTCCCTAGGCTCCAAGCTGAGGCGTGTGAATCCCAGCACTGATGAACATCTCCTTCCACGCTCCTGCTGAGCATTTGAACTCTGGCTTTAGTCCTACTGTAATTACAGTTTATTCAATTTAGAAATGGTTATTGCATGAGCCCTCAGAACAGCCTTTTAGCACTAGAATCTTTCTGTAGAACAGCTCATGGTCAAATTATTTCATTACCGATGTGGGTAACTCCATCCTCATCCTTTTAGATTTGTAGACAACCCTATGCCTCCTTTCCCCACACGCAATTATAAAATGATACTGTGTAATTTGTGTGTCACTTGATATAAGACTGTTTATTTTAAAGTCAGTAATTAGAGATAACAATTGCTATAGAAAAATAAACATCTGCTCAACGAGAAGATTTGAGTAATTAAGGGCAATTATTGGTTTCCGTAAGTAGGATGCTCAGTAACAAAGTTCTTTCCGGAGCAGCCAAGACAAGCATAAGATGCATATTGTAGGAAACCAGAAAAACAGTGTGCTAGAAAACTTGGGACATAAAATGGAAACTATTACTAATAAATAATCTAGAGCTTTCTTTCCAGATTATATTTAAAATGCAATTTTCCTGGGTGTAATATGTAAAACTTGCATAGCATTTTAAACCGCATTCCACCCCTTTCCAACATTCTTTGTAAGGATTAATCAGTTAATCCTTCTACAGTCCTTGCAAGGTAAGTAAGTGTCATTATCCTTATTTTACGGCTGTGGAAATCGTGTTGCTGTGGGCCACATTTTAATCTGTCTTCCACTGTTGTAGATCTAAAGCAACGTCAGTGCAGTCAGCAGTTAGGCACTGTAACTGAACTGATTTAACCCTACTTGAAACTGGAGTATTTGAGGAGATAGCTGTTGAGAATAAGGAGCAAGAATATTACTTTAATATTACTATGCTTTACCTGAGTTATTTTAATGCTTTTGTTTGCTTTCAGGATTGATTCTCTAAACTGGCATCCTTGAAGGTCTGCAGATCTTGCAAATGTCAGTGCATGTAGTTTTCAGGTATCTCATACCTGTAAATAATTCTAAGATTTATAACAGCAGCCTCCAATTTGTGGGGATAAATCACATTACTTCTATTAAAGATCGTATTTACAAAGCTCATATGCAGCAACTGTGTATGTATACTGAGCTGTTTAAAATCCAGTGTTCTTGGGTTCGTCAGCCTAAGATTTTTGTTCTTCCTTTAATTCAAATAGTTTGTTACCATACTAGACTGAGCCCTGATGTAAACCACAAATGCTTGTGTCCTGCAGTGCCTAGATTAACATTTGTTATTTGTTGGGTATTCAGTGACTTGAATTAATTGGCAATTAGCTAGCTCACGTTAGGAGTAATGCTTCTCTCTAGACATTCCATTCATTGCTCATCCAGCCAAAAGAGATACTGCCGGCCAGACCAGGGCTTTCCTCTTTGCTTTTTTTAAGGAGAAGTTTTTTGACACTGTGCTTTGTCATAAAATGAACAAGTAACAGGAGACGTGCAGAGGGTCTTCTGCAATCAGGGACTGGTTTCCCTATGGCAGAAATTTACTGACACTTCCAGACGGGGCTTTGGGTTGGTTTAAGTTCAAATGAAAGTGAAAGGCCTCCATGTGCCAATGGAAAAATCACATTTATTAAATGTAGCAAATGTAAGTAATGATTTATTCCACTTGTTGAAGTACCTACAGGCCTTTTGGTTAAAAAAGTGTTACTTGTGTTTAACATTTCTAAAAGATTGTGGGAGCATTATTGTTAACACGGAGCATACCACAGGCTTCCCTGTGCTCTTCTTCCTTGTAAGCCATGTTTCCCTTGTGCCATCTGGAGTTCCTGTTACTCGTTGGTTAAAACCTGTGACTTTGAATTATAAATGAAAGGCCAGTGTTAGCTTACACATCCCCTTGCTTTTCAGCGTGTTCATTTTTTCTTCTTGACTCCCCAGCCTGAAATTATGGAACTGTTTGGGTGCAGTTCAGTGGCTAAGATCAAAAGCAGCCCAGTGTTCGCAGCTGGTAAGAAGTGGCAGCCTGTTTGAGAGCCCCAGGGTGTCAGTGCCCAGAGCTGCCTGTGGATGCAGAGCTGCGGTCCACCAGAAGGAGTGAGTGCCTGGCAGCTACATGTGGCACAGGGGAAACATCCGTTTGCAAGAGCTCCATTCCCTCAGTTTCTCAGATTTCCTGCCAGGACAGACCAGAGTTGGCTTTTACAGTCGTGAAGATTACTCGCCTGCATTTGAGGGTTAATCGCGTCTGAAGTGGACAAGTTCGAACTCCGTTTGTTGCCTTGGTAGCCTTGCCTTGAGCCAAGCCAAGGCGAAATGCCCTCTTGGCAGCAGCCTTGGTTCTTCTCCTTTGGGGACCACACAGGAACTTCTGCCGGGCCAAACGTACAGATAAGCTGTACAAGTAAGCACCCAGCGTATTGACACACTGGTGCTGGGGGTTCGCGGTAGATCTGAGGTGCTGTTAGCTGTAGCGTATGCAGCCAAAGGAGAACTGGAAGACCCCCAGCCCCTCCCAGAGCCCTACAAACATCACCTTGGCCACTTGTTTCTGAGCACGCGTTCTGCTATTCCATTTCAATAATAGCTCAGCAGTTTACTCACGTGGTTGCTTCTTATTCTCTCTAAGGATCTGTCATTGTACTGGTATATAATACGTCGTGAATGTTTTATGTTCTGTATGCCAGTAAAGAGCCATGCTGACCATCAGGAGCTCACAGGAGTCAGATGCCTGTAAGTCATCTCTGACTTGTAACTCTGTAGGCTGGAATTGCCAGGACCAAAGCTGAAGTCCAGAATACAAGTCTTCTGTTGCCCCAGCTCACTTAGGATTTTCTCCTAATACTAGTAGGACGTTCTCCTATAGGTGGGCTACTGTCAGGGATTTATTTTGCTAGGGTGGCATGCAGATGTCAAAGGCAAGGGGAAGGCGGGGAGGCACAGCAGAGCAAGAGGTTTTATTTTTATCTGAAAATTGCATTCACTGAATTTACTGCTGTGAAAAGAAGTGTCTTGGACGGTTGAGAAGGTTGTCTCTGAGTTATCTCCACAAAACAGATAACGGTGACAGTGTATTTTTTTCTCAAATTTTAATGCATGTATTAAGAAAAGAGGAAAAATGCATTAGATCTGACAGGCATTTTCTTATTTTGTTCTCTGATACACTGGTGTAAATCAGAAATGACTTGCTGAGGTTGGTGGAATTAATTCAATGTAAAGTCAATGTGATAGTATCGGTGGGATTTTGCAAGGTGTGTAAAGTCTTCTAATTGTTGATTTATATCATTATCAGAATAAACGGAATGGTATAATCTTAATTTCTCAGTTTCTGTGGTAGGTGAGTAGCTGAAGGGATGCTGTGAAGATTGGCTGTGTGGTATGATGGTGTCCCAGGAGCTGGTGGTGTCTTTGGCATCAGTGACTCAATGGCAAGGTGCTGCAGTGAGGACAAAGGAAAAAGTAGTTTACAGATCAGCCAGGTGCAGTGGGACAGATGTCTTGACTTGGGAGGAACAACATTTAAAATCAAGTCTTGAAATGTGAGGTTCCGTTTTCTTTGGGGGAAGAGAAAGTAGCAGTTTACCACCTGTATTGAACTCTTAAAATAGTCTGCTGCATGTTACAGTGCAGCACCATGCCACGTATCCCGGGAGTCTGCGTATAAATGACTGAGCTAGAACTTCTGCAAAGATTTGGCAACATAAGGGGAGGGAGTTCAGAGCGATGCAAAGAGCGTGGTGCAGAGCTGGGATTTGTGCTGGAAGAAAGCAGTAGGCATGGGTTGAAGCCGTGCGCTTACACCAAAGAAGTGCCAGGCAGGCACTGTCCAAACACAGCAAAGCCAAAGAGAAGCAGAAGAGAGGCTGCAGAGGCTGGGAATGGTGAACGTGGTGCTACAGGTAATAAAATAAATGTACTGAGTGGACAAAATTCAGGCGTAAGAGTGAGGATTTGCTGGATATCACGGCATCTTCCCCCAGCTGTGCTCCCCTGCTGCTCGAGGCAGAGGACAGCCCATTGCCACGTGCAGTTTCAGATGGAGCTGTCAGCGCACTGCGTTCTTAATTTTTGTGACTCGGTTGTGTCATGGCTGAAAGTCAGGGTGTCAGCACTTAACCAGATGAGACTGAAGGATTACGTGACTGGAAATATCCAGAAAACTTGAGCGCACCGTAAAAGAGAGATGACTGGAAGTGAGTTGGGAGGTTATTTCTCGGCATAATAACCCGTGCTTAATTGTTCAGCATCTGTCATTAACTGTGCAGTAAAAAGATGAACAAATATCTGTAGGAGATTTCTGGAGCTCCTGATGAAACTCCAGTTCACTTCTCTGGGGACAACTTGAAGTAAGGCAGAAGTAAAGAGAAAGCATGAAGTCCTGTGGTCGTCATTTCTCTGGCCTGCAGATTGTTGTGCTCACTTTGCAGATAAAGCAATGCTTTTGGCTTTGGCGTTTGGGACAGGGAACGAGGTCAGGATCTTAAAAGGCTAACCCAGGAGCTGCAGGCTGAGCTGGACTTTTTCTTACTGCACAGTATCACTGCTCATAAATGCTCTGCGAAGCCCTGCAGGTCTTGGTGCCACCAGGGAGGTGCCATTTCTTCCTCAGGTTATAACGGAGTTAAGCCAAATGCCAGCTTGGCACGTTGTGTGTGGAGTGGGACGGAGTCCAGCCTGTTAGGTGGTGTGCTGCGTGCGCACATTTGACGGGAGTAAAAGCTGAAGCAAACAGATCTCACTTGAATAGGCCAGCAAAGTAAAATTTTTCAGGGCAGAAATTTAGTTAATGGAGATAGAGTTGAGAGCTCGGGAGACTATGTTTAACTCACTCATGGGAGATCTCTTGATGTACTTTAATGCGAGTCAGCAGATTCAGATCAAAATTCTGCAGACGGTAATACTTTATGTTACTTACCTCTTTCTTTTAATTCTTGGAGTTTTATTCCACATTTTTGATAGCTCAGACATCCTGATCCTAATGGGAATACTGGTGTCCTTTTGCAAATACAACCATTCAGCTGTACTCCTGTGTGAGGCCGTGGATATTAACAAGGATATAGTAACATATTGCTACAAATATATAGTAACATATAGTAACAAATAAGAAGAACTTAGTATTGTATCAGCACATGCTGATGTTCCTCCATTCCTCTGTGGCATTCATCGCGGTGTTAACCTCATACAGCAGGGTAAGTTTAAAATAGGAGGAGACAACTTGATTAAGTACCTGATTAAGTTTTTATTACGAATCTGAAAGCTTTGGAAGGGGCTGGAAGAAATGTAGTGATCATGTCTACACTGCAGCCATTTGACCATCCAGTTTGGTGGATTTCTAGCTTTCAGTGATGTCAGGTGTTGGCAGCAGCCCCCAGCCTAGTGCAGTTAAATTGGCAGAAGTTTACTTCTTACTGGTAGAACAGCGTTTCAGCAACAATGCAGCTTTGATGGGAGAAATTGCAGCGGCGTTAAGGATGCTGGCAGCTTCACTGCCAAGTGGTCGCAGTGCGGGCTGCAGGGTCTTCATTACTCACAAGATTTCATCTGGCAGGAGGAGGGACTAATGGAAATTTGTTTGCATATAAATTGGCAACTGCTGGGTAACATACAAATAGCAAAAATCTCAACAGTCGATAGCTTTAACCAATTGTTTCTTTCTGTTTTGCTGTTTCTCCTGCAGGGCTTGTGAAGTTGGGGGTTCACTGTGTCACATGTCAGAAGGTCGCGATAAAAATTGTCAACAGAGAGAAGCTCAGCGAGTCGGTGCTAATGAAGGTAATTTTCTAATGGAAGATTAATAAAAAAAAAAAGTTCTTGGCGCTGTCTTCTGTTCCATACAAAATTAATATCTTTAATTATGTTTAACAAACATCCCTGTCAGTACTAGGATTATGTAGAGCATAATAACAATAATTCAGTTATGGGGGAGGCGAGGGCAGCTGAAATTAAACGGGAGCACTCCTGTGCTTTGAGAACAAAATTAATGGTCAGCTGCAGAGTTGTTACTTCTCTGCTGGGGCAGCTGTGCGTTGGGCATCGTGAGTTTCACCTCTGGAGCAGGGCAGAGTGGTTGCAGTGTGTTGCAGACAGAGGGGTTCACATGTCAGTGGGAAGAGATTTAAGTGAGGTTGGTAAATCTCTTGTTTGTGTACTCCTACTGCTCGCTCTTCTGCATGGGTTCGTTATGGTCTGATGTGCTGGTGTCCATGATTGTTTTTAAGCTGGCGTAATTCTGTGAACAATCCACAGAGCTGTGGCATTGGAAGTGACCAAAGAGTGTCCCAATGACAGTAGTGTTCAGAAGAGCTTAATTCATTTTTTACCTAGTCTTGTGATATACATCTCCTTACACAAATGTCATTGACTGATCTTGGAAACCTGAAAATAATAATAATAAAAAAAAACTACTTGCATAAACGTTTATTCATGTGATTTGGTGACACGAGGGGCTAAATTCAGCTTGTGGGGTGGAGCTGAACTGCACTGCAATCAACAGAATTCCATCAAGCTGTCACCTCCAAAAACCACTAATGGATCCGCAGGCATCATAGAGGTAACCTCCCTGTGAGCATATGTAGCATGTATCTTTACACTGCCATTTCCTGTATGTACGTGTCTCTGCCAGCTGTTTTCAAGCACAAGTAAGTATGATGACCTTAAGGAGCAGAAAGAAAAAGGAGATTAAAGGAAGATGCAAACAGTGAATGTTAGGTGTACAATGTAAGTTTATTTGTTCAATGATTCTGAAAGATGATACTCAACTGTAATGTGCTCAGACTTATCCTTGTGGAATTTCATGAAGTATTCCATCTCCTGCAGCACTGTGGATTCAAACAGTGTTCTAGTGGAGACCAGAAATTAGAAAGTGAAATAGATAGGAAAACTACAGCCTTAAAGGGGGATTCACCAGATGAGTGGAACACAATGAAAATGAAAAAAGTGTGTAAATGGTAACATCTGAATGAGACTCTAAAAACTTTGAATATTTTCCAGAGGAACACAGTAGGAATATTTTTAAAAAACATGAGCATTATGTTAGCTGAGAGACACTCTGGCTGGTATCTGTATCAAAGATTTTATTTACCTCATTGATTTTCAGAGTAGGAGGCAAATCACAGAGCATAGCAAAGTGAGCTCTGCTTTCGTTTTGTTGCAATACCTCAGTTGTAGTATGAAATCTGAGTAATGAGATGATGGCTAGGCCCTTGTTTGCACAGCCGCATGCTGAACAGTGCCATGTTTTCTGTAAGCCTGTACAACATCCTTCTCAGGAGGAAACGATGCGTTGTATCGTGATCCTTGTTTTCAGACCATTCACAGTGAGATTTTCTCTTTCAAGGATTCTGTTCTCCATACTCAGGAGGCTGGAACAGCAGATGGGATTGAAGTGGTTAGCCCAGATCTTGCATAAACTCGGTAACCAGATGTCTTTTCAGGAACGCCCTGTGTCTGATGGTCAGAGACAGGGCTCAAGACTTCTAAGTGAATTTGGAATTGAACTGTAGTGTTAGCCAGCTTAATCCAGCCTGGCTGCTGGAAAAAAATGCTTCAGCTTTCGGCAGTCCCAGCGTGACCATTGCCAGGCAGAGCTGACAGCCTGCTGCAAGGAGTCAGCAGCCGCAGGGAAGCAGCCACCAGGGAAGCCAAGCTGTGGTGGTGTGGTGGCATTCCTGCTTCGCAAATCTTCCCGCTCGCTTATCAGCTCCAGTGACTCTTTGCCAGTGGGCTGTGCAGAACAGGCCCTGGAGCCGCGTCAAGACCACAGCTACTCTTCCAAGCCGGGCCCAGATTGATGGGTTTTGCTTTAATCCATCCTTGGACAGAAAAACTGGATCTGACAAATCCGTGCACCTGCCGCATGGAGCTGTAAAACCACAGTGCTGTGGCCATTTATCCTAGAGCATAAGGAAGAAGTCTGCTCAGAGTCCTTTCAACATCTAAAATGACAGGCACGAGCACATGCAGCAGGCTGCTTTCTCCTGCCATCGTTATGCTATTTTGACTTGCTACTTACAGCCTTCATTTCTCCAGCGTTTTTGCAGCAAGCATTTCTTTTATTCTGTGCAGTCAGGGAACTGTCCCTTCTTT
The DNA here is from genome assembly GCA_011076525.1 of Nettapus auritus. Taxonomy (NCBI): domain Eukaryota; kingdom Metazoa; phylum Chordata; class Aves; order Anseriformes; family Anatidae; genus Nettapus; species Nettapus auritus. The sequence continues at coordinate 26,868,542 of CM021769.1, forward strand.
CTGCAGCTGCTCTTCATCTGAGCTGTGCAAAATTGAGAGGCATTTGGTAAAGTGCTTTCTAATCATAACGTAGTAGTATCAATATTTCTGGAGAGAAGAATTTGGAGTTGAAGCAGCTGGTCTCAATTAACGGAACTGCTGCTATGGAGATGATACACGGGCGGGCACGCTGCAGCGCAGGCTGTGCTAAATGCATCATCCAAGCTCCCGCTGCCCTGCCGGAGGACGGTGCTGCTCGGCGTGCCTGCGAGCTTTCCGCTTTGTGGCGCCCTGCCTTGCTAACCACAGGCTGGGGAGCCGCGTTCCCTCGCCAGCCCCAGCTGGAGCCTGCTTGGGAGCGCCGTTTGGGGGCAAAGCTACAAATTTCACAGCTGAAAACAGAAGTCCTGCTTTTGTTCTCACTCCTGCTTTCACGCAGCTGGTAAATGCTTTGGCCGGGTGTCTTAGGCAGCGTGTTCTTTGCCCCGCTGGGCTGGAGGCCTGCCTCCCGAGGGACCTTCAGCTCGCTCCAGCACAAACCTGGAGAAGGGCCTCAGAAGTGAATGGATTAGAGGGAGTGTGTGGAGATTGAGTGGGGTTCATTAATTTCACTGAATTACTTCTGGATCACTGCTTGAGGAGAGAAGGAAATTAGGCCCAGAATACGTGAGCTAAATGTGGCCATAAAAGAGTAAGTGTTCCTGAACGTGCAGCCTCGCTGTTGATGGTTGCATTTTCAGTACCAGCGCGAACGTTTGGAGGTTATAACTTCAGAATTTAAGACTTAAAGCGAATCTTTTCTCTGATGTGACAAAAGCTTGCTTGGAAGTGTGGAGGAATCTCGTAAGATGTCCTCGGAGTACTTTCCTCTTTACCACCTCACCAATCCCTCACCAGAATAAGGAAAAAGAAACACCTCCTCTTTTGGTGATCTGCCTGACGAAAGACACTTTGGAAAGGCAACGGTAGCGGAAGCAATGGGAGCGTAAAGGGTGAAGAGCGAGAAGGGGACAGCTGGCCTTAGCCTAATTATTTGCACACGCAGACATCCTGAGAAAGACGCAGATGTCCCAGGCTTGATGACTGGAGCCCGGTGCTCCATATGTGTGCTTTGTGTGTGTGTGCCTTTTGTTCATTCTCACCGAATCCTCCGTGCTGGCCTTGAAGCGAGGCAGGTATTTCCAGGCTGGGGGATGGAAAGCGACCCACTCGCTTCTGCGCTCTCCGCCTCTCCTGTGGAGCTGGTTTGAACGATGGGTGGTGGGTTCGGGGGGTGTTGTAGTGCCCTGTGCTGCCAAAGAGCTCTGCTTCTAAAAATCCTAAGTTCTAAGGCAGGGAGGATCATGCAGCCATCAGCATCGGAGACCCCTTATTGCCTGGAATAGTTGAACAGAGGGGCAGGTAGCAGGACGGCTCATCAGCTTCTTGGAGCAGTCAGGATAACTTAGGAGAGCCCACATGTAAATAGGTACAGCTGTGCACAGTCTTTTTGTCATTTCGTGCTTCTTCACAAGCTTCTATTTCTATAGCTGGTTGTGTCTTTACTAGTTCATCTGACTTTCTTTCCTTCCTTCTCCATTTTCTTTCAGTTATTTTTGCCTCCTTTTTAACCCCTTTCATTATTCTGTTCTCTCACATTCAGTGATTTTTTTTACTTTCTCTTTTCTCCTTTTGCTGTGGGAAGCCGTGCATTAGCTGCCACTGTTTTGTTACTAAAACTGCTGAAATGCAACCTGTTGGAGGTGTCCATTCTTCAAGGAAAATGTTTTAAAATAGGGCACAGTTCAGGAAAGATGTGAGGGAATAAGTAAACAATCAGAGCTCATGCTTTATGAGACACTCAGAGGATTCAGTCTACCTAGTTAATCAACGAGAAGGTTAAGAGAGAACTTAACCATGGTCTGTAAATACTGATAAGGATGATAGGCATTTGATAATAGAAGATACTGCAGTCCTGGGGGCAGAAAGCTTATTGGAAACTAATAGTTGGAAGTTGTAGGTAGGCAGATTAAAAGTAGAAATGCTCAGCCTACTTGAGCACTGGATGAAATTTATGTTATAAATACACACGCTCACCCTTGCTTTGATTCATCTTCAACCTGGAGAATTACCCCACGTTTGTCTGCTTTCAGTGCTGGAAGAGCAGAGATGAGGAGCGTGCGCGTGTCTGCGTGCGTGTTTGATTCTGTGTAGGTGGTGACCAAGCTGCAGGAATGACTGACACTCATCAAGGAACACAAGCACACAAATGCAGCCTCCCCCCTGCCTCTCTGGCTCTGGTTCATATGCCAATAGCAACCTATTTAGCATGGCACAGCTTCACGTGTGAGAGTCTGTCTTCTAGTTCAAAGAGACAAAAAAGCACCTTGCAATCTGAAAAACACGGGCAAATAAAAGGGGCCTGTTTTCCCAGGCTCCCTTCTGCTATAGGGAGTTTGGGACTAGGGATCTGTTACTGAATGTATAATGCAGGGTGTTTTGTTTTAAACTGGAGCTGGTGGGGAGCACTGAAAGCCTGTTCACTTGTCATCTGTTTGAGCAGTTAAAGAAGTTGAATAATTGTATTTTCCTTCAGAGAAGAATAATTCTCCGCCTCCACTTTCCACCACACCCACAAGGAGCACAGTTTGAGGTATTCTTCAGGAAGGAAATTAAACAGGAATCACGAGCACATGATGTACCTGTCACAGGAACAAACCTGTCAAGTGTGCACAGTGCCTTTTGCTTTCTGAAGTTAGTGTGATCAATTGAGGCATTTGGGCGAGCTATAAAAATAATTGGTCCTCTTTTTTTCACCCTACTTTTAATTCCACAGACTTTTATTGTGACTGTCTGGCTCAAATCTCGGTTTTACCAGACAAATGCTACCCACAGCCTCATGCGTGCAAACACACAGACACAGGCAGTCTAACATCCTCGTGTGCTGCCTTTGTCATGCAGCAATAAACATCCTTCCTAAGCCCCAGCTAGAGCTAGCTGAAACCAAGGAATTCTTTTGCCATTGCTTTTACTTGATCATAATCATCATGCATGGGTAGAAAAATAACAGTTCTCGGAGGTGAGATTTGTAGATGTGCTTGGCCATCCAGTCCTTATCCACCTGCTGTCAGTAATCAGCTTCTAAAAACCCTTTGTGTTCAGCTCTCTCTTTAACTGTTACCCCTGTAAGTGCACTGTATTTGTATGTGTGTATATGTATATGTGTCATTCCAGGATAGGTTCGGGTTTTTAGAAACTGCTATATCCCGTTTTCACAACTCTGTCATGCCAGTGTTTGCTCAGTGTCACTGCAAAAGTTTGTCAACAGTTTAGGAGGAGGAAGATGCTGGCATCTCAGTGCTGCAGCACAGCATGCACTGATTTCATTGAGGACCAAGGGTAACTCAGCACGTGTGGTTTAGGTTGGTCTATGTTTTCTGCCTTAAACACTTTTTCTGGGGTGCAGATGGAGACTCCATTTCCCATTGACTTGTATTTTGCATTCCAGGATCTTGTCTGGAAACCTTTCAATTCTTTTTTCTTTTCTCCTGGAAAGAACCAGAATTACCTCAGAAGAGCTCCAGCAGTAATGGGACATCAATCCTCAAGTAGATTGACTGAGACCCGAATTGGCTCAGATGTTTGACTCTGCATCTGTCATCTAGAATAATAAGCACCATAAACATCAATACACCGATCCATTCCACTTACGGGATATAGTCCATCCCTGTTTATAGCAGGCAAGCAATCTCCGCAAAGACTTGGTTCAAAGTTTATCTTAAGATTTTGCTGATACAGCTGTGTGGTGCCTCATGCATCAGGATTTCTTAGCCCCATGTAGCTGTTAAGAGTTTCCCAACCCAAATAAAATGGGTCATCTATGGGATACTTGAACTAGCACAGCTGTGAGCTAGCGCCTGGCATTGCACTGTCAGTTAGGGGATGTGGACTCTTTTTGTTTGTTCTCCATTTTTATATCCAACATTAAGGTTCTGCTGGTCATTTGTTAAGTGTAAACCGGACTTGTTGTGGTCTATCCTTGCAGTCTGTGCTATTAAATAGTTGGCATGAATTTTGGAAAACTCTGCAAAGGCTCAGTCCCAGCACAATTAACTGTTAGTTCTAGAGCTGTCAGCTGGAGCTGGATACAATATGCCATGGGTTTGTTTTGCTGCTCTTAGAGCCTGCTGACCTCTCAAGTGGTAAGTTTTCAGGTATTTCATCATTTCCTCTTTTACCAACTGCTGTATTTGAAGTCACTGCCTTGCATCCATGGTGTGCATACATTTAATACGCAGGTTTGTTCGTGAAGAACACTCCTACAACAATAAACCCTTGTTTGCATTCTGCTGCTGTCCTCCCGTGGATACACGTGCTTCGTGTAGAGAGGAGCTGCCCGACATTTAGTTCAAAGTGGTGTTTCTTCTCCAGCTCCAAGAGAATCATCCAGGTGCATTAACGCTAGGAGAGCTCACGCCTGTGCTCCAGTGGTCCAGCTGCCATGCGGTGCCAGAATTGCGGTTGTGGCGTGGTCGATTCTTCTCTGATGTGGGAGAAGCAAAGGCAGCCTTGTCAGAACATCTGGTGCTCTTGAACTGTGCAGTGTAATATACCACGGTGTGCTCTGAGCTGCACAAGATGGCAGCACCGATGGCTTTGTGCTGTGAGAGCAATAATAGAGATTTTACCTTAATTCTCTACAAACCATAGGGAAGGAGAGAGTGGGTTTAATCTTGAACTTCTGCATCTGTTCCGGTCTCAGTGTGTAACGATTGCTCAGTAACATCTCTGTTGTGTTATCATGCATTGTCTCTGGTGGAAATAAGGACTTTTGAAAGTGGCATGAAATTCTGGGGTGCCAAACCCAGTGGCAGGCTGGATTTTTCAAGAATATCCAGTGATAACTTGAAAAAGTTCGACAACCAAACTCCCAGTCCTTCCTGGAAATTTGGGACTGATGCTCCAGCTTCTGCTAAAATTAACATTGAAAATCTTGTTTTAGAATGTTTTGCTAAGGCAGGGGGGCAGTTGCGAAGTTGTCAACACTCAACAAGGAAATCTGGTCTACGAAATACAGTCACTTGTTTGTGGTTCAGTTCCTGGCATATACCACAGGCAGAAACATCCTCTGTCGCTTGCAGCTCTGGCAACAAATGCCTCCTCTGATGTATGTTCAGCAGAGAAGTGGTAAAGAAATGTCACTGTTGCAAGGGGTAACACAACAGAGTGTAACCCTGTAGTTTCATCTACTTTGGGGTTTCCTGCCTTATCTTCTGGCTCTCTCAAATGCAGGCCTGTCTACGGTAAATACATACTAGCAAACTGTATAAGCAAGACAGGAATACACAGTTGCTTCTCATGTCTGCTCATAAGGAATGCTCCTCTCTTTTATTGGGGTGTGTATTTTAGCTCGTTTCTCTACATCCCAAGAACTTGCTGTGCCCTTTTGTACAGCTCTGTATAACAAAGTAACCAAGGCTAGAAGATGTAAAATGAAGAAGAGCCACCAGAACGTGGAAAGGCTGCCACAACAAATGTACAAGGAGATGAAGAATATGTTACTAGTTTTTCCCTATTGCATCTGAAGCAGTTTTTCAATGGGTTTGGAATACACACCTACGGTTTTCCTGGAAGAGTTGTTAGTAAATGACATGCTGTGACGTTCTGGAAGTTGTGTCCCGCTGTCTGTCAGGAACCTGTCACCGTGGATCATTGTAACAGCCTGGAAGTGAGCGACTATTGCTCCATGGGCAAAACGGCAGTATGCCTGTCTAGATTTACGTGTGTGGAGGTGGTCCAGCAGAAAGCACCTGCTGGACTAGTACTAGAATGTCAATAGAGACAGAATAATTTCCCCCAGCTGTGAAACACTTTAGCATGAAGTTATTTTTTTAGAGATTTTTCTTCTTACATTTCCTTCCTAATACCCTGAAATAAATCCCCTCAGTCTAATGTTCTTATCTCTCTTCTTTGATGAATTTTCTCCCTTGACTCCTGCTCCCTCAGCTGTCCCTGAATTTCCTTCCTAAATCCCTTCTGTTCTTTGTTAACCTCCTGTTGTCCCTTGCTGTCCACGGCAGCACTTTGAAAGCAGAAAGGAAAGACACATGCAGCATGAGAGTGCATATTACCCTCTGGATATGACATATTCATTTCATCCTCATTTCCACCTCTTAAATCAATCCCTGATTTATCAAATCCACAAAACAACATTTACTCAGGAACAAGTAAGTAAGATTGCTGGACACAGGGCAGAGTAGTACACAGCTGTCTTCCCAGTCATCTAGGGTCATATTTTCATTTCTTATAGAGGGGTGTGAGTTAAATTTAGCAGTTACAGAAGAACAAGGCTAAAGAAGTACAGGGCATAGGAAGGATTAGTTGTTTGTGGATACCTAAGAGTGCCAAATTCCTTCTGGGCAGCAGAGCAGTGCAGATTGTGGATTTGACTGCTCTGTAGTACCAGAATATCCCAGCTATAAGAGACAAGGCACCTGGGCCCTGTCTAGTAGCCTAGCAGAATAAAAAGATGCATTTCAAGGGTGCTGACATGTAGAAGCCCAGCAACAGCACTGGTGAAAGTTGCTTTATTATAGTACTGGGGAAGAAAAGCTACCAGTTACCAGAAGCTGAGGACACAGGACGTGGTCAGTGCTGGCTACAGCTGCTGGCTGCTCAGGTACCAAGGTGACGTGTAGTTTATGGAGCCATCCTGCCACCTGGCAACCTCTCAGTGCATTTTTTGGGCAGATATGAATGATTCAATGTCTCTGTGTCCTTTTGGCTGCAAATGGACCACGATGTAAATTGGACCCGACTGGAGTTGATGACATAGTGCTTGAAGAATAGAGGGGATATCAAGGAAGGTGAAATCTAGGATAACCAGACTGTTACAGGTCCTAAGCAGGGGACAGAGTGAAATATTGGAGAAATGTGTAAAATCATAGAAATAAAGGTCAGAAGGGACTTGTGAGTGTTTATTTAGTCCATCCTCCTCCTCAAACAAGGGGCATAGGTCAGCCACGGCTTTGTCTGTCTTGGTTGGAAAACCTTAAGGAATTGAGATTCCTTGGCCTCTCTAGATAGCCCATTCCAGTGCTACATTACAATCCTAGTGATTTTATTTTTCCCCTAGTGTCTAACCTGAACTATAGTGCTGATGTGTTGAAAGAGACTGGCCAAATATGACCAGACTTAGAAGAATTAAATATATATATAAATGTATATATATATATATATATCAGCTGTAAGAAAAAACTTAGTCCTTGGAGAACTGCGGAGACAATACCGGATGCTTCAGCCTCATGAACGAGTGAATGAAGGAGCCATGTCAGGAAAATTCAGTATGAAAAAGGTCAGTAGAAACTAAGTTGATATGTAAAGCTGAGAATCAACAATCAGCAGAGTAGAATCCAAAGAGTGGGAGTCTCAGCCAGTGAAAGTAAACATTATAGCAACAGCATGAAGAGGAATTAGGACTCTGGTTCCAAGGCTGCTGTGCTGAGGGGACTCTGAGGCTTAAGCATCCTAAAGGAACCTATGTAATGATCACATCTTGTTTTGAATACCAACAAGAGAGCAAATGCAACAGCAGGCAAAGGAGGAATGCCTTCTTGGAGCCTGCCTGGAGTCTTGAGATCCCAGTGGTCCGTAGGAGGGAACACTGGAAGTGGGTTCATAAATGCACTGGGCTGGCTGCAATTTGAATGTTGGATGTAAATCAAATTTTAAATATAGAGAAAGTTCTGTAAGTAAACTTTGAGAAATAGCTAGCAGCCTATAGATGAAATAACCACCATATTGACATACCTTCAGTGCCCTTCTAAAGAGGTCTTCGCTGTTCCTGACTCTCTCATTTCTCACTCTCTCAAATTGCTGGTTCTCGCAGAGTCTTGACCTCCATCCTCTGATATCATCTCTCCAGCTGTCCTTTTCATTACAGTCTCTGTTTCTCTTCCACTTGTTTTGCAGGTGCAGATCCAGTTAGAGATGCTTGGTTTCTCCCCCTTATTTTTACACATCTTTAGACCAGCAATACCATTCGCATCATCCTCCATTTCTTCCTCCCCATTGCTATAATTGTTGGCTACTGTTGCAAATACAATTTTTTTCTCCTGTTTTTATTCAGGGTCTTGTACGTACCTCTCTCCAGAAATACCCCACAGCCATCATCCTTTGCAGCTGCTGCAGTTAGAAGCCGTCTGGCAGCTCTATTGACTGTGTCCTCAGACCAAAGTCCAGCCTTTTGCTGCGATCTCCTAATATTCCCATATGTCTTCAAAGCTGTTCATCTGCCCAGGTCCCTGTTTTTCAATGGTACAAAACGAGAGCCTATTTGTTGTGCATTCTTAACCTGAAATAAGATGCCATGCATCCTGCTGTCATGTCTAGTGGTTTCATACCAGCTCTGCAAACTTCAGCATAACCGAATGCAGAGTTTAGCACAGCCTGATCTAAAGAAAATACTGTTAATAGACAGTCAAAATAATCAGCTCCTTTATTTGCATCTGCAGGTACGAATTTTAAAAGGTACCATATTTTAACCAGTGTATGTCGGTAGTTTTAGCATTATTCTTATGATAAGGACTGTGAATACCTAGACCCACAGCACACAGTGCAGTGGGAAAAGTGAGAGACCTGAGCAGAACTGAAGGATTCAGAGTCTGGCAGAAAGGTTAGGTCTGGGTAGATTCAATGCATGTATAGGTGTTCAGATATCCTAAGCATAAAGCCCGTACTTAAACCCTGTTGAAATTAAGAATGTGTTTCAGGGGTTTATGGGCCATGCATGTTCCTGAGAACATATTTTAATGAGTCAGTCTTGGATACAAGACTCAGGAAGCTAATGATGTAGTAGTGGAAGGATCAAGATTGCTCCTATATGCATCAGAATGTGTTGATGCTGGATGGGAATGTTCTAACTGATTTAGGAGACGGTACAGAACAGGTATTTGTTGCCTGTGAGGAGATGCCGTGTGACATAATTATGCTAACGAACATGGAAATAATTTTCATTCATTTTCAAGTAAGACTTCTGTGGCTCAAAGCGTGTATAAAACACACTGACCTAAGCTGTCGAGTTATCCTAGGAGGATTTTACTCCTCCTGGATTCTGCAGAAGTGCAGGTATTTGCTACAGGTCTTAATGTGAGTTTTATTTACACTGTGCTGTCCCTGAGATAAAGCTTGGAGGCTCCCTGATCCTGTTCCTATTAGAAATAATTTTTAATCATCCATGGGCATTTTTTCTTCACCCATTATGTGCATTTTCTAAGCCATAACATCCTTCTTCTCAAACAGACAATTTGATTTTCATTTGTTATATTTCTAAGTGATTTCCTGGGGACGGAGGGGATTTTTGTGCATGCAGAACAACTGTTAAACTGAGACCTCATTACAGTAACATCGAGTGGCTGGTTTAAACTGCTGACCACCCATCCAACTCATTATGCTAAATGTTCTTTGCTTCTGGGCACCTCCTTCTCTGTGTGTGCCACAGTGATGCAAGAAGAAACGCGGAGTTTTCTGTGAGATCTTGACGTCGCACCCAAAGCACCCCAGGGCATGGACCACATGGGTTCATGAAATTTGTCTCTTCCCATAGACTTGAGTTCCCCCGAGGGGCCTGCTGGTGCAATGCAATCACAAAAATAGATGGATCAGAAAAACGGAGTAGAACAGGAGTAAGTTTTAATCAGCTGTTTGTAAATTCATACGTAGACTTTAGAAACTATGTCGTTGTAGTCATACGTAGACTTTAGAAACTATGCCATTGTAGAAGCAGCATACAGGTAAAGTGGACAGTGCTTTGCCAGATTACACTGCAGAGCAACACAGACCCAGCCTATTTTACCTCTTGCTATCTATGAAGATTTAATTCCTGGGGAGGGATTGTGGCTGCCTCAAGAAAAGCAAACTTTGGAGGTGGCAAAGATCTCATTTAATCAGAGGGGATGTTTTCCTTCAGCTGTGCACAGCTGCAAACCCTAGGGAGGCAGGTTTGTCCCTCTTTGTGTAGGAACTTGCCTTTAATTCCTCGGTGCTGTTACACACGTTGTTACACAAATACACACTTAAGTCTGGCACTTGCTTTGGGATGTCTACTGGCCATCTGCCGCGAGGAATGAGTAAAGATATGCGTACAGTGCTTTCATCACAGCTGTATTATTTCAGCTTTTATTAGGTTTAACAGTGGATGTGCCCTAGCACAGACTAAATGGACATTACACAGGTACAGACCCGTCAGCGCCTGAGCACATCAGACAACAGTATTAGTAGCACTCCTAGGGAATTAGCTCCACAGAATAGCTTGGTTGAAAAGTGTATTTATCTTCGAATGATAACTAGAAACCCTCAGGGAAAACAGACTTTGTGGCAGCTGTTTTTCTCCCCTTGACTGCTCTGTTTTCGCTTTGTACTCTCACTCTCTCTTGCCCCCAATTAACCAGTTCTTGATACCTGCCCGGCTTTGCAGAAGCAACCACTTAATCATAGGCAAAGGCTAAACTTTCTTCTTGCCAGAGCAGTTTAGCCTCTGACCTGTACGCTAGGTGTGTCTTCGTCTTCCCGTCCTTTTGTGTTTCCCCAGCCCTGCCATCAAACTTGGGGTGAGTATGTGCAAGTGCACCGTGTTTCTTTGGTATTCTCTTTGTCGATGAATCAGCTCGTGGATTCTGCTTGCATGTTAGGGCTCCTGCGCTGCAGCATTATAAACTGCTTGTTAACTTGAAGCTTCTGGTGGGAAGACCATACCTGTTAGAGGCGTGAAGCAGGCTGAGACAGCTTATTGCCTTGATTTTGGAGAGCAAGAAACCAGGCAAGTTGGAGCAGCTCTGCTACAGCATTCATTTCTCCATGAGAAATGGGAAAAATCTGCACCCTGGCTCACGCTGGTTGTATTCTGATAGCACATCCACAGCTAATTTCTGGGATTTTCCTGTTCGTTCTCCTTCCACCACGAGCTGGACAAGCGATGTACTCACCGACAGACCGTTCCCATTCTATCCTTACCCACTAGTCTGACTCTTTGTGCAAATAACGCATCAGACTTCCCAAGTAGTTCTTCATGTCACAACAGTGTCAGAAGCACTGTGAGTGACTAACCAGGCTCCCAGAAGCCATTTTTCCTTCTTCAGCAGCACATGACAGTCCCATCTCAGCTAAGACTATTGTAGAAAACTACGCAGCCCAAAGGTCAAACAATGCTCTTCTGAGGTTTCATTACCACTTGTTTCCTGTAAGACATTTCCTTCAATTTCAGGCTTTCCCTCCTCGTTTTCCAACCACAGGCTGCTCCCTTCTTCCAGAATCTGCTCCTGCCCCAGCATATCTTTTCATAGGAAAACAAAACAGACGCCCAAACCAGGTTGTTGGTTTTTTCATCTGCAGAGCTTCTCACTGTCTACAGGTACCCTTTACGTTATTGTAGGAGAGCATTCATGCTTTGGTGGAGTGCTGAAGTTGCAGGAGGAGCAGCATCCTGCACTGCTGTGAGACATCGGCCCAGCGCTTTGGAGCAACCAAAGCTCTGACCTTGCAGGAATCTGCCTGTTCACTGGGCCTGAGATGTACTGAGAAGGAACTTGAGGAGTTTCATTCAGCATCACGTGGATACCCGTGCAGTGTCCGTTCTAGCAGTTTTGGTGAAAGCTGGCAAAGGGCTAGCTTGGTGGAAGCAAACTGTAACTTGTGCTTTCTTCTCTGCCAGTTCCTTTGGGGTCTTGAAAGGCAGTGTGTACTTTGCTGAATGATAGGAGCAGGCCTGGTGCTGGCATATGCTGATCCATCGAATCAGACCAATAATCAGCTTTCCCACATCAATTCTGATGTATATGAAATTCAGACACAGGGCTCCATAAAGCTCTTATTTATGTACATGGTTCACAGATCTTGCTGATGATTTAGGGATCTCCCAGTCATCTTATCTGCAATAAAGGCTGCTTTGCAGACTTGAACACTAAAGTTAGAAGGCTACTGATCTCCTAAAAGAGCCAGCCTTTGACCTTGAATGTTCTTGCTGTTGTTAAATGCTTGTGCAGGTTTCCTGAGGAGCACAGAGAGCCAGTGTTGCAGTACGACTGCTTCTAAATGTGACTATAAAAACCAGTGGCATTTGAGGCTTTCCTGTTTGTTTTCTCTCCGTGGCTTGTAGATCAAATATGTCCAAGCTTGCAAGTGAAAGAAAGGATGTTCTATTGCTACATTCAGAAGCTCACTCACTTGGTAAAGATACCCAAAGGTAAAGCTTCTACAACTGAAGCTTTGCTGGTTAGCTTTACTGATAGAGGAACCAAAGTAGATATTACTCCTTCTGTCATGGCTGTGCTTATTCTGCAGAGATGATAAAAGAGCTCAAGTCTTGTCTGTGTCATTTAGTTCTGCAGGATTGTCTACAAATACACAATGGGAAGCAAGAGGAGGTTTTTTTGAAAACTGTGCCTGCTGTACTGTTGAAGTTCTTATGCAATACCAGTGCAGCACTGCTGCTGGGAATACAGCGCCACTAGTTACCCTCAGCCTACACAAGGCAAGCTAAACCAGTGAAATTTGTGTTTTTGTGCTGTCACGCTATCTATAGTAGGGGTTTCTGTGGTCAGGGCTTTTTTTAGCTGCATGTTGTCATGCCGCTGTCTGATACAGTCATGCTGGCAGCACTCTGAAGTGCAACCACATTTCTGACTGCACATCTGCTTTGTAGCTCACCTGTTCCAGAGAGGTGCTATCTGCCCCTTCTTACAGGAGACACATCTTTCCTGACTGTCCCGAGAGCACCAGAGCCATTTAATTTGGGGAGAGGAAAAATCAAAATAGGATACTGCATGATAATCAGAAAATTCAGTCCTGCAATGCAGCATTATGGAAGGGGAAAAAAAAAAAGGCAGCGAGAGAGAGAGTGAGAAAAACAGAGCAGTTTGTCTCCAGCGCCATGTAGGGGAATTCAGAGCAGGAGAACTGTGTATTTGGGTCAGCTCAGTCCTAAAGGAGAATTTTTGTGCAGTCTTTTCAGCCCGTTTTCAGACACGGTTGTCAAAGATGCCAAACCTTAAAGGGATGAATATTAGAAAGAAATAATCATCTAATTGTAAACTGCCTGTTGTGTTGCTGCTGCTAAAACCAGCATCGACGTTCCCTAGAGCTCCTTTGAACGAGTTCAGGCCTTACCTCAGCCTGATCCCCAGCTCCCTGCATTCCGGAAAAGTCTTTCTTGCTGATTTCTGCAGGCTTTGGACCAGATCCAGATGTTGTTTTCAGACCGCTGTCCCTCTGTAGAGTGGTGCTTGGCTGGCATGCAGGGCACGTCTTCGGCACGGCATTGTGCATGGTCTGAAGGAAATACAAGCAGCTCAGGAAGGACAGCGATGATGCTGAGAGAAGTATCACACTGTGGGAACATGTTAGTAGGAAAGATGCTTAGCATGAAGTGATCTTCTGGCACATTCTCTGTGTGAAGTGAGAAGTGCATCAAACGCTCATTCCCTCAGATTTCTTCATGCAATCCCTGCTCCACTCCAGTAATTTCTGCATTGATGCTTTTGCTTCTCTTTGTCCCAGGCTTTTCAGAATGCCCTCCAGTGCCGGTGTCAGTTCAGCTTGGATTAGTCTCTTCTCTTCCAGATCTGTCTTCAGGGCTTTTTTTTTTTTTTTTTTTTTCTCCCTAAACTAAGAGGTAGTTCTCTCCAGAGAGCAAAGTCTTTCCCTTGTCGCCTCACTAACTCTGTAATTACCACTTTTTATAGCAAGCCTGAGGCAGGGTCCCCCACAAAACCCTTTCTCAGGAATACCTGCATTCAAAAGAAACAAACACAAAATTTTACAGGAGAAATAATCAAAGCTTTATTCAATTGTGTGAGGGTATTGAAGAGCAAATTGATGGTTGCACAATGTTGAATTTCCAATCTGTGTGTTGCTGTACAGCAGTTTAGCAGTCTAGCCCATGTATACGTGTGTCTGTGTTCATGTACCGGTGTGTTTGAAGTGGTTTCCCTCCTTGGAAGGAGGGTGGTTTTCCCCTTTTAAGACTAAGGGATAGGAACAGATGTTGGAGAAAATCTCTCTGATGTCCAGATTATGAGCTCCTAAACCAGACGGATTTTTGAAGAGGCTTGGAAGGTGCTATAGCGTTTTAATGTGCCAATTAAAAGTTGTTGCAGCTAAATTTCATTCGTTTACAGAAAATCCCAGTAGGGGTGTAGCAGAAGTCCTTGTGCTCCCCTGCTCAGAAACCGCTCTAGTCAGTTTGAGCTTTTGGTGTAGCCTGTAGCTGTAGCTCTTCCTGAAGGTTTCACGGAGATGCCACCAAAGGAATCACTTGGGTTTAAAACAGCCTGGGACGTGTCCTTAGCCCAGGGATTTCTTCCTTCTCTTTACGGCCACCGGGGCTGAGGGGCTGCACGGCGCTTTGCCGCAAAGTGAGCACGAAGCAGATGTGAAGCATTCCTGGAGACTCCGGCAGTGGAGTTAGGGGTAATGCATGTGTGTGAACCGCTTGTGATTAATATCAAGTGGGCCTTTTTTTTAGCAAGAAGCTGTCATCTTCAAAGTCCCCTCCCCCCTTCATCCTGCTCATTAATTTTAATTTTTTTTTCAGTCTTCCTGTTAAAAATGAATTCTTAATGAGTGCTTCTGCTGTTTAAAATGCCTCAAATTCCCTCCGTAATGATGCCTCTCCATCAAACTGCAAACACATTCTTCGTAAACAAAAAACAAGACCTTGTGGCATGCAATTTACATACCTTCTGTGGCATCTTTTAATTTATAGTATTGAAATTTATTTTTAATTTCTTTCGATCTATTTAATTCTGGTTATGCTGAGTGAACACATGATGTTGATGGTTAGTTGTCACTTATTTTTTACTTGGTCTCTGTTGAAAAAACTGCTCCACTAAAAGCAGCGTTTGCAGGGCCTCTTTCTGAAGTTTGCATAAAGTTTGACTTGTTAGGAGCAAATATTTCTTTTTAGCACCCGTGTTTCACTACAGTTTGGAGCTTTGGGAAAGTATTGTAATGATTGCTTGCAGCATTTTAAAGATCTGTTCCTGCTCTTGGACAGGAGTTCTAATGCCACTGACATGGGCAGGAGCAAAATAATTAGCCAGTAAGTTCAGCTCCAATTGGCATCAGAGGAAACTTTGCAGCAGTCGTCTTTTTCTATCAGCCCGTACAAAGAAAAATTAATCTCTCTGTAGTAAATTGTTGGTGTCTTTGGTTTTGACATGATAACCATGAGCTGCAGAGCAGGAGCAGAAGGCAAAGCCTGGGATAAAAATCCAGCAGCATGTTGTGTACCTTTTTGTGCAAGTGGGCTTTATAGAAGATACAGAGGTGCTACAACAACTCCTAACAGCATTTGTGGCCTGGCACAGCCCTCTCACCACACAAGCTGGTAGTGAAAGAGATACTGGGCTAGGAAGTCTGTCTGCAGAGTCCTGTGCTCCCTCTCTTCCTATGTACATACGTACACGTCATCTTCAGCCAGAACAAATGGTTTCAACGTGGTCAGCTGTCTTTTGTTCTTGAGATAGAAGGGGAGCAACCTCTGAGGGAAGTGCACCTCTCTCAGTAAGGTCAGACCGGGGAATCAGTTTTTGGGTAGTTGCTTTTAAAAATCCTCTTCTCCAATACCAAATCATAGTGCTGTCGTAAATTGGCCATTTACCCTCAGATGTTCAAGGCTAACTAACCTTCTGAGATACCAACATAGCTGATAGCTGGGTGCATAAATACGTGGCGTTAAAAATTACCAGTCAATTGAATAAAGGCACTCCAAGCTTCTGACTTATGCTCTCTGCAGCCTTTGCCTCACTGCTTGCAGACCATGCAGGGAAACTTTGCCTGCCTTAATTTCAAGGCTCCTTAAAAACTAAAGTCTGGTTTTCTGAAAATGCTGCGCTTTTAGCTCGAGCTAGCATCTCACATGAAGGCATTAGACACTTTGCATGAGAAGGAGCTAATTTCTAAAGCGTTTTGCTTCTGCAGAGTCTACTACTCCATTTTGTTATGGCTAACTGTCTTTTACCTGACTTTATAGCCAGCAGACAGGAGATGTTTTGCCTTTTGGCACCAAGGGGTAAACCAAGTCCATTGGGGGGAGGAGAAGTGTCCGTGTTGTTAATAAAGAAGTGTGTTTACATCAAGAGAACTGTGATAGAAATGGAGACGATTCCTAATGGAGGCCAGACCATTATTCATGCAGCAGAGGAGGATGCAATTTCCAATCTGAAGCACTTTAGGAGCCTTCATCTGCCTTTTGCCCTGTACTGGCTGGCCTCTCATTTCCAGGAGTTATTTTGCCTCTGTCAGCACAAGTGTCATCTGCACCCACTGCTGTGCCAGGCTGTAACTCAGTGCAGCTGCTTACGTCTACCTGGGAGCCTTCCAGGCAGCACCCAGCTCCATGTCATGTGGCACCGAAATGCAGTTCTGCTGCTCCTCAGAGATTTTCCTTTCTGGTTTCCATCTTCATTTCAGTGATAAACTGCCTGGTGTTAGAGGTCTCTGTACAGCACATCTCCTCCTGGCTGGCAGTCAGTGAGATACAGATCAATGCACTGCTTTTCTTACAGTACACCTTCGGTAGTAATTAGGTAGGAAAGAGATACTCCTGGCTTTAAGTTGTGCAGGTGATGGAAGAAGTGTGAAATAAGAAACACCCTTTTAATCTCTGTTGTCTTTCCCACAGACCTAAATGCAAGGTCCCCTGAAGTATATTCCTCAGCAAATTTGGTGATGATGCTCATTTCAAATGCATTTGACAGTAGATTTATGTCCGCTTTCTGCTTACAATTTCCTGATCAAGATGCTAGTTTGTGAATTTACTAAGGTTTCTATGAAACCTCTTGTTTGTATTTCAGGGACTCTTTTGAAGTTAATGTTTCAGAAATATTTTATTAGCAAAACCGTTCATACTGGTTGCTGTTTTATATTCACTGTTCCTGCTTTAGGTCCCTTGTTATCTCAGTTACACAAGTTACCATTGTTATCCTTGTTATCATTGGCTGATGATAACTTTTGCAGCAGTCAAGGGAAGAGCTTGTCATGGTAAATAACGAGCAGTATATGCCCTTCTTCTCACCTAACTAGTGGCTTTGCACAGAAAATAATGCAGTCCCTCAGCCAACACGAAAACATCTTTGCCTGAGGGTCTTAGAAAGACCAGATAGCAGTGGGCACAGACTTTGTGAGCAAAGTGACCCATAGGTTCTGCACTGGCATTCACAGTGTTTGACTGCTTTATTCCTACATAATAAAAATGGTTACTCAAACATATCTCTTCACTGAAACTAAAGGTAAAAAGCAGGAGCTAGGAGCATGCACAAGCTTGGTGAAGATGGAAGGGCTGTTGCAGAGCACCTGATTGCAGCAGCACTATCCCATTCCTGCTTATGTCATTGAGAATCCACAGTCAATTCACTTTCCTGTAATGGTGGTAGGACCAGAGTTACAGACAGCAGACTAGGGCACATGTAAATGGAAAGTTGGAGGTGCCCTAACATGTTCAGGTTGTTGCCAAAGAACCAATGGCCCAGCTTGCTGACCTAAACGTCCAGGTGTAGCCTTGTTATTAATTGTTGATTTTGACTGTTCAACAGCCAACATTGAGTGAAATAATGACTGGAGGTGCAGAAGGAGCCTTGCGGTGTGAAGGAGGATGGAGGTCAGGAGGAAGGGCTGAAAGCTTTCCCTTGTAGTTCATGGGCTGCGCCACTGAGATGGAGCTACAGTCTTGCAGTCATGTGCTTTCTGGGGGCATTTGTCTTTGGTATGATGTCCTTAAAACTTCTGTTACTCTTCACTTTTATAGATTCATAATGTGCTAAATCAACTTGTGTTGTTTAAGGATATTCTGCTCAAGACAGAGAGGCTGAAAGTGGGAGAAAAGAAACAATCTCCAGATACTTTACTGGTAATCTAACTTAGCAGACAGCCAAAGCCCCCTGCAGTATCCCCACCAGGCAGGACCAGGGGCTCAGGCCCAGATCACTAAGCAGACAGCTACAGTGGTTTAAGGTATTTGCATCCTCCTATTGCTCGTTACTGTCCCCACTGCAGAAGTGGCAGAAGAGAACATGCACCAGATGTGTCCATTTACTATTACTTGTGGTTTACATTGCTATGCTGGGCAGGGCACAGGGGTTGCTGAGGTGCAGGCACAGGCGCAGGGCTCACTTGTGTTGATTGCGCTGCAGGAGAAAAGAGTGGGTACGTGGTAGCAAGCACTGTCAACAGACCAGTGAAGGTAAGAGGGAGGCGCTAGCTGCCTCACCCTCTTAACTCCTCAGTGGTAGCTGGTTTTGTGCAGGGAAATATTTCATAGTGGACTTCACTGTCTCTAGCACTGGTCACGTTCCCTATTGTACAGGTGAAGGCAAGCAGAGAGAAGCAAAGTGACTTTCTGAAAGTCAAACCCTAAACCTTTCTAGAGTCCTGGCTCTCAGGTCTAGATTTTAATCACCAGGCAGTGATTTATAAGGACAGACATGCTGGCCTCAGTGTGGAATGCGGTGGCAGGTGAGAATAATAGTTCTCTCGCAGATTACTTGAAATTTTGGAAGATTACCCATAGGATTTGTATAGATAAGTAAGCTAGCTTGAATAGGTATTGAAACATGAGCTTCCCTTGCAGCACCTCAGAACCAGCTCCGCATGTAAAACCTCTCATTCTGAACCAAGAATTTGGTTTTGTCATAAAATTTAATACCCTTTCAAATTCATGCTGAATAGAAAAAGACAGTCTTTAGTCTACTCCCTGGGCAGAGCAATTTGATAGTACTGATTTCTTCTAAAATTCACTTTCTTGTGTAGAGAAGGGACTAGACGTGTAGATGTGAGGGGAATGTGTTTTGTCCTTGAAAGTCTAGAGAGCAAAAAAACCTTCTTTGGAAAAATCCAGTCCCTGGAAGAAACCAAAGGCAAATTGAAGGGTGCAAGAACATAAACACTACCCGTTGCAAACGAGTGGCCTGCTAAGATAAATTTCCAAGCCTGATCTGGTCACGTTCCCAAATCCTAATAAGTGCAGCCATGTGACTGCAACTCCATCATGTGCCTGGGAGCGCAGAAGGCACACCAGGAGGTGCTAACCAGAGCAAGGTAAGGGTTAGGGCTGCAGCTGCAATTACAATCCCTAGTAAAACTCTGCCTGGTTTTGTGTCACAAGGTTATCGATCCTAAGGAGAGAGTAGGCTCTTCCCTGTAATGTGTTGTTGGGCTCAGCGAGAGTAAGTGCAAGCAGCACTCTTGGAGCAGAGCAGGTTTGGCTTTAATTTGGGTCACAGCCCTTCCTCACATTTATTTAACATGTTTTGCTCTATGTATTTTGAATAAATGGAGGGAAGTACATAGTTTGGCTTCTCCCAAAAGGCAGGAGAAGTCTCTGAGCACAGTCTGTGAAGCCTTCTCCTCCCGTATCTCTGTCATTAATAAAACCCATAGATGAAAGGTGGTGCAGCTTCTGCCTCTCTCTCTTCCCTGTGGGAGCTGCTTTTTCTGTGAGCTGAGGTCAGCCATTTGAAGAGTCCCCTGCACAGTCTAAACCTGCTTTCCCATTGATGCTCGCTGTTTTGGGGGGCTACAGAAGGCACATCTTTAGCAAGCAACATGGTTCTGCCTGTCCAAGGCTCTAATGCATACTTATAAGTCATTCTTATTAAAGCTAATCAGTTATAGGCACCGTCTGTCACCACCAGCAGCTGTTTGTCTCCTAAATGAGAATTCCCACACCTGAGCCTGCCCTCATTACTGTGACATCCCCACCGCACTGCCTCCCGCTCGCTTTCCTTCCTTCCTAAGCATCGTAGAGCTGGAAGCCAAAGCCAAAGATTCCTCTGGCCTGTAGGTATCGTGCACGCCACCCGACAATTCAGAGGGAAGCCTTACGGCCCAGCGGCTGGAGCAAATGTCCCCGAGACCGGCGGCGCTTGGGATGTGGCGCTGGCTGAGCAGCTGACTGCGTGGCCTTGGGCGAGTCACTTGACCTCGGCATGCCTCAGTTAACCCAGCTGGAAAATTGGGTAAAAAGCAGAAACCTCAGTGCTGTGTCTGAGCAGAGCTCTCCTGGGGAAAGACAGAAATGGCAGGAAGGTGGGTGTTCACTGCTTCAGGCTCATGAATTATGGCAAGTATTTGGGTGACGGTAAGTGCCAACTGGTGCAAATAGCTGGTGCCCAGGTGCACGTAGAAAATGGTGACAGAAATTGATGGCAGCACTCCCTGGGGAAAAACCTGCTCAGGTTTGGTCTCAGGCCGGGCACATGCCGTGTTCATGTGAGAGGTAGCAGACAGCTGTGACCAGGCTTCAGAGAATGGCTGCTGAGCTTGCGTGAGGAGGCCTTTTCTGGGGTATTCCTTAAAGATCTGAGCTTCTTTATTTGGGGCATCCCTGATTTTGCTGGAATATCGAGAAACTACGAGGTCAGTTGAGCAGAACTCAGCAGTCTGAATTCCGTAAGGGAGAAGGGGAAGGAATTAGATGTTACAAACATCAGAATGTAAAAGCAAATCTCAGGAAGCAAAGCAAGTAAAAAGAGGAAGTTTTAGCACCTGCGTCTGCTGTTTCTTTTGAAACATTCTCACCCATCTGGCCGGCTTGTGAGTTAGCTAGAGCTACATGGGACATAGTCTGGAGATGCACAGGTTGCTTTCAGACAGCTTCTCTTGTGGCCTGGCCTCAGACTCCGGATCAGGACCCCCACCAGGACTTCAGACCCGTGTCTCCAGGCTGCTGCTTTCCAGCCTACATCATCCCCTCCTGCAGGCTTCTCCCATCGATGTCCTGAGCCTCCCCTCAACTCTCACCATTCAGATTTTTCTGGTAAATTAACAGAGGGAGGTGTGATACCTAATCCAGAGGAAGAAAGTTGCACAGTCTGAAATTCAGGCATAAAGTACAGCCAGAAACGAAATTATTTAAATGGTGAAAAAGATTGATTTTACTCCTCTCAAATTCCACCATGCAGCCTCAGTGGCATTTTTCCCAGTTGCAGTCCAGGGGGAGTCCCATCAAGAGCAGACCCGTACGTGCTCCAAAGGAGCATTAATCATTGGCCAAGGGCGGCAGGACAGAGCTTGCAGCCATGGAGTATGTTTAGCATATATTGTCCTTGTCTTCGTTTTTTATCTGTCCAGTTTGGTTCACCTGCGTGTATTCACCAGCTTGTGCCATCCTCGCTCTCGCTCCTCCCCCCTCTTTTAACATTGCGACAAATGACATTGCTGGATTCAGAGGCAGGCGCTTTATCTTGGTGGCTGCCTGCCAGTTTATCTAATCCAGTGCTGACACGTGTGACTTGGGGCTGTGCAGGCGCTTGCCCCTGGGCCGTGCACCTGTCTGAGGTGCTCTGCCCAGCTCATTCTTCCTTTCCCCTGTTTGCCAGTGCTTCCTGCAGGCTGCCTGCTACAGCTAAAGGAAAGGAGGGCCAACGTTAGGAAGAGCTTGCAGAGAGGGAAGGGAAGGAGGAAGAGCAGGGAGCAGTAATAAATTACCACCAGTCATGACTGTGAGCCATCTGCAGAAATCCCCATGACAATACAGACACTGGGGATGTTGCTTGTAAGCAGTGCTGTTAACACCTTCTGCAGAGGAGAAGCTTTGTGAACACCCACTGATCCCAGAGAAGGCACCCCCTGGAAGCCAAGTTTGCAGCAGGCATTAATAATCCCATAGAACAATATTTGCCAGTTAGAAATAGCTGAGCTCTTTATCTCCAGAGCTCTCCTTGGGCAGCTGCACAGGGGCTGGCCTTCTGTATTTCTGGCAGACACTTACTAATCCGGTATCATTTCTATCGAAAATATGTAAACAGAATGAGACAGGGCAGATGACAGTCCTCAGAACTGATTTCTCTTCTGCTCCCTGGGTGGCTTCTCTTCCTTTCCTTCCCAGCCTCTTGTCTCTGCCCCAGAAATCCCAAACTCTTGTGGTTGTAGGCTACACGAGTGCTCAAAAGACTATGGGGCATTTTGGTAGGTGAAAGGTAACAGAGCCCAAAATACGGTGTAGGCAGCTCAGCTCGGCCCCATGCCTGCTGTTAGTGATGGATGGCAAACCTGGGCTGTCCCTGGAGGATCATGCGGTGGTGACTCCTGCTTGGAGACACAAGAATGTGAATTCTCTCTCAGAGGAGATTCCTCATAAATACTAAAGAAAAGGTAGCCAGACCTTTGCAGATAACACAGCTAGCAGGTGGAGGAGAAGAGGGTTGGTGGCTCGATTTATATCAGTGCACGTTTATCCAAACAGACTGACTTTCCAGGGAAAATGCATGCTATATAAAACACCTGACATCTGCTGAGTTTCAGGTGCCTGCCAAATTGTGCCCTGTCCCAGGTGTGCTTATTCCCTGTGAAGTTTGCGGCTGCCAGCACAGTGACAGCCTACTACAAGTGGAAGAGAAGGTAGTGATGATCAGTCCCTCTGATAGCCATTTTGGCTGAGTCAAATTGTGTTGCCATGCACTCAATCCCCTGCTTATCGCAGGATGCAGCTGTGTGCTACTGGAACTGGCTCTAATTGTGCTTGTGACTTTCTCCTGGAGGATTTTAATAAGCCCTGCAGAGTATATAGGTATTAGACAGTGTCTCTTTAAGCAGTTTGTAAACCCCCAGGAGCGTTCTTGATTTTTCTTGCAGGATCTGCCAGAAGCAACCGGAGGAGTTGTTCGTGCAGGTAGCGAGGCTTTGCTCATTTCCATCCAGCAGGCACTGTAATTTTGAATAGAGCTGTGGCCATGTGGCTTCTCCGTGTCCCTGACATTGCACCGAGAGCAAATACACAATCCCCTGGTGAGCCAGCAAGCCTGAACAGTGACTGCCTGTGCAGTGAAAACGTGCAGTTCCTCAAATGCAGTGACATTGTTCAGCAGGTGGACCTTGGGGGGGTACCACCCATAGCTCCTCCTGTGTCAGCCCCCCTGGGGCATGGCAGAGAACTGACCTTGTTCAGAGGGAGCACCTCTTTAAAAGCTCCTTATGTGTTTTAATTGAAATAAAAGAGCAAGCGATCAGGTCATAAAGGCCAGCTTTATTCCTAAAAGCAAATACTAGCAGCAGGTAGTAAAAAGAACTAGCTGTCTATTTCACAGCGTTGCAAGTAAGTAAATGCCACCATAATTCACTGGTATAAATATGAGCTCATCTGGGAGTTTTCTCTGCCAGTCCTCTCCCTCCAGCTCAGCTAGGGAGAACATTTACCTTTTGTTACCCATCCACTCACTGCATTGTCATCTGCTTCTGATTACAGAATCCTTTCTTTCCAATGATTACTTCTCTAGAAAAGCATCCGTGAAGAGAGCTAACATTGTCATTTAGGAGCTTCCCGTCAGTGGATGGAGAAAGATTTTTCTGTTCTTATGGAGAAAAGAGAAAGGCAAATATATATAATCATCTATACATCACTTAATAGAGCAGAAAACACTGCTGCTTTTGGTGAGTAAGGAATTCCTGAAGTGAGTGAACTTCTGGGAAAAACAGAAAAATGGATCTGCATAGGAGGTCTTCATCTGAGTTCCCAAATACTTTTAGAAATCGGAGTCCAAGTCCTGGCCTTCTGCTGACCATGGGCCTGTGAGGAGAGCACAGGTTCTGAGAAGCGATTAGGAAACGATCCGCCAGCATGAGCGGGAAATGAGTTAAATGATGGAGGCAGGAGCTTTAAAGGGAACGAAAACCACATCATGAAATTATACCAAGTAGTATAAGCCCGAAGCATGCAAAGTTTCTAGAGTTAGAGCGCCTTTTGGGTAGATGCTCCAGGCCAGGCAGCCCTGTCACACTGCCAGGAGCTGAGGGCAGGTGAGCCAGGGAAGAATCGCTCCGCAGTTGCTCCGCGTGTTGGTGCGTTTCCATAAGCAGGGGCCGGCTGCATCTCTTGGGGCACTCCAGGGCTGGCCAGGCCTTAGTTCCAAGGTCTGCCTCTGCTCCCTCCCCAGGCTCGATAAGGCTAGAGCTGTTTGGTTTTTGTGCTTACCTGCTTCAAAACAAAAGTGGGATGATAATGGGGCTTAGAAAAATAGGAATCATAGAATTATAATTGATATTTTTAAAAATTGATTTCATCAGCACTGACTTAACCAGAATTAAACCACAAGCCCAGACTCATAAGAGTGAACAAATCCTGCTTTTTCCTATATCATCGGCCAACTTGGGACTGATTGTGGGCATCTATCTGGTCATGCTTGCTCCTGCTCTGCTCAGGCCTGTGGGCGGTAAGGATGTCTCAGAGGATGCGCTGTTGCATCCCGTCCCATGTGCAGCACGAGTGAGCAGCACAGCTCGGAGGGTGGCAGGCGGCGAGTGAGGCGGGCGCAGCTTCCCTGGGGCGTCCCCGTTTGGAAGGGTGGCTGGCTCCGTGTTCGCTGGCGGTGGAAGAAACGGCCAGCACGTGTGCTCTTTGTCATTAGGAAAATGCCCTTTGGAGCAGGTGATCATTTAAAGAGCTCCTTTGTTTGATAAAACACATTTGGGGTTTGGTTGAGCGGAAAATGTATTCATTGCAGATTAGCTTTCAGTCGTAG
Source organism: Nettapus auritus (assembly GCA_011076525.1). Taxonomy (NCBI): domain Eukaryota; kingdom Metazoa; phylum Chordata; class Aves; order Anseriformes; family Anatidae; genus Nettapus; species Nettapus auritus. The sequence goes on from CM021769.1 coordinate 26,893,009, forward strand.
CTTTTTCTGAAGCTGTCAGAGTATGGGAGCTTGGCTTTTTGTATAAGGGCCATTCTCTGTGAGGGCTCGCTGGGAAAAAAATTAAATGTGTGATTTCCCATACGTGTTGTCTGAATGCACCGAGTGCTGAAGAACTCAGAGGGGTTGGTCAAGTCCCTGCTGGGCACTGGTACTGGTTGCACAGGGGCTGTATCCCAGGCAGACAACTGCACGATCCTCCTGTGCAACTCTGCCTGGGCACTTGGGCTTTGCCTTCATCCCCATCCCAGCACAGCCCCAGGGAACCACAGATGGAGCTCAGGTCATCCGCTGCTCCACCTCTCCTGAGCTTCTCCCTTCTCCTGTGGCACTGTCGGAGCACCCCGCTCTTGCTTGGGGTGTCGTGATTCTGGCAATGGGGCTGAACACCCTGTAAGTTGGGACACAAAGTTGATTTTTCTTTGGGCTGGGGCTGCGCTGGACGGTGTAACTGCAGCAGGTAACACGCTAATGCTGAAGGCTGATAGGTCACCAGAGCCTTTTCTCCTGCTTTCCATATTTTCCAAGCTTCTTGCTGTCATTCGTGTCTAGCAAAAGCCAGTACCACCAAGTTGGTAGTTGGTTACAGAGAGAAATATTCTGAAGTGCAGAGAGGAGAGCAATAGCTGTTCTTGTAACCTTTGGTTTGTTCTTGCTGCTTCTGCTAAGGGAATGGGAAAGCCCTTCAAAGGGACTGGTGGCACCACTCCGTGCTTCCCCATCCCCCTGATGCTCAAATGATGGATTGCTCCAGCTGCACATGCTCTCTCCTTCTCTCTCCGACGCCTTATTACATTATTAGCCCTGTTCTGGAGAGCAGCAGTCTTTAGGATCGTGCCTATAGGATGCACGTTGACTTGCTCATAAAACGGAAAGGATAGAAGGACTGGAAAGCGAGGGAGTGAGAACTGGGTCAGCCAGAAGCTTCCAAAAAGCTTAGCTTATTTGGAGAAGAAGAAGCCAGAATAACAAACCATAGGACAGTGAAATTGATTCCCCATTCCCTCTTCATCATACCCTCCTCCGGGTAAACCTGTTTCAGTTGATAGTGAATATTTCATGCGGTGCTGAGCGTTTTCCAAACTGTGGTGTCCTACTTTTTCCACCTCCAGCCCCAAAGGAATGTTTTTACATCATGGAGCTTTATTTTTGGGAAGGGGAGGAGGGAGCGGAGGCTGCAGACTTGTGAAGAGCCAGCAAGAAAGAGTGGCTCAGAAAACAGCTCGGCGCCGATGTCTCGGCTGGGAATCTCACCTCCGCTCCGGTGCCCCCTCCGGCAGAGGGTCAGCTCCCGAGGGGCTGGGGTATGGGTCCAGTCCGAATAAAATAACCCTACAAGTGGCACCCCGTGTGTTCCCGTGCCTGCTGTCGGTGCGGTGCCACAGTCACGGCTGCTGAGTTAGCTGACGAGCAGCAGCCGTTGGTCCTGCCAGCCCTGCAGGGCCCGCACAGCTCCAGGAGGGGAGGGCGGTGTCTGTTCTGCTCCATGCACCAGCAACTGCCCGCCTTCAAGGCCAGCATCCCTTCAGCACCCCCCCGACCCCCCGCCACCTCCCCTCCATGTAAAGAGTTTGCAGCCTTGCTAGCAAGTGTCTGAAAGCTTTGAGGACCTGCTTTGGTAAACACCAGAGTCAGTCCCAGTCCTCTGAGTTGCTTGCAGAAGGCTTTAGGTTGGGCACTGTGACCTGTAAAGAACCCCCTTAAATCCTGCTGGGTATGTAAGAAGCGGGGCAGGGAGCACTGTCATTCCACCCGCGTTTTACTTTGGAAATCAGCCTTTTAAAAGTTTCCACGCGTGTTCTTGTGAGGCTGGCAGAAGGGCTCTGGCTGAAGGGCTCAGTTCGGTGCCGTCCCCACCTAGCAAAGCTCTGCAGGACATTTGGCATCCCGGTCCCTGCGTGGGCTTGCATTTCACAGGTGCTTCTTCTGTGTGATGGGCTGGGCAACTGCAAGCCCTGGAAAAGTCCCAGGCCTCACTACACTTACTGCTATTAGCCTCCTGGAAACACGCTTTATCGGACCAGCTGAATTAGCATCCGCTGTAACCAAGATAGCAGCGCAGCACTTCAGAGGCTGACTCACCCTGTTACGCACTGCAAAGCCCAGCACTTGTGCTGTACGACTGCCTAGACAGCCCCTGGTCTTCTGCCGTGCTGCAGTTGCCCTCCGTGCTCGCTGCCCGTTACGAAGGGGCACAAACTGGCAGAGCTCCTTCCTCAGCCCACTGGGCTGCAGCTCCAGATCCTCCCCTGCACTGGCGTCGCTGCAGCGGTGGCTGCGTGGCTCGTGAGTGCAGCAAGCTGTGTTCTTGCCCCCTGAAGGACATGGGGCAGGAGTGAAGCACGGAGCTGCTCAGTCAGTGGTTCGGGTGCAAAAGGGACGACGAAGGTGAGGGCCCACCCCTCTTTCCTGATCCTTCTTGCAGAAAGGGAAGGGGAGAGGGCAGATGCTCCGTGGTGTGGCTGAGTGCGTTTGCGGTGGAGGCATGAGAGTGGTGGAATATCCCCAAAGCGTGCTCCACCTCCAGCGTTACAAAACAGCAGTTCAGCAGGGGACACAGAAGCACTTAGGGAGACTGCAGCTGAAACTAAGTGAACCTTTCAGTGTACTTATCACAGCAATCGCAGTCCCTGCTTCAAGGAGAAACAATAACAAATAAATAAATAAACCCTGTAAAAGGAGCGGGTATCCATACAGAGCATTGGATGGAATAAAAAGTGACGAACAAAATCACAAGCTCCGGCTTTAGAAACTGCTGTTAAAAATAAACCATCCCTCAGTGCTGCAGTGCTGCCGGTACCTCCCTGCTGCGAGCAGGAGACCCGGAGCACTGCCTCGCCATATGATCCCCGCGCGTGGTGTGGAGTCGAGCAGCTCTCTGTTGTCATGACAAAGATTCCCTGCTTTTCAGCATGAAGCTCGCTCTGCTATTACCGGTCTACCTGTAATGCTGCCTGCCCTCCCTCCCAGCATACAGGCACGGTGTTTTGCTGTGCTGTGGCTGCATGCTTCTGGCCCGCACAGGGACAGATGCTGCTGTCGCGGTGCCACTTTGGAGCCAGGGCAGTGGAGGAGCACGCCGGAGCCAAGCACAGGCAGTGCTCGGCCGTGGCAGCGTGCTTTCAGCATGCGCTTTGCTCCCTCAGACATAGCACAGATTTTGCCCCGTGCCACTTAGTGCTCTGGAGGCCATGAGTCAAGTTACGATGACATTTGGCGTTGGAAATGCCATCTTCCCTCTGTGTTTGGCAGAGGGTGCATCTTCCCAGGTATTAGGCTAATGTCACTGTCCTAGCGTACCAGGTGCTCTATATGTGGTTAAAAACAAAGCAAGGGGCCAGCACTGACCTGAGGCGATTACAGTCTAAACAGGCAATGCATGCAAAAGGGCAGAGAACTGTGAGAACAATCAAATGTCTGATTTTCTCCATCCTCTACGTAAGGCAGAGATAAATTGGCCCATCCAGGGCAAAAAAAAAGCTATCAAAAGAGTTGGAAAGCAAAGCCAGACTTCCTGAGTCCCGTATCAGCACCTTAACCTCACGCCCTCCGCGGTGCTCCCTGGGCAGAGCAACCCGCTGCTGGTGCCGTGCCTGCTGGAAGGGTTTTGCCAGACCCAGGAGAGCTGCCAGAAGGGAAGCATCCTTCTGCTTCAGGGTGTTCCTGAGGGAGGAGTGGTCAGCATCGCACATAGCTCCCATTGGTACCTGAATTCCCAGGGGGAAACAAATATCAACTAGGAGCAGTATTTGCAGAATGCTTTTTTAGTGTTTCTCAGTGATGATTTGTCACAAAAATTGTAACAATAGCACTTCTGGGGGAAAAAAAAATCATTTTAGAAGAAAAGACAGCCTGCTAGCATGTGCTTGAGGGTCCTGGAGTCACTGCCCTCATGATGTGACTGCTCTGGAGGAAAAAAACTGGTTGGAAAGGGCAAAGGAACAAAGCAGAAGGATGGGGGTTGTTCCCCAAAAGACCACCTTGTGCCTGCCCGTTTCCAGAGCAGCTCTGTGGGAGCTTTTTTTACCTGGAGAGGAAGGAAGACAGGCAAACATGAGTTACCACCAAATAACCACTGAATCCTCTCTCGCTGGGTTTGAGTGGAGCTGCTGTATGGCAAAGCCCGGTGCGAAGGCGGGAGAAGCACCCGGGCGCATCAGAGCCGCCCCGAGGGTCTTTGGAAAGCGGTCAGGTCTCTTCATTTCTCTCTGGATTCTCTCTGTCCTGCAGGACAAAATACCCTCGTTGTAAGGGTCGTCTGTGTCACTGTGGGGTTTGTTGCTGCTGTTTGTGCCCGGTCAGTGTTGCAGAGGGGCTGGGAGCTCTGACAGCACTGCATCTGCTTTGTGCCACCAGGTTGTGTGGAACGCCCTCATTTCTCTGTTGATTAGCTGCAAACTGGGGACGTGCCTCACATTTCGGAGATGCTCGGCAGTGCTGTCCGATCTGCTGACTGATCTTTGCTTTGGAAAAGCCATTACTGGAAGAGGCCTTCCCTTTTGGTATTGCACACTGCGTTTTGCCAAGCAGCTGCATTATCTGTAGCTTGAAGGGCACAGCCTGCTTTCCCAGTCTTTCTGCTGCGTTAGAGAGCGTGCAGAGATAAAGGTGCCTGTCTCCAAGGGGAGGCTGGAATAGCCTCGCAAATGCTCTGACTTCTCTTTGCTTCCCATAGTTTTGTACGCCGGGGACTTTAAGAAAACAGCAGTTGTGCTTCACCCAGCAGCCAGGCACTTCCATGCATCCATGCTGTACCTGGGGGGAAACTAGCGCAGTCTTTGGGCTTTTGCATGGCAGGTTGCTCCCAGGCACGCACTCTGCCAGAACATCCCTGTACCTGAGAGCCAGCCGCAGCCACTGCGAGGACTGCAGTGCAAGCCTCTGTCACATTTTTTAAGGTCAGAACCTACATTCCCATGTCGCAGCACACACACAAAAAGGATGTTTCCCTTTAAAAGCAGTCGGGGAAGGGAGAAAAGCTTTGCGTAGCGAGGAGGAGACAACATCCCCAGTCTTTAGGCGTCTGCAACAGTGGCGGTGGCCGCATCCCGAGTGATGAGCGAGCAGATGGGCTGCACGTGGGGAGCCCAGCTCCAGCCCCGCTGCAGTGGGGATGCCCCGGGGAGAGGTGGCTGCTCCGGCACCGCAGGGCTCTGGGGGCGGCTGGGAGGGAGCTGCCGGCACAGGAGGCAGCAGCTCTTAATGGTGCTGATGTCTTCATCGGCAGCCTGTGTCGGTGGCTTCGGCGAGGACTTACCTCGCGTCCTCATCCTGTTCCAGTGAACAAAGGAGTTGAGAAACATTGCCTGACACCTTGGCTTTAGGTGGGCTTGGGGCTGGAAGAAGCAACTCTATTTAAAGAGGTGTCACAAGGGGAGAATAAAAAGGGAATTCTCCAGCCCTGGGTAAAAGTAAAATAGAAATCCTTTTTTAACCCCTTGCCTGACTCATTCTGCTGGTTTAGGACCGCTGCTGCAAAATCCAGGTGGTGTTTTGAGCAGAGTGGGGGCATTACAAGAAAGGCACCCTGGTTTTATGTAGCGGAAGGGCAATTGTACAATAAACTGTTGGGCAGCGGCCGAGGCATAAAGCCTCACATTGCTCAGTGACGTGGTCTGTGTGTCTGCTGGGTCCCTGTGTGTTGGAGGAGGAAAGTTTGTGTAGGACTTGGAGACAGCCAGGGGCCAGGAAAAGCAGCATGCAGTGGGGGCAACAGAACCAGAGTGTTTATAATAAAGTCCTTCTGCCAAACAGGGCTTCTGGTGAAATGCACACTCACCCATGAAGGCAATCGCCTCAGGTCATCTGAAAAGCCTTTCGGTTGAATACACAGCATGAGGGAGAAAAAATTATGCTGGGTGAGCTGCTCCTGGCCTAAATTTGAAAATCGAACTTGTTAATTCATGTAAGCCCTCTGTGGCTTCGTACAGCCCTGCCTCATCGCTGAGGTCCTGGGCTCTTGGGGAGCATCGGCCGCTTCTCCCAGGAGAGAGGAGCCCGCGGGGCGGTGCAGTAAGGCAGGGGTCTGGGCCTGAAGGAGATCAACAGCAGAGCGATCCCAGTGGGGAGCTCAACAGAGGTGCTGGCTCCCACCGGAGGCCAGCTTAGAAGTGGCCAAAATACACACACTTGCCATGGGAGGGGACGAGGAGGAGCCATTCTGGTTCGGATCAAGGAAAGGACACAGCAATGTGCCACAAATTCCCTTTCCCTCTGCAAGGAGTGTTGTCGTGCTTGAAAATATTCAGACTATTTTCAAGGGAGGGCTGTTTGCTCTGTTTTTTCCTCTTTTGCTCATTTTCAGTTTCTTGTTTAAAGAACTGCTTCGTATTTCCCTAATGAGCATGTATCAGCGCCGTGTGCTGTTTGTGTTTTCCTGAAGTGAAGCTTCTGCTCGTGTTTGAAGCTGGAACTGACAGTCAGGCCTTCAGTAGGTAGGCAGCCTTCCCCTCTCCTGTGGGCTTTAAGTGACTGATCATCTGCAGATCATGAGCAAGATAAGGGATCAGAGAGACACAACAGTGCTTCAGGGACCTTGGGATGCCTGGAGAGTGCTAAATTACATGCTGTGGAGACGTCTCGGCTTTCTCAAACAGGTCACTTCCCACAGAGGGGACAGGGACAGCAGTGTCTGGCTCCTTGGGTAAATGAAGAGTTGTCCAAAGGAATCTCACCACGAGCAGCCCTGCAAGATGGGTGTTGAACATGTCAGAAGTAAAAGCTGTCCCCACTACTTGCTTGGCCACCAGGAACATCCACATTGGCCACCACGAGCTTTCAGACTGTTTCTTTGATATTTGTTTGCTAGAAGCTACAAGGCAATGTTTTCTTCACCTTCTTAAATTACTTCAGTGTCTTTCTATAGCTTATGAGTAGACCCTGGACTATGTAACAGAGGTGGAGACTAAAGCAAGCACTTTAAGCACTGTTGAAATGGAAGTCAGAGATTTTCTCCAAGTTCACATCCACAGCCACCATGATGGGAACACAGGAAGGGTCTGGAGGAAAAATCACATCTGCCTCAGAAAAAAAAGTAGCATGAACGAGAAAATGTTAATGGTTTAGAAACATACAGAAGCATAACAATGCAAAAACAGAAGTCAGGAAAAGGCCCTCGCAATCCCTAGGACTTCAGAGTGTGATTGAGTGGCTTCTGTGGTGGCATAAGGAAGCCACTCCAAAGCAAAAAGCAGGCGCCAGTCTGGGCGTGTAACTTTACCCTGCCCTAAATACAGGAACACGTTGGCAGCAGAGTGATACCAAAGGGAACAACAGAACTCTGGGTAACCCTCTAGCTGTCCACATGGGATGGAGTAAGAGCAAGGGCAGGGAAAATCACCTCCACTGTGTCTTAATGGTTACATAGATCTCTGCAGAGAAAAGGTCTCCAAAAATCACCGTGGTTCCTTGTCACCTGCTATTTCATCCCTTCTCACTGAATGGCACCCAGCAGTAATTTTAGGACCCTTAGAAAGAAGAAGACCATCTTCACGTTACTGTGTTCCTCTGGCAAGTGAAACGTGAGACAGTTTGGGGCAAATGTCCACTGAGCTTTCCTGAGTGCCCTGTGAGGATGCTTTGCAGAAGCCCTTAGTTCACAGAGCAAATGGACGAGCGCTGCCCTGCTGTCCTGTGGTGTTTAGCAACAAAGTGCAGAAGGCCAGTTCTTCACCTGGAGCGCTCTGAGGAGGGACTGTGAATAGGGATTGCTGCTGCACTGGTGCGGGAGTCAGCTTAAGGGTAGGACACAGTGCACAAATGAAATTTCTGAGCCCCATTTAAATCCCTGTTATGCAGCGGTGTGATACAGCATAATCCCCGCCCTCATAATAATGTAATGATCAGCTACCCCTAAATACCTTGAGGTTTTGCATCCAGGTTCACGAGGTTGTGCTTGGTACACAGACAGCATCTCTGCAGTACTTTACTGTAAGTCAGGACTCAACACGTGAGCCAAGCAGCATGGGCACCATCTCCTCCTGTCTGAGGTTACGGCTGCGTTTCCTCAGCGTGGCATCTGCCTCAGCAGGATTTTGGTGGAGGTTTTTGTCTGCCCCATGGTTGAGTGGGAGGCAGCAGAGGGTTTTCATGGAGGGAAAGGCTTTCTCGATTGGAAAGAAGGGAGCTAATTATGTCTCCTATAAAGAGGTGTAATTGGTTTTCTTTTCTGTTGAGTGAGGATGACACGAACAGCATCCCTCGCCTTTTCATTCCAAAACTGTGTTGCGACCATATTGCTGAGTCTTGGAAAACTCCCCAATTCACAGGTTGTTTTTTGCATGTTCCAAACATCTGGGAACAAGGTTCAGCTGACTGATGAATGTGTACTCTGGCAGAAAATGCTGAGAAGTTGGGGGGTAGGTGGGTAGATGTAGCCCAGCTGTCCATTTCTTACATTGCTGGTGTCAAATTTAGCCTGCTATTTTCTTACAAATTGTTGGAGAGCACTTTTTAATCTGCACGTGTAAGTGTTATTATTGTAAGTACTTGGCAAATGCAAGGGGTTTTCGATCAGCTTCTGAAAGTGGGATGCTGCTCTCTGTGCTGAAGCATCCCCATGCACATGGGCCTAAAATGGTGTGATTTAAGTGAACCTCGATTTTCAAATTTTCTTCTGTTTTTATAATGATTGCTGTGCCACTTTCCAGAATAGCTAGAGTAAGCATGTTCAGCCAGGTCTGTTCTTTTCAGAGATTTAAGCTCATTTGCTTATCATTTGGACTTTCCTATAGCTTCCTCCATGTAATTGTTTAGTCATTAGCACTTTCTTTAGCGATGCATTATCCCTGACATAACAAAGTATTGCATCCTGTCTTTGCTCTTTATCTGAAGCCAGATATCTTTGAACTCTGTATTAGATGTGTTGTGTAAGGCAGATACGAAGGAATAGGAGGAGACTTAAGTAAGCACCGACACTTAAAGACAACCGTTCTGAAGACGCAGGATCCACAACAACTCTCTTGAGTTCAAATGACTTTGTTTCTTTGCTCTTCCTGGTCTCGGTGCAGTAATGCTGTGCTGATGGGTGCATCTGCATTGCAGTATACTGCTGGGCATAAAAACGTAGTTGACCAGGGAATTCAAGGGAGAAATTTTCTACACTGCAGAGGTGGCTGTCACTAGGTGGTAAAGATCATCTGTTTTAGGATAGGGAACGTCTTCAGCTCAGGTTTAGTCTGGTAAAGCTAAAGAGTTTAGTGTCATGGCTCAGAAGGGCTCAGAAATACTGCAGTATTTCTGGGAAGTAATGTTTCAGACTTACCTTCATAAATAGCAAGGCAGACTTCACATTGCAAGACCCATCTCTAGAGACACAGAACTAAAAGATGAAGTTTGCCATTCATTGCTGCCTAACTCTGGCCTCATTTAGTAACAGGAGTCCCACAGACCTTGATATAAAGAGGTAGGCCAAAGCTAAGTGCTCCTGGAATTCCAACCACGCTGAATAATGCATTGGAAAGTATAATGAAAATGTGGAAAAGAACGTATTTGACTCCAGAGAATATGCTTGAAAACTTTATAGGTATTTCCTATCGCTTTTCTTCTGTATTCTCAATCCATTTTTAATAGTCTGTGTCTAATTGTATCAAACCAGGAAGAACAGCATTCTTTTTTCTGAAGGTGACAACTTTTTGTAATTTTCATGGAGGAGAGCTTCCTGAAGAGCTAGGCTGGGGCCTGAAAGGCTTGTAGGTGTCATGCTCAGCTTAGTCTCAGAAGGACCTCAAGGAGGCTCACCAGCGTGCACCCAGAAAGCCGTTGTCTCGGGGACGTGTCGCCAGGAATGTGAGACAGTCAAAGTACATTCAGATGCCCACCTGCCCCTTCCCCACAAGCACAGCACTGTACCCGGACAGCTGTGAGCTACCTCCCAAGTCACGCTGTTAAGGTTTTGCATCAAGATTTTTTTGGTTCCAGACTAGTCCATGGCTGTTTGTAAGCCATAGGTATAACCTGGAGGTGGGGTACGCCTTCTGTGGTTTGGTGCTGAGTTCCTTTGACTAGCAAGAAAGGATTTCTGCCTTGGTGAGCTTGGGCACATTCAGTAAAGGTCCAAGACATGAACAGTCTTTTAGAGCTGATTGTGAGCAGTTTTGTTTTAGGTTTGGCAGGGGGTTGTAGGGGATGAGGGACAACTTCATTCTTTGACTTAATGTCCACTAGAGTTAGTTTGACTGGACCCTGTTGTAAGGATGTACCCAAAGATGTCTGAGATCTGATTTGAACCTCTAGAAAGTTTGGACAATGTGGAGAAGGAGTGACTTTGTTTCTCCTCATCACCTGTTCGGAGATGCTCAAGAGCCTTTCCTTACAGTGGTGTTTGCAAACCTCCCTTGCCAAGAGGTTTCTTGATCCCGATTTTGATGTAGATTGGCTGCAAGATGTCATCAGCACCTCCAGCAATAAGGGGCTGATGTGTGATAGGAAGGATAGGAGAAGAGCAGAGATAAAATAGCTGAGAAACAAAATGTTCCTTCATTGCTGTCTTTGATCTCCTAACTCCCAGCTGTGAGAGATCCTGGATGCTGATGGCAGCAATCGACTAATTTTCTGCAGCTTCTGTTGCTTGTACAAAACAGAGCAAGACATTGTCTTCTCTGAGGGGAGTACAAGTGTTGCCATAATGTCTTCTGATGCAGGCTGAACCTGAGGAGAGACAGGGAATAAGCACGGGCAGCCTCAAGACTGAGGCAAAATGTACAATTTTATTTCTCCGTCTCCTCTCTGCCTCTTGCTTTGTACTACAATTTCTGCCTCATTAGCTGTCCTTTTTGCAGATTGAAACCCAATAGCAAGCTCCCAGCCTCTGCTCCTGTCTCTGCTGCCTCCTTGATGTCAAAGGAAGAAGCAGAAGCAGCAGGCAGAAAGCTGTTGCATCGGGGCTGGTGTCATCTGGAAAGCTTGTGTCACTCTCAGCACTGAGGCGTGGCGGTTGAAGGAAGGGGAGAGTTTTGCAGCATCCATCGAACTGTCCACCAGGAGTTCCCTCCTGACCTGGGAATGGGACTGAGTCCATGAAGATCATGTTGTTCTGTGGGTCACCAAAGCTGTGAGTAATAGGTTTTGAGCCCTTCTGCCCCTCTCTAGGTTCAGACAGCACAGATATGAAGATATTTTGAGGTCACTGCTGATTTCCCATGCTGTTCAGGCCTGTCTTGCAAGATAAAAAATGACACGTTTGTGGTTTAGGTGGGTCTGCATTAGAAAGTTATAATCCCATATGTATATGAGTGGGAAGGGATTTTTGGAAGTTAAGTGCATGTTCTTGCAGAAATACATCCATTTTTTGAGGCCTTAGCACCTAGAAAATCAACCACATTTGTTGGGAGGAACCCATATCAAACATCAAATATTGAGAAGTCTGCCCCAGGGTTATGCATACTGAATGCCTCTCCAGTGTTATCATCCAGATTCATATTCCACACCTCTCTCACTCCAGAAAAGTGCATGGATAGGAGACTGATTGATCCTAGGAAGAACCTGGAATGGGATCTTGCTTACTGTTTCTCTTTCCCGCCAACCTACACCAAGGAAATGCAGAGAATGCATAGGCAGAGACCACAGTGGAGACAGTGTCCAAACAAGCGCCTTCCTCAGTGTTCAGAGTGCTTATTTTAGGATAAAGCAGACTAATTCCAACACCTTAAATAAATAGCTCTTGGGATCAGCAAATCTAAGCCAGGATGGATGGACAGAAGTGGTGATGCAGAGCCGGCGCAGGTCAGGCTGGGGCTGTTCTCGCTGCAGTGTGACACAAGCTGCTGCAGACCTGCTGGCCAAGAAGAGCGGGGCTGAAGGGTTGCTCGGCCTCCCTGAGCACAGAGCTGCTGGCGCCACAGTTTGGCAGAAAGATGGCTGTCGTCTCCTCTGTCTGCCGCTGCCAGGCCGCCCCTCAAGGCTCCCTCATTACTGCAAAGTGAAGTGCAAACATGAACTTTGTGGGGCTGTGCTGCCCTTGGCATTTTCGCGGTTCCTGGATGAGATCCATGCTGCCGTTTGTCTGGGATCGTGCACCTCTGGTGCACGATCATCCTAGATTGCTGCCATCCTAGCTCCCTACCATCCTAGATCCCTACCATTTGCACCTCTATGACTTCGCTTACTCAGCTGAAACCAGACCCTAATATACAAATATCCACCTAAGAGTCAAGGGCACCCAAAAAAGACGGATGTAGTAGAATAACAAAACCCCTATTATATGTTTTCCACTCTTTGAAATTACTGATGTCATCAGGCTTTTTGTGGAGTAGCACAGGGCAGGGTTGGAGTCTGGCTTTCTACATCAGATCTCTGCAAAGCTCCAGCTATTCTGCCCTCTCCTGGAGCATCCCTTACCTGCCTTGTTTCTTAGGAACCGGAGATGGCCATTAAGGAAAGATTCAGAGAAGGAAACAGTAGCAATCCTATTGATTACTTCAGGAAGAGTATTAGGGAGAAAGTGTAAAGGACATTTGTGTAATACAATGCCGAAGAGCTAAACAAGGCCAGTATGACTAATGGAGAAAAAGAGGAAGAGGGAGAGGGAGAAAGAAGCTAGCCAAGACACACAGGAAACAGTGGAGAGTTTATCCTTTGAAGCTTTTCCAAAACTGTCCTTCTAAATTTCTCTTCGTACTTACGGTGGACTCCCTGAAGGAGCCAGTCCATGGTGCCGTGGGCATCTCTTCGCTGTCTCAGTCCCTTTCCTGGATGCTCTTTGTGCTCTTGGGAACCCCTCTGCCTTATCACATGCCTCAACCGATGCTTTCAGAAGCTCTGCACTCTATTTTTGGCAGGACTGTGCTATACCAAGCCTTTTGTGCTTGCCCATGTTCCCTTATGGGATTCAGCATCTCCTGCATCCTCCACGCTCTCTTTGGCTCAGCCATTCCAGTTTGTGTTCGGCGCTGCACGTATTAAATCTGTAACGTCTCTATCCCTCCCTCTCAGCTCTGTGTTTGGAGCTCTGCACTCACATTTTTTGAGGCTGAGCTCTCCATACCCCTCAGTTTTGCAGCTGGTGTCTCCTCTGTGGGCAGTGGCTGTGTTTCCATAGCCGGGTGCAGCCTCCCACAAGGCATTTGAGTAGCTCTGCCTTCTGGAGGAAAATGGGCAACGAACTGCAGTGTGTCCCTGCACAGGGCCTGTTAGGCTTCCTGCTCTTGGGGTCTTTAGTGTATAAGTGAGCAACTGAGCATTCCTGAGGGCTGGGTCACAGGCATAACTCTGTCAGTCCCCCAGGAAAAAGGCTTCAGGGGAGTCCTGCCTACAGCACGGCTTTTGGGGGCCAGGCTTCAGTTCC
>CM021769.1:26906408-27023603 GCA_011076525.1 Nettapus auritus
AAAAAAAAAAAAAAAAAAAAAAAAAAAAAAAAAAAAAAGCTGTGCAAGCATTCTGCTTTGGGTGAAAGCACAGCCTGCATTAAAGCTAAAAACAAGGATAAGGGAGGGATAAAAAAAAAAGACAAGTGAAATATCGGGCCCTTCCTCCTGCAGAGAGGCTGTTGGTTTGTGCCGTGTCCCCCGCGCTGCCCGGTGATGGCAGCCAGGATGTGGCACTCACGAAAGGTGACAGGAGGCCCAGGGAGGCTATTTGCCCTCCGGTGTAAAAGGACCCACGCTGCTGACTGCTGGCAGAGGCTCGCGCGTCAGTCACTGGGTAGCTGCGTACCACCGGGCAGCAGATAATCTCAAGTGCTGAAAGAAGAAATCCACTCCTTGTCAGGTCCCATCAGTGTCCCTCTCATGAAGCCCCGATGCTTCTTAAAGCAGCATGCGCTGCGGATGAGGCTAAGCGCCGTATTTGCTCGGGAGCCTATGGCAGAGCGCTGAGAAACGCTGTGGGTGGTAACTGCTGAGTTAAACCATGAAGATCCTGGGAGGGATTTTCCATGGTTAGATAACCTGCAGGCTCCAAAGCCCATCACATCAGGAGTTTGCAATCAGTGGGCCTGGCCAAGTCAGGTGTTCTCTTATCTTGTGGAGGGATGGGGAAGCCAGCAGGGAGGGTACCGTGAATACTCTCGCCATACCGCTTCGTCTGGTCTCGTGCCCTCAGACTTCAGGCCCAAGTTCAAAATTCACTGCAGCATCTAGCAATGCGATTTTGAAGGCACTAGGGAAAGGTACTTGTTTCAATAAAGACAAGTAGAAACTGACATCCTATTATAACGACAGTTTGTGGAAAATGAATTTCCCTACCAGAGCCTCGTGGTGTAAAAGTTTGCACATGCAAATTTTAACATCAAGTATGCAACTCGCTCGCTTCCCATACATACCTATTTTCATTTTCATTTATGGGGAAATAACTTTGAAAAGCACACATACAAACAAAAATTGTGGTAGAATGAGCCCATAATAGAGCTTTCAATAAAATGAAGAATTGCTCAGCTTTCCAGTAATTTTGTCTGTTTGTTGTATTTTGTGCAGCATTGTCTAGCTGCCTGACTCTATGGATATCTAAATCTAGTTCCCCCCCGCGTTTATCCCCTTTTTACAGAATGTTCTTATAATTACTAGTACTTAGCAGAAAACCTGAATTCATGCTAAAGCATTTAATTAGTCAAAATTGTGTAATAGAAGATTTCTTCCAGATACCACTTAATGATCATTAGAAGGCCTGATTCAAAGCCCACTTAAGTCAATTGATGTCTTTTGTTGACTTCGGCGCATTGTGAATCTGGCTCGGTATATTCAGAAATGTGAAGCTAATGGCTACAATAGCAGCAGGAAATACTCTCCATGGATGGCCAACTTCTGTGGTTCTCCATTTGCTTCGTAATGGCCTGCTGAAGAAGTTTTGGATAAATGTAATGAAAGGCCACTTTCGGTGAAAAATCAACTAAACTCAGAGCTGCAGAGGAAGATATTTTAATGTTTCATCATTTAAAAGCTATTTTTTTCCACTTACACACTATTTTTGCTCCCACTGAAATTAGGGAGGATGCAACTGATACAACACAGAATTGCTTAGATATTGCAGTGGCTTCAGTTTGTGTGGAAGAATATCTCCACAGCAGTGACCCTAGGTCTACGGTTATATGTATTTCTATTTTTATTTTAATGCTGTTCTCTCGTTTCAAGAATAGCCTTTGTATTCTATTATCATGGAAAAATGTGAAAAAGGGACTTAGATGGGCTTCACCAAAGCCAGTCTTTTTTCATCATTTTTAACTTTCAGTCCAACACGAGCTTCACGGAAGCAAAAATACCAAAGTAATGAAATCCCGGGGTCTGTTCATGGGATGTTTCTGGTATGGCAAAAACGCAGACAGTCCAGAGAGCTTGAGATTACTTTCTTGCTGTCTCATACCTTTGTTTTTGCCAATTCAGCTCAGTGAAGTGGGTGGAAATACTATCATAGTGATTTACTTTGTACTTTCCGTGCTCTCATCATGGAAATGCAAATTACTCTGCAGCAGGCCAGACACTGGAGAAATTAAGTATTTTGGTACAACGTTTCCAGCCAGAATTCTAGCCTCAGGAGTTAGATAAGCATCCAAATCTTTGCATCCTTTGAAGTTCTTCTCAAGTCAGAATAATTTTGAACTTGGTGAAAGTTCATGTCCAGATTGAGTTTCTAGTAACTGAGGGACGGTCTTGAACATTATTTCATTAATTACTTCAAACCATAGCAAGGTCAACATTAGAGAGCTTGAGTTTCAGATGAAAGCCTGCCTCCTCTCCTGCTATGCACCATTTTGCTGAGATTAGGGAAAACAACACAACAAATGTGCAGCCTGCAGGGCATTTTTTCTCCTCACTAGCTCTGCAGCTCCTTCTCAGGCAACCTTTTTGTACAATACAGGAGTCACCGGTGTCGCTGGAGAAAGAGGGAGCTTTGTGGCGTGCTGCTGGTGAACTTCAAAGCATCCAAGGAGGAGTGTCATCAGCTGTCCCCCAGATTTTGGGGCATAGCTGGTCTTTGAGAAATACAGCTCTTAATGATGTGCCTAGTGCTTAGGCAGATTTAGAGGGTAAAATACAGCCTGGTGATGTGAGACAGCTTTCCACCTCATTTTTCAAATACAGCACCGCATGGGTGATGGGTGACACAATTGTTACTGAGCATGGGGATACAAGAGAAGTGGAAACGTCATCACTGAGACACATGATGAGGATGGCACACGGCTCCCTCCACCTGCTCTCTGTGCCTTGTAGTTCAATAAGCACCCCATGTGTCTGTGGTGTGGAAGGCGAGGGAGCAGAGCACTTGTCGTCAGAGGAAACTGTGCTGATGAGATGGGCTTAAACCAGAGAGATGCGAGTTCTTCTGGGGGAAGAAGGAGGGTGAATTAGAGGCAGAGGAGAGGAACCGGAGCTTTGCGTTATTCCTCTAAGGGTTGTGTTGCCCTCATGTTGCTCTTTGTCATTAGCTGAATCACTGGAGCATCCTGTCAAATCAGCCTCCTGCATAGATTTTTAAAGCCCCTAATTGGCACCTGCAAGGTTACAAGTTAGCGGAGTGTCTCTGTTTGCCCTGCACAGCCTTTCACAGCTTTTCCCCCAGCGCCAAGGCACTGGAGTGCTACATGGTCGATAACCTGCCCTGGCATGAGGCAGCCCAGGCTATCGCTGGGATCCCATCATGTGCCCTGGTGTTCGTGTGATGCAGAGGGCTCCACTTTTTTTCTTTCCCTTTTAACTGTTATGCAAATGTTTCTCCATGTTTCCTGTTTAGCACAGACTCTGAGCCTCCCTAGACATGCTATTCCGAGCTTGGCCTGCTTTCTGATAATTACATCTGCATCCAGGCAAGCACCCCTGCGGGGTTTCTCTGCTCCCCCGGCCTTGCCAGCTCTGCTGGACAGCACCCTGCAAGGCCAGGGCTGTGCAGAAAAGGCCTGCCAGCAGCTGGCACAGCTCTGGGGAGGAAGGCAAAACCGCCTTTTTTTTTGTATAAAGGAGATTCCCCTCCTTTGACGCTCCATCCTCCTGAGCCAAAAACCACTACTGAGACCCTCAGTCGGTGTCCAACCCCTACCAATTTCTGGCTTCTCTGGGGGAATAAGAGCCAGGAGAGCCCCCCAGTGACAGCACCTGCAGGGGTCATGTCATGAGCGTGGTCTACTGCTGCCTTTTGGGAAACTGTTGTGTTCCTTTGGAGGGGAGAAGAGGCACGGCACTGCTGGAAAGGCTTTGAGGATGATCTTTATCAGATTGCTGTTCGGAGAGCTGGGAATCTCTCGTTGTTGAAGTGCAGCCACTTCTGTCTTGCCACACAGTGGCCAAAGCCTGAACTAGGAGAAGTAAAGTAGTAACACTTCCCTTTCATAAAGCCCTGAAGGCTTGCACAGAGGACTTGCAAAAGTCCTACTTGGACAAGTAGTAGGTTAGTTTTATCCCTGGATTACAGCTAGCGAAGGCAGCAGACTGTGGAAAACAAGCTGCCACCTGCGCTGGGGAGTGCAGCACAAGGCCAAACTGAATACGTTGTGGGGAAGCGCTGCCACAGGCGCATCAAGCCGGATACTTTTTGCATACCTGAGGTTGAAATTATGACCTCTGAATCCTTCCTCTCAGGATTTAGTTTCCAGTAAATTAAAAATATGCACAGGACCTTCCATACTCATCCACTGAAAGCGATGAAAGTGCAGTAACTCGGGCTATTTCCTTTTAGTTGGTTTCTTGCGTAAGTATGTAGGTAGGAAGTGTATTTGCTTTCTTGTCTGATTTTCTCTTATTGAACACAGGCTGTGCAGTGCTGTAACTGAATTCCTTTCTCTGAGCAGTAGTTATAAATCACGGCCTCATCTCTGGCTGTAGGACAGCCACCAAGCTGGGCCCTGACTGGATGCTGCCATCAATCACTCACTTGGTCTGAACGTGTGCCGCCACAGCACCCCCCAAGAGGTTTTCAGAAGTGAGTCTCCTGTGCAGTCAGAGAGCAAATCTGCAGGGAATTTCATCTTCTGCAAGCAGGAGATGCCCAGGAGGGAGAACGGGTTGGATGATCACTGCCATAGCTAGTGGTGGTCCCATTCCCCTTGAAATAGCTGGTCTCTCTCATCCAAAGGGAACTTTGCTGTTGGAGTTTCAGTTTCTGAGTGGTTACGGTGCATGATGCTGATGTCTGAATCTCGGTACCACTGGAGGATTGTTATAGGAGTGGGTGCTGCTTCTGTTTGTTTTTTCTTCTTTCTTGAACCAAATTCAGCTTACACAGCTCTCTGCAAATATCAGTGCATATCTCATAGGAGAAAAAAGTAACAGGTCTTTTAGAGGAGGAGACAAAAATGACATAAAGGAACTCTCCTCGTGTATTTTTGGTGGAGTAGCTGTACAGCTGAGATCTACCCAGCTCTGGTTTCCTACTGTATAAGTGGCTTTTATCTAAGGGCTGGTCATAAGCCAGTTATGCCTACAGAGCTGTCACCATCAGGTACTGTGTATCACTGAATTCACGGCAGTTGTGGAAGCGCTGACCTTTGTACCTACATGTTTATATGCTGAGGCACATACATGATTCCATTAGAGCCTCCTGATATACTTTTCACCAGTTCTTGAAGTAGCTTCTTTCAGAGATCCTAAATGTGGAAGTGAATCTGTCAAATGGCATTTAAGTCTGTGGCATGTCTTTGAAAGAATAAGATTGACACGTGCAAAAACCCTTTCCTCCATCCTGATACACAAGGAAGGTCAAGCATGATGTGGTGCTGGAGTTGCTTTTGTTGTTTTTGTGTGGTGGTATCAAGGAAGAGAGAGGTCTGGGGTGACAATCCGTGTCAGGAAACCGTCGTACTCTTCACAGTGCTGAAAAACTAGCACTTTCTGATTTCCTGTCGAGTATCTGACTTGTACTCACGGAAAGTTGGCTGTGTTTGTGTTTAGTGGAGGTTGACATCTCAGGAAATTAAAGGACATCAGGAATTAAGGCACAAGTTCCTAATTACTCATCTGATCTCTGCTGAGGAGGTGTTCATGGGTGGTTTTGTAGTTTGTTCATGTTTTGATTGTTAGGATAGATTGTTAGGAAAGCAGCTCCAGGACAATCAGTTACTTAAAAGACTGGAAACAAACAAACAAACAAACAAAAACGAACAAAAATACCTAGTTGTTCGTGTCTTCATCTTTAGGTCATTTTCTTGCCTTTGTGGATTCCTGGAAATTTGTCATGCCTGACTGTGCATTGCTTAGACTATGTCTTGTTGCAGAGTTTATTTCAGTTATCTACAGTCTCCACAGTGCTATGTTCACTCCCTTCAAGTTAGCCTAGGTCAAAGCAGAGCGGTTACAGTGTGGCTTTGAGCAGCACAGAGCAATTTCGCTAGCAGCCAAGGAATTGCACTGACTTCATCTCTAATGAATACTGTTAGTAAATTCAAGTTCAAACCACACTGCAGTCATGATAGGAATTTTGGGTAAGAACAAGACTTGTGCTAATTACAGGGACTTAGTCACAACTTATTAACTCAGTGTTAAAGACACGCTCTTAGAAGTAGCCGTGCTTAGATGGATTGGGAATTGAGAGAAAACACGGTCTTATGCTTAAGGCTCTGAACACCAAGGTTCCAGTAATCGGGTTTAATTTCTTGTTGTGCCTTGTCACTTCTTTTATTTCTTTCTCTTTCTGTGCCTCAGTTCTGGAGCTTTTACATCACATTGCTCTTCCACTCTTTGTCTCCCCTACATACACATCAAGTTCTTCAGAATGGGAATTTTCTTGTATTAGTGGAGTATGCAATACATAGAATCACAGAATCACATAAAAGTCTAGGTTGGAAGAGACCTACAAGATCACCGAGTCCAACCTCTGACCTAACACTAACAAATCATCCACTAAACCATATCCCTAAGCTTTACATCTAAAAGTCTTTTAAAGACCTCCAGGGATGGTGACTCAACCACTTCCCTGGGCAGCCTATTCCAGTGCCTAACAACCCGTTCAGTAAAGAAGTTTTTCCTAATATCCAACTATAGTGCAATGTGGCCACTCCTGTGCCTGTGGGAGGTCAGGAGAGCCCTAAATGCCGTGTTGGAGCTTCAGTATTTTGGGAATTTGTCACTGCTTTGGGTTGTGAGGCAGGAGCAGCTTTGGATGCTCATCTAGCTCCTGCCGCTGACTCCCTTTGGTAGATTTGGGACTCTTCTTTGAACTTTGAAACTTTGCTTTTTTTCTGACCTGCAGGACAAGGAGTGCTGAGGCTGAATAAATTATTTTTTCTTAAAGTATTTGGTTGCTAAATATTATACACGGTTATAAGTTGAAGATTCCCCTGCATACGTAGAAGATTGGGAAATGGATAAATGGAAAAAAATGTGTGGCGATAGATAATACATTCTAATACCTAACTTCTAATCTTCTGTATTTCTTTTTGTTTCTTCCAGGTGGAGCGGGAAATAGCCATCCTGAAGTTGATAGAACATCCCCACGTTTTAAAGCTGCATGATGTTTACGAAAATAAAAAATATTTGTAGGTATTACTGGCTTTTGCCAGAGAAAGGGGAAGGGAAAGAGGAAGGGTGGGAGGGAGAGGAGGGTTTTGGACTCGGTGTCACTTCCAAAAGATTGGGGGAGGGGGAGGGAAGAGGGGGGCATGTGTTTCACCCTCATCTGGTCTCCATGTCATATCTGATATTTGAATAAGGAAGGAACAGTCCATATCTTCTTGGCTTTTCTCCTTTTCTTCTTTGTAATTTGCTTATATGCTGTTTCTTTTCTACTTAAAATGGAGGAGAGAGAACAAACCATTTTTTTCTGTCAAAGAGCAAGAGGAGAGGAAGGTTTGTACCTGTTAAGATCTGGAACCATTTGAAATCAAAACCATAACAGATTGTTAAGTGAATGTTTTGGATAACCTCCCTTGCCTAATAGTCTTCATTGAATCCCTTGACTCTCACTGACAGTGTTTTAAATTTGCCACCAATAATTTCAGTTTTGAGGGCCTCTGAAATCTCCTCGTGGTTCGGCAGTAAGAGTTAACTAGCAAAGGCTTTCTTTCTCAGATCATTGCCAGTGCCAAGCAGGGATGTTGCCCACAGACAGGGTCATTTTAGCTTGACAGTGCACTGGATATGTTGAATCTGTTATCAAACAAACAGGCCACATTAATCTTGGCACAACAGGAAAAAAAATCAATGCTCTCCAAATGGAAAAGGGCAAACCGGTAGGGAACTCAATGTTATTTTCAGCTTTTTAACAGGTTATTGCAAGTAGAAGAGAGTGTTTAAAAAAAATTAAACTATTTTTAAGAACCACCATCCATCAGTGACCTCTCCTTAATGTCACAACACAAGAAGGGAATAACTGTTTACCCAAAGAAAGTGTGTTGAATGGAGGTAACAATCCCTCGTGGACTTTTCAGCCAGCCTTGTTACTGGAGCAATGAATTCCTGTTCTAGGAAGTGAGGCCTCTGTGCCAAAGGGTTAGCTTAGTAGAGCAGGCAGTAATTTCTTTTGGATTTCCTGTCCTCCTCTGGGGCAGCGCTTGCCATTTGCGGTGAAGTGGGGTTGCCAGAGTGCACTCGTGCAGGCACGGGGTGGAGGCTGGCTCAGATGCTTTCTGAGCTGGATGCTGAGCGCTCTGTCGTCAGTGGCACAATTGGTCATGGCTCCATTAAACCTGGTTTGCCCCAGCTGAGGACGGAGGCCCAGATGTGATGCAGACTGCTGTGTGTGTAGGAGAGGGATAGGAAGGGGAAATGAAGCTTAACAGTCAGGATGTTGTCCTTTAATCCAGAGGAGGGTTGGTGCCATTTGTAAGAGTACACACCTCTGTGTTCTGCTTTCAGTGTGGGATGGATCAGGCCCCAGGCTTTTCTTCAGTTAAGAGAGAAGGAATATTCTTTGTGATTCTTGTTTATTTCGATGTTGCGTGTTTTAGGTGTACACACACACACACACGCCCTAACTCAGCATGCAGCTGATGTGTTCCAGGTAGGTGTGGTACACCCGTGTGGTACAGACAAGGTAGGAATACCTGAAGGACAAAGGCCGTGATCATCAATCACTTGTGGTGAGGAGAGGGGTTATAGAGGTACTGAAGCTTTTTTGTTGCTCTAAACACCAGTGAAGTCAGCAGCTGAGCTGAGCAATCCTTCTTTTCCCTGAAAGGCTTGGGGCATATTTTGCTCCAAAGAGTATCTAGTGCTCAGAGCAGTGGGGATGGTCTTACACCAAGACTTCCAAAAAATGACTGCATTTCTTGGCAGACAAGTTGTCTTCTTGTTGAAGATCACCTTGTAAAGGGAAGCATCCCATATCTTTAAGCTATATCTGGAATTCTGGCTTCTAAAAATGTTGGGCTCCAAATCAGGCTTTGCCAGTGACACAAAGTCATCTTCGTGCCATTGCTCCCGTCAGAGCTGTGTCAGAGCTCTGTCTGCCTCTCGGCACTAAGGCACTGAATCCCTCTGCTGAAAGACGCTAACTCCCTGAAAGTGCCAGTGACTCCTAATACATTTCATTTTTTATTAGTCACTATTTTAAAGAAAGGGCATAATGTAGAGCTGTTGCCAAGCCTTCCTGTTCAAAATTAGAAACAACCATAGTCTTGGATAAAACTAAGAGTTAGAAGAGAGTGCCTGTGGAGGGTTGAAGTGTGTGGGGGATGAGAAGTGCGTATGCATGTACTTTCCCAAATAATAAGACGTGGTGACCTCTAGTTCTCACCACCACCAAAAGAAGGATTGCTCTCTGGTTGTGGCAGCACCTTTCCGTCATGCCTGCCATCTCAGCAGGAACGATAGTGGCATGGTTTCAGAGGAGCTTGTGAATTATGGGTGATATTTCAGATGCCAGAGACTAATCACGATGCAGCACCAGGGAGTATTTCCTCGATTAATGTTAATTTCACAAATCATGTTTGACTTTTGGTTTATGATTTAATTTGTGACAAGGGGCTTTGGTTGAGTAGATTCCTAATGCAACCATGAATCAAGTCCTTTTTCCACAGTTTATTTAACACTGAAAATGAGTTTGAAAAAATAATACAAAAAATTGTTAGCATATCTGTGTTAGCCTAGTGGTCATTCTCCATTTGTTTTGCTGGTGGTGGCAGTGTTACTGTTTTTATCAAGGTAGTCAGAGTGATGCAGATGGTTATGAGCCCTAAGACTTTGAGCTCTATATGCTGTATTTTGAGTTGTTGTACTTAACCATAAGACTGTGGACTGCAATTCTAGATACAGAGGGGAAGAACGCAGCTCCATGGCAGCTCTCTGTATGTGTGCTGATACACCACACCAGATACACATTATGTTGGCTAAAATAGTATTATTGCAGACAGTTGCTCTATCTTGTATTTGTTGCATGGTCACACTGACAGCCTTTAAGCAAGATTGGGACCCCACAGTAACAGGTAATTTAGGAATAGCTATAGGCAATCTGTGCCTCCCTGTCTCCCAACAGATAATGTTAAGGGACAAAACAGCCTGGAAGGATGGGCAGGGAGGTCATCCTCCCATTTTAAAGACAGAGAATGAGGTAAAGCAGGCTGGTGTGGGGTAAGCCCAGAGTACTCTTAAGAATTTACATTGCTGATTCATGATGGGGAGTGATCAATGAGCAGCCAGAATTTGAGTGTGCATCAGTAATTACGACTAACCAGGTTCAGATGGTCAGGAATTGCAGGGAAATGTAAATAAACTAAGGGAATGAGCAAGGTAACAGCAAAGCTGAGTTTTAGACATATTCTTTAATGCACAGTGGAGGGGAAACAGTCCTTTAGTCTTATGGTTCTGTGTGGCAAATAAACCACATTAACTGGGGTGATGGTCCTCTTTCCTCTGTGCTACATATGGAAAAGGTCTTCCCTGAACTGGCCCAAGGTAGAGTTTTGTGTAGCAGAGAAGGGAGGAGTTTATACATTATACATATTAACAGCTCTACCACTGTGAATGAGCATGAGGTTCTCGTGAACAGGCGTTGAGGACTAAATAAGGGGAGACAAAGATGTGTGAGTGAAGGTTTTTTTCTAGGAAGCAATCTTATATTTTATTTTTAGATCTCTGATAATGTAGTAAACTCAGCTTTCCTCATGGTCTTATAAAAGCTATTGTCCCACTGTTGGAGGAACGGTTTGCATGCAACAGAATTGCCATCATAGAGTCAAGAGGGAAAGGAACATCCCTTTCCAAAGCAGATATGTCACACTGATACAGTTTTTCTGGAGAAGTCCTGACAGAGCTGGTATTATCCATTCAATCTCATTTCATCATCTGTTCGGTTTAAATTAGTTGAGCTTTGGCAGGGAGTGGGAATGAGATAGAATAAAGACATCCTTGGACCATTCCATGCCCTTTTCTTGTGGATGTTTCTACTAGTATTTCTCAATTCCCTTTCCGTCAATATGGCTGTATATATACAAGTAAATTTCTACTCACAGGTGCATGTAGATATTTGTATATATATGTATATATTTATATCCAGGCATTTTTTAATCTTTACACTTCTGTGTTTTTTTTTCCAAATTTTGTCGGAACATTTATTTTAATCTCCCTGTTGTTCAACTTGATCAGCATTTTAAAGAAGAATATGTTTAGAGAGAAAGAGTGGACATCAGAATATTGCCATCGTCTCCCATTCTCTGAAATGCACCATGCATTCATCAGCTCTTTTTCCAAGCACAACAGTTCCCCTTCTCATCATTCAGCAGGACCATGCTATCACTGGGCAAGTGCCCAAGCATCGTTGCAATGTACACAACACGCCACCTCCTGATTTTAGAGGTGAAGGTGCTTCCCAATGAGCCAGATAACAAAATTAAAATGTCCTCCTACCCGCACACGGCTCACGGTTCTGGCTTAGACAAGACCAGCTGCCAGTAGGTGTCAAAGACTTACAGCTCCGGTGCTGTCTGCGGAGGCATTCATGCTGCCAGTCCTTTCCTGCAGGGTTTTCCTGTAATTCTGTTCCTTTTTTGTTAAAAACTAATTGTGAGGTGACAGAGGATGCGAGAAAGAGAAGAAAGGATTCTGCTTGTTCTTTTGTTACCGGTAGCCCAGGACTTTGGCATTCGATCCATCTGTAGGGAAAAGCTGTCAAAAGGCAGAAGGAGGGTTCAGAAAGTTGGAGAGGCTCCAAGGGCTCAGCACTGAAAATTAATTTCTTGATAGGCATGCTTCTTGGTAGTCTGGTCATGGGGGGTCAGATGCTGTGGACACAGGGAAAGAAAACAAAACATGACTGGAAGACAAAACAATGTCCCATCTGGGCCACGGTTAGAAATGAGAGAAATGTTCACAACCAGCCACTTTGGCCCCATTTCTTCTGCTGCTGAGGTGTTTTAGTACTGCCAGGAATTAGAGGCACGGGGGCGGTCGGAGCTGGGAGCGGAGCCAGCACGTGTGGGGCCCGGCGCCTCAGGTGGGCCTGGGGCCGCGGAGCTGGCGGGAGGTTGAGGGGAGCGGGTGCTGAGCCTGGGATTGTGTCATAGCCCGTGGGACGCCAGCCTGGCACGGGGTCGTGGTGGTTAAAGGTACAGTCTGTGCAACACGGCCTTACTAAGCTCTGCCCAAAAGCCTGACGGTGTCCTCTGCTCACTGCCTGACACGTGAGGTGGCGAACATCCGTGGTGTTGGGCCTCTTGGCCTGGTGTTGGGAAGCAGGCCCTCAGCGCGGCAATTCTCTCACACAAGCAATGGTGAAGGGGAGATGCAGTTCCACATCCTCAGAGTATTTAAGGGCTGAAATTCTCCTTCAGAGAATTTGTGTGCAACTTTGGGTGTATCCAGGCCTTTTGTCGTTAAAGGAAAGGCCTCTCAGCTCTCAAGAATAAACCCCAGAAGTGTATGGTTGCTGGCAGACTTGCAGTGGTGAGCTGACGCATGTTGTCTCAGCTCAGCCTGTCCTGCACAGAGGATCCCTCTGGTCTCTTCCATCTCGTGTGCCCATTCAGGAGATGCTTTGATGCCTTGGCACAAGTGGCTGCTCTCCGTGAAGGCGGTGCTCAAAACACTTTTCATCCCCAGTAAGTCACAGGTACAGAGCGCAACACCATCAGTTCCTGCCACCTCTCTTTCCTCTCCAAAACCCCCACTCTCTGCAAGTCCAAACAGAATTAACAACCCAATACGATCTCCGCTCAAACAAGCAGATCACAGTTAAACTTGTCTTTTGGAAAAAGAAATCTAATGCATGCACATTTTCTTGCAGGCAAGGAAAATATAAAAAATAAGGAGTTCCTGGCCCAGTGCCAAATTAGGGTTTAAAAATTCATGCCCGCCATAAGAATTTATATAACTTCTGAATAATTTATAGGCTGCGCCAATAACAAGGGGCTTAATATCTGATAGAGATTATTTAATCAATAGAAAACAGTGCAGGGAAAAAGCCGTCAAAGAATTACAGCTTGTCAGTCAGGGAGTCAGGGCTAGGCAGCTTTTAACCCTTCCTCTGCTATTCAGATTTTCATATTTTCATATTTATGCATGAAAGGGTGTTTTACAAACAGAGTGGTAGCATGGGAGAGGAATCACCAGGACTTTTTTTTTATTTTTTTTTTTTTTCTAGAGGTTTTTCTTTGGCAGTCTGTCGTTCCAGACAGATCCCTTGCTGATTCACCACAGCTTTGAAATGTGTTGAGTTTTCTAGCTCTTTGCTGAAAGTAGTTAGTTTTTGATGAGTCATCTGCTGGGGATTTTGGGTTCCTGTGAGATGGTTCACACTTCAACAGGACTGGTGCTGGTGCATAGCAAATGACATTTGTGGTGTGGCTCTTTTGGTATGTGTATGATTCTGTGGCTGATCTTTATGGAATAGAGCAAGAGCTTTTTACATGTACGGGCACTAAGAAGTGTAGGGACAGGAAAGAGCTAAAGACGTATCTGTTTTTATAAAGGAGATTCCTACTTGACTTGTGTCCCTGGCCTCAGTAATTGCTTGGGCATCTGTAGTGGTTTTACCGTGCTGGGCAGCTGAACACCACAACCGCTCTCTCACTCCCCCTCCTCAGATGAGGAGGGGAAGAAGTAAAGGAAAGAACAACTCACGGGTTGAGATAAGGATAATTTAATTAAAGGGAAAAAATATATATATTAAGGAAATATTATTAATTAACAATTCAACTAAAGGGAAAAAGGGAAAAAGGGAAAGAGGAAAGGGGGGGGGAAGGGAACAGCAAAACAAAACAAGTAAAGGCTATATGGAAGTGCAGAGGAAATAAATTATTCTCTACTTCCCACAAATGAGCGATGCCTGACCACGTCCTTGAAGCAGGGCCTCAACGCACGTAGCCAGTGTTCGCGAGGAGGACAGACGTTTTCACAACGAAAGCCCACCCCTCCCCTCTTCCTCCTTCTTCCACCTTTTATTGCTGAGTGTGACATCATATGGTATGGAATAGCTCTTTGGTTGGTTTAGGTCAGCTGCCCTGGCGATGTTTCTTTCTCACTTTTTGCCCACCCCCCAGGAGGGTTAGAGAAAGTCCTGATGCTGTGCCAGCACTTCTCAGCAGCAGACACAACACTAGTGTGATAACACTGCTGTTCTAGCTATAAGTACAGAGCATGGCACTGTATGGGCTGCTGCAGGGAAAGTTAACATCCCAGCCAGACCCAGTACAACATCTGTGTCAACTCCAGATTGTCTTAATCTATGCCATGTTCCCTGGTCTTCATATTATTATTTGCATGATTTTCATATAATCATCATCTATTAAATGATATGACAAGAGTAGCTGAACATCTTAGCACATATGGTCATTTCACAAAGTTCCTTACCCATACGCATTGTACCACAAAGCAGTAAACTCCTGAGCATGGAGGAAATAAGCAGGAACTCCGCTGATTTTCCTTCTTTTTGTCTGTGTTGCATCCTGTATAATTGTATCTGGGTTGTACATCTCGTAGTGCACACCTGAAGTTGTGCATCTTAAAAGCTAGCTAGCCCCACATGAATACCCGATCTAATTTCTGGCATAAGAAAAGCCCTAAAACATCACCCAGCGGTGATTAAATTCAGGCACATGTAGAAGACCAACCTACTTGTTTAGGTTTAATTGAGGTTGAGCATCATGTGCGTAAATATTGTACCATTCATTAAAAAATGGAGTATTAACTGCTTCCCTAACAAGCAGCTAATCACATGCCCTGATGAACCTATTGCCTGACCAAAACAAGAAGCTGCATGAATTGACTACCATTCCTAGAGCACCAGAGACTATTCTTGTTACTTGTATTATTTTAGCATTTATAACACTTACCTGAAATACCTTGTGTTTTAGTATGAGCTTTCATCAAAAGATCTCTATCCTTTTAATGCTTTTACAGTAATAAATACATTTGTATCACCCCAGAGCATCTAATTCGTGTAGCTGTGAATGTCTCATAAATTTTCTTCATCTATAAGGCTGAGAAAACAGGAACTGCATACCCACACTAGGATGTATAGTGATGGGCTGCTGTGGGCAATCCCATCTGGCACAAATTTTAGTATTTCACACCATTCCTGCTAATGGTTTACAGACAGCTTTTCATCTTCTACAAATTATAAGTGGGGTGTTTGCTTTTGTTGTTATTATTCTGCCATAGATATCTGGTAATGCATGATCCTGGTGTTTTCTGTGCCAGACGGTCTTTCTTTAACAGTATTTTTCCAGGCATTGATCAGAGCCAGCCTGTTTATTTTGTTGCAGGCCTGCTTTAGAGGTAGCATGTGTTGCCTCAGTGGGAGTACAGTGAGTTAGTTCTCAAAGTTCCCCAAGGCCTGGGTAGAGACATCCTTTAATAAGGTGTAACATAATCCACCAGGTGGGAAGGAGAAACTATCATGTCTTCATGGCTGTTTTAAGTGATGTCTTTGTAGTGTTGCAGCACAAAGGCAATCTGATCATGGAAAAGACTTTGCTGTGCTGGCACTGGACAAGAAGGGGGCAAAAGAGAATCTGTGCACCAGTCAGCTTGGAATTCAGATCACAAAGCAACTGGTGGAAACCTCATGATGGGCAAGCCAAGCTGTTCTAACGCATTACACCAAAGTACACTCTTCAGGAATGAGCTGAAGAAAAACAATGATGTATCTCTGTGGTTAAGAAGAATGGTGTCCTTCCAAGAGTAGGGGATGTTGTGAAGGCACAGAATTATTTGCCTGGAAATTTAACAAATGCGTGGAAATTTAACAAAAGGAGGAGACAGTGGAGACATGGAAGGAGTGGTCCAAGTGGAAAGCTAAGAAAATGATATTGCAGTGATGATCCTATACCTATTTTGAATTGCTAGTAGTAGGGCAAGAATGAAAGAGAAGATGATAAATTAATCAATATTGAAGTTGCTAAAATTAGACAAGAATTTGTATCATTTAACAACCTCAAGTTGCACCAGGGGAGGTTTAGATCAGATAAGAGGAAGAATTTCTTCATGGGGAGGGTGGTCAGGCATTGGGACAGGCTGCCCAGGGAAGTGGTGAAGTCCCCATTCATCCCTGGAGGTATTTAAGAGACGTATGGACGTGGCACTAAGGGACGTGGTTCAGGGGTGGACTTAGTGGGTCAGGTGGATGGTTGGACATAATGACATTAAAGGTCTTCATTTATTTGGGAGGAAAGTAAGAAAACTGTACTGATTTTTTTTATCTGAAAACAAAAATTTTGCAAGGTTGTTTGTTTGTTTTGTTGTTGTTTTGTGGGGTTTTTTGAGTGTTGGGGCAAAACTTTTGGTCTTTTAATTGCTGGTATTGGCATCCCAAATCTTCACAGCCTTGGCCGGTGATTTCCATAGTTGGTTATCACCAAAAATATGGTGGATTATGTTTCTTTTGTTGAATTATGCTTAAACGTGTTGTTGATCATCCTATATTTACTGATAGTTCGCAGGGGAAAAAGGATCATTCACTGTGTTTATAGGAGTCCTACTGACACAAGGATTTGGAAAAGACTAAAATGATTTGTAGGGAAGTGTTTCAGAAGCAATACTGATGTGACACTGGTGGCCTATAGGCCATCATAGCTTGTGATCCTCAGCATACAGGCCATTTGGGGTAATTTGGGGTACAGTTTTTTTTTTTTGTTAAATTTCTAGTCTTGGAGAACAAGCCATAGTCAGCCATGGGGAGGCTGCTGTAAGACAGAGAGCTGTGAGGTCTCTGCTGGATCCTGATACAGCCAGGATCTGAGAGGTGCAAAGGTGGTTTAAGGCCATTTCTTTATATTCATCTTGGCTACTCCATCTTTTTTACATGCAGAAATCGTCCCTCCTTTGTGGTACTGTTAGGTTTCTGTTATTATTTGTTTACGGTTTGGGTTCCTGAAAGAGTAAATAAAGTGAAACAAAAAGAAGGAAAAAAGAAAACAAAGAAAGAAAGGCAAAAAAAAAAAAAAAATAGTCTAGGCTTATTACTTTTCTAGGCTGTGTGCATGCTTCTAATTTGGTATGTAGTGGGTCATCTGAGGTTAGGAACTTACTAGCTTTTACTGGGGAGGTGGTGATGCTGTGTTGCAGATGGATAGATGGCAAAGGGAGTAGATAAAACACAGCTGCATGCAATCTCTCAGCTCCACTCCAGCAGATGAAACCATTCTTATATTAAGCATTTAGCTTCTTTGTCTTGAAAAACCAAAGTGTTGTCTCCTTGAAGCTCAGAAACTTCACCAGAGATGTTTTGTTTCATGTCTTGGCTTGTAGCAGGGGCATGAAAAAATACCATGCAAGCCTTGGGCCTTGGTGTCATGAAAGCAAGCTGTGGCCTGCAAAACTTTTGTCAACCTCTTAAAGAATATATCTAGTGAGGAAAATCCTTAATTGAGAATTTATTTTTAACACCGTGTGCAATAGGCTTCATATCAAGCTGCAGAAGCCTGTTGGTTTCTCACTTTTCCAGTCCTAGGAAGCAGAGAGGAAGCTGGTGGGGACAGCATCGGGTAGAAGGGGCAAGAGACAACAGGGACTAAGCCCAGCTCAGATACTGAGTGACTTTGGGAAGAACAGGAGGTAATGCTCACAATGGTTGTCTCATGTGAAACGCAAGGATTAGAAGAGCTGGTGTGTGCCCGGAGCATCCAAGAGGTGAGAGCTAAGTGCTCTTATGGAGTCTTTTGTCCTAATGTAGCCCCTCTCTGTATTATCCCTGCAGGTGGGGTGCCTGCTGCCAGCCTTGCCTTTCCTTGAGCCTTCCTTGTGATGGCAATTACAGAGCAGGGTTTGTTCCATTTTTACAGTGGGAAGACTGATGCCATCAGTTCTACATAGGTAGAATTTAAAAAACACTTCCTTCACCTGTAAGTCACTTTTCATCCTCTAATGTAATAGGAGAGTAGCGCTGGCAACTCTTCTGGGTTTTTAGAATTCATTCCCTTGCTCTGAAAAAGTGGGAAAAACAGTACTAAAGTGAGATGAGAGCATGTCGTATCTGGGAAAGATAAAAAGGGAAGGAGAGACACGGGAAAATATTTTTTAGTGTTTTCTCCCCTGCAGGCTCTATGCTATTTACCTTCTCCTAGGTCCTCCAAGAGCTGGCACTGGCATGCTTCCAATCCCATAGCACTTTACACAAGTAAAGGATTTTAGTCATTGGTGTGGACTCAGGAGATCTGCATTCTCTTCTGTGCCACAGATTCAGGAAAGATTTTGTGTCTGTATGCCTTATTTTCCAGCCTCTGGCATAATGCTCTTTCTTTCATTTGCTTTTTCTGTTTGGCTTGAAAGCCTTTCAGAATGTGTATGTTTTTCCTGTATGGAGTTACTCACATAAAAAAGGAGAGCAAGACAGAAATATGTATACATAGTATTTAGTGAGGATTGGGAAAGCTGCATGGTGGTGGTTAGAACTGGTGCAACACTTGGAAATGTTTAAACCCCCCTCGCTGGCCTGTTTGGAAATAGCATGTGTACTGACTGCTGCTGTGCCCCGTCACGTGCCAGCAAAACCTCGGCTGGCACCGAGATGGAGGCAGGTGCTGAATGGTGTCCTTGTTTAATCAAAAATCTCCTAGTTGGGGGCTATCCTAAAAAAAACACAACACAGTTGTACTGGAGGGAATAGGGTTGGCGGGTGACCAGCTGCAAATCTGAGCTCAGAAATGCTGGATGCAACATAACCACGTCGTACTCGTGGAACAATCCCTGCAGCATTTATTTCTTGCACTTGACCACTGGGGAATGTGTTCGTCGTCCTTCTAACTCCTGTCACGTTAGAGGCTTTGTCAGATCAGGATACATCGTCGCTGTGCTTCTCTATGTCCCTTAACTTGTCATAGGCACAAATCTTTTTCAGATGTTCTCCCCTGTTCACTTGCATTATTATATCTGGTGCTTCTGGGTGGCAAGCAGAAATGAATAACCTTGTAAATGCTCCCTGTCTTTCAATTTGTTTTATTTTTCGTACAACATGTCAGTGCATTTTTGTTGAGTGTTTTTAATAAGATGAAGTTGATGAAAATAAATTGCTTTGCAGTTCCTGCTGTGGGTGACAGAAATGCTGGGTCTGTAATTTTCCAAAACCGTGCATTTGAAACCAGTGGAGAGGGTTTTCTGTATGCCTGTAACTGCAATCATCTTCATAAAATTCCTCCCAGGAAAAGAAAACAGCTATCAATTTGTATTTTGGGGGCAAGATGCACTGCTGTATCCAGCTTCTGCTGGGCACAGTGAGAGAAGGAGCTGTCAAGGAGAATTTTAGGATTGATTCTGTGCCAGGTTTGGGTCTGCCATATGCGATATTTAGCCAAATCTGTCTCTAGTATGAGAGGGAGAATGAATTATATAGCAAACCCTCGTAGGAGAGTGTCTGTTAGCTAGGATTAGGAAAGAAAGGACTGGGACATGAATTTGTGGACAGCCCAGTGCCCATGGCTACTGCATGTCAGCTTTCTTCTGAGGGTTTCATTGTCTTGCTGAAAAAAAAAAAAAAAAAAAAACATAATGCAAAGGAAAGGTGATCTCCATATTATCAGGGTGTACTCAGCAGTTAGTCTGGCCAGTACCTATCTCTTCCAGGAGAGAAGGTAACCCAGGTATTCCAAATGTGATTTTTGAATCAAGATTTTATCTTTTTTACTCATTTTAATGAAAAATTGTCAATACTGCCATACTTTTAGAACTTTTTCTATCTTGTTAGAAAGCACACAAAATATAGTTATGGATCCCTAAAATTTAGAAATTAATTTTGTTGTCCACATTTTTGTGCTTCCGTCCTACTCACCTAGCTGTCGAGACAGTGTTAATGCCCATCCCTTGCTGCGTTCTCTGCTGCATTTGTCTAAGAAAAGGAAATGCTGTCTCGTTTTCTGGCTGGGATATGAAACATGGCTGGTGCACAGGAGCTGCTGCTGAAGCTGGATCTCAGGTCCCACTTTTGCAACTTGAAAGCTAATGCCATTATTGTTAAGCCAATTTTACTTTCCTGAGACCAGCTTGTACTCCTTCCCTTATTCCATCTTTCTGGAAACTCTGGAAACGGGAATAATTAAGCCCATAGGTGTATGAACTATTCCCCTCTTCCATTCCAGAGATTTCCTAGAAGATTACATTGCTTGAGGTACAGAAGAGAGTATCCTGGATTAATTTTGTCATTGTCCTCTCAAATGTGAAGAGTTGGATTAATACCAGTAATAAAACTACTTTGCTGTAAAGCAAAGCCTTGAGAGATGGGGCTCATACTGCACATACCGACCAGCCCTATTTGTTGTGCTGACCACGCTGAGCCTTGTTGGCATAGGAACAGAGATGCACACTCCAAATTTGGAAAAAAACTCCAATTCTTGTTTGCAAGTTTTCCAGTGATGGCTCTCAAACAGACTGCCAAAGGTTTGAAAGCCCCTTTGCTTTGTTGCCTTACAGAAGTCACCTTTCCAATCACCTGCCTGGCCACGCAGCCCTGAAACTGACTTCAGAGGAGCGAGGCAGTGAAGGGGGAGTGTGGTTCTGCCCCTCTTACAGAGCTGAAGGGCATAAAAGCCAGCTGAGCTGCTTGAGGCAAAGAACAAAAGTGAATTTTCAGTTTTAAAAAATCATTTGTTGTTTATCATTGTCATTCCAGACCCTGAGCAATAAAAACAAATAATCTCACTGCATAATTTTTCATTCTGTATTAGAATAGTATATGCTGGGCAACCAGGCAAGGAGACAGGAGAGCTCAGAACAGCAGTGGAGATGGAAGAAGTCCGTGGAGGTTTCAAACAGTCCTCTTGCCAATAGAAGTCTACGGTTTAGTCCAGATTATATCTAATTTATTTTTAAATGTTTCAGTTGATGGTGTTTGTGCCACTCCCTGAGGGAAACTATTTCCTTTCCACTATTACACAACATCTCTAGAGATTTGTTTTAATAAGTTTTATTAAATTTATTTTATTTTTTATAAGTTTTCTTCTGCTTGGCTGCCTTTCATTTCACCTGCTTACAACAGGAAGAAGGTCCATCCATGGCAAATCCTTTCCTTCCCAAAGATTTCACTTTTCTCTCTTCAGTTGCTAAGAGTGCTGTGTGAGGTCTGGGGTTTTCCTCTCTTGCTCCTAGGCCCCTGTTGTGCTGCATTTATTCACTCAGTTCTTCACTTGCGAGTTGGGGGGGAACAGCTGCTCCAGCAAATAACTGCTGTTCAGCAGCAAGAGCTGAAGCCCTTTATTGAGGCAGCACACATGTAGTTCTTTTGATCTTTTCTCATAATTTAAACTATTCACCTTTTTTTCTGAACTCCCTCTAGTTTGTTGACATCTGTCTGGTTCCCAGGTGTCCAAGGCAGAGCAGTACGTGAGTGCAGCTTTGCCAGGGCTGTTTTATAAAGGAACAGGCAGCTCGGTTAGGGGACCTGCGCCTTCCTAGTATGCAGCCTCACTCCACTGTAGGTATAAGCACATCAGCTTACACCTGATTATTCTCTTCTTCCCCTCCTGGCTTCTTGGGTCATTTTTGGCTTCCACATTATCTCTCACTAGACTATGAAACACCAAATCCAACAAGTCAGTGAAAGGCTGATTAGTTTCAAATCATTCACTTGTCTGAAGTTTGCAGAACCCCTGTTAATCTGCAGGGGCACCTGTGTTAAAAATATTGATCACCCCTGATTTTAAATTTTTAATCTTCTTCTACTGTTCTTTCCAGAAGTGTTCTCCTTGGCCATGTGTAGATAGAGGTGTTTATATAACTGTGTGTGTGTGTGTGTGTGTGTGAAGTTGTATGATAGGGTGCTTACAAAGTCCTGGCTTTGTTTTTTTTTTTCTAGGTATTTGGTGCTAGAACACGTGTCAGGTGGGGAGCTCTTCGACTATCTTGTAAAAAAGGGAAGATTGACACCAAAAGAAGCCAGGAAGTTCTTCCGACAAATCATCTCTGCTTTAGACTTCTGCCATAGTCATTCAATATGGTGAGTACAGCCATTTCCAGCAGGTGTTACTTGTTTATAAAAGCACGTGTTAAAGGCATCTTATTTCTTGACACTTTTATTTACTACTAAGTAACTGATGTTGTAAAGCTCTAAAGGCATTAAGTGCTGGCATATTTTAAATACATGGCTGTTGGTGAGACTTCACCAGTGAGAGAGACCTTTTGTGGAGTACATTGTCCTTCATTTCTCACTGGAAGAGAATTCATTCACAGGGAATGCTTTAACCAGGAAAACCGAAACTGTCAGGGAAAAGCTGTTTAATTTCCATCGTTCATGGTGGCACTTGCTAATAACTGAGAATTACAAACAGTATTTCAAAATGAGTCCCTGAAGAAACTTGGGATAGTTACCAATACAGACAAGTCATTTTATGGCATTCTTCAGTTTTTGGAAACCCGCTGGCTTTTGGCAACTTTGACTGAGTTCCTTCTGGGCATTTGAGTCATTGTTGCCTTTAATTTCCTTTCTAGTAGGGAACAATTTCCTTGATCTGACTGCAATTGATATTAACTAGCTCCATCAGTTGATTTAACCATCGAGTATGGTTTAACCTGTGCATTCAGGTGGTGGTTTACATTGGACCAGTTTCCACTTCATCTTCAACAAGGTTAGGTAATTTAAATTATCCTGAAATCAGGTTGTTACGATCAGTCTGAGCACGGAGTTTCTGTGCAGCTGCTGACCTGCTTATTTATGAGAAATGTAGCTTGTCATGGTTGGATTGGCTGGGGGAAACCATTTACATTATGTCTGCGTGGCTGCTTCTCCATAGCCACAGCCAGCCACAGATCTCCCCTCTCCAGGAGGCCAAGGGCTGCTGTTAGATATTGCAGCAGAAGGACTTACATAATCACCATGTGGCTACCTCTCGGTAACCATACAGTGATTTCTGTACCCCCAGTTTTGTGCAGAGAACTCCCAATCCAGATGTCTGCAGCACAAATGGCTGCAGCAAAAATGGATGCCTAAGTATTTCACTCAGTCTTTTAGCCTGCTCCCTTTACGTCTCTGACTCAAGTCAACATGCAATATTAATTTGAAAGAGAGCATATTTCTAATAAATGGAAAGGGAAATAAGAGCCTTTCTAGAGGACATATTAAGAGTCCCCTGTGAGTGGAAGCAGCAGTCCAAAGACGGTAGGCCTGGGAGAGAACGTCCTGAGGACAATGCCTACCTGGCACACACAGGTTTATAATAGCCAGAGAAATTTCCAGAGAAACTAAGAGCAGGTTGTTTGTCCTGACTAGAGGATCTAAGCTTTCTCTGTTGGCAGATACCTTGGAGGAGTTTTGTTTTATGAAGTCCACAGTTTTTCCTCCGTGCTAATCAACTGGTTTGAGCGATCATGACCTTCTCATAATCAGTACAAACCTTCATAGTCTGTACAAGTGTAACTTTTTATCTACTCTGGGCAGTGGTTTGCATACATAGGTGTTTCTGTTCACTACTTGGCTTAACACTTAGATACCCAATCCAAGAACACTCAATGTTTAACTGCAACTGAAGAAAAGTGATTTTCTCTTTCAAATGAATATGCCAGAGAAATGTGATTCACAGTTGGGATAGAAGTTTCTCAGAAAGCATATGTATATACACATACACACCAGTCCTTTGGGCTTGTGTTGGGCACCTCTTGACGTGTCTGACTTTAATAAACTGAGCGAGGATCACAGTGAGGCTGTCACGACGACAGACAAGCACTTCTGGAGGTTTAAGGGGATGTGGAATTTCCAGGGCAGAGTGCATGTCCCTCTTGAGGAGTCCATTTTCCTCTATTAAACATATTGGATTGTGGGCAGTACTCCTGTTTAGAAGTAAATCCCCTGTCTCCTTGCCAACTCCCACTTGACTAGCATCTAGTGCTGAATAAGCTAGCAGTAAATCGTAAGTTCTCCTTCCCTCCCGGTCACTCCGAGTCTCGTGTGGTCTGTGTTATGCGAGGCTCTGGGTGATATTCTGAACAGTTATCATCAAACCCTTTTTGAAAATCAGAGCATGCATAAATGTATTTGTGTGCATGTGTGTGTGAGTAAAAAAGTTAATGTGCTTTCCTAAGCAATGAAGCCTGACCTTGTCCTGTCGTGGGGCAGTGAAATGACAAATCATCTCATCAGCCAGGTTATCCAGTTATGACCACATTGAAAAATGAAGGCTTCTGCTTTGGTTAATGACTAAACGTGGGTGCCTGTAACCCACTGGCAGGATAGATTGATAGCCTGGTGTCCCCAGACTCATATCATCATCCAATCGTCTGCCATTACCTCCCAAAACGCAGAAATATCCATGGCTTACTTTTACTGCAGTATGTAACCAGATTCAGCTTTCCCTGCTCAAAATGTATTGATGCGTCAGGATTCCTGGATCAAAGAATCAGAAAGGATTCCCCAGTGCTCCCGTCAATAAAAGACTTCTGCTGCTTCTGTGTGGAGAGGTCACCTGTGTCTGAGAAGGTGGCTTCAAACAAGCAGCTCAGACAAAGAAGCAAAACAGGCTTGGAGCTTCGGTGTGTTTGCACGTTGTTTTAAAAAATGCAGGAGCTTTCTGCTACTCTGTTTAGTGGAAACAGGGGACAAAGATTTGAGGTACCTGACTCTGAGGTGCGGTTACTTAGGGAGTTTTGTGGTGCATTTGGCCATGGGGGGAAGCTTGTAGGTAACCGCTGGAGGGTTCTCTAAGGGCTTCCATGGGTGGCACAGCACCCATTTTAAAAACAAAACAGATAGTGCTGTGCCAACGTATTACGTGGCATCCTGCAACAGTGTGTGTGTGTTACCTTGGTGCTTTGCCCGAGCTAGCAAGCAGACCGGAGAGCTCAGTGAGGCAGCATCACTGCTTCTGCTCCCAGCTCGGCGAGCTCCGAGGGCTCTGCACCGTGCTGCAGCACGCAGCGCAGGCACGCTCAGAGGTGGTGCAAGAAATGGCAGAGGAGCCTGGGGTCCCTTGGGCACTGGTGTCAGACCTTTCTAGCTCGGCAGGTTTTCTCTGGATGTAGCTGATAATTTTTTTCCCAGGCTACCAAATGCTGGCTGCCTACCCTCTTATGTCAGGACCTGTAAGTTGTCTCAGCTGGACGCCCCAAACCAACAGCCCTCTTGCATAGCCTGCGTCCAGAGCTCTCAGCTAACTGAGCACCGCCTGTGTTTTCCGCAAAAAGCGGCAGAGGAGCACGTACCGGGGCAGGTCGCCAATTCCTGCTTTCCTGGGAAGCGGCTGTTAGGTGCAGCGAGGCGGTGCTGCAGCGCGGGGCAGGGGGAGCCGCCGGGTGCCGCATTGGCTGCGGGTGACATCACCGCCGCACGCCGCCATTGGCCGCGGCCGCATTTTGTGCGCCGGGCTTGGGCTTTGGTCAAGCTCATCGCGGTGCCTGTATCTCACGAGCTGACAAATAAAAATATGATTACAGAAAATGCCCCGTGGCAAACCTTATTATGGCTTCAGAGATAACAGATAATGCCAATTACTGCACGGGGCAGTGGTGACATTGAGAGGAAATCCCCTGCGGTAATGAGCAGCAAGATTATTATTTCATTTTATTTTTATTTTGGTTGGGTTTCATTTTCTGTTGTGTTTTTTTTTTTTTTTTTTCTTTTCTTTTTTTTTTTCCCTGAGTATGCACAAGAGGGGTTAAGGCAGGTTCTTTATGAATATTGATAAATGACAATTATGAGGGCCCTTTCTCCTTTCACTGCCTGGGGCTGTGCCTGCTTGAGTACGCACAAGGCTCTCGCTGAAGTGTGTCTGTGTGCCTGCGTAGGCATGGGGGTGTGTGACTTAGGGGGCTAAGGCAATGAATAAGAGCTTTGTTTGGCATCGCCTGGTGTTCTTCCCATTGCGCAGGAGGGGAAATGGCTCCTTATAAAATAGCACTTCAAGATTTCACAGCGGTAGTGCCAAAATCTCTGGTATATTACTGCAGGCAGGAGCTGCAGAGCACTGTCAGTAAAGGAAGCACGCTTTTAGGAAGAAACCTGGAATGTCTTCAAGAAGCAGAGAAAGCTGAGGAATGCCAGGTGCCATGAGAAACCTTTTCTGTTGCATATTCCCACCCTCCTAGTGATTCCAGCTTTGCCTTGCTTCTTTTACAAGGAGAATGCTATACTGTAGTGCAGAGGTAGTCTGCTGAATAATTAAGATTACTGCAGCTGGACACTCTGAAATCATGACACAGGGCCTCCAGATGTGCAACTGTGTTAGAAATCACAAAACCTAATGTTGGCTTCTGTTATTTCTTCTTGGGGTCCTTGAGCCGTAGAATTGGAAGTTTTCTTTCAGACTGTCAAATTCAAAAGGTGCCTTTTTCCCCTGTTGAGTGCTGAGATTTGCCAGTCATTGCCTGAATCCAGGAGCTGCAGGTCTATGATTGAGACTCACTCCAAACAGCGAGGAATTTTCATATTTTCCTTGTACAGGAAACTGGAGAAAAACCATCAAGTACAGCAGCTGCAATGTCACAGGCAAAATTACCAGCTCAGCTAAAGTCAGAGGACATGTATTTTTGTAAGTTCATTTCTTTACATAAGCCACTGGAAACTCAAAAATGGCATACTCTTATTGTAAGCATAACCAGGTAACAATCTTTGGCAAGTACATTTGTAGTGATGAGACCTGACAGTCGGCTCTGTCTTTGGAATACATGAATATATGTTTTGAGGCAAGGTTTTCAAGGAGGGGTAATATATTTTAATAGATCAGTGGAAATAATTGTATAACAAACAGACAGGGTTGCAGGCATCCAAGCCCTTCTTCAGGTCTCCTGATATGTTTATAGATGTTGTCCTTTTTCCTAGCTATAACTATATTTACTTGTTCTGCAGGATTCTGTGGAAAAAAAATACTAAATTTGAGCATAGCAACCATGACTCTAAACAAAGATTCCTCTGTAGGTAGATGCAAGTTACACATTTGATTCTTATTTGCAGAAGCAGGAGAAAATAAGATGAAAGGCTTTTTCTGCTCATGAAAATCAAAAATACTGCTTCTCATACTATTAATTATTACTGGTAAATTATTTGCATCACATCAAGCTTGTGCTAAGTACTTTTAAGAGGATACTGCAGAACAATTACTCTGTGGTCAGGTCCTTCTGGGAGTTTGGGGTCAGTAAGAAAAGCATTTGCAAAGTAGCCAACAATTTGATTAGTACAAATGACCTGCAACTACTCCAATTAGGAGGTTTTTTGGGTTAGAAATCCGTGACCTACAACGAGTCGTCATGGAAACTGATAGGAACGTTTCAGCTCAAAAATCACTTTAAAATAATGGGTTAGTTCATCATCTCGTGCCAAGTGACATAGTTTTTTTGAATCCAAGATCTTGAATCAGTCTCTACACCAGAAATTTTCTGCCAACCCTGGGTGATGGAGAGAAGGTGGTTGTTTTACTTCTCTTTTTTTACTGTGCTGCAACTGCCTGCAATACAGCTATGGGGATATCCCCAGAGCAGGAGGACGGACTGGAGAGGTGAGTGGAGGAAGCTGAATAGCATCACTGGGAGAGACCAGAAAACAAGCTTGGCCAGCGTGTGAGTGGGAAGCTGGAACACGTTAATGCTTGTGCGTGCCTTTCATTTTCTCTGCACCACCTCTGAGATCCGTGCCAACTTCCACGAGACCATTTTTTCAGACATCTCTCTCTCTCCTTCTCTCTCCCCCCCCCTCCTCATCTTGTGCTACAAGGGAACTGTAAAGCCTTTGTTGCAGTATGTAAAAGAGGGATGATGCCGAGAGCCTGACAGTGTGTACTTTCCCTGTCATGGTGTGTTTAATGGCTCCCTTTCACTCACAGGCTTTCCCTTCAAAAGTCTGCTGCGTGCAGGCTGGTGGAGCTGACTTCCTGCTCTGTTGTCTTGGGCGAAGGAGCTCTGGGCACTCAGTGGCCACCCTGGGTCAGGGTCACGCTGACTTCTCCTGCAGGGCTTCATTTCCCTTTCGTGTGCCTTCTCAGCATATGCAGGGCTCAAGAGGAAAGTTTGCTGTGTTTGTCACTGAAGGAACTGCTTTCTTCTATTCTGATTTCCCAGCCATGTGCTGAAGCCCCCACAGCTTTAGAGCCTTTAGAACAATGAAAGGGTAACGAGTCCTCTGTTCACCTGCAGAGAGAGGAGTTGATACCGTCATATAAGACATGGAGAGCCAGAGAGATCAGCTGGAATGGGACCAAATTAAATGCGTTTACTCTGCAATGTTCCATTAATGCCAAGTAATTACCACATACAGTGGGATTTTTGTTTTGTTTTGTTTCATTTTGGCACAAGAGAATTCTTTCCAAATATGAATGCATGAGGCCGTCCGGGCGGCTGGGCTCTTAGGTAAATTATAACAAGCCTTCCCTATTCCCATATGTTCCTCTCCTTTCCTTCTGGCATTTGGAAAGCTGGCAGTGCAGAGATGGGAAGTGCAAATGCAGAGAGGAGGTCTCGTTCCCAGTGGCAGGGATGCTGCTTCTGCCACTCTGGTGCAGACTCCTGGCCTCGGTACCATCCCCAAGATGCTCCTCAAATTCAAAATGGTCCAAAGATAGATAGCAGGGAAATGTCCCAGGTAGAAGAAAACTTCCATCTGGGGCATAAAATTCTCTTGTGGTTGAATGTGCAAGCGCTGCCTGGTCCCACTGGCACCCTGATCACTGAGAGGAGTGCTGCCACAACAAAAAATGCTCAGGGTTGCCATGGGCTCCTATGCTCACCATCCATGCCTGGCACTAGGGACTGTGTTAAAGGAGAGATGGGGAGGGCCAGAGAGCTGCAATTTCAGGTATTTCAGTGCCCAGTCAGAAGGAAACTTTTCAATTCTTGTCAGAGTCCACGCTCTCCCCTTTGGTGTGTGGGCTGTAGAAAAGAGATGGTAACTTTCCTTGGTTTTATTTTGGTGAGAGTCTAGAGACTAAAAACAAAAACTTTAAGGTCTGGTGCCATTCCAGATTTCCTTCCACACACATTATCCAACCATCCTAGTCCCACTGATCCTGAGCTCCAATGTAAGGCTTTCAAAATGCTCTCCGCGAGGTGGGCCAGGACCTCTACCCAAAGAGCTCCGTCAGCCCAGGTAGGCTGACCCTTCAGGACGAAGCATTGCACAGCACAGCGAGATGGAACTTACTTCACATCTGGAGCGTGAATGAAGGCATCCTCTATCCTCTCTCTCTTCCCGTGGCTCTCCAAAAATAAAAAATAAAAATTATTTGCCACTTCAGAAGAGATTTATTTTTTCATTGGTATTGTTCCTACAGAAACTGTCGATACGACTGGCATTAGTTAGTTGGCATCTTACTGACCTTACCAGCTAGCCGGCTGAGAGCTGGCCAGGCAAAGAGCAGGGCCACCAGCACTGAGGAGACTCGCTTCAGCCATATGGAACAGACATTCCTTCAAATGCTCTTCCCTCTCTCTAAATAAAACTGTACAGTTTGAGGATGAGCAAAGAATT
Organism: Nettapus auritus; assembly: GCA_011076525.1. NCBI lineage: Eukaryota > Metazoa > Chordata > Aves > Anseriformes > Anatidae > Nettapus > Nettapus auritus. The sequence continues at coordinate 26,935,744 of CM021769.1, forward strand.
GCAATCTTTTTAGGCAGGCAGCGGAATGCCTGCTATAGAATGAATGTCTACAGTATCAACTAGTGCTGCTTCTTGCGGGCTAACAGACGTGGACAGCAGCACCCTCAGCATCCACACCATGTGTCTCTTCAGCATTTGGCCAGGAGCAGTCACCAAGACTGGAAAACAACCAAAACCATTTAAAAAGCTGCACAGAGCAGAAGGACACACACTCAGCTTGTGCTGTGGGGAGGTTTCTTGTTTCATAGCATCAGGCAAGCACCGCTCACTTTACAGGGAAGTGCTACCTGCCACTGTGCCCTAGTGCTCAGACCAGAGAACTACTGCGCATCCCCCTGGTCAGATGAGGCCTTCCCAGCGCCCAGTTAGTGAAACCAGTTGTAAGATGAGAGCTGCCCAGGATGTCTGCTGGAGGAAAGATTAAATCACACACCACCGTCGTATTAGCGTCAGGTTTTCCAAGCTTGCCTTAGGACGGTGGGCTCTTCTGTCTGTTTCACTGCAGGGGCTGAAGCACGTTCAGATGTGGCAGGTGTCGCCAAATGCTGCCTTAGTCCAGGACTGCTGTCCTTGATGAGGGCATTCAGGGCCTTTTTTCCTGATCACTAGCTGATTGTTCCCAGTCCTGAAACATTTCATTGTCACTCATCTCCAACTTTTTTGTCAAGTAGGTATAGTTGTCTTGATATTTGTTGCATGGTGGATGAGTCTTCTGTCCCAAGGTACCTTGAAACTTTGACTTCTATGAGAAAGAGAGATTTTACAGGTTACCTTTTGCTTTTTCAGATGAAAACATCCACAAATCTGAATAATGCCACTCAGTTATTTACCAGAGTGTTTGCTCATGGTTAACAAGACAGCATTAACATGCAGGGTTCATCATGTTTATGCAAGACTGGAGACCAAGTTTTATGCTCTTTAAAAAAGGAAGGGAAGAGCAGTCCTAGGACTCAGTGATAAGGTAAATGGCCGGTATCTGTTTGGAACATGTGCTATTTTGCTGGAAGCCTCCTTTAGCTCTATCCGTTACACTCCCCAAGTGTCCTATTACAGCACGCTCTGGTTTTGCATAGAGCTGGCCTGCATTATTTACAAGTTGTCTCTAATTGATCATTCCAGACTTCTGTTCAGATCAGAGATCATTTCCAAGGCATTGTCATGCTCTGTATGTTCCTCTGAGAGGATACAGACTGACCGCCTCTACAGGTGTTTAGGGGTAGAGTTACACTTGTGTGCATGAGCAGTGCTAGAGGATGTAATTAGAGGTGAAGAGAGAATGGCATAAAGATAGGGCAGAGCTCCACGACCGGTGTCGCAGCACTAGGCTGTGCTAATGCTGGGTCTTCTGCAGAGCTCACTTTCTGGGCAGGCAGCTGTTTTTACTGTACCATTGTAGCAAATGGCTCTTGTTTGCCTGACACAAGTGTGTCAGCCATTTCCTACAGGTTTGTGTTCAAAATGAGTACCTGAACTCGCTGTTCAGCCTTGGAAGGGTTTTCTCCGATTTGCACCTTTTATCAAGCAAAACATCAAAGATGGACATTTTGCCGTCTCATAAGCAAAAACAAGAGAAGAGCTGCTTCTTCAGCTTGCCTGAAGTGCTTCTCTCATCTCTGCGTCTCTCGAAAAGTTGCAAATAAAAAGCAAAAAAGGCAAAATCATCACAAATTTTGTACAACGTTTTTCTCTGTGCATATAAAATCAAGTAAATGTAACAGTTGTACAAAAGTACTTGAGTTCTAAGAAGCGGACGGGTGCATGGTGGTGTTGGCTGTGGGTAATGGAAATTAATAAATTAGACAAAGTGCAATTGCTTTGATTTAAAGCAGGAGTTGCCATCCTGCTTTAAATGTTTACCACGTTACAGCGGCATGGTTGCCTGCCTGTTCCCATGTTGCCAAATAATAAGAAAATTTAGCTTTGCTTGAAAGGAGGCAATCCTCCCTCTTCCCTCCAAGTGCTGACACCCTCAGTTATAAGCAGTGCTGGGCTCAAGGGGGTTCTCCATCAGAACTAGCTGCCCAAAATAATTTCAAAGCCATATCCCTATGTAAACAATTCCTAATAGGGTCTTTCTGCAGCAGCTTTAACAACAAGTCTGTTTTTTCTCATCTAGATATCACTAATTCTGTTTGCTGTTGTTGACAGAACACACTGATGATGTTCACTCCTGTCTTAAGGAGTTGGCATTTGATGGAATATATCAGCTCTAAATCCAAACTGAAAATTTCCTCTGATTTCCCTCAGTTCCTCCCTCAAATTATCTTGGTATTGTTGAAAGGTGCAGATATTCATTTCCTATCAGGGCAGTGCAGCCTAAAGCCTTGCATTCATCAGGAGTGGGCATCTGGGAGACAGAGTATTGCAAAGATGGGATCTTGGATATGTGTGTTCTCCTATCTGTGAGAGAAAAAGAATGAAATCAATTAAAATATAATAGGTTGGATGCTATACTGGATAAAAAAAAAAACAAGTCTTGGAGTGGGAAAGCTGTCAGGGATAATTTAACTCACATTTTGATCCTTTCTTTACAGCCACAGGGACTTAAAACCAGAAAACCTACTGCTGGATGAAAAGAACAACATCCGGATAGCAGACTTCGGAATGGCATCGCTGCAGGTTGGGGACAGCTTGTTAGAAACCAGTTGTGGGTGAGTGTCTCAGAGCATATTGCAAATAATCAGTGATGGATTCCAGACATAAAAGTTGTCAATAATAGGGGGGTTGAGGAAGACCTGCAAGCTTACACTGTGCCTCATTATTTCCCAGGAAGTTAGTAAACTGATAAAATGCATATAGTGCGTAAGTTATCTAAAAGAAGGATTTTTTTTAAAAGTGTTTTACAGTGAAAAGGAGGCTTCTGTAAATGTCATATGTGGATATAAAAATCAAAGCGTTCAGGTTTGGACTCATCTGCCTATGCTGGCTTGTTTGCTTTCACTGGACATATATTTGGGAAATTAAAGCAGTAGTGGTAGATGTTTTAAGAAGTAACTTTAAAAATATTGGGGGTAGAAAAAAGTGAATCTAGGGGATCTGAAATGGAATTTGTGTGTTGTGTTCAAGCTGCCTCCTTGCAGCTCTTCCTGTTTTTGCTCCACTCTGCTTCGTTTCGGCTCTCATCCAGGATTGACGGGGAGGCAGCAGAGGGTCCTTTGCAATTACAAGCAGGGCATGAATGCAGATACAAAAGAGGCTGCTTGGAGGAATACTGCAGGGGCAGTATAAAAACACTTCCATGTTAATTTGGTTGCCAGCAGGAGCTTTCTAGGAATGTCCAAGGGAGCCAGCAATAAGCCCAACAGCCGAGTGAAGCCCTGGTGCTTCGCTGGGGACAGGGCTAGCTCTTGAGGGGCAGTACCCTCTGATCCCCATCACCTCTAGGGACACTGCAGGCACCCATAGGACCACAGCCCCCCCGCAGCCATGGCCCTGTGCCGCGTTGACTGTGCATTGTAATGCTGCAGTGAGCTGTGGCAGGGCAGCAGCTGCATCGAGCTGCTGCAGCCTGGCACCACTACGCCAGCTTTTTGTGGCGTCTGAATTTGTTATAGCAGTGAGCTCAGCAACTGGAGTTGCAGGCGGTACCAGCAGCTTTGCATCTCCTCCGGTATAGATCTACTCTTCTTGGCCCCTGGCAGTGTAAATTGGATGACTGCAGCCCGTCTCCATCCTCAGCCTGCTGCAGTCTGTGTTTTTTCAGTCTGTGCCCTGAGGCGAGGCAATTCGTGGAGCCGTCCTGGTTCCCTGCACAGCGCAGCCACTGCCTCTTGGTCCTGAGCTGTACGGCTCTGCTTTCCAGGTCTTGAATAATGGATTGCAAAATTGTTTGAAGCTGACGATGTGATCGAATGGTGGTTGATGAGAACACTGAGATGCACCCATTCCTTCCTGTCTGTGTCAAGGCAAGATTTGACCTCTTAACAGCGCAGATGAAAAGCAGGGAGCTATGAGTCTGCACATCTGTTGCTTGCAGCTGCTTTCAAACCTCCTCTCTAGACTAAGAAATGAAGTCCTCAATGCAGTTACCACAAAGTCTCTACTCTTTAAAGAACATTTTCTCCCTTCCTTCCATGAAAAAAAAAAAAAAAAAAAACAGAAGTATAAAACCCAACCCAGTCTCACATTGCCCTGCAGGATTTTTCAGACTCCCCGGGAACCTCTCGGTAGGGTTCCTGTTCTTGTTAGCAGTGGGCTCTGTCATCCAGGTCTAGAATCTCAAAGGGAGATTTCCTTTCCACAAGCAGTGCTGGAATTCAAGCCTCCATGCTTGAAGCACAGCCAGCCCCCACGATGCGGCCTCAAAACGCGCTAATAAAGAAATCAATGGAACGGAAGAGACATGCCTGTAATAAACAGAACACAGCAGCAACACTATGATCTCCTGCCTTGCAGATGCATTTTAAGTGTGGTGCCAATCACTAGGCCTCCATGTGAGCTATTACACCACTTCATTAATTCTCCTGGCATGGAGCCCAGCATGGCTGGTACTGGTGTCTTGTGATCTGTCTGGTTTGGAGGGTGAAGGGAGGAAGGAAGGGAGGAGTATGTAACAGTGCCACAGTGTTCACAAAGAAAGGCAATCCAGTTATGACTCCCTTTCCCTTGGAGAGCAGAGTAACCAACCTCACAGCTTTTTGAGGCAACAATTTCACCTCCCCTTGTAGCTGGTACTTTGAGCCAGCATGAAAAGGAGCAAGACAGACCGAATCGTGGCTGAGATACTGAGCTTTAATGAGATGTTCCTCCGTGCACCCAGAAGTTAATTTCCAGAATGGTTTTATCTGTGCTGTGAACACCGATAATGAGATGAAACTGTAACACTTGCATTGACAGTCAGGCAAGGAGTCTCCAGGTATTTCTGTCAGGCAGAGTGGGAGGATCAGCTGGGGTGTAGCAGCATGATGCAAGGAACTTTGTCAGTACAGCAGAGCAGTTACAGTGCAGTCAAAAATCCATTGCTGCCACAAGTGAACTGCTGAGTCCGAAGTTTGGATAGGCTTTAGGTCATCCCAGATCCTCGGTGGGCCTCACCAAGGTATTCGCGCAGCCTGAGATATGCCAAATGGCACACCGCAGAGTCAGTCTGATGGGAGCTACTCCTTAGATCATTTACCATGGTTTTCTGTAGTATCAATGGCTAGCAGGAGAACGTGGTAAAAGCAGTCCAGTTGTGTTTGTGTAGGAGAGGGAGCTAAGGACAGACTGGCTGTTTCATTGACATCATTTGTCACTGGCAGACTGAAAATCAGGCCGTGCTTGTGATGAATCCCCATTACTGGAATCCTGTTTTGCACGAATCCTGCGTATACACAGCACAGAGGAACAAGCTGTAATTTTAAACATGCATCTTTAGACCTTTGAATGGAAGAGGAGCTGTATGAATAATTCTGCTTACTGCAGAAACGGCACAACAAGGCAGTCTCATGGAGAGATGGTCCTTGAAATGCCCAAGTAACACAACAAGTCTGTCCATCCCTCCAGGAGCAGCTCTGTGAGCAAACAGCAGACTGCGAAGGAAGCAGAGAATGTGGTAGGATGCTGCTTCTGTTAGTTCAGAACTTGTCGGCTCTTCCTCCTCTTTACCCTTCCAGGCAGTGACATGCAGAGGCACGCCCCCATCTCTTTTCACTGTGATTCTTCCCAGCACGCTGCCTCACAGTGCTGTGGAATGGTAGATGCTGTCCAATCCCTCCTGACTTGTCACAAGGCAAGAAGAATGAGTGTCTTACAGTTAAACCTCTGGACTGGGACCCAGGTGATCTGAGCTTGATTTCTGTCTTTGCTGCAGGCATTCAGGGTGGTCTTGGACAAGACACATTACCTTTCTGTGCTTCAGTTCTTCATCTTAACGAGTCATTGCAGTGCTCAAGTTGCTCTGAACATAAACTACAATTGTTTCTAAAGGAGTCTTGGAAAAGTAGGAAGGGTTGGGAAATTCTCTGGACCTTGTTCTCTTTTCTTGAACAAAGAGTGCTCATTGCTAAACTGAAAGATTGAGGGAAATACTGTTGAGGTACAATTCTTGGGATTTTGTAATGATCCTTCTTAATTCCCCATTGCTCCTTACAGAAGGCTGACAAAGTACATTTTTTGCCATCTCCTCACTTCATTTCATTTGTGAAGCGCCACGTCCCTCTGGAAGGAGATTGCTGCAGGCTGCCAGGAGATGGGAGAACACCGCAGCAGAGCTGCTCTCTGTGCTGCCTCCAAATCTCTCTATCCCAAACAACAGAGAGCTAAGACAAAGCCAATATGTAAAGGTAGCTTGCTGTAGCACCAGACCCGGTCTCTGAAGAGGCAGTTGGTACACAGACTGCCACCACTGCTGGCAGGCCCACAACTAACTGGGTGGATGTGCATCAGTCCCCCCATAACAGCATCTCTGTAGGGAAACCCTGGCCTGATCCAGAAAGCCGTGTGCCTGTGGGAGAACGTTGCTGATTATGACCTCTAATTTTACTGAGAAGAAAGCCGTTGTGCCTGCCGGTGGCATAAAGAAGGAAGAGAAAACAGCAACTTCCAACACCAGCACTGTGCATTCCTCTGCTCTCAGCTCTCCATAGCAATTCCCAGCAACACTTTGCAGACCCGCTGGCTGTCTGTATACATCAAAAAAGCACCTGTTCTCATTAGAATTGATCATGGGCTCTCTTTGAGCTCAGGGTATTTGGAACATCCAGCACGCTGTGTGTTTGTTAAAAAAGTTAACAGATTTCATCTAGCTCCTGGTTCCCGTACACCTTGTATTTGGCGGATCACCACACCTGTGATGAGATTAATTCAGAAGGGCGATGCGGTACTCAGCTGCCGTACACCTCAGTGTCCAAGCACCGCTTCTGATTTTAATGACAAGGCATGATGCTGCATGTATTCTTTCCCCATTATATAGTTGTATATACAAATGTGTGCATGTTATCTAAAGCCATAGGCAAGTGTCCTGCATCCAGATACTGCTAGCGTTGCAAATTTAGGTTCTCAAACTTGGAAAATGCCAGAATTAGCAATTTTTACCCCATCTCACCAAGAGCTTCCATTACCACCACTCCATTTCCATCTCCTTCTCTGTTTTTCACTCCATTCTTAGCAAATGCTCTCAGTCATTTCTGCTCCATATTTGGTCTCATGTCCCAGATCCTTTACTCTTTTGCTGAATTCCAGCTCTAGTTTCCCCTACTTGGTTGTTCCAGTCCGTTGCTCTCAGTCCCAGATCTAACTCCTGTTATTTTTGCACTCAGCTGGGTATCAGTTTTAGATTAAAAGTTTGGTCTGGGAACTGTTGCCAGTGCTGGTTGAATTTTCATCCTGATGCTCTAGAAAATTTCCACCAGTAAATGCAAACTGTGCTTTTCTAGTGGTTATGTTTGAATACATTTTTCCAGAGAATGTGAACAAATCATTAAGTTTTCCCTTTCCATTTGAGGATGCTAGAAATTTTCCTGTTTTGTGGGAGAAAACATATTTAATTTAAATTAGATTTAAATAGTGAGTGTAAATGTTTTGGCTTGTACACAGCACACATGCATACACAAACACGAAACCAGTCTGAGGCAGACAACCGGCAGAGAAAATCTTAGAGACGTTAAATTGATGGTAAGACATAATCAATTTAAAATGAGGATTACGAAGGGAAATATCAGACAACTTTATTAATAAGGAATAATATTGGCCTTGCCTATAATACATCCCAAGGTATGTTAAAAGAGTTTTAATTCTACAAAATAAAGCGCTGAGATAAGATATGCTACTCTTTAGGTTGCCAGTATGAAATTAACTTGGCCCCAGAACATTCATGCACAGGATAGTTGCACCAAGGATATATCCATTTCTCTCTGCATGCATGACCCTTGTTTAGGGTTCTCCTGGATGTCACCAACACACTCTGGCTTATTTCCTCTGGTCAAAGTCCCACGTAAATGCTTTGCTAAGGGCTTCCAAGATCTTTTAAGATTCATGTGTCCAAGAGTCACAGCTGTGAATGACCGCTCAGAGAGCCCTTCCTGCCCCAGGCGGGCTAGACAGGGAAAATCAACATCACCCTTGAAATAAACACTGCCAGCATCGGAGCTTTTTTGCAGCAGTACCCGCAGGCAGCAACTGCTTCTTGATCTTGCTGAGTGATATACTTATTTGTTATCAAGGGCAGATTGTGGCTTTTGCTGCACAGAGATGTAGCTGAAAGATGAGGAGATGGCCTAGGGGAAAAGGCAGGGAGTGTCGCTCTGACACACGTATATTGAATAATTAGCGATAAGAGCCAAAGAAATATTCATGACTCTGTAGAAAGATAAATAGATTTTTGATTAAATTTGAGTTTTCTCTTTAAAGCAGTTGAAGTTGCCCTGTGATTGGCAGCATGGAAATGAGTTTTCTACGGATTCTGGCTGGCCAGAGGATCCCGTTCAGAGCTGTTCGCCAAGATAATGCTACAGATATCTAGCTAGTGTGTGCTGGCAAGAATTCAGAGTGGCTATGCCAGAAACCTGTGCACTCTGGGCAGTTGCAGTGCAGCTGTTGAATGATCGAATCAATCCAACTTGTTGAAAGTATTTATTATAGCTTTTTCTCTGCCCGGTCTCCTAAAATTTTCGTTGAATTTCACTGGTGTCTTAAAATACACCTGGCAGATTCCACTGCACTCCAGGAGACATCAGGGAAGTAAAATGCTTTAAGTGCATTTGTTAGAGAGATTCATAAATGGGCACCTACCCATCTTGGGGTCTTCACAACAGCTACATTTTTCTTTTCAAGGATATTTGCACAGAAAGCTGTCAAGATGGTAGTATTCTGCAGCATTTGTAATTAAGGATTCTGAAATCTGTCTTTGTTGGTGTTATCGTATACAAATAAAAACTCAGAAGCACTTTGCAAATCCAGATAATGACTCACCCAGCACACCCCAGGTGGCATGTCCACCTAAACATTGTGCTGAAGGATGCTGTGCTCTAGGATCTGTTCCTATAACTCTCTTTGCCACAATATTTTTGTCCAAGTTTAAATCACATTACCACCTTCCTTTCACCTCCCATCCTACCTTCTGTTCGCTGCCCTGTCGAAGCAGGTTTATGCTTATCGTAGAACCATAAGAAGGTGAACCTATGATAAGGTTCACAGAGCTGTGCTTCTGTTTTGCTCATTACTTTGTGAGACAGGTATTGCCCAGCCATGATTGTGTTTGTCACAAGAAACAAATGCACAAATGAAGACAGGCTCAGGGAGTGCTGGGAGGTGTCAGAATAAACAATAGTGAGATTGGCACGCAGGTCTCAGGCAGTTTGCATCCCTTTTTCTTGTCAAGTTACTTTAATGAAGGCTATAAAAATAAATAGCCCTGGCTATAATCTTTAGGAATTAAAATGATCACCTGGCAAGTTGAAGTAATTAACTATTCTCAGCCAGGAATCAAGGCAGAGATATATGGGTAGAAGGATGCAAGAAGAATATATTAACTCACTAGGTAATAGTACTGCTGTCTATCCTTTTTATTGTTGTTGTTTGGTTGTTTTGGTTGTGTATTTTCTTCTTTTTTTTAAAGGAAAAAAATGCACGTTGAAACCATGTAATGGCATCTGTAATGACTGCTGGAGTAGTTGAAAGCAGTCTTAGCAGAAGAAATGCAAGATAATGTTGGGGGATGCATGTGTTTGTTCTGAAAATATTATGTTTGTTTGTTTTCCTAAAAGGCTTTCCAATGCATGTCTTCCTTCTAGTTAGATAGTCACATAGTCACATAGTTACATAGTCAAGTAAAAGCACATGGTTAGAAGGCTGGAATTTTATATAATCACAGAATATGCCTGGTCTTCTCTTCCTTTCTAGCTTTTAGACGTTCATAGTAGGGCCACAGAATTTTGCATTGTGCTAGTTGACCGTTTTCAGAGTTTGTCTTACAAAGGTATTCTCATCAAGGTAAGGAAAAAATGTGCTGGCTTTGCACACTTGCTTTCTGTATAAGTAAGCCAATCCTGGTTCTGTTAAGCAAAATGGAAACGCAAATAATTCATAAATACCATACTGTTGCATGCTCATTCAACTGTATTTTGTGTTTCAGATCACCACATTATGCCTGCCCTGAAGTTATCCGGGTAAGATGATTAAAATCAGTGTACATATATTTTAAAGTGTCATTCATTGCATGTGTGCAGATAGACCCTCTCTACAAGAAATGTGTCCATGGCAGACAGCATGGGAAGGGAGACAGCAAATGTAACTGTGGTTTGGGTTGTATGGCTCAGCTCTGAATCAAGCCACATCAATTGTTGGAGGGAAATGATCCCATGTTGTTCTCACAGCACCCTTTGTGCCATGTGTTCAGACAGAAAAGCAGTAGCCTCAGTTAACTTGATCTTTCCACCCAAGGGATGCAGTCCCCTATGTTTTGCCTTCCCTGATGTAGCTGTCATTTCAGCAGAAGAACTGGGGTTGTCTGTCAGTGATGTTTGTTCTTTTATGTGGTATAAGCTATCCTTTCCCCCTACTCTTCCTTTGTCCTTTTAAAATAAGTACCCCAGATTTCAGTGGGCAAGATTCACCCTGTAGCCCCCTTTAGGCACTGGAAGGATGCTATAAGGTTGCCCTGGAGCCTTTTCTCCTCTAGGCCGAACAACCCCAGCTCCCTCAGCCTGTCTCCATAGGAGAGGTACTCCAGCCCTCTGAGGATCCTTGTGGCCTCCTCTGGACTCACTCCAACAAGTCCATGTCCTTCTTATGATGGGGAGCTGAACCCAGAACTAGAGAGGTCTCAGGAAAGAAGCCTATCACCCTTTTGGAGCATATCATTAATATGAAGTCGAACAAGAAGTGTACATAGGACACTGTCCACCCAATACCTTAGTTCACAAATAATGTGACTGGTGATGAGCTCCCTGAAGAACCAAGGAAGAGAACACCTTCTTGATGTCTTTAAGGAACCTCTGACTCAGTTTAAGTGCCAGTTCTAAAATTGTTCCAGTCGTCAGCCATTTCTGCCTTGCTTCCCACTTCTGACCCTGTTCTTGCAAAACCCAAATAAGACTATAAACTGATGTTTATAAAATTCAATTAATGGGCTATGCTGTGGCCTTCTAGTTGGGAAGGCCACCTTGGGAAGCAGGTGGCTGAACTGAAATGTGGGGTTTCCCATTCTTCTCTCTTGTGTTCTTCAAGGGTAATTAATTCATTTACTAGTGAGCACTCTTTTGAACCTGTGTCGTTGCTGTGCAGGGAGAAAAATACGATGGAAGGAAAGCAGACGTCTGGAGCTGTGGAGTCATTTTATTTGCGTTGCTAGTGGTGAGTCATCTTCCTTGCTCTATCCTTTAAAAAGAAAAGAAAAATCCCAAAATGCTGCTGTATTTAATGGTGATTCTATTGACATCATGTACAGATTGTTTTTTTTTAGTTCCCCTATTTTTGTATCTCTCGGTTGCATCCTTTCCTCTTAGTTCTACATCAGTCCCAAAGGAAAAGCATGAAGAATATTTCACTGCTTCTTTGAAATGCGGCTGCCCTGCACGGGAGAGCATAGACAAGTGCTGAAGTCTTGCCTCCATAAATGTTCTTTGCTGTGTTGTAATATTGCAGCCCTTTGAAGAGCCCCATTCAAAGCACATTGATTTTTTTTTACCCAAAAGAATGCACAGGGTTACAACTCCAGGACACAGAGAATGTCGGATAAGTTGCCCTTCACAGGATTAAAACATGGCTGGGTTTGGGAAGCATTTGTTTTTTTTCTGCTGTATGTACATATGCATTTCAGGAGGTATATGCATACATAACTGCAGTCCTTTATCAAGAGAAGATTTAAGTGCAACAATTTTGTTTCACCCAAGTATTGAGCTACATTTTTATTTGGTTCACTTGAGTATATAAAACTAAGCCAGTAGTACAACGTTTAAATTAGTTCCCATCTGGCTCAGATGTAATACTTTCCTTAGTATTCAAAATGTAGTATCTTGTAACTTAGCCGTCTTTCGATCAAAGTTTCAATTCTCTGCAGAATTTATTCTGATTTGCAGTGTAATGTAACACGCCCAAACATACAATAATTGGATGTCCAGCTGAAAACAGATAGGCTTGGCATGTTATCAATTTCCATGGTTAAGTGTAGGAAAATACAGATATAAGTTCGTGTAAGTCTGGCATTACTACGTCCAGAATTAATAGTATATGTGAGAGTAGATTGAATGTGCATGTTAGTTTTTTATAATAGTGTAAACGATCATCTACAATTACAAAAATAATAATCCTGAAGCCAAATTTTGATGTCCTTTTTTTGATTATTAGTAAACCTAGTTACTAATTCTTCACTTAAATGTTTTATTTTGACAAAAGCATTTGTTCAGTGAAAATAAAACTTTCTGCCATGGTTAGATTCTGTTCATAATTTTGGCTTAAAATACTTGAAAATTAGAAAGGATTTTTGTTTCAGAAATTATACTGATAATTTTTTTAAATAGTTAGAATCAAAATATATTGAAATAGTATGATGCTTTAATTCACCTTAACAATTTTTTTTCTTTTTTCTTTTTTGGTTATTATAATTTACTGATATATCTAATTTTAAAATTTATTATCTTGATGTTGCAAGGGAAGAGTTTTAACTATCTCACTAAGTATCCCCTGGTCATCTATTGCTCTTGAGCAACTATTTGCGTGAGTGACAAAGCAGAGGTATAAAATGAGCTCTTCATATAACTTACTGAGTTTGTAAGAAAAGACAAGAGAAGGTGGCAAGATGGCTAGAACTTGAGGGAGTGGGCTTTTCCTTTTCAGGTGGTTTCTCTGTCAAGATTTGGTGTCTGTCTGTTGCTGGGAAGCATCTTCATCTGTTCCTACATATATACATGAAACGACTGCAAAACGACTGAAATAAGTCTGTTATTGACAGAGAGTGCAGAGCTCTCCAGTTAATTATGTCAGGAGAAACCCTGCAAAAAGTCTCAAGCTGTAATAGCAGGTGGTAGTAATAAAAGAGCTGTAGTTGTTACCTTCAGGAAATGCCACAAAGCAGCCTTGCTGACTTCATCGTGGATTAAATTGCGTTAGCCAAAGTACTGAACTATCAGAATTGATTTTCCTGTGAGTCTGGAACAGTTAGGAGAAAAGCAGGTAACTCGGGAGGTTGGTTGCAGAAGACTTGGAGGCTCTTTCTTCATGGCTGCTTGAATGAACAAACAAAAGCAAATAGTGCCCAGTAGCTGTTGCCGTCAGGTGGGCTTTCCAAGGCTTCTGTAAATTGAGCTGTTGGTCTCACTAAACCAGACACAGGCCTGCTTATACAGATGCAATACTCGCTGTAGTAAGAGCAGTGCCAGCACTGACAACTGAAAGCTTCATTATCACAGCAGCTGACAGCTTGCAACTTCCTACAAACCTTCCTGGAAATCGAAGAAGCTCCGCACCTACCAGAATTAGTCAGTGAAAGAGGGAAGTGAGAATATCCAGGAAGGTGCAGACTTGCTATAAAAGGATATTGGCTTCAGTCGGTGGAGTTATCCTAAAGATTTCAAGTGCTTTTTTCCTTTTTGTCCTTGCAGCAAGGATAGGCCTTTTCCTGCTTTTTGTGACAAGCTGATGATCTATTCAAAGTGTAATTCCAGCTAAAAAAAACTCAAACCATTCATGTAAGTGAGCTTCAGTAGGGAAGCAATAGGAACTGATGACCTGACCACAGCATGGGAACTACATGGAGTATATTAACCAGGTAGAACATCTGCTGCTTCCAAAAGGCTAAAGTTGGTTAGGGTTTCTTTCAGCTGTGTCATTCCACTGCTCCGTCAGAAAGAGGATGTTCTTTGCTTAAATTCTCTCAAATGCCGTTCACCTCCTTTCCAATGTCTGCAATAAATGTGTCTCGGGAAGATTAAAAATAAGGAGACGATAAACATTTCTGCAGTGAAAGTATGCCCAGGAGGAATACCAGCAGATCAAAAGCTTGAGCTGAATTTAAGTGAATCCATGCATCTTTGCTGAATTTGCCTGGAAAGGCAATTTCATATTTTGTATTATGCTTTATACTGGTAGTCATTTTCTAATTAAAGGTTTAAAAAAAATAAACTGTGTCCTCAGTTTTTTTTCCTGCATTGGAGAAAATACAGCAGCACTAAGAAATTATTTATTTTCAGTGGATAAAAAGACTGTTTCGCTTATTATAATACTTCGTTATGAGCTGATTTTCTTTTCCTTTCTCTTATGATGTTTATCTTGGCTTTTCTCCTTTTGCCCTCTCCAACTAACTCCTTTGCCCTCCTCTCTCCCATCTCCAACTCTGTCACATCCCTGCAGGGTGCCCTGCCATTTGATGACGACAACTTGAGGCAGCTGTTGGAGAAGGTGAAACGAGGAGTGTTCCACATGCCACATTTTATCCCCCCGGACTGTCAGAACCTCTTGCGGGGGATGATTGAAGTGGATGCCTCGAAACGTCTCACGGTAAGAAGGCCGGCATTTCCTGCAAACCATGTGGCCAAGGCTTCGTTGGTCACCTCGTTGCAGTTGTGGATGTATAATTAAGGAAACTTGTTGATTTGCTGCCAGTCCTATGTGTTTCCTCCTGAACCAATGATGAGTGGAGTTAGTGGAGTCTGGGGAAAAAGTTTGATGCCTTCTCTTTTCAATGATGGGGCCAGATTACCTTTGTGTTGATTCTCTAACTTCATAATTCTCCCTCATATGCCACAGTGAGCATTTAGAATAACTCCTTCATAATGTCATCACAGTGCTACTGACCCATTAGCACATTTTGGAGTCCACCTGGGTAGTCTGGGTCTCCTGGTAGGTGCACCAGTTTGTCAGGGACATGATGTAATAGTTTGAAGGTCAAAACAGCTAGGACAGTTCTTTGAAGCTTTGCTATTAAACAGAGTATGCTTTTTTAAAAATTCCTAACAAAAGCGTGGCTTCTCACTTCGTGCCACACAGCTGCATTGTATTCTGTCCTGCACGTGCTCTGCATTATCCTGTGGCACCATTCAGAGTGGGTGTCTTCTAGTTCGCTATTCCATGTTGTGCCCTGTGGTCCTGAGCACGATTAGGCCTGCAGTGCTGAGCTCCTGGCATTCGGCATTGAATCTTTGCATCTAGGACACATCCCATCACTACAACAGAGAGCCTGCAAGGGTGAGCACTGTGTAGTGATTGTATCCTTCATTAACACTGTGGTAATGTTTTGGGGAATTAAAAAAAAATTAGCAATTAAAATCGTTTTGGAAAGCAAGACTGCCTGCTTGTCAGTGGAGGCTTCTGCCTTTATGGGTACATTGCCCTTGTAAATCCTATTGTCAGGCTCTGGTGATGATTTTATACAGATTTACTAAGCTCACAGATTCTGAGTGGGAGTATGTATAAAGAAATGTAAATTTAAAACTCCTCCTGGTTCTTCAGTCTGCTAAAATATTTATAAATAAACTCTCAGATCAGTGCTTGGCCTCTCTGCTGAGATTGCTAACAACAGCATCAGTCTCCACCAGCTGTGATGGTGCTTTTGGGATGCACACACCTGTCTGCCAAGAAGTGAGCTGAAGCTCCCTTCTCAACTCTCTTAAGAGTAGTACCTGGCAGCTGCAGCCAGGTTTTTATTTTGTTCCTTACAAAACCAGGTCATGCACAGGTGACGTAGGTGGAAAGTTCTTTATGGTATTACAGGTATCCTTACCTCTGCAAACACAGTAACCATCACATTGCAGTATGGGAGTAGCACTGACAGAAAAAGAAATATGTATGTCAGGCACTTTAAAAGCCCCTTTTCATTATATTTTTAAACAAAGAGAGAAAACAATATTTTTTCAAGTATTTTTATGCAAAGAATTCTCCAGAGGCTAGGGCTGTACCCTGAGACGTGAGACAGGTGTTTTTTTGTGACTGAGAAAGTCACTAAGTCCTTCTCTATCTCAGTTTCCTTTCCATAAGGTGAATGTAAAGGTATTTCCTGCCTCACAAACTGGATAGAGCAAGGCAGTAAGGCAGCAAGGGGTGGGTAGACGAGCCCCTGAATGACGGGAGTACTGCCTTTGCTTCCCAGATACATACATTGCTGCTTTTGCTCCGGAAACCAGCATGATGCAGAACAGATGAGATGTTCTTATTTTTCTCTGAAAGATCTTAGTGCAGATGGCTTGAGTATGCCAGTGAGCAGATCATCAGACATTAGATCTTCTTCAAATTGTTATGATTTAATTTTGTTATAGAACAATCCAATTTCTTAGTATTGCCTGAAGGTTTTGAATTATGCGATACAGCAGAAACTATACACACACAAGAGAGAAAAACGTTAAAGTAAATCAAGGTCCCATAGTGATCTCCCCCTTTTCTTGATCAAAAAGAAGCTCTTATTTCCTTAGGGAGAAAGAAAACAGATCAGGTAGTTATGGACAAGCACTAACCAGTAGATTGTGAATAAGAATTTGAAATAGAATATCTTTAGGAGCTGAGAGATGAGAGGAAAAAAAGATTGCTCTTTGTTACTAGCTGCAATCTTATTTTCATTATTTTAGGGTCTTGGTTTTCTGTCCCTGCTGCTGTCACACTTCCCTTTCTATGCTGTTAGCGTTGCGGTTGCTTAGAGCGCCAGGCAAAAGGGAGCTCTTTGTTTACTGCACAGGAGCTGGGAATTTATTTCCAGGAGAGATCTGAATTCTGTTTCAGCTGTGTCCTGTGAAGAAAGGACATAAGTATGGGTTTATTTGGAAGCTCTATTCTTGGAAAATTTCTCACTTGAATCAATTTGATGTTTATATAAAGATGTGAGCAAAATTGTGGCCTGCGTACAATAAGGACAGATGTAGCTGTTACCATTAGTGATCGTTCGTTCAATATCTTACTGGTGAATTCAGCAGAAAAATATACTGAATGTAAGGTCACTAGATTTTTTTCTTCTGTTTTTCCTTTCCTCTCTCTGCTTTGTTTCTTTTTTTTTTTTTTGATTTGTATCTTTTTTTCCTTTTCCTCCAACTGCATTTCCCTCCCTGCAGTAATTGCCATTTCACAGCACACCCACACCTTCCCCAGTCCATCTGTTAAAATGATCAACAAAAACAGAACTAGTATTCACATTCAACTGTCATCGTTCGGCTTCAGTGGTAGAGCTTGAGACAATTAATGGAGAGGAGAGTACTCGGAATTATTGTTGCTGGCCCTTTCCTGCCTTAAGAAATTGGCATTACCTTTCAGTGTGTATGATTCATTTATGGAAAGAAGAGTTCATTATTTCTTAGTGGAATAATCTTCATGCTCACCATGTGTTATGTAGCCTAAAGAACAGACAGTGGGATGTGCCTGACCACTCTACTGGGCTCAATTACCTAAACATACTTTGAGTAAAAGAATCCATGTTTTTCTTTCAGTAGGATGCAAAAGGAGATCCTAGCTTCTGGGCATGGTATTTCTGACCACCTGTGTTCAGGAAAGATTAAATCAAACTGACAGTGGTGTAAAGGATGAATACTAAGGTGGTCAGAACTGGAGAGAGCCTGTCTGAATAACACAGTCTAAAAGAGCTCGACTTAGTGTACCCAGGTGATGTGTGAGAGAGGATGCACTGGTCATCCTCATATGAATTAGAGGTAATTACCAAGGAGAGGTTTATTTAAACTAAAGGAAGATACTGGCACAAAAACAAATGTATGTCAAATAGCATGAGGGGAAAGTAGGCTGGAAATTGGAAAATGCATTTTAGCTGTATCAGTGGGGTTCTGGGACAGCTTTCTAGAAGTAGTATCAGGAGGGCAAAGTGAACTAGTTTTCAGTTAGATAGGGTTTATGGAAGAAAATGAGCGCTCTCAGTGCCTGCAGTATTGCAGGACACAGTTCCTTTTGATTATGTGCACTTTGGAAAGTGAATGTTTTCTCCTTGGATGGTTTCAATGATTCAGCATCTCTACAGTGGAGAATTACAGTTCCTGTGGTAGAATCCATTTGCATTCTCCACTGACATTTTCTTCTGCAGAAACACAAAGGCAAAGAGGGGAGAGTAAGGAGATTTTGGTCCACTCTCCTGTTAAAGATGGGTGAGCATTGTCAAAACTGTATATATGTAGCAAGTTGGACCAGGGCAGATCAGTTATTGCAAAATTAGCTATTATGATAAAACCGTTACTGTTCCCCGTGCTGGCATTTTATTCCAGAATAAAATGACTTAACTTGTGTTGGATGTCCACATAGATGTTAAGTCTGAAATACTTGCCAAGTGAAATTACCCAAATTTTCAGAATCTCTTCTCTGCTGTTTTTTTTTTGTTTGTTTGTTTGTTTGTTTTTTCCAGGGGTCTAATGCATGCTAATGATGATGTTATCTCTATTGCTTGGAGCACAGTATCTAAAGAATGTTAAAAAAACAACTGAGGGAAAACTTATCTTGCTTCCTTCATTTTTCTAGAAGGTCTTTTGGTAAGGTGCCTATCACATCATTCAAATTATCTCACTTCACCACCTGTAGAATGGAGGTAATTGTCCAGTTGATGTATTTAGGCAGTATGCTTTTGGCTGCCAAAGGCCTATTCCTACAATGTGCACTTATCACAGTGATGCTTTGCCCTTGTCAAGGTGCCTAGAGGCTGCTGTAGTATGGCTGCTACTACTGACAAACATAATAGTTCTACCACTGCTGTTTGTGATCAGCTTGAATCCTTTGGTCAGGAAAAGCCTGTATCTTGACATCATACAGCAGGTTGAAAGCCCAGACTAGAGGATCTTCTAACTGAACAACATTGATCTGAAGCGTAGATCGATTTAGTGCACAGATGGGTTTGAGACTGTTCACTTTCTGGACAGGGAAGTTTGGAAACTGACATGAGTTCAAGCCCAGAAGCCCTCATCCATATCTACGGACTTCGAGATAGTTTTTCATCAGGTCAGAACTTTTTAGCTTGGCAACCACTCTGCTGAGATCAGTGCTGAGGATGTAGACAGCACTGTCTTGTTTTCCATCTGCCTGTCTGTCTCCATCTGTTGTTCCCGGTCTTAGAATTCAGACGTAAGCTCCTTGGGGGAGGAGACCTCCTTTTCTAATGAACTTACACAGCTTTTTATCGCAGTGGATCTATGAGTGTGGCTCCTAAATGCTACTTCAGTATACAAGGTTAGTATGTATTGGAAGTATTTTAAGTAAAACCATGATAAAGGAATTCCCCTTCTCCTTCCATCACAGCATTTTAGCTTGCAGAAGTCAGGCCTCTGACCATGCATGTGCAATGGATCTGAGCATGTTTTGTTGTTTCAGAGATGGCATCATGAGGCAATTGCCTGCGGTGGCTAGGAGATACTAGGAAGCAGCATTTTAACAGCTTCCATAAAATGGCATTAAATTTGGCAAACTCATGTGCAAACAGCAAGAAGAACCCTCTGGGGAGGGCTGTTAAATGCCTTCGTCACTTAAATGCATTTAAACATTGTGTTTAAATGAAGGCAGGAGGAGTGAGATTAGCTCCCACTGTGTATCTCCCTCCCCTGCACTGCATAGTAAAAAGCATACAGACTTCTCCTTGTCAAAACCAATCGCCCTCCCATAACCCTCCTGTCACTTTAATGCAGATGAAAAGCAACAAAGCATTAATTAATTACCTTTAAAAAAGCAATGAAGATGTTGGCAGCAGCAAGTACACTTGTAATAACATTTCAATGCAATTACATTTGAATCAGAATAGAAATTGGTTTTGTAGAGTACTTTTCGTATCTGGGATATCCCTGAGTACTTCACAGCAATGATTTTGATGTGGATGGAACTGCAGATGTGTAGGTAAACAGCACCATTGTTGTTCCCATATGAGAGCTTTCACACACCTTCGATATATATCACGGCGCTATGGGACTTCTCTTTCAGAAAAATGCTATATGGGATCATTAGCTTGGAGGAGGTTGATCAGCAGGATGGGCAGAAGGGATTTCTCTTTCATATCTTCCCTGAAGGAGCCCAAGGGTTCTGTGACTAAGACATGAACTGGTGACCCTCCTTTCTTCCCCCTCTCTGACTTAGAGAACAAAGTGCTGTTTTCTGCCTATCGCAGGCACAAAAGAAAAATGTGACCCAGAGAGACAGAAAATGCAAGAGAAGAAGCAAGCATGAAAGAGACTTGGACATTGCTTAGCTGCATCATCTGCATCTTGTCTGAAATCATTAATGTCTCTAATCCTCCGTGTGGTGTATAGGAAATAGAGTAGATATGCATCTCAGGCTCTTTTCAGTGGTGCCCAGTGCCAGGACCGGAGACAGTGGGCACAAACTGGAACACAAGAGGTTCCATCTTAACATAGGAAGCTGCTCTTTACTATGCAGTGAAAAAGCCCTGGCACATGTTGCCCAGAGTGGTTGTGGAATCTCCTTCCTTGGAGATCTTCAAAAGCCTCCTGGAGACAGTAGGTAGATGTCACATCTGGGTGTCCCTGCTTGAGCAAGTGTTGGACCAGATGACCTCCAGAGGTCCCTTCCCACCTCAACCATTTGGTAATCTCATAGAGTGATTTTACCAAACAAAGGAGGCACAGTCCTTAGCAGATCCTCATAGTAGTGTGCACTTGATAACTAAGAATGTTAAAGCCCTGTCCTGTGGAAGGTGTACAAAACAGGCTCTTCTAATAGGCTCTGTACCTCATCTTGCACAGAGCAAGAGGAAGAGGGCTGCATCTCCAGGCTATTAGGGGAACATACATAGTTATGTACCTTATCTCCTTAAATTAAGCTGCTCAGGGGAGACAGCAGTGTGTCATGAATACTCCACCTGTCTCTTAGTAGTGCAGAAGTGAAAGTACAACCTGATACAGAGGAGCTGTGATGATGGAGGCTCCCTGTGGCAGAGCTGTGGCCCACAGACTGGGGTTCTGTGTCATGTAATGCAATGCCAGAATGAGCAGTAATAATAATAATAATAATAATAATAATAAACAGATGTGGCCCTGTGGTCTCTTCAGTCCAACTACCAGAGTTCCTGTGACTGGAAATCACGTCACATCAGGACACAGGTCTCACCTTCTGTCATGCTTTCCTGAGCTTTCCGTGTTTCTTTGTTTTTGATACAAGTCCTGTCTCACTTTTAAAATTATTTCATATAGAGCTGGTCTGAGATCTTCTGGGTTTCCCAGTGTGGTGGTTTTACCCACCCCCATCCTCAAAGGGGAAGCAGGAGAAAATGCAATGAAATAGAAAAAAAAAAGGGGGGGATCAAGGGTTGAGATGAGGACAGGGAGATCACTTGACAATTATAATCACAGGTAAAACAGACTCAGTGTAGGAAGATTAATATAATTTATTGCCTATTCGTCAGATGCAAACTGTTCCAGCACGGGTGCCCCACAGGCAGCAGCTCCCCCCAGACCCCCTGCTCCTGCGTGGGCTCCTCTCCACGGGCTGCAGCTCCGGCCCGGGGCCTGCTCCTGCGGGGGCTCTCCATGGGCCACAGCCTCCTCCAGGCCACATCCACCTGCTCCACCGGGGGCTCCTCCACGGGCTGCAGCGTGGAGATCTGCTCCATGTGGGACCCATGGGCTGCAGGGGGACAGCCTGCTCCACCAGGGGCCTCTCCCTGCACAGATGCAGGGGAACTGCTGCTGCCTGCCTGGAGCACCTCCTGCCCTCCTGCTGCACTGAACTTGGGGGCTGCAGGACTGGTTCTCACCCCTCTCTCACAGCTGCAGTTGTGCAGCAGTTTTTTTTTCCCTTTCTTAGATCTGCTCTCACTGAGGGACAAACAACATTGCTCATGGCTGGGCTCTGGCCAGCAACGGGTTCCTTTGGAGCAGCTGGAGTTGGTTCTTATCTAACATGAGGCAGCTGCTGGGCTCTGCTCACAGAGGCCACCCCTGCAGCCCCCTGCTACCAAAACCTTGCCATGTAAACCCCATACATTCAGGCAAGGAGCTGTTGTTCCATAGCACAGAGGCCTCTGATTCACTCCTCTCGGTGATGAACACTTACTTTCTACCTGTGAGATTTTGTTGTTTGTCCATTCTTCTTTTTTTTTTTTTTTTTTTTCTTTTTCGCTCTCTGATTCTGGAATTGAAGTGGAAAGTAATAGGAGCAGGACAGCTGTCTCCGTTCTTCCTGACCAGTTTAATGGGCCTGCGATTTCATCGTGTAGCTGTTAGCACTTAAGTTTTTTTCCAGCTCTCCCCTGCCTCTCAGTTGCATGTTGCACAAACACAAGCCTGTGTGCAGTGAGTGTGCACAGTGCTCTGCATGTACAAAGGCCTTTTGTAACAGGAAATACAAGAAATATTGTTCTTATAATGAATAATCCCTGAGTATCTATGAAAAGTGCTTTTCTATTGTGATGATTCTTCAAAAAAAAAGGATTAGAAGGTTCTGCTGTAAGTATGTAGTGTTAACATTTTGTTCTCCCTGCTGTTGGGGTTTCTCTTGGAAAGAGCTGTGTTGTTTTTGTTTTGTTTTGTTTTGTTTTTTCCCTCTGCTCATGGGAATTGTGGTTATCATGTAACATTTGCTGGAATAGGCCTTCAATGAGTGGACAAAGCCACTGTTAGGCTTTAGTCAGTCCTTCATTACATAGTAAAATGTTCACATGTGAAGCAGAAAAAAGAGAAGCAAAATAAATTTGCAGTCTGGGGTTCAGCTGCTGGAACAATAAATAGCATCTTTTTGACATAGAACCCAATTCCACTTGGTCTTCAGATTTTAATGGTAAACCTGACACTAATCAAGCATGGGTCCTGGCAGAAGATCATGTCACATGTCCACATTTTATTTTGTTCATGTGCATTGTCTATTTCAACCTGTTTCCATGTCCTTTTCTCTCTCTTTCCAAAATAAAAACAAGAAATGAACTTTTGGTGTAAACTGTCAGTCATTATGCACATACTGATAGGAGCAGTTTGTTAGCTTCAGTTGTATTTTCAAGGGGGAAAGGGAAAGCTTAGGAAGGGAAAAACTTAAATGGCCAAAACACTTGCTGGTGAAGCCTTGTCCATGCACATTTTCCTGGGATTTCCTCCTGACTTGTTCCATTGTCCAGAGTAATAATCTCATATACAGTGGGGTGGGTGAGGATGAACATGATCTTTATGCAGTAAAAAGTTCCTGTTCGCACAGATCCAGCTCTGGAATGGTGGATTTAGTCCTCACTACAAGCAAGCCTTGAATAAGGATGTCTTATGGAGTTGCCTTTTTTGTTTTACAGAGCTAATTCCTTGTTTTCTTTTTCTTTGCAGCTAGAACATATTCAGAAACACATATGGTATATGTAAGTAACACTTTTTAAATTCACTTTTGCATGCATTCAGTATTAATCATGTTATGGGGGCTGGTATTCTTGTGATCTATGACAAGAGAGATTGGAGTTTGAAAGCAGCTTTCACACAGGCGGAAAAAGGGGCAGAGGACGGGAAGGCATCTAATGTGTTGGGTTTTTTTACCCTCTGCTGCTAGTATAATTTCATCTCTATAGATTCAAGCTAGGAGATATGTATGCAGTGACTGACAATTGTCTGAAATAAAACATATAGTCCACCAACTTTCTGTGTTAAAAAGATACCTGCAAGTCATCACCACTGAAAAAAACCCACAACCTAACAGCCATATTTGGTTTGCTCTTCAAGTGCTCCAGAGAATCCCTTGTAATACCTTCTTGACAAGAAAGCTTTTGCTTGTTCCTTCGTGGCATCTTGGCTTTCCTCTGAAGTAGAAACAAAAATGATTATATTGATAAGTAAGCACCTGTGAACAAGAGATTTTCTGTCTCATAATCCCTACTCCTTCACTGCAAGCTAAGAGGCGGCTTCTGACCTTGTAACCTGTTGATGTGAGAGTAGTTCTGTGACTTGATTAAAAGCAGCAGTCTTGACAGTGAAACAGGAGGTCTGTGAGAAAAGTACATGCCTGTCGAGTGGTTTGGGTGTAAGGAAGATTGATGGCTTTTAAAAGTGACCTTGCACTCTGTATAGCCCTAATAGTATTTCAAGAAACCTAAGTAAATAACATTTTTTGTTTGTACTCACGATAACCCAATCAAACTAAGGAGAATACTTCACAGATATTAAATAAGGAAATTATGCTTTGATACTTGCTTCTGGGGGTCAACGTTCCAACACACTCCCTGGGTGGGTGATAAGAAAAGTCCTGCCTTCATAATGCTCCTCTCATTGCTCTTGGGAAATATTTGAGGATGATATGAACTGATATTTAAGCCTGTCACCAGGAAGAAGAAACACCTTTGTTTTGATTTGTTTTGTTTTCTCTAAATCTATCTTATGGGCACTGTTCACTTGCTAGCTTCACTGACTTCAATAGCACCCAAGGGCATTCAACAGTTTGTAGAATAACATGTTTTGTTCTTAGTTCACCTGAAATGGTGGTAGGACTCTGCCTGTGGCTTTTTCATGCTCTCTACAGTTACCAGCTGACATGACACCTTTTAAAATCAGAGAAGAACTTGAGTCTTGTTTGCTGCAGGTTTGTTTTTTTTCAGCTCTGATGGATAAATGTAGGAGAAATTGAGGGGGGAAATCTCTAATTGTAAATCTGAAGTAGCCCTTCTGTAAGGTCACACTAGAAATTCTAGAAGTAAATTCTGGTTCTATGAGTGGACAGCTGATCCCCTTTGTTTCCTTATGGAGTAAAATCAGCTGACTTCAGTTTCTCTGTCCTTTGATCAGAAGTGGAATAGGAAATAAAATCAAATGTCATTGATCACTTCTATTATTACTGTAACCATCCTCAAGATTTTAACCTGGAAGTTTTCACCTCAGAGGGTTATTGTCCCAGGCTCACATGCACAATTAGACAGGTGTTATTTCATGACTTTATTCTAGATTTTAAATATGAAGATTTTTTCTTTGCAGACATAAGCATTAGAACATTTTCATGCACTTCTTCATGAAGGTCGGATTCTCTGATGACTGGCACAGTAAACAGGTTTTTACCCCAACAGAAATGGCATCTGAGGGCATTCTCATAAGTATAAACTGATTTTTGCAAAAGCAAGTGCCTCCTACACTCCTGCTATAGTCGATAAAGAGAGAGAAAGGCTCCTCCAGAAGCCTGTTCAGAGGCCTAAAACAAAGTTTCTGCTCGAAATAGCTTTTTTAAGCTTTATTTTTAAAGCTCTCTCTCTCGCATTCTCTACTGGCCATGGATTGACCTAAGGAGGTTAACCTCCTTTGGCTAAATTTAGTCTGTGAATAACCTTACCACCTCCAAAAATCTACTGCTTTTATCTGGTAATGTTTCACAGCCTCTTCACATTCATTTTGCCTGGAAATATTGATGCTGACACAGAAGGAGTGGTTACAAGTGTTTGCACACTGTAGCTGTTTTCCTCACATCTTTCATTTTCTCCCTTTTTCACCTATCACTACTGTTCCATGTTACATCTTTATTCTTTGTCATATATAAGTTACTGACCTGAAAGTTGTTCTCAGAGACCAGTAAGTCAGTTCACTTAATTCTTCAAATAAATATTCAGGATTTTGTAAAACTGGGAAAAAGATTTAATTGCAGTCTCAACGGACAGAGAAAGAGGTCTTGAAAGTTGAAATCACGATTCACAAGCCTATAAAAAAGAAAAACCAAGGAGAAGCCTTTCATCACCAACCTCCAGTTCTTCTTACTCTCCCACCCAAATTAATTCAGTGAGGTTTTTTAAGCCTTTTTAATTTAAATCATTTATTTTTACTTCAAGCACAGGTTATCTTAAATCAGCAAATAAACAGCAGATGCTTTCACCTTTTTGTACTAAAGCAAGAGGGCAAATAAATTTAGCTATTATGGTAAATGCATACTTCAGTAACACTGAGTTATTGCCCTAATTGTGAAGGTAGCAAATTTACTAAAATCAGAAGAATGGTACCGGTGCTACTTTGCTTTGCTCTGATGTAAATGTGCATCTCAGTGAGATTCACAAGGAAATTTCATGGAAAGACTGAAAAAGTCTGCCCTGTTCTGGAATCACATCCATTGTATGCACCGTTCCTCACAAAAGAGGCAGGGTTTAAAAGCAGCAATTACATTCATGCAGGCCTTTAAAAAATATACGTGATTTGCAGTATTCATTGGGTGACATTGTTTGATGTCTATGTGGGTTGAAATGCAACAAATTTGTCACTCTCTACCAGACTGAGAATGGAACAGGCAATACAGGCATGCCAATCACAGCACAGACCAGTGATTTTCGTTTCCTGAAGCACTGAATGCATTGCCAAATGATGAGGCACCTCTTTGCAGATTTTTCTTGTACCTGATGAGGAGGTGTGAATATTCCTGCCTATGTCTGAGGCTGACCAGGTGCCAGGCATAAGGAAAAGCCACTTTTCACTGCACAGAAGATACCAAGCTGTGCTCTCTAGAAATGGCACCCAAGCTGATAGCTGTAAAAGATGCTTGCAGGTTATATTCTGCTGTAGGCTAGGGCAACAAGTAGGAAACCCAGGATTTCTGGGAATTTTCCAAAACAATAATTTTTTCTTAGTCTCTTAAATTACCTTAAGGACCTCTGTTTTTAATGTAATAAATTATTAATGAAGTCCGGTCCTTCTAAAAATGAACTCCAGATCATTAAAAAACAAAATCTCAGCTGCAAGAATCTCAGAAGCAGAAGGTCCATCCTGCAAGAATTTATCTTAATGACAATGTCATCAGTGGCTTTAATAGCCAAGGTTATGGTCTAGTCTTTGCTTATTACCTGCTGTGAGCTAAATCGTGAC
This sequence comes from Nettapus auritus, assembly GCA_011076525.1. Lineage (NCBI taxonomy): Eukaryota > Metazoa > Chordata > Aves > Anseriformes > Anatidae > Nettapus > Nettapus auritus. The sequence goes on from CM021769.1 coordinate 26,962,365, forward strand.
ACACTTTGACTAATAACCAGCTGTAAGAGTAGCTACCTCCTGAAGACAGGGCACTCATGGAATGTTTCTTTAGTTGGACAAGATTTCCAAATTTAGCCATTAGATTCACGACCATGTTGTCATTGCACAAGACATAGAGCCTTCTGTGAGACTCCAAGGAGGCATCAGCTCTATAAACAACAAACGCAGCCTGGACCTGACAGTCACACATTGACATCACATAAAGGAAGGGGAGAACCTTATGTGAAGAATATGGAAGCCTCAATGTCACACATAGCATCCACTAAGAAATAGTGAAGAGCCCAGATAGACAGTTTCTCCAACTAAAATGCCACCACCACCAAACCCACCTCTTTAGGTGGATAGAGTTGACCTAGGTTGCTCCTTTCCCAGCTAAACAAAAGCAAGGGTTATCCAGGGTGCTTGCAACATGTAGCATTCAGTCTGTTACAGATGTCATGACATCTTGACCTGTTTCTTACAGTAAGGGCTTTTAACTGCAACAAATAATCTGCATTTCCTGAGTCCAGTCAATAGAGTGAGAGGATTGTGCAGGAAGCCTGTGTTAATGACTTTTCAAAGAGTAATATGCTCTACCACTAATGTATCTTCCTAGGTTTGCCACTGACCTCAGGCATCACACTTGGGCTAGAAGTTTCAAATTTGCATTTCTGAAGAGAAGCAGAGTTGTATTTAGGAATATAAATAAACAAACTGATTTCCCCAAAAAAATCCTCTGAAGTGTGTTAAATATGTACCTCAACAGTGAGGTCTCTTAAATCACCTGGGAAGTTTCTAAGTACGAAATGATTGCAGTGCCAGTTGTAAGGAGCTGGTGAAAAGCACTGAAGGTTTGTTCTCACAGCTCGTTTTTTGAAGGGGGATTGTTCAGCTTGCGCTTCCCAGCCCAACAGCCCGAGTCTGGCCTGCTGATGAGACAGCATCTCTAAAACCACGTAGTGTTGTAGAAATGTTTGGCATTAGGATGCTGAACAGCTGCTTTTATTATGAGGGCACTGGTAAGTGAAGTTCCTACTGCCTTTCTGACTGAACGCAGATATTTCTCATTAAAGACCCAATTCCATAAGGTGCTGGTCACTCTCAGCCTTCATGGCGGTGTCTTCTGAAGAGAATATCTGTCTGGTTGCGAAATCTGGTCTCTCAGTGGGGATTTAACAAGCTATTTCCATCTGTTGCTGCAGGCTGTGTTTCAGAGGACGGGTTCATTTGTGACTCATGTTTCTTTTCTCTCCTTTCCCTGCCCCCTTTCTCTCTCTCATCTTCTTTCCTCTGCAGAGGTGGTAAGAATGAGCCAGAACCAGAGCAACCAATCCCTCGAAAGGTGCAGATCCGTTCTCTCCCATCCTTGGAGGATATCGATCCAGACGTGTTAGATAGCATGCACTCGTTAGGCTGCTTCCGTGACCGAAATAAACTCTTACAGGACTTGTTGTCAGAAGAGTAAGCATTTGCTCAATCTTAATATCAGTTGGCTGTCCAGGGGCTGGGATGCTTAACCTGGGGAAAGGTGGAAATCATTTTACTGTGTCCCTTGCTGTGAGGGACCTGTAGCAACATCTCACTCTCTAGCTCTAGCAGCCAGTGACGTTCTGGGAGGGATCAGGGGGTCACTGAGCTTTCCTAACACTTGGTGACAGTGGAGGAATATAGTTGTCTCTTCCCTAGCTGCTAGGCATGGTCATTTCACAAAAAGATGGGCCTTGCAGTCCAGACGGGGAGGTGTTCGTGCTGTTACTTGTGTTGGATATGCCTTTATGGGCAAATTGTTACTTATTTCAAACTTATGCCTGAGAGCTGCTGTGTTTCCTGAGGTGTTACCATGGACACGTAGTGGAAAGAGCACACAGAGGCTCAGGAAATATGTCTTGTGCCACTCTTCAGCTTCTTGTGGATGTGTTACCTCATCTATCCTGTGGCTCTGTTCCAGATGTGTAATGTGGGAATCGTATTTCATTCTCTCACAAGCTGCTTGTTGGAGACAGCAAGGTTCTCAAAAGATTTGTGGGTTATATATCTAGTTGGCAGGCATTTCCAGCTTATTTAGAATAACTGTAACTATTTGATGAGAAAGGTTTATTTACACATTGTTGCTTTTTTTATCTTCAAATTTAAAGATATTTTCCTTTTTTTCAGAGAAAACCAAGAGAAAATGATTTATTTTCTTCTGCTTGACCGGAAGGAGAGGTATCCCAGTCATGAAGATGAGGATCTTCCCCCTAGAAATGAAATAGGTACTACAGATAAGACCTCTGTCATCACAAACAAATCTTAAGTAGTTCCTCTTCACCTTTTTGTTTTTTAATATCCTCAAACCCTAGCATTACTATTACTTTCCCACTGAAACAGTGCACAGCGCTGGTGAGAATCTGCAGCCTGAGGCAGGCAATTCTGTTTTCTGGTTACAGGGCTTCATTTTCCAGGACAAAATCTGTGTCAGTGCAGAAACATCCAAGTTGGTTTTGAACCAGAAATCATAAAAAATACCATGTGGGCCCACAAGCTGCCTCTATGCAAGTAGATGAAGTTTAGGAGCATTGTAATGTAGTGGCAGAATTTTCTAATTACTAATCTACATGCAGTATTGCAGAAGCGCTGCTTCTGGTCTTGTGCTAGTAAGACTGTGTAGCATTACATCCCGATAAAGTTGTATGTGTACACGTCCTCTTTTCTGTAGGTAAATACATACATTGTTAGAAGTATGAATAATGTCACTTGCCTGTTTATAGTACATACATTATACTATCATGTTTTTAGAGTATCTTAAGATTTTAAAAGCTTAATATCATTAAGATTACATATCTTATAAAACTCCTGTGATCATGTTTTATTCCTGAAGAATTATTTGTTAGTCTTTTAGAGTACTGTTGATCACCGAGGACTACACTAATCTAGACAACAGGAAAAATGCTCCCCTAAGGAGCTAACTATGTAAGTGACTCTTGCTCTGCACAGTGACAAAAGTTTAACTAATAAAGCATTACTCACTTCTATCAATGACCTGAAATAGCATTTTTATGTACTAGTGTTGTGATTTTTAGGTCTTGTATTTCAGCACTTTGAAGGCTAGAAGCAAAGTGCTCTTTATTCTCACTGGAAAGCCTGTAATCTCCCAGGCCTACAGGGCAGTGGTATATTGAACTATACGTTTGCTAATACTGAAATGAATTATTACATTATCGAAGTTCCAGGCTCCAGGCCCTATAATTTTACAGGGAAATCTCATCTGTGGGGGATGAAATGGAAATTCTGAGTCAACACGGTAATTTTTTAAACACTTACCTGGATGGAGCTGCAGAAAATATGTTAGCAAGCATCCCGAGGAAGATGGGTTGTTGTGTCTACTGCGGATGCTCCGGTCAAAAGGCCCTTTCTCAGTGCAGTTTGTCTTCTAACACTTTACTCATCAGCTTTTGACTCAGATTGTCCTGCAATGTAAAGACACCACCATCTTGTTTTAGAAATGCTTCTGTCATAAGAAGCAAGATGACTAGAATGTTCATATCCAGCATGTAAGTGAATACACAGCCATGACCGTAACACAGCATATATATCTCTTACACATGTATTTTCATGTGTTGAACTGTTTTCTGCTTCTGATTTATTTTTTTTGTACAAGGAGTGAAAATGTTCCCCATCAGGGAAACACTACCCTGAATGTATCTTTGTGCTGCATTAGCACATTTTAGACTCGGAGCATTATTCTTTGAGAGTTTGTAAGTTGTATTTTGTCTTCCACAGGGGGTTTCCACCTCCTCTGTTCCCAGCAGTATTTCTGAGAACATGGGGCAAGGTTTAATTAAGAGCAGTCATGCTTCTGATGAGTATCTCATCATTAGCCATTAGCAATGGCTTTGAACAAACAGAGAAGAGCAGAGAAAAGGTAATGGATTTAATATTAGCAGGTTGAAGAAACCACATTTGTGAGAGTTATGTATTGCCTGAGCTCTCGCCAGGGGAAAAAAATAAAAAAGGTGCATCTCATTATATTTTGCTTTTTCCTCTTTCTTCCAAAATATGGAAATGAGAAATTTCTCAGTAAAATATGTGAATGTCAACTGATGTCTCCCTGAGCAAAAGGCTTCTGTGTGGTGGAAATTCTTAATAAACCAGAGAACAAGAGACTGAGCCAGAGTCACCCTATTAGGATGTAGGTGCCTCATCCAAACTCAGAAGATGAAAATTTCCTGCCTTTCAGATGAATACTGTTATAATTGGATTATTATCTACGTGATATTGCCTTCCTCTGTAAAAAAAATAAATAAAATTAAGAAAGGCTTCACTTTTCTGATGTGAAATGAAAGGAAAATACATCTCCAAAACTACCACATCCAGACCAGGACTTGAATGTGGGTTTTTGTTTTGTTTCCATGTGAAATATTTCCAGAGACTCAAAAACAGAAGTGTGCACACTGGAGGTTTTCCTATTTTTAATTCTCGTGCTGCTGCAAAATCTCCAACTATTCTTATATGCCACCACTTTAGTCTTTATGGCAGGATGGCTGTGTACTTCAGCATCTTTAGACTTGACATTGATAACAGACTCAGTACCCTGTCGTTTCTTATTCAGACCCTTTTAAAAAATATGTACAGTACTTGACAACCTTAGCCATGTATAGTGTAGGTTTGTAGCCAATTTAAAGAGGAATCAAATACCACTGTTAGAAGATCAACTACATTAATGCAAACTTCTGGATGTATTTTCCATCAAACCTTTGTGAATTGCTGTTGTTGAATTTATGGGTGTGTTTTACCACCTGCTCCTTTTGCTTATTCCCTCTATTTGTAAGTTTAAAATACAGATTGGAAATCAGTATCTTCCAACATATTGAGCAAAGATGGATATAAAAGAATGATTTAGCTTGTTATCAATATCCTTATCCCCTTTAATTGTTGTGTTGATTCCCTTATAGTCCCTCTGGCTACTATCCTTCTTTCAAGCTTTCTTTTTTTTTGATGGCTATACAAAACATTGTTCAATGTTTTTTTGGCTCATTTTTCTTCAAATTCCTTTTAGCTCTCTTTTAATGTCCACCTTATATTTGGCCTGTCACTTTTGCAACTGTCACTTGGCTGAATTTCCATTTTCTAAAGTGTTCTGTTTTGAACATGCATGGAAATTGCCTTTAAAAATATCTTCTCGTATAATGTTTTTCTTGCCTTTTTCCTTTTTCTTGTTTAGACGCTATTATTAACTAACCTTGATGCAGTCTGAGCTTACTCATCTCCTTTCTTTTAACTTTAGCTGCTTGCTTTGTCTTCCTTCTTCATTCTTTTTAGTCATCTTCCTACTTCATTTTTTTTCCTTTCTTTAATTCAACTGCACTTTTTTCCTTTAATTTCTGTCTCATATCACTCTAGGAATCTTTATATTTACTCTCTTGTGGATACCAAACTTAATTTCATTCTGGTTATGTGAGTTAGTCATCTGTAATCACACTTCTTATACCAGCATTTGTTCTGTAGGATGGATCCTTTCTTGTTCTTTGAACTTGTTTGAAGAAGCAGGAATTTGAAATGTCTAAATCCTGTCCTAGCTTATTATTGACCACTTCTCTGTGTGCAACTGAAGTCACTCAATACAACTATTTTATTAGGTTTATATTCCACTGTTTTTTCCTTAACTTTATGCACTGTATTTTTTTCCTACTTTACATTTTTATTACTGAAAGTAGTTTGAAATGGAGTGAGATACAACTGTTTCTTTTCTAACTTGTTTATAACAGGAGAATTATTATTATAATACAAATAATACTTATATAGTAACACACTCAGTTGTTATTATTAGCCCATTTACATTAGGGCTGTATTTACTCATGCTTATTGTTTCAAGAATAATCCCTGTGTCAAAGGAACGGTATTCTAAAAAGCATGATGTAAGAGAGAGAAGAAACAAGCAAGTAGGCAGGGGCTGAGGAGGTCAGGGTAATGAAAATAATACCAGACTAGGTGGTTGTGATGTAACTGTGGCATATAATTGCAAAATATAGCATTATTGGTTTTACAAAGGAATTCTGGCAGAGGAAGAAGCCTTAGGGACTGGACACTGTGAGCCTCTTTTTGACTGAAGAGCTGAAGGATGCCTTTTCTTACAGGTGGTCACTCTCCATTAAAATTGAAAATGTGCCTATAAACAGAGGCAGGGCACTGAAATAGCCCAACCAAAGCAAGAATATCTTTCCCTATTTATTTTTCTGCTTTCCTCTTTACTGTTTTGATGCTATCAGATAGGTTAGTAATAAAAGAACTCAGCAGGTCTGCATTTGGCTCCCTGCATCACCATGGAGGTGCGTATGGTTTGGCAAGTCACCTTGGAGCACTTTCTGTTATGCAGTTTTGTATGTAAAGACTCTTTCCAGAACAACTTAGGTGCTTCTCAAAACTGCAGTAAATGTTTGTCTGCACCTTTAGGTATGAAATGCCTTTAAATATCTCATTCTTTTACCTCAGTTTTCTCTCTGTAGAGTGAAAGTAGCACTTCCATACCTCATAGGAATGTTACACAATAAAAAGTATAAAGCACTTCAGTTACTATAGCAGTAAAAGCTGTATGATGACCTCCGAGATAAATTTTAGTAGCTCTCATCGGAGATTCATCTCAGGTAGACAAGAATGTTTAATTTGTAATGCTGAAGGAGGAAAATATAACACAGCAGGGAAAACCTGAAATCTAATCTTGAAGATGCAAAAAAAGGATGTGTTTTCAGAAGAGAATGCGAGTCTGAATTTAGAATCTACTTATGTCCTTGTGTCACGTTTAATTTAGCTAGCATGGACATTGAAAGCAAGCTCTAGCTACCTAAGTGCATGTGCAGAATCCCTGGATGGCATACGCTCTGGCTAACAGCTTCTGCTATAGCCCATGCTATCATCTTGCTATTACTGTTACCAGCTTTGTAAGGTAATTTGTGCTATAGTTGTACCTTTATTTTACAGTGCTCATACATGCAGGACAGTAGCATACTCCTTTTTTTCTGCAGATGGATTGCAACTTATGTCTTAATGCTTGTAAATTTGGAAGAAAAGAGACTGCAAATCTTTATCTCCATCACGCAGATACCTATCTCTGTAGGGGGGTGTGAGAGTGAGATTGTTGAGAGAGGACTGATCCAATGTTTGTGAGGTAAATCACAGCCAGATTCAGCTGACAGTGTTTTCTTTTCATAAAGATCCCCCCCGGAAGCGTGTGGACTCCCCAATGCTGAACAGGCATGGGAAGCGGCGGCCAGAAAGAAAGTCGATGGAGGTTCTCAGCGTGACAGATGGTGGCTCCCCAGTCCCTGCTCGCAGAGCTATTGAAATGGCACAACATGGACAGAGGTGGGTCTCTCCTTTACCTGAGAGCTGAGAGTCCCTCCTGGGTTTGTTACCCTCTTTTATGTTGTACATACAAAGGAGCTGTGGAGCTTTTCTATTCATAGCAGCACTCATAACAACTTCCCAAGCACACTTGCAACATGATCTGGCAGCCAACAGCGCTTATGCACACAGGAGAAGAAGCTCTGCCAGGGGCTTAAGAGCTTTGTTTGCTTGCAGCCATTTCTCAGGAAACTTCTCTGTCCTCTGGGCAAGACTCATCTCATCTCATTTTAATTGTCCAGAACGTAGGGATTCAGTCTGAGCTAGATATACAGGCTGTCACTCTAGGCAGCGGGGACAGATGAGGTCTTTGAAAGATCTTAAATACATATGTCCTCTGTTCCAACAATCTTAGGATAGATTATGCTTTGGTCATTCTTCTCTGTCTCCATAGCCTACAGCAGGAATCTAGATGACTCTCTTGTATTAGGTACCTAGCTTTTAGGAACCCGAAGTTAAATGAGATGAACCTCACCATCCATGTTGTTAGAACAGCTTGACTCTGGAAAGCCCTGTCCAGGCATCTGTGGATACCTCTAAAATGTGCTGCCAGAGCCAATGTGCATCTGACCCACATAAATTACTACCTGTCTGTAAAGCAATTAAATTAGTATAATTTTACTTCATTTCTCTCAGATAAAGTGTTAGTCTTGTGGCGAAACAGCACAGGAGCATGGTGTTTCCTCAAGCATGCTCTGGGAGAATGAGTGAACTGTGAAAGTTAATTTATATGAACAATGGAAGTTGTTTCCTCAGTCACTATGCCTACCCTTAGTGAAGCAGACGCATTTGGTTTTACACTTGTATAAATCAATCACTACTGAAGAACATTTCATAAATGTGTATGCTGGTGATGCTGTAACTTCTGTTTCAGCTTTATGAGATGATTACTTTTGTTTAGCTCTTAATATCTGCTCAAAATGAGCTTGCTGTGCCTGCTCAGAAGCTCCCTTTGCTGACTGAGAACTGTGTGAAGAACATGGAATAATTTCATGTCCAGAGGCCTCTAAATCTGCTGGAAAGTTTTACTGACAGCTGTTGCGGTTCAGTCTATAGGGAGGACAAAATGTTGGTTTTGAGGATCTTGCTAGGACTTCAGACTGGATGCATGGCCTTGAGATACACTGCCAGAAAGATTTTTCATTGTATTGTAGGTTGGAAACCTGTCTCGAGTGTGTGGTTTGCTTTGATATTTAATGAGGGCTAAGGAAGTGTTTAGGGCAGGGTGTATTCTCAGTGTTCCTCATAGGCCTCAAAGTGATAGGAATTAATGCAAGACTGACAAACAGTTGCTCACTCCTTGTTCAACTTACAGTGGTTAATCTGGTATCCAGTAGAGGTCTGGGCCATGAAGCTCCCAGAAATGAGCCAGACAGAGGTCAATCACTTCTCCCCACCCCAAGGCTGCCTGTGAGTTGCAGTACTCTGCAGCTGTTTGCAGTAACTGTCCAACTGGGCGGAACAAATAGGAAGTGGTGAGATGAACAATCAAGGGTAATGATTCAGTCATGTTCATCCAGCCTAGAACGTGTTAGATTGGTCCTGAAATTTTCTGAGAGCTGAAAGCTCCAGCTCTCAGCTTCGCTTTTAGATTCAAAAATGCTGAAGAAGCAAAGCTGCATCTCATTATCCAAAGTATTTCTTTGGCTTTTAAATGTCTCGCTCGATTCTGCAGATGAGAAAGCATTTAAAGTCAAACATCTGAGATGAGTGCAGAGCAGAGGGGAGACATACCCAGGTGGCGTATCAGTAAGGAAGGACTGGCTCATAGGAAGAAGTGAAACATGCCAGGCACAAAAGAGATAGAGGGAAATGCATGCCACACAGCTCAGGGCTGGACATAAAGGTGTGATTAAGGGTGGAGGAAGGGATGTAATAACACCATGATTGATGATGATGAGCTTGGTAGAGCTTGTTTTGGAAGGGGTTAAAGGGAAGATGTTATTTTACTCTATGTCTGAGCTTCCATAATTCATACCATTCCACATCCACAGATGACAATGGCGCATTTTGTGTTGCTGGCAGCACAGTCGTTTATAACGTGAACTGGCTTCATTAACAAACACCACTGCATGGAGATTGTCTGGGGACGATGCATTGCTGATGGGGCACCATCTGTCAGAGCAGTCAGTAACAAAATGACAAGTGCCTTCCACCAAGACTGAAGGATTTTTAATGGCTAGCTGCATATTATTTTCCATGAAATGACCCACTGAGAGTGGATTTTACAGCACTAGGTCTTAGATCCCAGAAGTGGATGCTTTTTTTTAAGAATGACATTTTTTGGTCTGGATAGATGACTATTCAGTGCTTTTATCCTATAATACTAGGAAAACAGGGAGGTAGTCCATGGAAACAGGCCTCCTGTTTAGACACAAATGACTTGTGCAAACGTCTGGAGACAAAGAGACATTACTTCTTTCTTAAGATAGCAGAGATACTCTTCTAACCAGTGGGCAGAACACACCTATGTTTCTTGTGATTTAGTCCTACATTCCCTTTCCCAGTAGTGAACAGATGTTTTCTTGCATAAAGGGGATTGTAAGCTCTGGTTTTATGTGTCTGTGTGATGAACTGTGCTTTTGGTAATAAAGCGGGGTCCTTACAAGCGTCTGGTCTTGGCTTGCTTAAGGACACATCTTTCCATTGAGGTTGAAGTCTTGGCAGTCATACAGGCTGACAAAGTATTAGGTGAAAAACATAGTCCTTTAGTGATTTAGTTCTGGGTAGTGTAGGAGAGGAATTCAACACAAGGACCGCTTTTTGAGCTTACAGACTCCGTGAAATGTTTGCGCTGACCTCTCCAAGTGTTCTTCATTTGGTCTTTGACTATGTATGACAAAATAAATGTGCACAAACACTGGCCACCCTAAAACTGGTGACTAGCTATTGCTAATTCGTGGTTTTCGCTACTAGTTGTCGACTAAAGCTGTTCATAATTACATCTTATTTGATTCTGCTTTTGTGGTGTCCACACTTCTCAGACTATCTGGTATTCCACTGAAATGTCAAAAGAAAAAAGGTAGGTTCTGAGCGTAGTTTAACACCAGCTAATTTGTCCCATGTGCCAAAATCAGACAGACGAGGGAGAATTCTGTGGGAACTAGAATCCTGTGGGGATATGCCAGAAATTTTCAGCAGCTTTTCTGTGAGAGTCCAAATACTGTTCTAAAATTGGCTTCATTAACTATACATTTTCTTCTGGCTATTGAAGTGGATAACTTGCATGAAAGATCAGCTAACATTAGAAAACAGTGTTCTGCAAAACAGTGAAGCATATTACCAGTGAAACATGTTGCAGAGAGCTGCCCTTTTAGCAAGGCAGAGGGAATTTTGCTTTTAAGCTTCAGGGATTCACACCCAAGATTACAAAGGACATTTCTCTATACAGTGAGTATAGGGAAGAGTAAGTGGTAATAGACCTACAAATCAGAACACAAAATGGATTACTTTTCCCCTAAGAGTCTCTGTGGCCTAATTTGAACCTTTTCCCAGATCATGCTTAGTGTTGAGATCTGCTAGAGAAATCTGAGTAATGACTGCTATGCAATCTGTGTCTTCAGGCACGTTCTATATGCCCTGGACAATGTGATGAAGTAGATTGTACCTGGGTTTTCAACTGGATATAGAAGAGCAGGGTTTACAAGTATGTTTGGGTGGAAGTCATCTTAGACCTCAGAAGTCAGGTGGAGATAATGAACTTCAGCTGTGTGTAGGCTTGAGCCATAGCTGGAAAGTAAAAGAAAGGTTCCAGAGCATTGCTTAAAAAGGGGAGGATGGGTTGGGGGGCTGGGTGTCCAGCATTGCTTCAGGTGACTCTTTTTTATAAATGTCCACACTAGTAACTCTGTTTTCTCGCTTTGTTCCTGCCATAGTAAAACAATGTTCAGTAAAAGCCTGGATATCTCTGAAGCCAATCCCAAATTCAACAAAGAAGAAAGGTATAAACACTGACAATATGTTCCTCTCCTCTACCTCACTGCTGAGACCTTAAAGATGCAGTACTTACCTTCTCTGTGTGGGGACATAGCTGTTCTCTCCTTAGAGAGAAACAAAGAGGGTGGGATATTTACAGTCCCACGCTACATGTATTTTTGTATAGTTCCATACATTTGAGGCTATCCCCAGTGCAGCTTGTGACTGTACTGTTTTCCTCACTAAAATGTCATCCTGCCGTTACTTCTGGTTCAGTCCTGCCCCAAGTTAGGATGCCCAGGCTAGAAGATGTTTGCTAGGACTGCTTTGGGAATATAAAACACTAGGAAAGCCCAGAGTGCTTCAATCCCAGCACGAGAAACAGCAGTACAACTGAGTCAGCAAAAGCAGCGGTAGGAAACTTTGGAAATCCTGACTGACAGAGCAAAACATTAAGTGCCTCTAGGTAAGAGCCAAACTCTTTAAGCAGCCTGGCTGCATCACAGAACACGAGAGGAAAAGATCATTGAAAGAGAGGGGGTTTGGAGGATGATTCCAATCTAGCAGTTTATCAGAGGCTGAAGAATAACAAAAAGAGTAACTCCCAACTGTGAATAAAGGCACAGCAGAAGACATACCACCAGATTTAGGGAGTTTTAGTGGATTCACTTAAGTTTGAGTCCATGAACTAAAAAAGAAATTTAAGGGGAGGTTGTTGGTGGACATGGAATTCCAAAAATTCCAGTCTCAGAGGAAGAGAGTTCTTCTCTAATGTTAAAAGTTGGCATCTGGATGGATAATTCTTCATTTATAATATGATCCTCACACATTTTGGACAAACACTCAGCTTATCTGAAATCAGCAGCTTGAGATTTAGGACTGTTCCATATAATTCAGAAAGGGGGAAGCAGTGAATTCCTTAAAGGAACCAACCTGAGGACTCAGCTAACCATTCTTCTTTCCATTTCCCCTTTTAATGTAAGCCTTTCTACTTAAAGATGAATGTGGTGTTTAAGCCACAGGAGACTCCTAGGATGTAAGAAGGACAGCCCCTGTTTTGGCCTTCTGCAGACTGAGACAGTCTTAGACCTCAGAAGTCAGGTGGAGATAAGTGAGGTTAACCTGCCACAGTGAAGATGAACTACATATACCCACAGGAGAGACTGTGCCTCACATATGTAAGGCACATTTTTTAAGATGGCAACCTAGGTACAAGCATTGCACCCAACCTGTTAGAAGCCTCTAAGAGTTTCACAGCCATGAAGTAGCAGTGATGCAGTCTTTAGCATCTGGGCTTTCCTGAACTGTTACCATAGGCATGGGAATTGATGTTCCTTTCTGATTCCCCCTATACATAAATTACATTCTTGAACACATGGCACTTCTTGCATTAAAATTTAGTCTGAAACTATTTCAAAGATTATCTCTTCCACAATAATTAAAAGCCAGGTCCAGTAAGAGAGGTGTGTTTGCATTTTGTCTGTGGTGTGAGAAGGGTCCTTCAGATGTTACCAGCCTCTTTCATGGTCCCTCTGTACTTCTCTGGCAGCTGTTACGGCTGTGTTAGCAGCAGAGGAAATGACCCTTCAGTAACCACTAGGGGAATTTCATAAATACACACAGGCATTTCATGTTGCCTTTTGAAGGTGGTGTTTTTCCGAGCAGAGGAGGAGAAAGTTAGTGTAGTGCACAGGGATCACCCAGGGTCCCCCTCGCTGGAAGGCCAAGCTGATTTTTGAAGGATCACATGCACTGTTCTCTCACCTCCCTCCCACTTTTAAGAGTTAGGATGAAGGACCTCGGTGGTAGGAAAATGAGAGGAACCAAATTCTGGAGCTGTGCACAGCCACCTGAAAGGAAGGGATAGGTAGTGAAGAGAAACCCAGCAAAATGGGGCCAGCTAATCATGGTGGCCCATGAAATTTTTGTCCAGTGTTTAATTACCCAACTTTATGATGTCTTTTTTTAAAGGAATACTGCATCTTTAAGGGTCCCTTCCCTCTAGATGCACATGGTTGTCTTAGTAGCTGAGGCCACTGTCCCTTTCTTTTTCTTTCTTTCTGACTTTCTCTTTCACCCCCTCTTTCAGTGCTTCTCTTCTTCTGTATCTGGGTTGCTGCAGCTCCGTAGTTCACTTGCTTCAGTATTGTAGGGAATGCACATGTCTGCGCTTCTGGGTCTATTGTGTCCTGGGATTGTTCATTTTTTTTAAACCTCATTTCCCTCTTCCTTTTCCCTATTGTCAATTTGCTTTCCATTCTCTTTGTTAACCTCTTAAGTGCCTTCCCTGTTGGGAAAATGACTTGAAAGAAAAATGAATCAACCTTCTTGCACCCATTCTATTTACATTTTAATATTCTGCATGTGTGATTATGGGTGTATTTGCTGTATAATTATACATACACGTTCCAATATACAATGGGTGTCAATTTGTTCTTCTCAGTTACATCAATGTAGGTAGATTTGTACTGCAACAATTGAGGACAGCATTTGTCCCTAAATATATACAATGTATATGTATTTGTATATATACAAATTAGATCATAACCAAATCTGCACTCCAGGCCAAATCACAAATGGAGTGTCACTCAAACACACGAAAAAGAACTTACTATAATGCTTCTTTCCACTTCTCTATCAATGTGTAGCACAACAGCTTTTTCTTTCTGTTCTAACTATGTTTTAATTTTAACTTTTCTCACAACTGCCTTGTGTTGCCCAGCCCAGCATTTGCAATGTTCTTGTATCTGGAAGCATGGCTAGTTGCATTGAGCAGGAAACTGTGAAATCTACTGGGCATATATTAAATTTAGCATTTCTGTTGGTGACCGTCTTGTGAAGAATGGATTTTCTTCACCCAGCCAGAGGTAACTCTGGCAGCTTGGGAGCCTGTTATTGAAAATGGACAGAAGGAGAGAGAGAAAGAGATAGAGAGGAAAAAAAGCAGGGCATCCGACTTTAAAATAATTTAAATTAATAACACACCTGATTTTTTTTTTTTTTACTCTTAATCTAATCTTTGTTAACGTGAAAAAGTGATGACACTTTCCTGAGTTTGCTTACTTGCACCCCTAAAAACTCAATATCCTGACTATTCTTTTCCACCATGAGTGCTCTGATTACCATCAAAAAATAAAGAATATTGAAGTTTTTGATTGTCCATAGGCATCAAAGTCAACATGTCAGAGATTCATTCTGCTTTTAGAGCTGCTGTTTCAGACTCTTTTCAGCACAGCATTGATTTTTTCTGCATTCACATTTGAAAGATTTTCCTTGCAACCTTTAAGACCCAGAGACTGAATTTATTTTAAATGAAAAATGAGATCCTGGAGCACAAGATGGCATCCACAGAGATAAGTGCTGGGTTGCTGAGCTGGTGTGTTCTAGCTGATCTGAATTCCTGACTATAAGACCATCATGACTAATAAGCCAGTATCAAAGCAGATTCACAGCTTGAGCTACAATCTTGTACCCTGGGCTCCCAAGCTGGCTCAGAAATGCATGCTTTAATAACCAATATGTTTCACAGTTCATTCATGGCAAAAAAAAAAAAAAAAAAAAAAAAAAAAAAAAAAAAAAAAAAAAAAATACTTCTTACCAGGCCAGCTTGGGGGACAGAGGGACACTACACTGAGCAAAATGGGGACAAAAAGAACAATTTCCTTTATAGCAGTCTGGTATAACTGTGCCTTATGTCAAAGTCAGAAAAGAAATGCAGCATGAAGTCTGAACCCCATTGCTCTGCTGACTGCTCTCATTGGGATTTGGCTGGGAATTTTTTTTACAGCCTTCGTATGTCCCTCTCCATATTCCCCAGTGCCAAAGTTGGACGTGTCTGCAATATTGTGAGCAGGACAAAAGTTACTTTCTAGTAAATGAAACTGTCCCCCTAGTGTTCCTGGTCTCTGAAGACATAGGTACCTGTGGCAATAATTATGACCATGCAGTTCTCCGAACAGTATTTCACTCTGCTTTTCCTACTCTTTTCTCCACCTGCCTCCACATCCCTCTCTCCCTCTCTCTTTTTCTTTCTCTCTTCCCTCTCTCTTCATTTTCCCTTTCCGAGGATGGCGAGTGCTGATCCATTGGGGTAAGCTCTGGTTTTGGATTATTCCTGTTGCGGGACCTGTTGTATCTTGTAGAGAAACTTTTCATTTGCATTTTACAAATACAATCCAGGTAGATATACGTCAGTGAATGAGGCAGGGAGAGGCAGAGAGATGTGGGAAGAAGCATTTTTGGTGCTTTTGTGCCTGTTTGTGTGCTTTTATGTTGGAGTCACACTCCATATAATTTAATTTGGGGTTCTTTTTTGTTCTCTGTCTGTCTGTTTCAATGTCTGTGGGCACACAGAACTAATCTCAGACACTGTGCAGGTACCAGAACACCTGAGAATGAACCCCCCTTCTCCATTTAGCTCTTTTTGTATCTGTTTGGTACCTTCCAGTTAATTTTGTTCCTAATTTATCCTTTTTTCTTCTTCTTCTTCTTTCTTTTTTTTTTTTTTTTTAAGATGAAGCTAAGTCCCATCTGTGTTATTAAAAAAAATGCTGGGTATTTCCTCTCTTTTTAGTGTAGGTTTTTGTAGGAGGTGAACAGATGGCCCTAGAGACTGTTATATCTTCAAAGCTCTTTATTTTCAATAAAGAGGATATAGGTACAATTAGGAATGCAGTCACACTTTGAATTAAGGTTCCATTTATAAATACTTAACAGAAGGAGAATATTTATTAATAAATGATTTAATAAAAACATTGTAATAGATCACTACAGACTACAGTAAAAGCTTACGAGAAGGTACAAACTGAGAAGGCTAAATAGCACCAGTAACATTTACTTCTCATGTTTGTAACAAGCTTTACTATTTATTAATTATTTCTAAACCATTTATAAATGGTTATAGTTCAGTATAATTGGCCAATTAAGGGAGGTGGTGCTGTTTAACGTCACCCTCTGTGTGCACTGGAAGGAAGAAGAGGTGTGTTATCAACACCCACAGTCCTTCCCCTGTGCTTTTTGCAAAGGCTTCATCCTCCAAATGGTTATTACCTTGAGTAGACCTTCTGACTTCGACATAAGTATTCCCAGTGAGAGATGTTAAGGTTGGTATTATTTGCACAGTTGGGACTGTGAAACAGAGTAGCATTAGAGGTAGTCTATCCTAATTCCATAGATCAACTTCAGGGAGCAAGGAAGCACAAGTTTTATCTTTTGGACATTCAAGAGCAAAGGCTATGAAACTTTGTAATACACAGTGCCTGAATGCTCACCATTGCTTACTAGTTCAGCAATGGTTTCATACCCTGAACTATAGTTTATGACTTTTTATTTTTACTTGAGTGAGCAAGCAAAGAGGAGTATCAAATGCCACCCAATTTATGCTTTGAGCAAACAAAAATTGGCTGGATTATTTTGGCTCTGCCTTTCAAAACTACCAACAGAATCAAACCAATTCAAAATTTCTAAGGCATTTCACCCAGGGACACAAGTCAGATGCATTTCTGCACGCTGCATGCATGCTGCAGGCTCCCCTTTTGGAAGCATGGCTCCAGCTTGACCAGCTAAAAGGCTTTATTCAGCATCCTAGTAAAGCTGTGCTATGAAAGCAGGTTCTGCTGGGACTGAAGCAAGGTACCAAACCCCCCTCTGGCTGTAGGAAAATTTTCTGTGAGATGCTTATTCAAAGAGGAAACAAATGCCAAATCTGACCCAAATGTTTAATGCTGACTGCAAGTCCTTTATATCGTACTGGTGTGTAGTAGCTGATGCACTGTTTAAAGCACTTGAAAATTTTTCTGGGTGAAGGGCCGTATAGAAGTGCTCTGTGTGTGCAGTATGTGTACTACAGTTACCAGGTCAGCTGCTCTTTTCTTGCT
This sequence comes from Nettapus auritus, assembly GCA_011076525.1. Taxonomy (NCBI): domain Eukaryota; kingdom Metazoa; phylum Chordata; class Aves; order Anseriformes; family Anatidae; genus Nettapus; species Nettapus auritus. Next base: position 26,979,533 of record CM021769.1, read on the forward strand.
TGTGTCTCTCTCTGCCTACACCTCAGCAGTGTCAGGCTTTGGCCCTTCACCTCTTAGAGCCCCTAAGAAACTCGGCACCTCTCTTAAACTGTCTGGAAACTGCATTCCAGCTTCTCAGTTTCACCAGTAAGAGATCAACTGGTCTAACACAAATTGAGCCTTGCATGGCTTCCCCTTTGGCAGCAGCTGACTAAAATGAGTAAAAACTCACTTTAAAACAAAGGAACTTTTACCTGAACTATCAAAGAGATTGAATAAGGGATAAAGTCATAACATACACAAACTGCAGCCCACACATGCACATTTCTTTTCAGTGCTTGGCCTCTCTCTTTCATAACTCAGATGTCTCCTACTTATTGTTTGAGTCTTTGAGATGGGAGGAATAGCCTGCAATGATTTCAGCACCCACCTTATGCTTAGAGCCCCTTTGCAGCTTCTCCTTCCTAGAACTTGGGTCTAGATCCCTAAAGACTGATTTTTTATATCTTCCCTCCATGCTTGGCAAAGCAATTATATCACTTTTAATGGGACTTGAGTCTCTTCCTACATCCCTAAATCTGGCAATTGTGTTTGAGGGAATGCTCTTTCTCTGAGTAACTGCATTAACTTTTCTGCTTGTTTTTTCACCATTTTTTGGTGTTTTCCATTGAGTTAATGCCCAAGCGTACAGCAAAGCAAAATATAGAGCAAACTGAGTCACACACAACACTCATAGTTTCCTAGTTTGTTGCATGTAGCAGTAAGTTATTGGAATAATTACAGATTAAATACTTCCAATGACATTTAATGCCTGTACAGACTCCTCAGAGGTTATTCACTAATAGGTATTTCCCACTAAATAAACTCTGTTCATAGCCTTAAATGTAAGATGATTTCATATTTTTCTCCTTTTTCCACACGTAAGATCATCCAGGGCCTGCCATACTAATGTGCTGCCTGTAGGGCTTCAAACTTTCATTTTCTGGTGAGAGGGATACAGATTTGAATTCTCTCTGTTCTTTCATCACAACATTTCAGCATAATGCTACATTTTCATTACTTTCTTTTGGCCCTGTCCCAGTTCTGTCCACCTGACTCTGAGATACAGGAGCAGTGCATGTGTTTGCCTTTTTTTTTTTTTTTTTTTTCCTTCTGAAAATCAGTTCCAGCATTTCCACCTAAGATGATCTTGTTGGGAGGAAAAATCTCTCATTTTTGCTTGTTAGTATTTTTGTACTGGAGTAGACAACCTGCTACTGTTCTGAGTTTTTATAGCCAGCTTGGAAAGTGTGTCACATTTATAAAGGTAAATTCTGGAGGATTTATTAAATTGAAGAAGATGCGGGAAAGAACTCCGCAGTCTGGCTGTCATATTCCATACCAACATGCTCTTGTAAAGGGGAGAAGTTTTGAAAATGTACAACTCTCTTTTCACCCAAACACTTAAAATTAACCCGTGATTCTTTAAACTCTTTCCACTGCTCCTCTATACGATTTCCAGTGTGGACAAACTCAGATTTGCTATGAGACCTACTTCTTACGTATCTTGCATGTAAATCAGCAACCGAATAAAGCTTGTTCGATAGCGATCATGTGGATACTGAATGCATTTCCAGGAGGATTTCACACTAACTCTCTCTTCTGTCCCCTACCTCAGGCTCCTAGGCTGGATGAAAACACAGTACACAGCAACTCTTTTTCAAATACTGTTTCCAATAAGGAACTGGGTGCTGGGAGGGGCAGCTGCCTTGTTTTGCCCTCCATGTGTGTGATCGTTTTTGTTAAAAAAAAAAAAAAAATAGGAGGCAGTGGGGCTGGGAGGGGAGAATTCAGGACTGTTGGAAACACATCTGATTGCAAAGAGGATATAGCAGATTGGAAGTTTTAATCAAGTATCCTGGAATTCAGGTGAGTGTCAGAGAGGACCTTCCCACCATAATTAAGTGTTCGTGGGAACATCTCCTAGTGGAACTTAAATGCCTAAGTAGGTGTTTAACTGCATCTCCGGGCACCTATATGCCTCCCAAATCTTGTGCAAGGTAATTTTTAGGCTCCTCTTGTAACTTATGGTTTGGAAGAAGCTTTTCCTGATGACTCATACAAGGAAGATTTAAACTAAATGGTGTTCTGATATACACGACACACCTGTGTCACACTCAGCTACTTCAGTTATAGGACAGGCACTTAAAATAGCCTATCAAAAGTAGAACAGACAGTTCTCCCTGTGAAGTTACTTTCCTTAAATCTTTATCCCTGCCCCAGATGATGATGTTGCATATTAAGTTTCAATCAATTGCCAAAGAATGCCAAGAATGAGCTTGTAGTATTTGTCTGCTGTACTGTGATGGGCAGACAACAGCAGGGTACATGGGGGGAGATTCTGCATAGAATGAGTGCCCCAGATTTTCATGGCACAAATTTAGATTTAATCTGGCAAAAAAGCATGCCAAGTCTTCTGGGTTTTACTTAGCTGTGATGGACAAACTGAAATGAGAGAGAAGAAAAGCCATCAGTATGTAGCTTCTCCAGAGGATACAGAGAGAATAGGACCTACCACTGTGTTCAGTTTTAACTTATTGTTTCCTTGGAAATATCTCCTCTTATGCAGTTTTACTTACTTTTTAACAATGCTGCTACTCAAATTTGCTTAGGGGGATACATCTGGGAGACCATTTTAGAAACTTTAAAAAAATTATTTTATTATTCTATTAACAGGTTTAAAAGTTTAGTACACAGACACAGTTCATACCTAAATTTATTTTATATCTTGTTATGTATAAATTGATACTGTTTGACCTGTATCAATTATAAAAATATGTATTTGTACACATGCACAGACACACGTGAATACACATCCACACATGCACTCTGTTTTCCGAGCATCTACAGGATTTCAACTTTTTATATTTGTTACCTGAAGGCATATAGTTGCTTTCACTGCTCTTAGTATAGATGAAACATTGGTAGTTTTGCTGAATTGACATATTTCATAGTGATGGTTGGCCAGCTAGGTTCTTAGCCAAGTCCTCTCCTGTAAGATATTTCAGTCTTCCAGACAAATGTCTTGCTATTCAAAAAGGACAGAAAGCAGCTGCCACTGGGGCTTACTCATTTACAGTCATTCAGAGGGTGCTTTTTTTTTTTTTTTTTTTGTAATGGGCAGCCCACCTCCTGGAAAGTTGTTCTGCTGAAATGTTTGTGCATTTGGCTTGTGCCCTTTCAGCATGTTCAGCATAGCACATTCGTGTGTTTTGTTGTCCACAGCTGACATTTTTCATAGGTGGCCTTCGTGGGAGAGCATAAGTGCATTACAGTACAGGTGACCTTCTCAGCAAGTAGGACAGTTTATTCTTTGTTGACTGGCCTCTTTTTGAGGGCACCTGGGCTGTTATCCTGTTATTAGTGTAGTCATCAACAACAGCAGAACTAGTTATCCACAGAGAAGACCTGGCTTTTTTAATGCAACATCAGGAAAACTTAGGGGAGAGCAGAACTGTGAAGTCCAGCAGGAAGTTGGAAAGGCCAATGTGAGCTTTGAGTTCAGTGGGAAGTTATTGCATAGGAAATGATCATGTATCTTGGTCATGGAGATTTGATTTTTTCCTTAGTATCTCAAGGAATCTCCCACCTTTGTGCCTTGTACACACGGTAGCTTTCTGTGTTGCTTGTGACAGAGAACGTCTCATGCTGTGTCCACCAGCGCTGCGCAGAAGAGAATCCTCAGCACCAGCATGAATCTTGACAGTCCTTTTTGAATTCAGCAGTTCAGCTTGCACAGGTCAGATGCGGTAGTTTCCATGTGCTTGAAGGCCAAGAAGGTAGCAACTCCCTCAATGAAAAGGGATTATAGTATCCTCCTTGAACAAGCAGCATTTTGGAGAGTTTTGCATTGAGGGCGGGACAACTGCAAAATGTGAGAGTAGTGAGAGAAAAGAGTCGTGCTTTTTCAGTGACAGCCTCCCTCCTTCTCCTCACTTCATGCCTGTGCCTGCGGTGGCTGGTGTTCAGGGTTATTACTCGTCTACGTTTTCTGAGGGCCTTTTTCCTTATTGTGTCCATTCAGGTCTCGGTCAATCAGCGGAGCATCATCTGGCCTCTCCACCAGTCCTCTCAGCAGTCCAAGGGTAAGTGGTGCTGCTTCAAGATCCGTTGGTCCAATTCACTCACACATGCTTGATGCTTTTTGACATCTGTTGCTGCAGAGCTGTGGCTCTTAGCTGGGATGTTTTGTTTTTCCTTGGCAGCTTGTAAATTTTCATGGGTGGTGAGGGAAATGTTATTTACAAATCCAAGCAGAGAATTTATCACGTTTTCCGTGCACTGTTAGAGGTACTTCAGGGATCTCACTGTGCCCCTGTCCTTTTTCAATCTCATAAGTGCATTGAATAACATTGCTATGACTAAACACCGCCATATCCAGCTGAAATCTTTATACGGCATGGTTTCAGGCCATATATCAGGAACTGTTTCACAGCTACTTGCAATCAAGTCACAGTAGAGCACCAAGCCATGCTGGCTACAATCAGCTCAATTCAGTATTCCACAGAGTAGTTTGGATTAGAAAGTAAGACAAAATAAGTTTTATGGATTTGAGAACCAGCAAATTTAAAGGGGAAGTAAGAAATTGACTAATTAAGACGAGAACACTCAAACCCTATAAATAAGGTACATCCACAGGCCCTTATTCAATTGCAGTCAACCGAATACTGATACTCAGCTGATCAAACATAGTTGATAGTATATATGTTGCAAAGTTACTAGTTTCTAAGTGCAGTGACGGAGACCTGCCTCTACCTTGATAACTTCTTCAGTATTCTTAGTTTCTGGCAAGGTTGACTTCGTCGCTTTGGGACTTCAGTCCTAACAAAAAGGCTGGATCTTACCATAAAATCTGTAGGGCTATGACAATCCATGGTACCTCATTGTCTGACCCAGAGTCTTTGGAGGTTTTCCACATACCTTTCAGAAATTCCTGAGAAGGTGCCATCCCCCATTTGACATAGATATGTTTCATGTGTTAAGGTATGGATATACCTATGGATCGTCTCTGACCTATATGAAGACACCGTTGGTATTCCAAATATTTTAAATTATAATTCCCAATTAATGCGTGTAATTCTTTCACATGAATAAACAGTCAAGTGTAAGTTTACAGGCTTCCAACTCCTTGCTCGATTGAACTGTTTTCTGAAACATTCTGGGTTCCTATCAATTGTTACTCTATTTTGCAACTAGCTAAATATGTTTACAGTTTCCTTTGTGCCTTTAACATGCCAGGAACCAGTGAAGATCCATTTCCTTTCCTTCCTTGTTTCTGCACTGGGGCCTCCTGGATGGCAGTGGAATGAAGCAGATGTCTGAGAACTCTCATGCCACTGCAGAATGTACTGAAAACAAAAACAGTTTTGTGCACAAAATAAGCATCCAGAGCTGCAAACCCTAGACTTGATCTCATTAATTGATCTCTTGGGATCAGTTTTTGACATCTCAGTAGGACTACCTCAAAGAGTAAGGATGACAAGATCTGTTCCATAGTTGCTGTATCTTAACATTACTACTTAATAGGCAGTTGATTAAATAGTCTTCAAAGGGGTTTAGCAGCCAGATGGCATTTTCAGCAGATTGTAACCATTTTAAGACAGGTCACATTGGTAGCTTAAAAGGTAATGCTGGAATAAAAATCATTCATTTCTTTTTAAGTCCTTACCTATGCTTCAAATAGCACCTTAGATTATTGAAAGAGAATATACTTTAAAAAGCAAATACACATTTCACTGTATGCACTGCTTAGGTGAAGTTCTATGAGCAAGTTCTAAAAGCAACTGAGAGTTGTTAAATCTCACAGGAACTTGCTAACAGAGTTCCCCATTGCACCATCCAAAAAACAGACCTAATTTTGTTCTTTGTTATGTTATTAGAAATGTGGTAATTAAGGGTGCCCTAGAGATTCATAATGAATTAAGTTGGAGATTAATTCAACTTCGTATCTTTCAAATTTGTTTCTCAAACCATCATATTCATATGATATAAAAATTTCAAGGAAACATTTGCGATCAACAGTCTTTGATGTTTATCCGCTGGAGTCATTTGCAAATGGTTAATAGTCAGGTCCTGATAGTGACTTCCATAAATTAACCACTTCCCTTACCTTTTCCCCTTCCTTTCTCATTGGTAATCAGAACTGACCAAAATGGGAGGCTTGATTTTATCTTTACAATTCTAATAGTAATAAAAATATTTTGATTTAGTGACTTTCTTTTAAGTGACCGAACCCTAAGCTCTTCACAGCCAGTAGAAAACTTTAATGAAAACCATTTTAAACATTGCTTTAAATACATCTCTGCATTTTCTAAATACGGCAGCATTATGTTAGTCCATCAAACCGGGAAAGTAAACTTACTAGTGAGTTTGCTTACCTGACAATTGAGGCAAGATTACCTTTACAAGGCATGTCTGGACAGTGCCAAGCTAGAGCTTCTATCCATTCAGAATGGATAATAATAATAAAAGGTTATAAATAATTTATAATAGTTAATAATTTATAAAAATCAAAATGTGAATGCAGACCAAAGCTAAAGAGCTGGAGCAGTAATCTGATTTTACAGCTCTGCTAGTATTTGTAATCTGAGATGTTTACAGCAATATTTTTAAGGACATTCTTTTTGTTTTCAAAGTGACTTTTACTTGCCACTATCCCTCAAAAAGGCTTTTGTCCTCCCAAGTCTGTGTATTGCTGTTTGCTGACTCCATAGGAATGGTTTTCCCAAAACACTTGTAACATGTATAAATGTTATTATTTGGGAAAAAAAAAAAAATCATAATCCCATTTTTGATAACTCACTGGTGGATTATGAACTACAGTTGTCTTTTTCTTTTTTAAACCGTATCTTACAAACAGTGGTTCCCCCTACCCCTTTACAGAATTGGGATTTAACATCAAATATTGCTGTGACTTTATGACAAAAATCCTGATTACTAGCTGTCCTCCGATGGCATGAGGGATGTTGCAGGAAAAGCATAAAGTCTGATGGGAAATACCATCTCTTCCCAGATAAATTAATTTTCCAGCCATCTCTGAAATTCTTGCTATAGCTGTTCACAAATTAAACACCAACCTGAGGTCGTGTTTTCCTCTGGGTGTTGCATTCTCTGAAGTCCCCGAGCAGATGCTGAACGGTATAACCGTCCGGGGGAGGAGGGTGGATGCCAACAGGGCATCGCTCTCCCTTTCCCCCCTCTTTCTGCAAGGGTGGCTACATCTGATGTGTGCATTAAGCCAGAGTCAGGGGTAAAGAGGAGGGACAGAGGTTCTGACCTGTGTGTGCAGTGGCCTGTGTGTATCGCCTACCACTCCGTGTGTATCACACACCTGTTTTGAGTTTCATCTCTCCACTGGGTTTGCACGTGGGCACTTTGAGCTGAAAGAGGTGGTCCCATTCTTGGCACATCTCAATTTGTCTGTGGCTTGAGTGGTTCTTCTTCCCTTTCCTCACCTCCCTGCGGCATTGTGCTTCTCTCACTGCAGGGCAATCAGAACAATCCCAGAGAGATGGCATTTCTCTCTTCTTTTTTTTTTTCTTGGTTACTTTCTTTCATATTGTTTTTTTACTTTTCCTTTGTTTTACTTTTCTTTCCATTGTTTTCCTTTGCTGACACGTGGTTGGTTAATATGATGAAGCCTGTTATGACACTGTTGTTCTTGCTGCTGCCGCTGCTGCTGTTGTTGATTATGCTGTGTTCCCAGCTAACTGCATGTCTTTTTTTTGTTTTTTGTTTGTTTGTTCGTTTTTGTTTCTTTGCAAAATCCCTCCCCCCCACTACCCCTTCACCTCCATCTCTTGTGTCTCCTTGTGACATGATGCATCTTTGTGACTCGGATGGATTTTTTTCTGACTTTCCTTTCTCTGCTCGCCCGCTCTATGCGTATTTCACTGTTTTTGATGTGCATGGACACTCTGCGTCTGTCTCGTAGCCTATCAGAAAGTTCTTCATCCCCCCTCAGACCTCCGACCTCCCTTTCTCTCCCCGACCCCAAGTCTCCTTGGACCCTGATGCTTGTAGGAACGCCTCCAGGCCTGGACATGTACTCCAACCAAAGCCAGCACTTCAGCCCAACCCAAAGACGCAGACTTTGCCATCCAAGAGCAAATTGGCCGAAAAACCACTCCAGTCTACTAAATCCAACCCACTCCCTTCCAGCAATGCCAGCACCCCCTCTTCCCAGAACACCCCTGTGCAGAATGCTCAGGGCCGCACACCTGCTGCCGGCTTTAACCCGCAGCTGGCTGTTCCTAAATTGCAGACCAACCCTATGTCTCCTGTTAGGTTACTCCCTTCTAGTACTGACCCAAGCACCAAATCTATCCCCATCATACAGGTCACCCCTCACCCCTCTCCAAGGGGAAGTCCCCTCCCTACCCCCAAGGGGACACCTGTCCATACGCCAAAGGAGAGCCCAGCAGGCACACCCAACCCAACACCACCATCCAGCCCCAGCATTGGAGGAATGCCATGGAGGACACGGCTCAACTCAATCAAGAATAGTTTCCTGGGGTCTCCTCGCTTCCATCGCCGGAAATTGCAAGGTGAGTACTCTGTCCAGATGTACTGGGGTGGTTCTGATTTGGGCAGCCATTCAGCAGCAAGTTGATGCCTCTCTGTGGCTCTGCAAGTTTAGTGTAGCAAGGACTGAATATTGGTATTGAGAGCGGTAGTGTCAGGCAGCCCTAGCCCAAGGCGTGTGTCAGCAAGCTCTGTAAATCCACTGCAACTGCTCCAACAGCATCTCCTGAGCCCTCTTCACACTCTAGCAGTACAGATCTTAGTATCCCTGTCTTGGTTCTTAGAACACAAGAAAATTTTATCTTCAGCTCACCACTTATTTTGCCAGCAAACCTAGAGCTCTGATATTTTCCCTATGGCTGTACTCTGCTGCCTCTCTTCAGCCACAGGCTGAGCCTTCTGCTGCAAAAAGATGGCCAGTGGCAACAGGCTGAAATTGTCCTTCTGAGGTGCAGCTTCTTCAGTGTTGGTTAGTGCTTTTTTTTTTACCTCCTCTGATAATTGGTGTAAAAATTGCCCTAATACAAAAACAGTGTTTTCATTTCTGCTGGCCTGTTTCAGTTTTCAGTCTTTAGAGTGTTGAGATGTGCAAAATTATCCTCTTCGAGCTCCAGGTGGCTTTTCATATTCAGGCAAAGAGCACCTGAACTCACATGTGTTATCCTCAGATAGCAGCAGCAGCTATCCCAATGCCCTGTGCTTTTACAGGATCCTCTCAGAAAAGGAGGATTACAGCTGTGGAAGAGTTAGGTTTTGGACTGTGATGGTCAGGGACATTGTCTCTGAGTTGGCCAGAGAACTGCTGAGAGTTGCATCAGTGACTGAACTGCATCCAAATGGCCTGGCGTGGCAGACTTGTACTTTTACTTTTTGTTCGAAAATTCCACAGGGATTCCTGATATGTTCAGTGACTGAAAGAGACTTTGAATAATGCCCATTACATAAAGTGTGAGAATTGGCTCATGAAATAATAGTAAACAATTTGTAAGGCAATCAGATTGGCACAGGGTTTGGGTCAGGACTAGAAACCGTTGAAGCCAGCACAAGATTTTCTAGTGATTTAAGGAAGGGTAGGTTGAAATGCATCACCTGTTTATATACAGTGATCTAGGGACACATGACCAATGTTCAAATGTCAGAACTAATCTGCAGAGTCAATGAGCAGATGAAAGAGGGTACAATGTCAGAATTCTTTCATTTTTATAATAGCAGAAAAAGGAAGGTACACTGATTCATTGATTTCTTTCCTCCCTCCCTCTCTTTGGCTGTGCATGCACGGGCAGTACCTACACCAGAGGAGATGTCCAATTTAACCCCGGAATCATCCCCAGAGTAAGTAAATTGCTAGTACGCTACTTCTTTTCCACCAACAACCAGTGTCATTTCCTTGCCTGAATGTCATAAGGTGACTGTTTCTGCTCTGAGTCAGTATCTGACCATAATCTGTTATCTCAAGAGTGGGTGCAGATGTAAAATGGTCCCTCTGCTAAGGACCCTAAATAAAATCTGTACTTCAGTAATAGCAGTAGGGTCAGTGGGTGATGAAACAGTCTCCCAGTAACCAGCTCATTTAGTCACAGAATGCTGAGTTTCCTAGCCTTGGAACATCTTCCCGTTCTCTTCTTTCATTTGATTCTCAAGCAGATGACTCTTGAGGATAGTCAATGTCTTATAATGGCACTAACTATGCCATAAAAAGTCTTTTTAGAACATGAGAGTTTGCATCCGCAAAATAACATGCAGAAGCTTCTGCTAGTATGATTCCAAGGAATCTTTACCTTGGATAGTAAATGCAGTATTAATTCTGGGCAGCCACACTGGGAGGTGCAGAAGCTGTTTCATATTCACCATACTCATTCCTTAAAGTCAGTGTACATTTCAACCATTTCACTGTACAAATGTGCGTCACTGCATGGCAGGTTTGGAAGTCCCTGCCAGAGAGTGCTGCTCCAAACACTTCCTAATATATGCAACAGATGCCAAATTATTCCTTTTTATTTTCACAGCTTGTGTTTGTGCACCCAATGCCCATTGACTTTCCCTGCCAACCAAGACAATTTGGCCTTTTGTCAAGATACTTGTGTGAAATATTCATGAGTCATAGATGAAAACTGTGGGCCCAAAGTTTTGTAATTGGTGAAAATGGTATTGCCTTAAGAACTTTTCCCAGGCCTGGCATGTATCTGATGGGCAGTCTGTTTCTAATGCTGCAGAGTGGAGAGAGATAATAAAGAAAGGGAGAGGGAGAAGTAAGGAAATAGCAAAGGGTAGTAAAAGAAACCCAGGAAGAAAAATTGAATAAATTGTGTTTTCAGCACTTTGGAGAATTTACTAATAAGGGGCATAAGAGAATTCCATAAAATAAACATATCCTTACAGAATAAACGTGATATTCTCATCTCAATTGTTTTTAAGTCTGCTAAAGCGGAAAAGCCACTAAATGAAGTCCCTTCCCTTCCTTTCCCTTCCCTCCCCTCTATGTTGGTAGATGTTCTTTGGTGAATTTGCTGCCTTCTGCACTTCCCACTCACCCTTTAAAAGCTGGTATACAGAAGTAGTGTCTGTCATTTGAGGCAGTTTGGATGCAAGTCAAAGCCTAAGGCCCTTTTTTTGTTTTCTGTATAATTGCCAAATTAATGAGTTCAGTTGGACTGCACCCTCCAGTAAACATAATAAAAGTCATAAAAAATAATGAACTAGATTTTATTTTAATGGTAGGTGTCTTGTTGCTCAGTGCCCACTTCCACATATCTTTATTTTTTTTCTGATATTTTCTTCTTTTCTGTAAGACATAAGATATCCTTATCAAGAGCTCTATTGACCTCATTGTTTGAGTGATAAAAATGCGTGTCCTTGGTCTGGTACAGCATTCTTTAATGACTGCCGTTCATTTAACAAACCTGATGTTTAGGTAATAAACTTTGATGTGTCTGGGTAATGTTGTTCTTCCTCACATGAAAAATAAATGCTATTATTTATGCCAAGCAAGTGAACTTCTGGGGGTTGTAGATCCCTGCACCCAGGGATAGATAGGGAAAATAGTGAGGCTCTCCAAAGGTGAAACAGTCAAACACTCCAAAAGTAGAAAATGGAACAGCATTATAAAAGTAAGAAATTCAGTATGAAGTAATAAAGCAGTAGCCTCTATTTTCATGCTAATCTATTTGCTTTTTTCATCAACTGGACACCTGGTTAGATTCCCTAGAGTAATCTATGTACCCAGCCTCCCTCCCATCTCTCTTACGTGCCTCCCCCTTCCGAGGCTTTACATCACAAGAAAAGCTTTTTAATTGTAAGTACTTTTTTCTAAGTACTGCTTACAGCCTAATTTTCTAAGGTGATGCTGAAGATGTTCAATTCATACTTGTGTTATTCCAAGTTAGTAGTACTTAGCCAGTCCTGTCAGGAGGGAACCCTTAACTGCGTAATTTTAATCTGAAACTACTGCATCTTCTTCAGTGGAATTATGTCCTGTGTACAAGCACAGTTAGTTCTACTGATTTCAAGGATAAAAGATTTGGATTAGGGTTTGGAGAAAGATAAAGCAAAGGCTACACTTTTGACTGGGGCTGTGAAAGGGCTGGCAAAGAAGTAGATATAGACAAAAAGCCTTCTGTTTTGAGCAGTATTTCCTGGGAGCCCTAAGTGAGGTGGGTGTTGCACCTAGATGCTGACTAGGGTTAGGGTTAGGAGAAAGACAAAGCACAGAGGCCCTCAGAGTCCTGCTGGCCATGCTATTTGTGGTACAAACCAGGATACTGTTGGTCTTCTTGGCCACCTGAGCACACTGCTGGCTGGTATTCAGCTGGCTGTTTACCATTCCCCCCAGGTTCCTTCCCACTGGACAGCTTTCCAGCCACTGTTCCCGAAGCCTGTAGCATTGCATGGGGTTGTGCCCCATGTGCAGGACCGAGCACTTGCCCGTGTTGAACCTCATCCCGTTGGCCTTGGTCCATCAGTCCGGCCTGTTCAGATCCCTCTGCAGACCCCCCCGCCCTGGAGCAGATCAACATTCATGCCTAACTTGGTGCTGTCTGCAAACTTAATGAGGGTGCACTCCATCCCCTTGTCCAGATAACTGATATTAAAGAGAACTAGTCCCAGTACTGAGCCCTCGGGACACCACTTGTGACCAGCCACCAACTGGATTTAACTCCACTCACCATGACTCTTTGGGCCCAGCCACCCAGTCATTTTTTACTCAGAGAAGCATACAGACATCCAAGCAATGAGCAGCTAGTTTCTCCAGAAGAATACTGTGGTAAACAGTGTCAAAAGCTTTACTAAAATCTAGGTAGACCACATCCACAGCGTTTCCCTCATCCACTAAGTATATCTCCTTGTCATAGAAGGAGATTACATTAGTCAAGTAGGACCTGCCTTTTGTAACCCCATGCTGATTGGGCCCAATCATGTGGTTGTCCTGTAAGTGCCGCCTGATGACACTCCAGATAATCTGCTCCATGAACTTCCCTGGCATCAAGGCCAGACTGACAGGCCTGTAGTCCCCTGGGTCTCTCCTGTCATCCAGGAGTGCTGATAAATGATGGAAAGTAGCTTGGTGAGCACTTCTGCCAGCTCTCTCAAGTACCCTCGGGTGGATCCCATCAGGCCCCATAGACTTGTGTACATTTAAGTGGTGTAGCAGGTCACTAATCATTTCCTCTTGGATTGTGAGGTTTCCATTCTGCTCCTTGTCCCTACCTACCAGTTCAGGAGGGTGGGTACCCAGAGAACATCTGGTCTTACTACTAAAGACTGAGGCAAAGTAGGCATTAAGTACTTCAGCCTTTTCCTCATCTCTTGTCACTATGCTTCCTGCCAAAGAATGGAGATTCTCCTTAGTCCTCCTTTTCTTGTTTATGTATTTATAAAAATATTTCTTATTATCCTTAATGGCAGTAGCCAGGTTGAGATCAAGTTGGGCCTTGGCCCTTCTGATTTTCTCCCTGCACAGCCTCAACATCATTGTAGGCCTCCTGAGTGGCCTGCTTCTTCTTCCAAAGGTCATAAACTCTTTTTTTTTTTTTTTTTTTTTTTTTTTTTCCTGAGCTCTAGCCGAAACTGTCTGCTCATCCAGGCTCGTCTTCTTCCCCACTGGTTCATCTTTTAGCACACAGACACAGCATGCTCCTGTGTCTTTAGGATTTCCGTCTTGAAAAGTGTCCAGACTTCCTGGACTCCTTTGCCCTTCTGGACTGCCTCCCAAGGGACTCTGCCAGCCAGTTTTCTAAACAGGCCAAAGTCTGCGCTCTGGAAGCTAACCCCTCTCCTTACTTTTCCAAGAATCAAAACCTCTGTTAATTCATGATCATTGTGCCCAAGGTGGCCTCCAACTTTCACATCACTCACATGTCCTTCTCTGTTCACAAATAAAAGGTCCAGCAGGGCACCTTACCCAGTTGGCTCGCTTACCAGCTTTCAGGAAGATATCCCCAGAAACCTCCTAGACTGTTTCCTCTCTGCTGTATTTCCAGCAGACATCTGGTAAGTTGAAGTCCCCCACGAGAGCAAGAGCTAGTGATTGTGAGACTTCTCCCAGCTGCTTACAGAATATTTCATCTATGAAATCTCATGCAACACCAGCAAAATTATGTCCTGAATTCCAGGGATTTGCAATCTGGAGCACAGCCCAGGCTATCAGAGTCAGTATTAGTGTGGATAACCTTGCCAAAGAGCCCACCTTGACTCTGTAGACTCCAGACCAAGTTTCCACACTGAACAGCAGAAAACCTCCCTGTGTTCTGGGGCTCTTTTAACCTACCCTCATTATGAGATCTATAAATGAAGTTCCCACAAAACCATTAATGAAAATAAAAATATAAAAAGTAGTAGATGGCAGATCTGCAGTTAAATATTCACGCTGTTTCTAGGCCCAGCTTCCAAGGAGAATGCGTGACATACACTGGGCCCCTGGAGTCCCAGTAGCCAAGCACTGTTCAGAGTATGATAGATCCAAGCCTAAGACAACCAGACATTTTAGATGGATAACCAGGTGCAAATTTACTAATTACCATAGGCCCTTTACATGCAGGGAGCTATTGCCCCAGCTCTCCAGGGGCTTGCAGAGTTGTTATGGTGTGTGTGAGACACATGAGCTAATTAGTATGTAATTTCCTTTCACACTCTAACCCTGGCTCCTTAACGACCCATTTAAATGAGAGGCCCTTTCTCTTTACTGCTCCCTATGCTAATCTTTGGCTCACTGGCTTAATTACAGCTGCCTATGAATATTTTAGGGAGTGACAGTTTTCCAGCCCACTTTAATTGAGTGGGGAATGGTGGTTTACCAAATTGCAAGTGAATCTTTTTGTTCTCTTACCTTCCTTGCCCGTAATAGATGGCAACAAAAGATTATTTGCACAACCGAGCTGTCCTCCAGTTGTGGTGTTTCCATACTCCTTTCTCTCCACATCTCAGCCCTTTCTCATTCTACCCTTCCTCATTCTTCCTCAACTGTAGGTTGTCTTCTTCTGTTGAGTGGTGAATGTCCCCTAAAAGTGGAAGCCTATTGCTTGGCTTTATAAAATACCCTGTAGAGTGAAAAACCTGCACTCTCTTGGAGGCAGGTCTTTTCATCTCTGACTTTTTCATGCTAAATTCTTCTCTGCTAGAACATGGCTGATTTCAATTGATTTTTTCCTGAACTTAGATTGGTCCAGCAATTCTTTGCCCACATATCATGGCTGACAGCATCTTCTCTCCTCTCAAAACATTAACTTTCACTGTGCTACTTTGAAGTTCTGGGTAGTTTCCCTCAGTAACATGCCTGCCCTATTTTCACTTTAGCCTGTTTAACTTGAAAATGAATTCCAACAAAATGTACTGCAATGGTAAAACAATAAGCACAATCAAACATTTGCTTATATGATCAGTGTGAAAAAAGGCAGTTTCATTTTATGATGAAACCAACATCTGATGCTGAAAGGAGTTGTGGAGTTGGATTGCTATCAGTGGAAAATCTGAGCTGTGTTTTCTGTGGTGCTGATATCTTCTCTCTTAGTACTGAAAATTCATTCTTTTCCAGAGTTTGCCCATTATTTAGACAGATTTTGAATGGGACTAATGAATGGGACAGTGCTTGTCCTGGCCCTCTGGGTAGGAGTGGATTTTACTTTCTGACAGGTTGGAGGCCCAATGAAACCTCTAGCTTGCTTTAAAAACCAAGATCATATGATTGTACTGTCAGTACAAGAGGACACCTTTGGAAATGGAACTTTTGAAGTCTGAGAACACCAAAGGTGTTGAAACTGGGCAGGAGGGAACTTAAATCCCCGTGTTAACAGCATCCACATATTGTCACAAAAAATTGAGAGCTCCTTGGAGACATTTTAGAAATATGTCCCCATATTTATATGAATTGTATGTGTGGAGTATTAATTGGTATATTGACTTTATAGAAGAGTTACTCCTGGTTTTAAATTGTTGGTCACACCTTCTGCAACAGTTGCACTTACTGGACCATTATTTTAACAGTTTTCACTAAGTGAGCGAGATGTTCTCTGACTCTGAGAGCCACCTATTGTAACATCACATCTGGAGTGTTATCAGTACTTCCTTCTTTCTGCAGTTTTTTTTTTGTTTGTTTGTTTGTTTGTTTTTCCCTAGCTGGGAAATCTAAGAAATAGTAGTCAATATTCTAAACTGTCTCTTTCTTTTCATCACGTCAGGCTTGCCAAAAAATCCTGGTTTGGTAACTTCATCAACCTGGAGAAAGAAGAACAGATTTTTGTGGTCATTAAGGACAAACCACTAAGCTCCATTAAAGCTGATATTGTCCATGCTTTCCTCTCGGTAAGTCAGCCCAACTGCCTGTTGGAGGCATTGCTCATTGGTCAGACCAAGGCCTCCTTGTGCCATATGTTACTGGGCAGGGTCTCTGCTCCTTCAAATGCATCCTCTATGCATTTAAATTATGCATCATGTTAATTCAGGCCTCCACTGTACTCTGTCTAAATTTCTAACTATAGAAAGTACTCTGTAAGGTAAGAAAAGTTTTCAACCTTCTTGACGGGGTCTCCAGGTTACCAGTGTTTGGAATATCAGTGCAGTTAGAGCACAACAGCAATGCAGTATCAAGACATTGATTTGCTGCTTTGTCACACTTATCTTGCAGTCACCATCTGTGCAAAAGGTTGGGCCTCCTTGTGTGTATGCCCTCCACCACTTTAATCAGACAAAAAGCCTGTCTCATACCTGCTTTTATTACTTTAGATCTCCTCTTCTGTGCTTTATGGCAGATAGAAGGGTAATTTCTTCTGGTGAGCAGAGTATCAGTTGTTACAGATGCTCTTTATTTGCAATCTAAGAAAGTCTGCTGTGTGAGCAGAGAAAATGTCCTTTTTTTTTTTCCTACAGAACCTCCTTATTCTCACCATTTAGAAGTACCAGTGAAGAAAAAGGTCAGCAGAGTAAACCTAATTTGACAGATTTTTCAATTCAAGGGTTTTTGAAGGATAATGAGACTTTTTTCAAATAGTGTTAAAAGAAGACAGTTTAATTTCTTATATTGTTTGTTGAATTGGTGTTATTTTCCACAAAATATTGCTCTCCTTTTTAGTCTCTATGATGCTACAATGAATTTCTTCCAAAAAAGCAGCTGTAATCATTTTAAGTTTTCATACACAGTACAGGAATACAGGGAGTGAGTGCAGTATAGTAACATATATCAAACACTGTTATCTATCTCAGATTGGTTTGAAGCAGCTATGTTACTCTACCAGTTCCCTGTATTTAGCTATGCTTGTGGGTTTAGTATAGCATAGTGTACCTTACTGCCTATGTTAGTGATCCTGTGCATACCCTACATGTGTGGTGCAAGGTGTTATGTGGTGATTTGTGTGCAAACCCTGTAAATCGCCTCTTTCAGCCAACTTCAAATTAAATGGATTGTAAGAGCCTGATAAATAAGTTTGTAAGGTCAGCTTCTCAAAGAATTCATCTGTCATTTTTCCTCCAAAATTAGAGGTCTGATTTCCAAGTGTTTGGGGGGTTTTTTTTGCAAATTTTGTATTTTGTGAAACAATAAATAGAATATGAGGGTATGTTAAATTCTAGTAGGATCTGTGAATAGTGACTGCTTGAAAATTAGGCAGTTGTGAAGTTCTGCAACAGGTCTGATGATACAGATATTGGATAACACCAGAAAGCTTCTCAAAATTGTTTTACCTATTGATAGGAGTTGTGTTCTGCGTAAGTTAAGAGCAGGCATGCAGTCCCTGTGGATATCCCAGACACTTGTCTAAGTGTCTGCTCCTTGTCCCGATGTTTCTTTGATAGCATAGAATCACCAAACAATTTAGGTTGGAAATGACTTAAGGAAGTCTATAGTCCAACTTTCTGCTCAAAACAGGATCAGCTATGAGATCAGACCAGGTTGCTCAGGTTGTTGTTATATCCAGTCTTATATCTCACTGACTTCTCTAGTCCCTCCCTTAATATCAGTTCTCATTAAAATAAAAGGCATTTCTCAAAACTGGTAGATGAGCAGGAAAAGAAAGACTCCAACCTGTGCAGCATGGAATTTATAAGCATGCTGGACATTCCATCAGTATTTATCCTTTAAATTTAGGTCATTCCTTTAAAGAACAGTGCCTTCTTGTGTGGTGCCAAGCAGTCTGCACTCTTACTGATTTCACAAGAATGCCCTGAATATTACAAATTCAAGTCCAGAAGCAAATGTAGCAAATGATACACATTCTGGAAATAACATATTGCTGTAAACTGAACTTTGCAATTGTTCCCTTTTTGAGCTGGTTCTACTGTCTTCTGCCAACCTGTTTCAGATTCCAAGCCTCAGTCACAGTGTCATCTCACAGACAAGTTTCCGTGCAGAATACAAGTCCACAGGAGGTCCTGCTGTCTTCCAGAAGCCAGTGAAGTTCCAGGTGGACATAACGTACACAGAAGGGGGAGAGGCGCAGAAGGAGAATGGGATTTATTCTGTCACTTTCACACTCTTATCAGGTAACCATGACAAAGCTGCAACATGGGTGCAAGTTGTCTCTGTCCTTGCTGATGTGGATGCCTGCAAAGAGAGGTCTTCAAGGGGAAAGATCCATACAGTGGGTAAAAGGAGGATACTGGGAACAAGAATGGCATTGGTAGTGATAGACATGCTTGGGAGGACAGGAGATTACCAAAGAGGTGAAGTTGCCACCACCACAATTAGTGCTAAAATAGCTGCTCTGTGCATCAGATTTGAAATATCTCCCTGTACTACCTCCTCATTTCACTCAAAGGTCTCAGTATCTCACCTGGACATTGTAATGCCACTGGTTCCTTTCTTACAGAAATGTGCAATCACCCTTTTTTTCCTTGCTAATCATGTGCTCCATACAGGGGTTAAAAGTAAATAACAAAAAAAAGGAAAAAAAAAAAAAAAAAAAAAAACTTGCCTCTCTTTACAAAAGGAGCTCCAAACCCATCCTTCTTGTTGAGTGTAGCACTGCAAAGTCCCTGTTAACATGGGGGGACTGTGTAATAGTTCTTCAAAGTTGTGCTTTCACCTGAAGTACAGCTATGCTGGCAGTACACTCTTAGGGACAGGACTGATGGGAAAATGTTTGTTATCCATTCCCTCCAGCCTGTGTTATCTGGGGATTTGGCTCCTGCTGCTCTCACAGCCATGCATGCCTCTTCTCTCCTCGCAGGTCCAAGCCGTCGTTTTAAGAGGGTAGTAGAAACCATTCAGGCACAGTTGTTAAGCACACATGACCAGCCTTCAGTGCAGCAGTTATCAGGTAAGTAGTTTCTACTGTTGAGCACCTTGCTTCAGCAGGGACAGGAAGGTGAAGTGCCTCTCAGTACCAGGAGGCCGAGGGAGGCCATCCCTCTGATCACAGCAAGAACCTAGCTCTATTCAGACAGAGCAGTAACTCCCTGCACCCACCCTACTCCCCGCACCCTCCCTCTCTCATTCCCACTCCAGTGCTCCCAGCGCATTCCCTAGTTGAACAGCTTCTGCCCTCCTCCCGCCCAAAGAGCCATTTGCCCACTTCTCCATCAAAAGCTGCATCATCAACAGATATTCCAGATTTTCTCAATGTCCAAAAGTTCCCAGAACAGGGACACAATCTAGAAGATACCTGATGTACAAGCCCTTCAGGTATGCCTTAGAAACCTCCAACTTCGGAGGGTCCCAGAACAAAATTGAGAGCTACTTTTAACTAGCTGTTAAGAGCAGCATTTTCAGATGGTCAGATGGTGGCTAATAGTTTCCAGTAGTGTGGTCAAATTCTTGGCCCAGTACTGTGGTAGCACAAATCATATACTAAGGTTCTGCAAAAGCTATTATGTTATTGATTTTTAAAATAAGATGCAATTCCTCATGGTGGTAAGGAAAGCTTTACAAGTGTGGCCCTTTGCAATGACATCAATCTGAATCTCCAGGCAGCCTGAGATGATAATACAGAAACTCGCCTCATCCCACCATTATGTAGCAAATGTTCACTCAACACCAGTGGTGACACTTAAAAAAAATCAATGACAACAATTCTGTCCTTTAAGAGGATAGAACAAAAGAAGAAGGCGAAAATGGAAAACTTAAGGAAGCTTAGATACTGGGAGTGCTTCAAGGAAGGAAAACCAGGGAGAAGCAGAAAGAATGTACAGATACAGGGAAGAAACAGGAGCAAAGCAGAGAGTGGAAGCTGCAGGAAGAAGAGGCAGGAAGAATGGGAAGAGTTTTCCCATTGTATGATGCTGAAAAGGTAGTAAATAAATATTATACGTAAGAGCCAAGTTATATGTTTTACCTTAGTGTGAACCAGCCGAGACAAAATTGGAGAATGACATCAGCATAGCATCATGCAGTTAAATCCTGGGTCTCCTTGGCTCATTGCACATATGGGTTACATCCTTCTGGTCTAACAGTGTGGCTTTAACAGCTGAAGATAAAATAACTCTGTCTAGAAGAGTGTGTGCTCACTACGTGACAGAAAAGTATGCTCAGCTCAGGAAAGATTATTTTCCACTTTGCTTTTGCCCTCCAGCACTGTCTGACCTTCTGCACGCTGGATTGCAAGGATGCCCAGCACATGGGTTATTCTGTTAGGAAACAGGAAAGGTGAGGATATTAGAACTAGATCTGATTCAGATTTTTGCTTTGTGGACTTCTGAAATAAAATCAAATTCAAGAAGGCAGCCAGAATTTTCTACCAGCCCTTTCTCTTGGGAAATGCTGTATCTATTGAGAGTGAGGGCAATTAGCTAAGAGAAAAGCATCCTCCGAGTCTAGTTCCTATTACCCCTGCTGCGTGAACAATGTTCAAGTATCCCTTGTCTCTTTGGGAATGAAGTGTGCCCTTACCCTCTGATAAGGGAAAAACTGTTAAAAAAAATAAAAAGGTAAATAATATGATCTCTCTGAACTTTTTCACCTTAACATGTGCTAGCTAATGAGGCCATATAGAAAGACTTGGACCCTGTTGCACACTTGCACATGAAACGGTATCTCCATAAGAAAGTCATACTATAACAGGAATAAAAACCATTCATCTGACTGTGGCTCAGAGAGACATTCAGGGCAAATCATGCTGTAAGAAGTGTATATGACTTACAGTTTTGCTCTGGTTCTGGAATGGAGAAATCATATTACAGATGCAGAGTCTCTTTCTACTGCCTAAAGCTACATGAGAACATTTCTTTCTAGCAGGGAAAACCCAACCTGATCTTGAAAGACAGGGAGAAACGGAAAACTCCATGTGGAGTGTTAACAACAAGTGAGGCAGCTCACAAGAGACACAGTGCCAAACTATCCTGTGTCTGTCACCTGTCCTGATCAGTAAGATGCATGTCGTTTGAAAAAGAGAGAATAATTCAACCTGAAAAACTTAGTTTGGAGCAGAGTACAAGGAAAAGAGAGAAAGTACGAGGAAAAGATTGTTACCACAGAAGAGAAAACGTGGTTCAAAGCAGGGAGGTCCCATGGTTCACATCCTCATCCAAAGTGAGAGAGTAAGTGGAAGTAAATGAATAAAGAGAATACAAAGAGTTCACATTCAACACTTTGCTCAGCTGGTTTGCTGTGGTTGGGTAGGTCTGCATAGGGGCTTCCTAGAAATTGACTCAGTATTTCTTACTTACATAGAAACAAGACAAGTTCTTCATTTCTTTCTTCTCCCACGTTCCCAGCCCTTAACACCTCACAGGAACTGTGGTGGCTGGACTCCTGTTCAGGTTCATGTTTGGAGGATGCTCTGTAGGCAGTCCTCTGCCCCAACAGAATGAGATTACAGTTCACTTTGACTCTCCTCCTCCATGGCTTTGAGGATATTGCTGGCTCTGACCAGCAATGCTGGCCTGTTTGTTCCCTTGCCAAAGCACTGTTCCTACGTCATTGTGCACAGACATGTCCTCTGCGTGGTTGTCTGCCCTGCCTTATAGTTCAGATACCATTACAGGTGGGATGATGAAAGCCACCTGTGAAAGGTGCATGCTTGTAATGTGAGACCTGCAGAAGGGCAAGATTCAGTGAATACAACATAAAAGACAACAGAAGGGCCTAGTAAGCATATGGCACTGACAGTCTTTCTCTCTCCGGCTCCTCTTTGATCCATTATGCAGCATGCCAGCCCACTAAGCCGGCTTGCCTGGGTTTCAGAACGTACTTTTCTCTTTCTCATTTTCTCCAGCTCACAACAGTGTTTGTAGATGTCATGTTGCCCATGCATCTGTGTGTGTGTTACGTGAGTGTGTACATATACGTACCTGATTTAGGCAGATGTGTTTCAATGTCATACTTGAGTACCCTATAATCTCTTTTCCCCATAGATATACCTGCATTCACTTCCATTTTCCCTTCCTAAGACCGTCTGTGCTTATTTCTTCTGACATCCTGTGAAGCAGGAGGACAGCTTCCTTCCCTTACTGGAATAGATGTGTAAATAAATACAATCCATCCCAAAAGCTGATCTAATACTTTTAAAAGCTGCTGTCCAGTTGGCCAAATTTAGTGCAACATATTGGCTTTCTACCTTCATCCTTCAGGACATGAAATCCTCTGTGGTATAGCTGCTGAGACAATACCCAGTCTACGGACTTACGACTGGTATAGAACAATTAGATAGGTGTTGATGGTTCATTTTTTCTTCCAGTACAAGAACTAGAAGCCATCAAATGAAGCTAGTGGAAGCCAAATACCAAACAAATACTGAAAGGTGTGTCTTCATGTAATGGGTAACACCTGTAGAATTTGCTGAAGCAGGTTTCAAAGTTTATAGAGATGCTCATGTTCCCCTGAGCACTTCCTACTCCCAGGGAGACTGGATGACTCCCTGGAAGAGGAAACTTCATGGCAACTACTAAA
Organism: Nettapus auritus; assembly: GCA_011076525.1. NCBI lineage: Eukaryota > Metazoa > Chordata > Aves > Anseriformes > Anatidae > Nettapus > Nettapus auritus. Next base: position 27,002,382 of record CM021769.1, read on the forward strand.
TGGATAAAACCACAGCAAACTCAGGAAATCCCTGACCTGTAAGTGATGAGAGAAGAAGGCAGTGCTAGGAGGAAGTGTTTTATATATGCTTGGTCTGCTGTTACTCTCCTGCATGTCTATGTGTGGCTGCTTTTGGAGAAAGAGCTCTAGGTGATTTGATTTTGGCCTTTTTTCTGAGCTGGAATAGCTATCCGTGTGTTCTTGTTACTGGTATCACAGAATCCATTGTGCCCAGTGATGCCCTGAAAGGACAGTCCCTCTTGGATGCAGAATGAGTAACAGGGTCTATGGGAGCAGCTGGCCTTGTCTCTTCATCCATTGGTGCCCTTTGGTGAAATAAGGGAATCTCCTGAGGGGGGAAAAAAAAAAAAAAAAAAAAAAGTTGCCTTCGTTTCAGCCTGGTACCCCTTTCCATTAAAATATAATCTGTTTTCCTCCAGTGCCATTGCACAAAAAAAGTAATAGAAACAGCTGGTGAATGGGGACATGCAAAAGCCATCCGTGATCATGCGCGAGTTATCAATTTTTATTTTCTTAATATTTTCTTGCCTCTTTAGGCTTTGGTTTTAAGTGTGCGGTACTGCATATCCCCATTTTTTACCTTTTTTCCTGTGTTTTAGGCAATCAGCAGTGCTGAAATCGCCTTTATAACTTCTTTGTAATAGGTTTTTTGATGTTTTATTGTATTTCTTGGCTTCATGTCAGATTTTAACCCTCAGCTTCTCAAAAGTTCAGGGTTTCTCAGTGTCACTGCTGGAAATGCCTTTCATCAGCATAAGCAGCTGTTTAGAGACCATATGCAGCTCCAAAACAGGGCTGTGCAAATTCTTTCTGATTGCATGTGTCTTCTGTATATGCACCTGATCTCTCTTGCTATGCTGGTGTATATCTCAAAAAGAAAAAAGATGTTCACGTGACTCAAAAGGCTTTGCTGGAGTACTGATCTGTGCATTCTGGTTGTTCATGTTTATGGCTCACAAGAGCTGTGGGTTGGCTAAATAGCTACTAAAAATAATAGTAAGAAATGGTTTCCAAGTGTGCAAAAGATTTTATCATAAAGACAGAAAAGGGAGTAAGGAGCAAATGAAGTGCTTTTGCCAGGTCAGCTTCCATCTGCAGACGTGAAACAGGACTATGTAGCTGTCAGCTTGGAACTGCCATTCAGTTTTATCTGGGGCTTGTCCAGGTCCCAGCTTTATCTTGTTTCCTGCATTCCTGTGGGATCCTTTATGTTGTAACCACTCTTGTAGTGTCTGGGGCATCACTTTATCTTGCTGTCAAGCTTCCCACCTTTAAGAGACACAGGTTAATGCCTGGTTGGATTGCTAGAACGCTGCAGTTTGATAAACAACTTTAGAATTATTATTGAACAGACCTCACTGAAGTTAACTGAGTAGTCCTGAAATAAAATATGTAAAAAAGAGTCCAAGCACTCCAGATTTTTTTATAGAACAGTTCATTTCAAGTAGGCACCCAAACACTGGGGAATTCCAACCCAAATGGTAACTGCTCTGGACCAAAGGAAGTGGTATCTCCCTTAGCATCATCTCCTTTGATGTAAGTGGTTACTGGGAGCTATCGGCAATTGACAGGAGACGCTCAGTGCTTTTCTGGGATCTAGCCCTGCATTTGGAGATCTCAGGAGAGCAGTTGTTTGTGTGAGATTTCCTGGGCTAGGACAAGTCGCAGTCCCAGAGATACCAGATGCATCACAAACCAGGCTGTTTGATTGTGAAATTTATGAGGAATAGAAACACAAATTACTGAAAAAAATAAATTCAGGAAAGAAAATTTAGCAGAACACTAGGATTTTTTAATGGATTCAGAGCTCATTTTGACCTTTTCATGTTCCAGTCAGGAAGGGCCTATTTTAACTAAAGCATTTGTCATCTGGTAATGAACTGAACTGGGTGTCATTTATGAAAGAGTCTTGGTCAAATCTGAAGCGTGAGGGACTGCCAGCTATTCTTATGAAATAAGGAATTGCCTTATCATCAGAAGGATTGAGCTCTGGCACTGCCACTCTGCTTTAATTAAAAAATTAAACAGCATACATTAAAAATGTAGTTACATGACCCATCAGTGCTTCTCGGGGAGCATTTAGCTTTTGGACCCTGGTGTTACTCACCTCACATAACACCTTGATCCTGCAGATACTGGGTTATGGATTATTATCTGTGAGCAGAAGCCTGCTGCCAATAATCTATGGCTTTCTAATAAGAATGAAAATTCTCCTTTAAAATAATGAAATACTTTATCATACAGAATATTTATTAAAGCAGATGTTACAAGCTGATTGAAATGAAGGAAGTATTAAAGTAATCATTATAAGAGAGAAGCTGAAGGCATATTAACTCTGTTAGTCTCTTCGAAGATGTGTTATCAGCTACTGTTTCTGGCATGCCCATTTTTGCTGTCCTTTAGGAATGGGGAAAAAAAAACACCTTATAATGTATTAGGAAGACATTAGAAATAAAAATAAGTTACTGTGCAGGTCTTGGGACTGGCCATGGCAATGTAGAGAACACAAGTTGTAGTTTTTGTTGTGCATAAATGTTCTAAGAAAGAAAACTGAAGTTTTATTAGTTTTCCTTTGATATTTTTCCATGGTCTTATATTTCAAAAGAGTCTTTGTGTTTTTTCCTTTCCATTCAAAAACTATTCTACAACCTGCAAAATTAGTATTTTAGGAACAAAATGGGTTATAGATCCCAAGGTGTTACATTATCAAAAAGCCTACATTACAATCCTTTCTTTTTCTGTTGCAGATCTGTCAGTTTGTATTCTCATCACAGAATTAATGTATGTAGACCTGTTGCACAATAACTTTAAATGAAATACTTAAAAGAGCTATGCTGACTGCAGATGACGAAATAAAAAAATAAAAATAAAATTTTAAAAAAAGACAATATTCTGACAATATTCTGAGGTACTACCTTAAGAAGGCATGATTAATTTCTGTTAAAAAATCATAAAGAAAGAGAAATACTCATTTCAGGAGACTTCCTAGTAAAGCAGTCATAATACTTACCTATTCTGGCATTATTCAAGTGCTACCATTTTTGTTTCTTGACTGCTAATGACTGTGTGGTCAGTCTGGATACACTTGAGAGAAGAATTCCAGGTGATGGAAATGGGAGTCGGAAACAATCTTTCAGTCTTATTTGAGACTTTTCCTTGCTCTTCTTCCCTGTTCTTCTGCACTCTTTCAAAGCAGAGGTTATGCTGATGGCTGGGTCACTGCTCTGATCTGTAGTTATTGCAGCTGGGCATAGTTGATTCATGAGGGGTTGGACAGGAGCTGCTACAAGTCATCAGGTAACAGGCTTCTCTAAGTTACTAAAGAAGAAAAAAAGAGCTCATAGTTGTGACTCCTTGTCATTGCCTCAATCAGCACCTGTAGGCACTTCCTAAACCTGTTAGGCATCTTTGGGGAGAAGTGTTTTTTGGGAGCTTAGTCTGCCTTCATGCAGTCAGAATAGCCAAAGACAGTTGAACTTCTGGCCTCTGACACCTCTGATACCTTGTTCCAAATCTTGAATCCTCTCTTCTCCTTCACCTCCTTCCTTTTTCCCCTCTTTCTGTCACTCTTGTGCCTTTCTGAGAGACCTTCCATGGGTTTAATCTCCCATTCAGCTCTGCCAGCCTGCCTCTGACCTTTGGGGTGGAGAGCATGTAACTTTTCCTCAGATGCTTTGACCATCATCACTGGACCAAGCACTACTCCATGCTTTCCCAGGCGATATGTGCAGCACAAGCCTGGCTGCATCAGAAAGCACAGCCATGCTCTTCTGGTGTTGGTTCAGCATACCCAGGCGTATCCAGCATCCCTTCCTCCTCTTTGAAAATTACTTTTCTGTGGAGAGGCATGCTGAGAAATGGTCCTGCCCTCTCTCCTGCAGACTTTTAGCAGACAGGGAGTAATTAAAGCATCCTGGCAGTCAGGGATTTGGGGCATATGTGCGCATGTTTCCAAGAGGTCTATTTCTTTAATACCTGAGCGCTCACTGAGAGGCCAGGCAAGAGGAGACCCAAGTCCGAACCAAGTGCTGTAAATGTTTCCCACTGGCTCCAGAGGGAGCACAGGCTGAGGCCCCAGGTGCTACAGCAGCCTGGCTGACAGCAGCAGATCTCGCTTGCCAGCAGCTTTCACGGGGAAGAGGCCAGTGGGGCTAGTCCCCTCCACATTAAAACTCCCATGTAGAGCTCCTTCTGCTTATCACACCTGAATTAAGAAGCACTCAGAGGCTGTGGCAAGGGGAGCTATACACAAAGTGGAAAGTAATATCATTGGGCCAGATTCTGCCACCCTTTCCAGGAGTAAATCTGTTGCCTGTGAATAGTCTTGAAAGCAAGAAGAGTAAAAGACTACACGTGAATGCAAAGGACAGAATTATGTTGAGGATGTGAGCATTGGGATCTAAAAGATGTTTCTGAGCTGTGTAAGTAACCACCTTAGCCCATGTCCAGTAGCACAGTGCTGCATTTCCTCCCTCTCACAAACTTCTGATGTACATAGCTGGCTGGACAATTCCCAGGTGTTGCAGGATAACTTGCAAAGCTATCCAGCAAAAGCAATGTATTTCAAGGCTTTTAGTTTGCTAATATAACAGCAGAACATTTCCCACATCTCTGAAATTCCCCTAGCTATGATAAAGAGGTGGGTGCAAGCAGCAAGACCAGGCAAGCTCCACTCCCAGTTACATGGCCAGGTTTTCATTGGCATAAAGCGGGTGGCAGAATTTGGCCTGGGTTTTGTGAAGTCCAAGATGCGTAAATGTTTCCTGCTTCAGGTAATAATGTGCTAAGTTACTACTTTATGCACAGAGGTATGGAAACCTTTTTTTTATGTTTCTCCCTCCCTCCTCTTTCCGTTCTATGATCCAGACACCACTAACTGTATGGAGTTGATGACTGGCAGACTTTCCAAATGTGGTAAGAACTTCCTTCCCTACTGCCTTTTCTCCTTCCCCAGCCCCTGCTGATCAACATAATAACGCACCACCCTGTCCCTTCCACCTGTTCCCCTTCCCCATCCCTGCTCTCCCATGCTCTTTTCAAGACCGCACACCCCGTAACAGCCCACAATGTCTTTCACTTACCTGGTGGACACAAGCACATACCCCTTTTTCTGATCCTCCCCATCCATGCACAGATGTACAGGCTGCACCACAGCTTTCCCCTTCATAGCACAAGCGTGTGGTGTTGCACTTCAGATTCCCCCACACACACTGTCACTCAGGCCAGTGATTTTCTTTCCTGTTTTGTTGTTGTTTACTTGCTGCCTTTGATTCTTGGTTCTTCAATGACTGCTGCCCTGTTAGCTGCTGTCTCCCTTATTCTCCTGCAATTTATTGAGACAGGATTGCTATGTTATTTAATTCCCTTTTGCATCCACTCCCTTCTTCCCCATGTATCTTTGGGGTAAGACCCTCTTAAATCTTCTATAAGACACACTGCATATTATCTGCCAGACAGTTGGTATAAATTGGCATAGTTCAAGTCTGGTTTTGAGGAAGGACATCGTGTTTCTAGCTAGAGGAATGGTGAACAACTGGAGGTTCAGAATTTTGTTAGGAATGAGAAAAAAAAAAGGAGTTTCCTGCAAAACTTGCATCTCAACTTGCTTGGGATTCCATGAATTTTGTCTAACTTGTCCCTTGCCTTCCCTCCCCTCTATGCACACATGGACTGTATTCTTTCTTTCATTACCTGTGCCTCTACTGACTCCTTCAAATACAACAGTGGAGATACCCAAATACTTTAAGAGAGGGTTTTTTTCTTTTTCCTTTTATCTTATACAGAAAGATTCTGTACAAGAGAAATCTGTTCTCTTTAGATTTCCAGTCTGGTAGCTAGGCTGAATTCAGACATCTCTGTGAAAGGGAACACAAGCTGTTGAGGAAGTGATCACTGAACTGGTACTGCTCTCCAGCTGGACTTGTGACTCCTGCGTCATCTCTTCGTATATTGAGGGAAGTTCTTCTGGAGTTGTTCTGCACTTTGTAACAATGAAGGAAAGCTGTCACAGTGGCGATAATATTAGGTTTGTGTGCATGTGACTGAGAGCAGAATTTGTCCCGTTTCCTGATTTCAGATATCTCTTTCCCTAAAAGTACAGCTTTGGTCGTAGGATTTTTTTCTTTTCTCTGAGAAGGGCTCATATGATTTCTTATTTGAGCTTTCTGGTTTACACCATTTCTGATCTCTTCATGAAGACATATAATTTGCAGCTTCTTCTTGAAGGCATCAGAGAGCAAATCTCCGTTCTCCCTCAAGCCTTTATTTCTTGCCTTATCTGGCATTCACATGATACAAAAATACTGAAATGCTGATTCTGCTGATTGCTTGCAAGTTAATTGAGCTACACAGATAACCAGTCAGTACTCTGCACTCTCTAAACAGAGCATTACTGTTCACTCCCAGCTCAGGCAGGCCTTCCAGCTGTCACGGTGTCAGCATCCGTCCAACAAGGGACAAAAAAGGACAAAGTGAAGGCCAGCAAGGAGACTATTTTATGGCAGCTATAGCACAGAGTACATACATAGATCCAGAGAAGAGATAGGAAGAGGTATTGGGATTTAATGGAGCTGCTTCCTTTGAATCAAATTCCTGTTGGTGTGCTCACAAAAAACAGAGGTAGTGGTGACATTCACTGTGCTGAATTACACCCTCCTATGTGAGTGAAAAGCTATTTTGTGTGCAGGGGAGCTTACCCAACATTCAGTCAGGGAAGTAAAGAGAAATGATGCCAGGATTTAACCTAGTATTGGCAACTGTCCTCTGACTTTGAGGACAGGCAGCACTCTGTGGAGTTGGCACAGCGTTCATCTAGTAGCAGCCAATAGTGTAAGAAAAATTACACTGAATTTTTTTTTGACCTCATCATTGTCCCACATTCTAGGAATGAGCATAGGAAAGCATTTGTGCAAGAGTTGACACTGGAGCAGGAAGAGCAAATGAGATGCATTATGCCTGGCTCAGCCATGTGAAAGCTGTGGTGGGAATGAGGAATATCTCTTCACCCACTATAAAGCACTGAACATTGTAATTAACAGCAAGGCAAATTTATTTAGTCTTTAAATGTTATTTCATCTTCTGCTAGTAGTAGTCATCAGTCTGATAAATGATTCTGCATCTAGCCATTAGCATTGAAGAACAAGTTATTGTTGAACAGCAGAGGTATGTCAGAGGAGCTGCCAATGTCCAAATGACGTAGCAGCTGCTGTATCAGTCCTACCTGCGCACACTGCTGCCAACTCTTAGTATTTCACTAGAGAAGAAAAACATTTGGCTCATAATCAAGTTGAAATGCACATTGGGATGGAATATTATATTTTAAGTTTCCACCCACGTCAGCAGGGGAAGGGGCATTTCTATTGTCAGGAAGACTAAACTGATTTCCATGAAGTCTTTAGTATCTGTTTATAAGAACAGCTTTGCCTTGTAAAAACTCTTTACATTTAAAATGCAGCCGTAACCTGAAAATTGTCTGTAGAAGTGACACCTTCCAGCTTAGCTGATCTTTCCCTTGTGCATATTCAGAGCCAAATCAGTTAAGTGACAAATAAGCTTTACTATTTTACGTGCTGCCATTAAACCTTATAAACTTAACACAGCTGTAAAAGACTGAGCTGGATCCTGTTTCTTTTGAGGCAGGATTGAGAGAACTGTTTACCATCATCTAATCTGGTATTTATGTCTATCTCATTGAAGAATAGATTGTATAATTAACAATGCAGTTCTAATAGGTTCTTCTGAATCTTTACATAAAAAAGTAAAAACAATAAAACCAAAATAATACTCAAACTGGAAAGCCATCAAGCTTCAGCCACAAAGCAAATCTCATTATAGATTGAGCACATTGGATCTGGAGCCATTGATATATACCACACGGAAGCCCAATGCCATTTCAGTAGTCCTTGTTCAAAAGAGTCTATCTTTACAAACTTGAATGACTTTAAGGCCTTTAATTTGTGAGCTGAGAGTTTGTTGGGGCGGTCGAATCAGTAGTAAAGCTGTTATACAGTCTTGAATAGTTCCCTTTCCCAGCAATCCATAGTTTTTTGTAGTCTATAGTAAGCATGTTTCACCAAGGTGCTGGCTGCTGGCAGAAAGCTCAGAAAAACTTGCTTCATTCTTCATGTTATCTTCTGAAAAACCCTTCCCAGGGAGCGTGTAAACTTTCCAGTTTCCCTTCTGTGGCCATCTGGGGCTGAGTTTTATTTCCAAGTAAGGCAATCTTTGCTTGTTGCTTTCCATCCCTCATGACTCTCAGGGAAGTTTTCAGTTACATCAGTGGCACTTCCAAGAACATGGGTGATGATCAGAGGTTATTATGTGTAAGTAATGCAGATCCAGTCAAATCATGTGACTGTGTTTGGCACTGCACAAACATGCTTTCTTGCAGAGTCTTAGACCATAACCCTGTGAGAAAAGACTCGTCAGAAGACATCGTGCTTAAACATCCTCTGTGGCTGTTCAGTTTGAAACTGTCTTCAGTTAAACAAAAAGCCTTACAGATCCTTGTGTATACCAATGGCTATCACCAAAATGAGCTGATGAAAGCAGAAGCACGGCAAATTCACTTGCCTTTCATATCTTTTCAGTGTATCTCACTCAAATCTGTTGGTTCCAGTATTTAGGAGATTGACATAGCTTCCTATTCGGAGCCATCTGACATTGTCTCCTATGGCCAATCATCCTTTGTGCACACTTGCAGTAAAGGCTTCTGTCTTCTTACCTTCTTGCAAACGCAGTTTGATTCATACAGGTGCAAGGCCGGGTCAATATTATCCCAAGCTACTTGAGAAATTAGGAAAGATTTTGTAGTTTAAAACTAGTTACATCACCTTTGGGTTGCAGTTACAGCATGTAACTTAGTGAGTGCTAATTTAGAGACTCATGGTGTTACTAACAGCAGCAAATGTCTGGATTTGGTGCTCTCAGAAGTGATCCATACTAGCATCAGTTAGAGTAACCCTGCTTCTTTCAGAGTAGCCTTTTCATGTATGATGGAAGAGGAGATTGGTGATTTGCATCCATAAAGTCATAATGGATGGCAGAAACACTGATGCTGAGACCAGAAAAAAAAAAAAAAAAAATGCATGCTGTCCTCCCAGCTCAAAGGCTATCCTCACCTTTGCTACACTGTGAGGTTGTCAGAACAATATTCTCTTTATTAGCATTTGTGAAAAATGTGCTTACTACCGGTCTTTCTGAGCATGGCTGATTCTTGATGGATATTGGTATAAATTGGCACCCCAATGAGAGATCAAATTAAGAAACCCACCTTCATTTCACCTGCATATGTGAAAGATCACATATTCAATCATAATATGTGGATCATGATAAGTAAGATAATTCAGAGTTTCCAAAGAGTTCAAGCCAAGTTTTTCAGTTATTTGCTATCCAAATGGGTGCCTGATTCCCTCCATGCTGTAGCCGTATCTCCTCATTCTTGTGTTGTGTTTGGGACACACTTCTTTTCTGACTCATAACTCATATTTTGCTCTATAGAAGAAGGTAGCAATAAAGATGGCCACTTGGCACTAAAGATGTATCCAGATATATTTAGCTATTTGTTATATATCAGTTTCTGTTTTGACACTGTGGCCAGATTTTTGCTGTCCAATACAAGATCTTTTCCTCTCTCTCTGTAATAATACCTATTGCAGAAAGCACCCTTCTCTCTTAATTAAGATAACAGTACTTAAGGCAGGCGCTGCTTCAGAATACTCCATGTGAATATTACTTTGCTGTACTAAGCTGAATTTGCAATGGCCTCCCCTGAAAGGTAAATCATATTTTGAAGGGGTTGATTAAGAGGAGATGAGGAATTAACATTTCACCAGCATACACAGTTCATTTCTCTCTTAGGAACAGGTCAGAGAACTTAAAGCCCCTAAGATCACACATAAACATCCCTCTGGCAGGAAAGGAAAAAAGTAATATTATTAAGTGCCAATACATTTCTGACATTTATATGGACCAAAAATTAAATGAAACAGCAGAAGTCTTTAAGAGAATGGGTATCATCAATACTACATCTACTGTGGCTTTGTGAGTTTAAGTTGACATCTTACTCTCTCATCACACGCTTGTGCAGACAGATCTTTGTAAAAGGACAGACATACAAAGAATTATTGGGCTGACTCCTTTACCAACCAATTTGCTAGAACAGTGTGATTCCACAAGAAATTGTGGCATCTCTTCATCATAGCACTGTCGTTGCCTGTTCTTTCAGTGCCACCGGCTCTCCAAATGAACACGATTCCCTCTTCTCCATCATCATGTCTCCTCTTTTGAAAGTTATGTGGTGGTGCTGGAGTGGCCAGAGCTATTCATCGGTAATGGACATGTTTGCTTTCCAATTAATTACTCATGTCTTAGCTCTGCAGAAGATAGCAGGAATGGAATACGCCTCATTTATTTGGGTCTTTGCTGGCCATGTTCACCATCCTCTAACTCAATCACCCAAGAGGTACCGCTCTCAGTTACATTGTCATCTCAGTTACAGTACAGGAGAGGCTGAATTTTCTCTGTAAAAGAGAAAATAAACGTGTGAGACAGAGGCAGAATGGGCATCTGGATGCTTCTGGCTAATCCCAAGTATTGGGCCTACCTCCTGCACAGGAGAAGGGATGTTTTAGGGGAGTAGGAACAAGAATGGGTTATAGGGCATTTGAATGTCAGGTTGGTTGTTCAGATCTGCCCAGATGTGTAGCCACTGAAAGCTCTCACCTGCTGGTAGCATGGACAGCTGTGTTGACAGTGTGTGATAAGTGGAGTAGTTCCTACCAGCAGTCTGTTTCTGCAAACACTGTTATCAGCTGGCATTTTTACAGAGTACAAGGACTCTGGAAAATAAGCTCTGTTCTTTCCTTTGGAAGTAGTCTTGCCCAGTTACAGTTCAGGTGTCCTGCTAAGAAACTCAGGTTATCCTGTGGGCTGTCCGTCTGCCTCCATTTTCTAATCCTAAACCAAAATAAAATCAACACAGCTGTCCAATTATATAACTTACCAGGGAAAAAATAAATGGGAGAACTTGTTTTGGTCAATCTGTTGTGTGCCAGTTTAAAAATCTAGCAAATATGAAACCACATACTTGTTTCCTGAAAAGCTTTTCTGACTTCCTATATTTTTAGAGAAGTGCCAGTCTTGGGATTTCAGCTCCTTCAGCTCGCTTCAAGTAGGGTAGGATGGGTTCATAGATTAGGAAGTTCTGTGTGATGGCCTCCAGCAAGACATCGCAGCTGCCTTTCAGTCACTCTTCTCCAGTCTAGAGGGAGACCTCGTATATCCAATTTAGCTTAAACAAGTTCAGCAAAAGTTTTCTTTATCATCTTCTTTGATAGTGAGTGAGCTCCATGAGGCCTCTTTCTGATTGCATTTGTACAATGCCAGGGCCAGGGACTCCTTAGTCTGAAGAAAGACCCCTACATGAGATAGTAATTAAATGAAGAGGAGTAGGCCACTTTTACCTCTCTGATATCCCTTTCATTGCAAATATTTCTGTAGTGTGTTCTCTATTTTAAATCTTCTGGTATTGAAGGCAAAGTGACTCTGCCAACAGAAAACAGACAGGAAGTGTCTAGTCTTAAAAAAGGGGGGCTAGAATTCTGTCAAAGTAGCAAATGGGTTTGAAAGGGACTGGGTTATCACTCAACAGAATGTTTCAATGCATTATGTGGAAGGAGTTGGATTTTTGCTACATTATTCACTGAAACCTTGGCTGCTATTGAAATAAATAGCAAGCTAGGGATGAAAAAAAAAAAAAAAAAAAAAAAAGTAACAAGAGCAGAAGGCAAGCAGAAAGGATGTGGAAGCAACATGAAAAGGAATATGGGAAGTCAGGTTGACAGTGTTTCCAGTTTACACTCTGTTTCCAGTTGAGACCTATGTTTTTCCATTCATTTTCTCTCAAAGCCTAAACTAAAAATGCAGAAACTCAAAATTTGTCAGAAAGGAAAGGCACAGGGTACTAATCTCACACATGGCATATTTGCTTTGTGCGACTTTGTGGTCAGCACCACAAGGATTAATGCATTAAAAGTTGTTATGTATGTGCGAGAGATGGTTTCACAGGACAAGAAAGTGCCTCAGGGTTTGCTTCCACTAAGGCAATGGGAATGTTGCCATTTGCTTGAATGAAAACAAGACCAAGTCTTTATCTGACTGTCTTAAAATGTTACAAAACAGCAGGCTCCAGTCAGGGACTGAAGCCTCCAAGGTTGTCCTGAAGCTGCTTGTTCACCACCTCCTGTTAGTTTCCTCTGGAGGACTCGGAAGGTCTTTGCAAGGTCAGAGCAGATGCACCCTCTCTTGGTGCCACTCCTGGTGCTTGGAGTGAGTCACCTCCTTCTCTCTTTCCTCTCTTAACCTGGCTCTGCCACTTAAACTTCGTGTGACACCACTGGGGCTAAGTCAACGTCACCAGACTTCTTAGGAACAGCAAATGAGATACAGAGTACTCTGGGGGCTGACACAAGCCATCTGCCCAGCTTCCTTTTACCTCTGTGTCTGTTCCCAGCCTACTTCTTCCTTTTAGTGCCTGTTGTAGTCAAATACACTCACAATTTTGACTCCTTTTGAGATATTTGGCCATGACAGAGCTGCACACAGCTGCCACAAACCAGTACCTTCTCCATAAATGTTTCTTTAGTGTCCCTTCAATACATGACCCTTTCATAAGCTTCAGTGCTTGTTTTCAAACTCATTCCCCTTCCCCATCTTGCAGCATCCAGCTCCTTGGACTAACTCAAAAATGCACATATCCATCTCCTCCTAACAGATGTAAACCTAATGCTCTGAACCTCCCCTCCTGCCTCTGATCCTTCTTGCAGTTTCTCACCCTTGCTGCCCTTCACGCCTTCTTTGCTCTGTGTTGATGAACGTTTGCTCTCAAGGGGAAGGAAGACCTTAGTTACGGATGCATGAAATGCCAGGGAAGTTTTGAAGAATCAGTGAGCCAAACCTTCATCCCTGTCCAGAGGAAATGGGATGTCATCTCACTTTCTGAAATAAGAGAGGCAGCCTCTTTGAGGCCCTCAGATGGACTCGCAGGTGTAGGAGCCTGTCACATATTTTGCACTGAATGCTAGGAGTGGAAGATTGCTGAAAAAGCTATTCTAATCCATCATCGCCTGCATTTTCAGGTCTTGTTTTACTGGCCGTATAAGCCCAAAGGGAACTGAGAACTAAGAGGAGCAACACCACTCACCATTTTCATGCTTCCAGCATAGCTGCCCCGTGTTTACATATCCCCAGAGAGAAATGTGAGGACTCTCTGTCTATTCAAAGACCAATATCTAGACCAGCCCAAGAGTGGACTAACAAGCTGTCCAGGAGATAACATCAATGCCATGATTGTCTGTAGTGCTTGGCGTAGGATCAGTTCTTTCTTGACTGCAGGATAGGAAAGTATTATTACCAAGTATTTAATTACGAGGCCAGATACTACAAAAGGCAAAGAAAGGAAAGGGTTAGTGAAATGGCCTATTTTGTTTTTCAGTAGCTCTCTTTAAATATCCCTAAGGATTTCTTACCTCCCATTAAAATTTTACCTGAAAATGCTGATTGTGAGGAATCCAGTAGAGATACAGGCAAAGAAAAGCAGACTGTTAAATACTCTTGCTGCAGTAAATCTCCAAGCACTTGAAAGCCAGTAGGACATGGGGAGGAGAAAGGGTGGATGAAACAGGGGCTGCATATTTTAATAGGATGATTAAAAATCCTGTATCGGAACTCATCAAGTACAAGATATTTGCATACAATTTTAAAAATGTTTTATTGCTCCATTCTTGCAAGTTGTACTTTTGTCTGCTGTTCCTGTCTACGTGAAGAGTAAAATTTCCCCAGTTCCTGCAGAGCACTGCTTACTCTGCCCTCTTCTTTCCCTCTAAGCTTGTTGAATAAACTGCTCAGCTGAATAATTGGAGATACTCACCTCCCCTTTTCTCCCAACCTAGCAGTCTCTCCCTCTCCAGCATTTTTTTCAGTGCTCTTTTTCATTCTCTCTGCTGACTCCATTTGCTTATGAAGATGAGAGGTCCAAAGCCACATAAGAGCCAGATCTGCCCACATTCCTGCATTCAAGGCTGAGTGTTTGCTTTTTTTTCTCTCTGAAAAAGAGTATTCACCTAAAAGAAGTAGAAATGAGTCTGAATAGATAGAAGACAGTCTGAGCAGAGCATGCACCCACAAATCTTATACAGTTTTAGAGAGGCTTAGTGAAAAATTTGAATTAGACGTCATGGATTTGGAAGAGCTATCTCCTTTCCAAAGCATTTGCATGCACGTGGAAGGAGGCAGGTGGAGCTCACAGAGTTCTGACCCAGAAATGGCTGAGAGTTTGATAGCTTTTCCTATCTTAGCCAGAAATTGAGATACATGTGTTGCCTGGCTGTTTGTTCAGGCCCATCTCTAAGGCTTCAGTCTGTTAGCTGAATGATTCCCTTCCAGAAACTAACAGCCATTTGCTTGGGGCATGGGTATAATTGAATGCACAGACAGAACCAGGGCCAGCAGTAAGTTAAACACAAAACTGCAAGTACAGGAAGACAAGGAATGAATTAGATAAGAAAGACTGAGATCCTTCACTCTGTATGCCAACCATTTGGTTTCTCTCAGTGCCTGTTACCGTGCAGAAGAAAGCAACAACTACCTGGCTAGCATGGGGCAGAAGAAAAAGTAACGTTCTGTTTTGCAGGGCACAAATCCTACATATTGCACTTTCTTTGCATAAGAACAGTTGATATCTGTCTAGTATCTTCCATTAGAGAGTAAGACAGCACTCAACAAGCTCTTCAGAAAAGTTACCACACAGAGACAGTATTTGCCTGCTGTAGTAACTGATTTGCCTGTGTGCGTAATAAAAGTGAAAGGAAATAGAATATTACTAAGCCACCAGTGTCCACTAACTGTGAATAAGGGGTGCTCTCTGCTATGCAGAAACCACTTTGCTCTGGACTGAACGTTGCCATCTCAGGGAAGGAAGGCCTCACTCCTCACAGCATGCCGCATCACTGCAAGGCAGAAACAAGGAGCCTGTTTCCTTCTGGGAGCCGGAGAACGAAATTACTTAGGTGGGATGTAAATGAGCTGATTTGCATTTGTTAGAACAATGGAGCCAACACTGCCAATATTGAGAAGAGCACCATGGGGTTTTAATGATCACAGTCATCACCTGAATGGTGTAGGTTAGATAAGAACCAGCCCTTTCTACATCCATGTCCAGAGGATTTATTGTGACCCCTCAGATGTCTGGTCAGGATTAATCCCCCAATCCAGTAAAATTACAAGGGACTAGAAACGCCTCACAAGGGCTACCTCTGTGATTGTAGCTTGTCCATTTCCCTCAGTAGCTTCACAGAACCTTTCCTTGGGTATAACCTTCCACACATCCTCTCACACAGGACTAGACAAACACCACACACCGCTGCTGCCTGGAGGTCCAAAACTACAGTGGCACAGAGGTGCAGCCACTACTACAGTGGGCGCTCCAGCATGAGAAAAGAACCTGCTGTACAGCCTCAGCCCAAGCTGTTGTGTTGTGAAACCTCCGTGGACTGTTGCTGGGTTGATACCACTCATGCTGAGACACAGCTGGGTCTTTCACTGCACTGAATGTACGGCAGACAGGAATTAAATGAAGACTATCAGCTGTGGCTCTCACCAGTCAAGGTGTTGCATGTAAGTGCCCTGGAGCTGCATAATTAAACCCAGCACGTAGCTGTTAGTCAAGCACATGAAGGCTCCTTACATACCATTTGTGCCTTGTGAATTGAGAGGTCTCAGATGCCTGCATTCAAAGACTCGCTGCATTCAGTCCAGGGTCTGTCTGTTCCCTTTGGCCCCTGGAGGTGGGACTGTGATGCGTCACACTCCACAGTGGCAAGTGGCATTGGTAAAGTGAATCTTAGATTTGATCAAAAGGTGAAATGGCGGGCAAAGAGACTTTTCCAAATGGCATGAAAGATTGTATTCTGATGCGCACAGTGCCCAACCCATGTTAACACTGCAGCCTTCTCCAGTGGCTGGCTTAATGAGATACCTTTTCCACCAGCATGAAACCCTGCACCCTTCTGTGGCTCCTAGCACCACTCAAAGCCATGTCAGTGTTGTGGAAGCTGTACTGTAGTGAGAACATAAATTCAGGACAGTGAGTGAGTGAGGAAGTAGTTCTTGACCCTCGTAGGTCCCAGAAATATTTACAGCCAGAAAAGTCTGCTTCTACATAGCATTCAGTATCTTCATTTTGAGGTGCCTGTTGTAAGAAGATTGTGAATTTGCTTAGAGGCTTGCAAGAACAAGCCATAAATCACACATACAGATGGAAGTAGTCATGTCAGCCATCTCTCATTTTTCACATATTTTCTCCCTCACTTGGGCACTTCACGCTCAGTGTCTGAAAGGTGAGCAAGCAGATAATCAGAGCGAAACAGAAAGCAAGCAAGAAAAGCATAATGCCCAGCGCAGCCAGAGAACTTAGCAGGGCTGCAAAGCAAGACATCAATTGGTGACCACATTAAAAAAATGTAACAGCAGCACTAAGAGGGGATTTGCCTGTACTCAGCATTACGTTCACTGACGTCTCATTGCGGAGTGGCCAAATGACTCCAAGTAGACTGAACTATTTCAACATGGTACTGTGTCCTCCTGCTAGGTGAGACAGCTGTACCCGCCCTCTCAGGGGAAAACCAGGACCTACCACCTGGGTGCTTTGTGCTCCCAGCCTCTTTATTTCTGTAGGTGTCCCATCCTAAACACTCTTCCTCTTCCTGCTCATTGTCTTCATCCCCCACACACCCCCACGCACGTGGCTCTGGATCTCCTCATCATGTTCTTCTCGTTAAAAGCCCCATTGTTCATTTGTTTGTTTGTTCTCTCTCTTTCTCTCCTCTTTTTCTCTCTTTCCCTCTCGTTTTTTTTTTCTTTCTTCCTTTCTTTCTTTCTTTTTTTGTCTCCTCTGTTTTGTGTACCCAGGCAGCCCATTGAGTAACTTCTTTGACGTAATTAAACAACTTTTTTCAGACGAGAAGAACGGGCAGGTGAGCCATCCCCCCGGCACGCCAACCAAGCATAGCGCAAACAGCAAGCGGAGCGATTCCGGTTCTAATGACTATGGGTCTAGAGGAGACAATAAGTACCCTGCTGGCAAAGACAAGGCAAAGATGGTCTCATCAGTCGGCCTACAAGACCAACCTTAAATAAACACATAAAAATTAAATAACTTAGAAAAAAAATCAAAAACAAAAACAAAAAAGCAAGAAAGAATGAAAGAATATTCCTTAGCAAGCTAGCCTCTAAACTAGAAGGATGTATATACCTTGCCACAACAGTACAAAACTGTCTATAGACAAATTTTGTATGAAGGAATGACTGTATATATATACATATATATATTTATATATGATATATAATATATATCTCAGAAACAAACACAAAAACAAACGAACGAAAGAATGAAAAGAAAAGAAAGAAAAGAAAAGGTAGCACAGATGACAAACCCAGTTCGACAGATCTTGGGTTGTGGTTTTTTGATTGTTTTTTGTTTTTTTTTTCCTCCCTTTTTTTGAATGTTTTTCTTTTTTCTCCTTCCTGATTTTTTTTTTTATTATTTTTTGTTTTCTTTTGTTTTGTTTCTTGTTCTGTTCATGCTCTCTCTGTGTTTCTGACGACACCACTTGTTTCCGCTCTGCTACCAGGAATTATCCCGAAAAGTTAACATGTCAGCCACGGCTTCACCTTCTGTGCTCTGCGGACACTTGTTGACGGAAGGCAACCGATGTAGACTGTCCAAGGACCAGTCCTGTTTGAGGTTCCCAGCCTCCCCTCTCCCTTCGGGAAGTGGGTTTCTCCCCCACTTCTCCCCAAACACCTCCCCAATGCACGCCTTTTTTTTTTTTTTTTTTTTTTCCTCTCTCTTTTTTCTTTTTTGCTGCTCCACAAGAGAGATCTGCTCAGTTATGGGATTGCATAGTCTGGGCTGAAAGGAGGTTGCAAATTGTTGGAGTGAAACCTTTACCCTTGGCAACTTCTGTCCGCGCAGGTGAACACAGCCCGGAGGGGAGGGTGCGGGGAAGGAGAACGGGTAGCGGGAGCACAGTGTTTTGTGAATCCAGAGTGCGTTCTCATCAGAAACCAGCCAGGAGCAACTCAAAACTAAGCGTTGAACCAAGACAAAATTGGGGAGCTTCATCACAGGATTTTCTTAACCTTCTTTTTCTCCCCACCACCTTTTCCTTTTCTTTTGTCCTCTTTTTTATATATACATGTATATATGGGTGTATATTTTCATATAAATATACATACATACATACATACATATATAGACACAGAATATTTTTTATTTTTTTTTATATACTGTATCATTTTGCTTTTTGACCTGCTGGAAGGGGAAAGGAATAAACTTAGGAGGGAGAGGGGGTTAAATGAATAAACACATACAAACAAAACATTAAAACTTAGGGAAAAGGCAACTTCTGGTAGCAAAGAAGAGGGACACGACTCTGCCAAGGACTGTCTCTCCCACCACCAGGCACAGTTGCCACTGCTGCTACTGCTGTTCCTCCTTCGACACCTTCCTCCCCATCTGTCAGCTCCCTGCCACTGTGCCACCGTGCTGGGACCTTCTTCCACCAGCTGGATCCTCCACCACACCCTGCATTTAGAGGCAATTGTTGTGTTGCTAGTGCTGCATTGATATCAGTATTATTTCTTTAAGTTACCGATTTCATTTGTTGGCTTGGGTGATTTTTTTTCTAAAAAAAAAAAAAAAGAAAAAAAAAAAGAAAAGAAAAAAAGAAGACGAAGAGGAGGAAGAAAAGAGACTTATCTTGGGTTTTATTTCCTGTGTGTGTGTGTGTGCAAATCACTGGCACTTAGTTCATCTGAGCAAGACAAGGTGGAGTCAGGGCAATGGGAGACTTAATCACGAAGCTACTGTAAACTTTAAAAATTACTGCAAGATATTTTTATAAAATTTTGTTTTGTTGTTTTGTTTTGTTGTTTTGTTTTAATTTTTGTTTGTTTTTGTTTGTTTTTGTTTTTTTGTTTGAAGGGGAGGAGGGTGGGATTGGGTGGATGGGGACCTTTTTTTGTGTTTCAGTTACTAGGTCTTGGTTATTTATATATACATATATATATATTTAAAAAAATAAGCTGTTAGATATATCTTCTGTTTAATAACTGTGTAGAGGCAACATTGATTCTTATTTATTTTGTGGAGGAGGGGGAAAAAAGACACAGAAACCCCATAAGTGTTCATCTTGTGACTTTGAGAAAGAAGAATTGCTGCCTTTTTTCCTCCTCCTCAAGAGTTACGTGACCAAGTGTAACTTATTCTGGCCCAAGCTCAAAGGTTAAACAAACAAAAAAACGTGGTTTTACGCGTGGAAGACAAAACACAGTGAGAAGTACTTCTTGACTGAGATTTTAAGAATGTAGGCTTAGCATTAGTGTTCAGCTCTTTTATGACCTTCGATTGCTGCTTGTTGGGTTCCTATGGGTGTATGTTGTATCGCAAGATTATTTTTTTTAATGATAATGTTGGATGAGTTCTTTTTTGTTGTTGTTGTCGTCGTTGTTTTTTTTCATCATTTTTCCCCTTCTTGGACCAGTTTTACTTGTACATAGGTTTGAAGATTAAAAAGAATTTTTAAAGACACAAGTGGGGCAAAGACCTTTGACTTTGGCCCCGTTTCCCCATTCCCCCAAATGGGAGGGATTTATTTTATTTTTTTTGTTTTTATTTATTTATTTATTTTCCCTATTCTGAACCTTTTCTCTCGTATTGCTGTGTGCATGTCAGACACCAGGGGGTGATGGCTGGGGAGGGGGGGAGGCAAGGGTGCAGGAGAGGGGGGCAGTTTTAATTGCATGACATTGCTGTAAATTAGTCTCTTTTGCTTTCGTTGTCTTTCCTGCCTCCACCCTCTCTCTACTTCTCCTCCAAGCTCCCCTCCCATCACCCCCGTCCTTCTTTTCCCTCTTTTCTCTTCCCTTGTGTATAGATTTTGATGCTTCTGTTACATTGTACCTCTACAAAAGGCTGGGATTTCAATACAAAATAATAATAATAATTTAAAAATACCTATATCAGCAAAACTCATGTGGTACAAGCAGGAAGGGGATTACTTACACAAGATATAAGAATAAATGAAAGCAATACCTCTTGTTATCCTTCCTATTTTGTACTTTGAAGACACACACGCGCGCACACACACATATACAGACACAAACTGACATTATTTAATGGTTTAAAATGGACAAAAAATCTGATGTATCCCTTGTTAAATAACTGTGAGCAACTTTAGTTCAAAAACCAATAAATTCATTCAGTAAAGATACTAGCTGTTGAGTGTCTTGTTTATGTCCATGAAAAAGAACCTCCTCACACCAGCATCGAACCCGGTAAGTACCACGTCCCTGCTTTCTATGCCGAAGCAGAAGCAGATGGCCAGGTGAGGCAGCATCCTCCTGGCTGTGGAATTAACATCACCCCATTAGCATTTCGGAGTCTGCTCATGCTGCAGCCAGCGTGCCCTGGTGTCCCTGCCCAGCACGCTGTGCACGGGCAGAGTTCAGCCCCATTGGTCTGGTTTTCACAGCAGTGCATTGAAAAAGGTGAATCCAAATTAAGGGAAAATGGAAACCCCCAGATCTGGTCTGGAAGAAAAACTCTGCACCAAAAACTGTTGCTGCTGATGACTGTTCTCATCTCTAACCTGAGCTTCTCACGTTGCTTCCAGATTTAGCATAGGAAGGATTTCTCCACCCTCCCTGCCTGAAACACTCTCTCAGTCAGACACATTTGAAAAAGCTTTTCAGGTACGTCCCTGGGTTGCCTTGGTCTGTGTTACTGGTTGGTTTGGGCATCTGCTGGCTTGTGCCCCTCTCACAGCCTCAGGGTATTCTCATTAATGCTGGATTTGTAACTGCTGTGTTCCCCCCAGCCTGGCCACTTGCCTTGCAGGCTCAGAGGTCGGCTGGCACACGCCTGAGAGAACAAGACCTCTCTGGATGTCTCTGGCCATAGCCATCCCAGCACCTTGTGCTCCCCCTGTCACTGCACTGGCAGCACTGCTCCAGAACAGCTCCGCGCTCTGAGGGCTCACAGGACAGGGTGCTGGGACCCGGGGAGGGAAGTGGGCACCCACACAGCACGGCTGCTGCTGGCCATCAGCACACCGTCGTGAGGTGAGGTGGTGCCAGGCCTGG
>CM021769.1:27023613-27228473 GCA_011076525.1 Nettapus auritus
GCTGGCCATCAGCACACCGTCGTGAGGTGAGGTGGTGCCAGGCCTGGGCTGCCGCCATGCCTCTGAGGGCTGGGTTCCAGAAGGTTCCGGCTACTGCGAAAGGCTGAGGAACCAAGCAACCACCGCCACCTCGGCCTGCTCAGCACGGGGTGGACAAGCACCTCCTCTGGGTCGTCCTGTGCACACATGGCAGCAAGAAGAGGGTGCCTGGGTGAGGTGAGTGTCATAAGGTGAGGTGAGGTGAGGGTCTCAGCCCTTAGCAGCTCCTGGGGTGTCGTGAGGGGGGTCGCAGGTGCGCAGGAGGCCCCTGAGGTGTTTGTGCCAGGGGGGGGAGCAGCAGGGCCGGGAGCGTGTGCTTCAGGGCAATGTTATTCACAAAAAATAAGTTCTTGCCTTGAAAAAAGCCATTGTGTTTAGCATGTGGGGATTTATCGGTCTGCTGAAACCTGAGGGGAGGGGGGACACAGCAGCAGCAGTGGAGAAGATGGCAGTGATCCAAAAATGAAGGGAATCACAAATGCTGCGGGACTTGGGCTCTGTGAGACCAGAAACCCAGAACTGGGCTCTAGCTGTGTGGCATTCGCAGCTCCGGAGCAGGAAGGAGGTGCTGGACTAGAGCATGATACAGGGGAGTGGATTTAACAGCAATCTATGCTGCTTTTAAACGTTTCTCTCACTTTTCACATGTTTTCAGAAATATACACAAATTTGTATGATCTTTTTGTGTCTCCAGAAGTAATTATGGTCCCTTTTATTGCTAATGATGGTCTCTGAAAACTATAAGTAGAGAACAATGAGTTTGTAAAGCGAAGGGCCTAGTGCTTAGGGCCTACCCACATTCACTCTGCCTTCTTATTTGGTCATGTTTAACCCACTCTCTGGCTACCTTATGTTTTATTATCATCCTTAGTGCATAGGAGAGGGTGTGCTTTAGAGTGAAAGGGGTTTATATCCAACCTCTTCTCTCCAACAGACCCTGTTCTGTTGTAGCTTAAATCAGAAGGCAAGCAGTAAAGGCAGCAGAGGATTTTGGAATGCGGCTGTGGTGGAGGTCTGCTGCCAGGTGCTGGCTGCTCAGATGCCTGCAGCCGTGACACCTGTCCCTCGTTTGCTGTGGTTGTGAGCTCTGCACCTCTCGGGTTCTCTTTGAGAGCTCAGGCCCGGTACCTAAAACACTTGCTACATTTAACCTTCATCTCTCTGATTTTCTGTGGAGAACAACACAACAAACGACCTTCTGAGTGTACACTGAAGGCAGGGGAAGTGCGTAAGACAGCAGTTGACAAGTTCTATTTGTCGGCGCACACTTGCATATGAAGTTTGTTTAGGTAATGCATACATGAAAAATGTATTTATGCTCAAGGTGAACTGTAATTAATTGAACCAGTACATGACATTTGCTATATAAGCAATAAATTGTGTATATGCATCGAATGAGCAGCTGAGGCAGTAGTTGTGAGGGTAATTCACATCGCCACGTGTCAGTGTACAGTCTGTTTGGGGGCTGAGAAAGAAGTCAGTTGTGTTTGACAGCATTAATGCAAATTGTCCAAGCCGTGCAAGTGATGCATGAAAATTTCCTCACTACTCGGGCTGGCTTTAATGAAAGTGATCTGATACAACTGGCTGAGCTTTAATGTTTCATGCTAGGCAGAGGCGAAGGGCAGTGTTTGTTAAACAGCAACACCTGTGTAAGGCCTCTAGGCATGCTAATTCTGGTGCCTACTGTTACGAGGTGTGCCTTTCTTCCTGATGGTTCAGACGGCGCTTTAGCCCAACAGGCTTGGTTGTTTTCTTACATGCTACAGCAGAATGGCCACACAGATCGTCTGTTGTATGTAAGTCTGCAGGACTTCATTGTTCAGTTTCATTTTATGCTAATGATTGTACCTGAGCTCGCGAAAGAAGGGGAGAGTGATTGGTAAGGAATCAGATTTAGTTCTGAGTTTCTTATTATAGAAAACAACAGGGAGGGGAGGGAGACACTTGTTTCAAAACTGGGAAGTATCTTAGCTCTTTGTTGTACCCTTTAATCTCCTTATTTTGTTTAAAACCACTTCAACAGCTGCAGCTCCTGCTTAATTTGGAGAACAAAACCCTAGCAGTTCAACTGGCTGGGGACACTTGAGGCCACAAGTGGAAGGGAAACCCACATCGAGGGCTAGTCCTTTCTTCTCCTTAATGCACAACTTATTGTGTGGGTTATTTTTAGTGCTGTAATCTTGCTGAGTGCTGCTGAGAGAAACAGTGCCAGGCAGGCTGGCAGGCTTTGAAGGGCTTGAGAAATGGGATTTCCTGTTCCACCGGCTCAGAGCTGACTCTTGCCATTGTCGGGGAGCTATTATCGCCTTCTCCCAGCCAAAGCAGATAACACAGCTTCAAGGTCAGGGAAGACACAAGCTCTCATCAACAGCATTAGTGGGAGGAAGAGCTTGCTTGCAGTCAGGGTGCGTTTCTGTAGCTGCTGCTCCTGGGGACGCTGCCTGTGCAGCCGGGTCTGCGTATGGACTGCAGAAGCGCACAACCGCTAAGGTTGGAAGGGTTTGCTGGGGACCGTGTGGTCTCTCCCCTGCTCAGAACCTCTCAGGGAGCCTGTTCCAGACACACCTGCTGGGGACAGGAGGGAAATCTTGTTTCCCCATGCTTCAGCTCCTCACTGAGCTGCTCTTTGCAGTGGCTCTTGCACCCCTGCTGAGCATCATCTCTTGCAGGGACATAGGTGGGACTAGAAGGCAGCCCTGGTCCAGTGCTGCTATGGCCATGGACTTCCCTCTGTGCTGTCTGGAACTGCAGGAGAGAGGTCAGTCTAGGGAAGCAGGAAGCCTTGATTCAGGGAGCACTTTTAGATTAGAAAATAAATAAATAAAGTCAGGAAAAAAAAGAAGAAAAACAAACAAACAAACAAACAAAAAAAAACTGTATTTATAGTAAAGTCTCATACAATTGAAAATCTATTCAGATTGAGACAGTGACTTCAAATTGCAGAGTCCGTTCTGTCTGGGTAATTCCTCTGAGAGCACCTTCATTCCTAACACAGCCAGTTTACAGAACAGATGAAAACAGGCTCTCCTGACTCCGTACCAGAGCGTGCTGGAGTTACCTGAAATTAGATTTCAGGGTAACCCTGTTCATGACAATTGGCTTGGTCAGGCCTGTTATTTTTATAAATAGTATAATGAAATAGTGATTTCTCTGCTGTCTGAAGCAAATTATTTCCATGCTTCTGCTACAGTTTATTGAATGCATCAGGGGATCTGTTGGAGCTACATTAGTTAGGGATGTTCTGAGGCTATGCAAAAAAATTTTTTAGCAATATTTCAGATGATGTCCTGACTGAGACCCCACATCACCTTGTGAGAGCACTCTGCTCCAGTTCGTACAGGGTTCCTGATACTTTCTTTTGTGCATAAATGCTGGAGTTGCTGGCTCCTGATGGAAGCATCTTGTTGGAAGCTGTTTGGATGTTGCTGTGCTTCACGTGGGACTTTGGCACGTCCTTGTGCTTACACCAAAATAACTCAGAAATGCTTCAAGGACTGGACCCAGCACAGGCATGTGTGGCTTGCTGGCATCCTGGTCTTAAACTGCTGAACTTTATTCTGCTGTCAAAATATAGATTCAAAAAAAAACATCTAACCTTACTCACTGAGTCTGGAGGCATTTATTTGCCAGTACTGGTATGGCACAGCAGGTATCTCAGGGCAAGACAGCACAACTCTCTTCCCTGCCCCTACCGTTGTGTTAAATGAGTGAGATGTCAGAGGCTAAATAGTTCATAACATAAAGCAGGCTGTGCTGGTGGTTTTCCTGGCACTAGCAATGCTATCCCTGGGTATAACGATGGGGGTGCCCCAGCAGCCCCACGGGGCAGAGAATGTCCATGCTCTGCTGTCTGTGCAAGGGGCTCGAGGAAGGCAGCAGCATGGCCTTTTCCCCTAGCTGCTGCCCAGACAGGGAGCCACAGGTGTCCTTTGGGCAACCCAGGCGCAGATGGACCTTGAGGGAAGGAGGAGGTAAGGTTGTTGGACTGCTTGGTGCTTTGAAAGGACCGGCAATTTCCATGGTTTATGCATTAGAAAAGACTGAGTAGGCTGGTCAGATCAGTGTGGCAAAGTTAATGGCAGTAAGACCCAGAAAGGGAACTTAATAAGGAATATTTCAAGAGGGACAGACTGATAGTTGGTGCTTCAGCCGATGGGCATCTGCACAGGGCTGTTGGCCTCACGGGGTTGAACTAGCTTTAGCTCAGGCTCCAGACAAACAGTAATTCTGGCTCCGGGTCTCACTTCTGCCTCATTCTTCTTTGCTGTTCTGTGTGCTCAGCTCAGAGCACAGCAGCTGGTACAGCTGCTGGAGGATCCGGTAGTTCCAGGGAAAACATCCGGGCTTTGCTGACATGGCTGTGAGCTACGGGGAACAAAATGGTGCTGCTGAGGGCAAAGCTCCTCGGCAGCGCCAGGGTCCTTTCGGGCTGTTCCTGTGGCTTGTGGTACATGGGTGTTCAGAGGAGTGCCTTGGGCGTTCCCTTCTGAGTTTTAAACGAAGGGTCTCATAACGCAAGTGGGCTTGTTTTAGAAAGCAGTACCCCACAGTTCAGTCTGTGTGGTGGTCCACCCTGCACATTTTATGATCAAGAATGAAAATCTAAGAAATTTTCTTAGTTTAAGTGGAGCAATTTTGTTTGTTGCATTGGCTCTAGCTTTTAGTCTTGTTGCTGGCACACAGGGCTTGGTTTTGCTTATTGACCCAACCAGGGGCCAGCTACAGGCATTTAAGAAAAATATACATATATATATGTAGCAGTTCTAAAAGTAGTTCTGCTAGGTAAGGAGTGTGTGGACTGCTGTGTCTCGTGGTTGATTCAGAGCTCTGACTTGTCCCTTTGTGTTTGGGGGTTTCCGTGAGTGCGTCCTTGTGGGGGCTCTGTGGCATCTAGGAACATGGGAGCCTAGGTTGCAATCATTTCCCTGCGCAGGAAACTTAAAGGTTCATTTGCAGGATCTCTCTCCCCTCCCAGTGGTTGCTTGCTTCTGTAAGACATGTAGAAACTTTTAAATCGCCTTGAGACACCAGACTTACAGGGTTGGTTGAAAGGAACCAACAGTTCAAAAGTTCAGGGTAGGCCAAAAAATGATAATAATTTTAAAAAAAAAAAAAAAAAAAAAAAAAGGCAGATGGAGTGCATGCTTCAGCTTTATTCGGTTTGAATACCGGGCTTTGAAAAAAGCTCCTGCTTTCATTTCATGGGCCAGAAGTCTTTCACCAGCAAAATAAAACAATGCTCTTATAAACCACCTGAGCTATTTATTTGAGGAGCACCTGGATCAGCAATGAATGTTAATCCAATAATAACAGATAATTAAACTGTTATAATAGGTTTTTTAATCTCTCTCCTCCAGCTGTAATTTTGCTTTTTGCCTTCATCAGGGAGATGATAATGAAGCGCAGAGGGCTCCTAATCCACTCAGAATTCCTTGATGGATTGCAGTATTTGTCCTGCTCTCGCCTTTAAGCAGTGGTTACACCACGAGACTGACTTTACTCACGGCTTGCTATCTTGTCACCAACCTCAGCCCAGGTCTGTGCCAGTGTCCAGCCACCTCCTGGCCAGGCCAGAGCCCACAGGCCCAGTCCTGAAGGCACACAGGGGACCCGCAGCCCGTCCTGGTGGGGACTTTGGGGCTGGGAGTGCAGGACACAAACCTGCTGCCTGTCGCTGTGCCCTGCAGCTGTGGCAGAATAGCTTGTGATTGCAAGGGGCTGAACTTGTTTGTTCAGGTGGTGTTGTGCAGCCTTCTGGTGCTTCAGGCTCGAACTTTGTGTGTCTCAAACTCAGGTGGGTGCGAGGTGAAAATGTCATGAGGAAGGAGCCTTACCCGTCCAGCTGGGAACTGCTGGCCTGGCTCTCCTTTGCCCTGTGCATGCCATCTGATTCTTCCCAAGCATTTGGGCTTCACACAGCCAGTGGTGTTCGGCGGCAGGATGCCTGCCAATGTCAGCTTGCAGCGCCTGGCTACCCCACCTGGTACCTACTTCCCAGGGTAGGTACTCCAAGGGGAGTGAAACAAGGGGTCTGCTCAAACCCTTGGGTCAATCAGTGCGTATTCAGTTGGTGCATATCGGTTCTTTGCAGTTCTGCAGGCCACGAGTGTGGCTGGTGTACCAATAAATGAAAAGAATAGCACTTAGCGAGGTCTCAATGCGCATCCGTGCTGAGGTTTGCACAGCCCTACCTGTCTGAGCTGTGGTCCTGCTTGCATGCCAGGACCGATCACTGCACGGCACCTGTTCTGTAGATTTAGGCCAGTTTAGAAGTGTTTTTAAAACAGTTTATTTAAAGACATTTTTAATTATTATTTGGGCTGTCTTGAAAATGTCCTTAGATTAGCCAAAGCTTTCACAGTTCTGCTCCAGCTGGTACGGCTGGTCCTTAAGCACAATTTATCTTCTGCTTCTGATTTTAACTCCTGTCAAAACGTTTTTTGTAGCCACAAGGATTCAAGCCTACTTTCCAGAATTGTCGAGTGTCACTAAACCTTGTTGAAAGGGACAGGATACTTCTTTCTGTTATGGGTTTTCTATAGATTTCATGTAACTGTAAGAAACGCGCATTATTCGGTATCAGTTTCCCACTCTGTTCTGCATTATCCTTTGCAAGTAGAGTGAAGCACAGGGCTCTCCTTGTTAATAAAAATAAATGCTTTTAGTAAGCAGATACAAGTAGTCTGGCTACCTGTGATAC
Source organism: Nettapus auritus (assembly GCA_011076525.1). Lineage (NCBI taxonomy): Eukaryota > Metazoa > Chordata > Aves > Anseriformes > Anatidae > Nettapus > Nettapus auritus. The sequence continues at coordinate 27,030,356 of CM021769.1, forward strand.
CAGCGTCCCTGAATTTGTAACAAAAGAGTAGGTTTCCTTTACTTTTAGTCATTGAAATCCAGACGTACTGTAGGCCTCCATACTCTGTCCTGACACAGACTAAAGAATCTAGTACTAGTGTGTGATGAGAGCAAAACGAAAATCCCAGGTTGGCCAAGGCAGAGAATGGGGATGAATTTCTGTATTTTGTTTACCAGAATTGATGTGAGAATCAGGCCTTCTGCCTGAGGTGCTCCGCAGGCTTTGATGCTTGAGAACAATTCCTCGAGTTGATTTAGGGCATAAATCCTGTGGTGTCGGGTTTTTGTGTTTGATGCTTAGTCAAGTGCAGTTAGGAGGGGAAAGGAAAACTCGTGCTTGGAAGTGGAGCTTTCAAGTATAAGGAACAGCACCGGCCTTTCCTTAAGGCCCTGAGTCCCTGCAGAAGGAAGCAGAAGGGGACTCCTCACTGCTGCGTGGCCTGATGGCGCTGTTCATATCCATAGGTGTGTGGTGCAGGGGAGCCATGCCGCGTGTCCTCATCAGCCTGATGCCTGCTGGGTCCCCGGGTCGCTTCACTGGGCTGCTGTGGTGGTTAAATCTGTGGCTAGTGCCAAAGATTGGTCTGTTTTCCCCGCGTAGGTTTCCTCTGGCAGTCCTTGAGGCAGTGCTTGCTTCAGGCAAGTGTCCTTTAGGCCTTACTGCTGGCAGGTGAAGCAGCGGCTTCACAGAGGCCAGAGTCCCTCATGAGATGGCGTTTGGCCTGCCTGTGCCCGAGCTGCTGCTCTGTGCTCTAGCAGGAAGGCCTCTAGCCCGGGCTCGTTGTGCCCTTGCCTTTCAGTTGTGCCAGGGACCAGAAAAAGGAGGAGGAGTTTTATGTGAAGGGGCCTCGCACCACTTAGTGAGGGTATGGTTACTGTCGGAGCTGGTGTGCAGGGAAGTGCCCTGGTGTGCTGATGGCTGCCTTTCGGCTGCAATGCAAACAATTAGCAGATAAACCTTTGGTGGAGCAGCGGGGGTGGGATACTGCTGCTGTCAGTTCCCATCCAAAATCCTTTCTAGTGAGCTAGAGGAAGCTCTGGGTACTCTTACCTGAGCACTCGGCCGTGTCGATTCCTGTTTTCTCTCAGCCATGCGCTGACCTCCCTTGGGAAAGCCTGACTGTTTGCCTGGGCTCACAGCCAGGGGGTTCTGCTGCCCCCAAAAGAATGGGGACCCCCAGCAGCACGCTGAGGGGGGATGGCCAGCTGGTTGCTTCCGTTCTCATTTCACCAGCTCCATCCGGAGTACCAGGAGCTGTCTGTGCCGTGTACAGCTACAGCACGAGTAGCTCTGAGCTGGGCAGTGGTGCCACTCGGGCTGCAGGCAAGAACATCGGCCTCCTTGACTAATTTTGGCCAGGTGAACCGACAGCCTAGGTCTCCGGCCTCGATTCAGGTGGTGGAAGGGTGTCTGTGGCTTCCAGCCCTTCTGTTACCAGATGAGACGGAGAGCTGAGGGCTGCCTTCGAAGTTGGAGGACAACGTGAGCTTGTTTGACAAAGCATGGCTGTTCCCATGATACCTACAGTTGATTGCCTTGAGGTCAGTGCTGCAGGTGGCTGTTTCTCTCTGTGAGGCTTGTGGCCCTGTTCTCATGTCCTGTTGCTGCCAGTGGCCAGAGTTAGCTGATGTTATGGCACCGAGCCGTTGACCTTGTTGCTTGCTTACCTGCTGCTGCCATTTGCTCGAGGTGTTGTGTGCGAAGCAGCTGGTGTCCTGGTTTTACTTACGGGTACTTACGCTCGGATTTGTTAAGGTTATGTCAGCCTCAAAGAAAGACTGATCACAACACAAAATAGCTGTGTGACTGTCAAAAAGGAAATAGAAGTTTCAGCTTGCTGGTGTTTTGTGCTTTACTTTTACTTTTTGCAGCCTCAGCTCTTCAGCATCTCACTCCTGTGTCCAGCATGCCAAACGTCAGGGAACGTAACCCTACATAACATAGACGGAGATGATTATCTTTTTAAGAAAAGAAAACTAGGCCTGCAAAAGGCATGTGCTGGGGGTAAGGAGATAGCTGGAAGGGTTTCTTCTAATAGGATGTGTAATGGATTGGTTTGTGTACCTGTTTTATGTAGCAGCCGTGCTGCAATGGCACTGAACTTCATTGAACACTAGGGGAGGGGAAGAAGGGTGAGCTAAACACGGACTAATTAGGTGCCTCTGTTGTTGTAACAGCTTTGATCAATTTACAAAACATGTGTAAGCAGTCATGCCAATTCTGTGTCAGGAGACCTACACCCCTCTTCTAGATGCCAAGGGATTCGGGCTCAGTTCTCGCACTCTGTGGCCACAGGGCAAACTGCTACACAGTCACCGACAGGCTGCACTTTGGTGGCACTTGTGTATCAATAATGTTATATTACACCATAATTCAGTAACCTCTGAAATATGCTTGGACACCTCGAGGCTGATCTTCACAGTAATATTTACTCCTGGCAGGAAGATTGTTAGTGTTGGCACTTATTTCAGTGTTTTCCTTATTCCCACTGCTAAAATCAACAGGATAGGCCTCGCTAAAATAGGATTTATTTGCTTTCTCTTAAGCTGGTTGTAAAATATAAAAAAGATCACTTTTAGATGACGCTTCTGTACTTTTCAGGAGTATCGAATGTCTGCAGACGCAACTCAGAACAGCTGCCACGACCAACCACTGGCTCTCCTGGAGGAAACGTTCTTGGTTGTGCTGGTAGCTGAACCAATGTGCACTGCTTTGCATCCAAGCATGGGTTCCCAGACTGCTAGGTCCTGTCAGTTCTCCTAGGGGAAGGTAAGGCACAGCCAAACATTTGATAGTTTCCACGCTGAAGTTTGAGACCACAACACAAAGCTAAGGCAGTCTTTCCAGAGAGCTGAACTGTCTCTTGTTCAACTCGAACCTTTCCCACTTACGTCATTTCCAACTGGCCTTTTATTAAGACAGTGAGTGCATTTTTACAGGTAGATAAGGAATGACCAGAAATACTTGGATTTGGGTTGACGGCCTTGCTATTACTTTCTTACCTTTAACTCTCCTCTATGCTGTCACTGCAAGTAGCACAGGGGACTTACAAATGGCATTGTTCTGATAGCTTCTGCTCACTGCAGATAAACCAGCTGATGCTAGACTTGTCCCTTGATGTAGGAAATTGTTATGGGAAGGCTCAGGTCAGCGTGAATGGAGAATGAACAGGAATCTTCATCAGGATTTGACAGCATCAGCAGGAGGATGTGGTGGGGAAGCTGTGCCCTCAAACGCTTCTGCAGTCTGGAAACAAGCAGGTGACAACTCTGGGCCCGTGAAGCTGGGGATGTTGCCTCTCACACGCTCCTCCACTTCCCCTTTCCTGTACTTGTGCTTTTTCTGCTCTTTTTTTTTTCTCCTCATGTTTATAACGTCTTGATTTTTATTCTCATGCGCACCTTTTTCTTCCTTTACCTATGGTTGCTTTTGTGCACGTGACAGACTTTTTTTTTTAGCTGAGCTTTTTCTTGTTTTCTTCCCTTCTTGCTTGTGCTTTCTTGTACTTGCACTTTTCCTTGTCTATTCGCTTTGCAGTTGTTCTCGTTGCTCTTGAGCTTGCTCTCCTTTTCCCCTTTCTACTGCCTCCCAGTGCAGTTAGAGCTCATTCAGGAAACCTTTCTAGGATTCATGCCATGTCAGTTATTAATAATGTATATACCTCAGGCTAATGATTTAAAAGCAGTAACAAACAATTCCCAAAGACCGTTTGCTGCAGATTGGGTAGAAGCACAACTGCAAGCAAAATTTGTCATTTTCCCAACTGGAAATCTGGAGTGCCAGAATTCAGTAGACATGGTAAGAAAAAGAGTAGTACTGCTGTCCAGATACAATATTGATCCAGGTACTGTGATACACTACTTGCTGCAAAGTATCCAGGAGCCCACTAGACTTACAGTATTTAAGTATGTAAAGACAGGAAATTTGCTCCTTTCCATGTGTCCCTTATCCTTGGGTCTGCAGGTGTACCTGGGGAGGAGGTTCTTAGCAATACTAGAAAGGGCAAGAAATTGATTATCAATGCTAGATTACAGGGTGGAAGACTCAGAACTGTTCATAAAGCTGGCTGACAGCAAGGTTAACTGCATCAGTGGTGAAAGGGAAGCTTTGGGTGGATTCCAGTGACTTTCGACGCTGCAAACACAAAACCAAAACTTACGGCTGATAGATTTGTTTTTATTATTATAGAACAGATGAACTAAAATAAGCCAACAATATAATTTTATGCCAACAGCCATCTTTCTAGCACAGGCGGTGACGGACTCAATGTACCCTTCTCCTCCCTCCCCGGGCCTCCATTCAAAGGAAGCAAATGGTGGTGGCTCTGCACGTGGTAAGTCAGACTCCAGTGATCTCACGCTTTTTATTCATAGAGATGTGCCTGGGAAAAGAGGAGGTGGGGGGAGCAGAGAAGAGAGCATATATTTTGTAGGAGCGATAAGCAGAAAGGCTTGTGGATCCTCTTGCACGTTCACATGTTGTGACCAGGTAGATGGGACAACTGGAGAATCATGCCCACTCTCAGCACGTAGCAAGCCCCTAGTTGCTACTCTAGTCAAGCCAGGAGCTTCTTCCCATTCCAAGCTAGCAAAGGGCAAGATGCACTCAATGGGGGAGTTTTTGGCAGGAGGTTAAGGGGCAGTCTATGGAAAACCAAACAAAAAACCACCCCACCCCCCCAAAAAAAAACAAACAAATCTGCATTTTAAGCCACTTCAAAGTAAAAGTCACTTCTTATAATATAATAGATAATTTTAAAATGGCAGGACCACCATCCTAGAAAGACAAAGGGCTTGCACTCAAGACCAAAGAAAGAAAAAACAAAACAACCAAAACAAAACAAAAAAAGCCAAGAGTGGCCCCACTCTCAAGCTTGGCTCTTCTCTAAAAACAGCACTCATCATCCATCTGAATAGGTAAAAGGAGTGGACAGAAAATAAAATAAAATTGGTGCAACTTCTCGCCAGGTGGCGCATTAAACCAAAGCTCCATACAGTCCCATATGACTACACGTCCTGTGGTGGCAGCATAATTTCTTTCAGCTTTCTTTGCTGTATATGTCTGTATGTATATCTGAACATATACATACACATACACACATAATATATAATATTGTTTTTAATGTTAGTTTAGATCCTGTAGGAGGGCTCATCTCTCTTTCACGTGGTTCTGTGCTCCTGCGCTGTTGCTGCTCCCGTTGCCGCTCCCGTTACTGCTGCTCCCACTGCTGCTGCAGAGGACCTCTGTGAGGTCGTCCATGATGGTGGTCTCTTTAGGGTCCACCAGGTTGAACTCCCTGATGAATAGGATAAAGTGTGTGTAGAGCGTGTTTAAATGTCCGTGCAGCTCCAGTGCCAAAGTCTCCTTAAAGTGTGAGGAGTAGATATGGGCCAGCACGTGGAACAGGTACTTGCAGATCTTCTTCACTAAGGACTCAAACGAGTTTGGGAATTCCTTGCCTGAAAGGAAGACAGAGAAACACCGTGACAGTTCCAGCTCCACCTTCAGCTCCACATCAGGATTTTGTCCTGGCCAGGCTGTGGGTAGGTGCAACCAGTCCACCTTAAAGGCAACTCAGGGGCAATCAAGGCAATAACTTCACAGGCAACTCACGGGCCCTGTATCATCTTCCCAACGTGTTCTTTTTACAAGACTTAAGGGGAAGAATCTAAGGTTTTAAGTGTTTTCATTTAAAGTTAAGTTTTTAAACCCTCAGGTTCAAAAATCAGGAAGAACATGTAATCATTCTTTAAACCACAAGTTTTTTTGATACTGGTTGTAAAAATAATGAGAGGTTCTTCTGGGTTCTTATCTAGTTTGTCCAGGAGGAACAGATTTTTCCGCTGAAAGTGCATAATAGTTATGAGACCATTTAACAGATCACGAAATGTGAACTAAAGTACTTGGCAGACTTCCCTCATTTCATTATTGAAATTCTATCAAATGGGCGAAGAAATGGAAGGAAATACTGGCTGCCTTCTCTCAGGTGCGATCCAAACAATGCTTGCCTACCTGTGCAATTTGCTCTAGGGAACCTGCTCTGGCAGGGAGGTTGGACCCGATGATCTCTCGAGGTCCCTGCCAACCTGTTACTGGTCTACAGTACACCCTGGACACAGTGACTTACATGAAAGGCATTGTTGCCTTTTGAATTAGCATATTTAAAACAATAACAACAAAAATAACAACAAAAACTCAAAGTGCAGCTGGCTTACTGGGCATTGCCTCCTTCCAGATGCTTATAGGTAAACACTATATTGCGTTTATTGCTAAATGCATGATATTGTAACATCCTAGTCCTCCAGCTATCTGGTGAAGGGACTCAAGAAGCCTTCTGCTAGTCTGGATTAAGCCCATCTACAAAAACTTCTGCTCAACAAGTCTCTGTTTTTTTCCCCTTAATAAAAGTCATTGCAGGTAGCTCTCTTGTTAAGATACAAATTGAGTTAAAATTACTTTTGTTTCTTTTCAGTCCTTAAAATTCATGTTCTTATTTAATTTCTGGAGGGGAAAGGAGATTCTAAACAATCTGTTAGGCAAGGAAGACTAGCCACATTCCTGGCAATGCAATTTATTTCCCCCTTAATACATCAGGGCTCTAAAGGATATAATAAAAAAAACCAACAAGGCTAAATTTTACTAGCAATGCACTGTGTTAAATACCCACATAGTGACAGTTTTTCTCCTCTCTGAATACAGGCTTTTTCCTAGATCTTGAAGCACTTAAAGAAAAAGATGTCCTGATGAAATGTAAGCCAAGGGGACAGTCTTTCACCCCAGTTCCTATGCCAATAGCACAAGTCTTTGTTACTGTACAAATGAACCAAAATTATGATCTCCCTTAAAAAAAAAAAGTGTGAAGTTGCCGGTATTAATACGTATGCTGAATGCATATATGCCAACTTCCACCTTACTTATGGCATCTGCAAAAAGCCCCAAGAAGCACCTGCCCAAAGGTAAGCGTACCGTATTTTGTTGGAAAGACGTCCTCATCTGTCACTAGTTTCTGCACAGAACTCATGACGAAGTCAACATACTGAGGAGCAGTGCACTTGATCTTCTTTCCCCGCTCATCATACCAGTAGTACTGTCTGTGGAGAGAATCGACAGCGTCACCATGTTGTACCTCGGATCCCCAGCTCAACTCCTAAGAGGTTAGTGTCTAAATAAGATAAAACAACAACTGCAACAGATCATCACTTCCACTGCTGAGTAATACCAAGCACAGAAAGGCTGCTGAAGTCTTGCAGGAGGGGCAGTGATAGCTACCTATCCATGACGGACTGAGGGTTTACAGTCCATAAAACTGTACAGGAAGGCATTACATAACTATTGTAACACTGCTGCCTTTTAAAAAGTGATAAAACTTCTAATGTTTACCATCATACATCAAACAAATTAGTCTTGCAGTGTAGTAGTATTAAATAGACAGAAGGTGGCTCCAAAACACCAGCTTTTTCAAAGCTGGTGCTCTGAGATACTTACGGTGTTTCTGAACAGTACCAATCCTGTTCCAAAATCCTATCTGGGGAATGTTTTCACGGCCCTTTTGGACATCCCTACCAATATGGGACTCAAAGGCCTGCTCCTTTGTTTCCAAACACCCTAACCCAATGGAATTTACGTTTTACACTGCCAGAGAATAATCCTGTTGGATTTTAAGGGAACAGGAAAAGTTAGCATATTGTGAGGCTTTTCAGAAGCAACTGTAATTATCATCTTCATCAGCTGCAGCCACTAAAATACAACAGAAACATTCTCTAATAACTATTGCAGTCACCTGAAAGAGGAATCTGAAGGCTGCAAAAGAACTCAAAGTTTTGTTCCTTCTTTTTTTGTTTCTTTAAATCATGGTTAATTAAAGGGTGGTTAATTTGAGGGTGGTGAGGCACTGGAACAAGCTGTGGATGCCCGAAGCCATTCTGTGATTCTCTGAAAGCACACCGCTGTTACCAAGAGCAGCTATCCACTGTAAGAAATGTTTTTCAGATAAGGAAATCAAAAAAAAACTTTTTTTTTTTTTTTTTTTAATGTCACATGAGAGCTATCTGAGTTCCAATTCCTGAACTCTTCCTTCAAACACTGTAAGCTCCAGGTGCTGGCCATTATGAGTCTGATAAGAAATCCATTGTATTGGACTTCTCAGTTGCTTGACAATATTTTTCTTTCTTCAGTGGGAAGTTTAGCCACTTGTGGACTTTTTCTTTTTTTTTTTTTTTTGCAAGGAGATAAGGATTCAATGTTTTCTTCTGTACCTAACAGGACTAGACTGTCTTAAACTTGAAGGATCTATAGGTGCCACTTGGGAAGTGGAGTTTTACATATATTGACCAGCAGAATAGTCCTGAAGCAACTGAAGAAAAACGGTATGTAGCAACTGAAAAGTTCTAATTGGTAGCGTGTTTTCATTGCCCAGAAAGATTCTTCAGGGACCTGAGGGGGGTGCCGTGAAGACAGCAAGGAACAGTTCATGCCCCAAGCCATATGAAGACAAGAGGAAACAGTACAGAAGTCAGCTCAGACTTTAAAGAGAGGAAAGACAATTGAAAACTCGTTCTGCAGACACCTAAGGTTTAGAATTTGTCTTTCAGAGCATTTTCAGCATGTGGTGCTTGGTCACTCCATTGTTTACTGGAGATAGCAGGATGGCCTGCAAAAGGGCACAAAAAGGTAAGTGAAGGGAAACAGCAGGAGTTAAAAGGTCTTTGCAGAGCTATGCCAGGCATCAGCACTAGTATTTAGGGCCTTAGGGGTGGGCTCTGCTCATCGCTGCTCACTTCCTTTATACAATCCACATGTAAGGAATTGCACAATGTAGTGTGCTAAACCCAAGCCGTGTCCCTCTCCTTTGTCTAGCCCTGTGTTAAGCTGGAGAAAGGCAGTTCTAGGCAACTCTTGACTCTTGGGTCTTAAGACCAGAGCAGCAGCAGACTGGACTGGCTGCTCCTCAGCAGTTCTTACATGCTGCAGAAATCCTCAGCTACAAAACAGAACAGTTTGGAGTTGCCCTTAGGCACAAACCCAAATCTGGATAATTGGATTTTAGTTAAAAGAAACAGTTTGGCAACTGTGCAAGTTCGCTTACACAAAAATGTAAGTGAATAAATCTGCTACAACATCCCACTGTATATCCCTTTTGCCTTTCCTTAACAGTTAAGCTGATTATGCAAAATGGTAATTCAGAAAAATCATTAAGAGTACGGGGAGAACTACAGCGATTGTCCTGTTTGATAAGAATCATTTGTCTTCCCTGTGTTTCAAGCTCTGTGAACAAAGTCTTCACGTCTTGAAGAAAGAAAGAAAGGAGCCCCTGGCGTGCCATGAACATCTCAGGCAGGGAGCAGCTCCCACCGTGCTGGAGTTATCTCCAGGTTGGGGCCATCGAGGGGCTCAGCTGGGCACAGAAGTCTGAGTGCATTCCACCACTGGCTCTGTGACAGCTCAGCCCCGTATTAGGCAAAGGATGGGGAGCAAAAAGGACATGAAGACAGACACTTAAAGGCACTTTTCAAAAAGTGCTTACATGATACAGATTTTGATTCCATTCCATATGTAAAATTTTGGCAACTTAAACTTTCCCAGTATGGAGAGCACGAGGAGTTTGCAGCTCCATTCTAAATCCCAGGGAACAATTCCTAATGGGTTTAACATAGAAAAGCCTGTTATGCAAATAACAAAGTAAAACAAGTACTGAGTCCGTCACAGTGCCATGGCTTAATATGTGTACGTATTTTATCCCTTTCCCTACAAAACATTCTGGTTTTGTGCTGGTGAGTTTAAGGAGGACCATACAGCTGTTTTCTGTACACAGGGAAGCCACGGCAGAACAGAGGCCACTTTAGTACACAGGAAAAGCTTCTGTAAGGAGGGAGAGGCAAATGCACTAGAGGTACGATGTCTGGAAAGGAGGGTGAGAGTCCTGCTATAAATGCCTTAAGACAGGTTATGAAGAAAGAGGGATAGCAAATTGTATAAAGTGCAAGGGCTGTAACGCAGTGCTTGGCAGCAACTTGGAATAGCTTTGGTTTGACAGGGGCAAAACAACATTTAGATGGAAAAAAAAAAAAAAGGAAGAAGAGCCACTGTGTAGAAGCTCGGGGAACCAAAAAATAAGACACTACAAAACATGCACGTTTGATATGCAAAGAGCTTCTGTAGTCAGGGACAAAGGATAACACAGACAGGAGATAGACTGCAAGATTAGGGAAAAAAATGAGTAATAAGAAATTTATTTCTTAAGGGATTTTAATGGACCAAAATGAGACTTTTCACTCTTATCTGTAGGCTACTTAGAAATTTGTATCATTTCTTAATTTCTGCCTGGAGAGTTCTGTAATCTCGACTTTGTGAACAGCACTTACAAAGGCTCTTAGTTATCCACTCCATCACTTTTGAGAAGTTTTGCCCCACTGTCAGCTATAGAGAACCAGTTTACAGGCCACGTTGGGGAACCATAGCTTGCCTAATAATAGTAATAATCTGTAACGTATATGGTAGCTGATTTACAGCAAGCAATAAACATTTTAATGAGCAAAATCAAGTGATTTCCCAAGTTACGTTCAGGCCACCCTCACTAAATTTCAAAGATAACTGGCATTTTTCTTGGCATTATCCCACCTTGCAGCAAATGCTTCCATCTGTCCTACGAGGAGACTAAGCTTTGGTCAGATGTCTCTTTGTGACCCTAAGCAGAAATTCTCTTCCTCACTGTGCGCAGATGGCTGCGTTATCTCGTATATCTGACAGAGAGCTGAAAGCTGCATCTGTCTGCAGTTTGTCACTTGGCTGGAACTTCTCTGAGATGTTTAAAACCTTACATCGAATGTTAAACTGCAACTTGTGTTTATTTTGCCAGCAAGTCCTCTGAACTTCGGATTGAGTATTTGCAGTGAGTTTGAATGCAAAGGAACTAGACAAGCAACCTGTTCGCCATAGTTCAACATCCCAGCCAGAAATACAAAAAGCCTTCCTTAGGTATGACCAGAAGGGTGTGATCCAAAACACACCTTAGGGTACTGGGCAGAGAAAGCACATAGGAGGAACAAATACAGAACTTCACACTGAACTGAAGAAATGAACGCCGCAAAAACCAGCAAACAGCACCCTTATTCCACAACACGGGCACGCTGTGGCAACCTAACACAGGTAGCTGCTGCTGAACACACACGCATCACAGTCACAAAAGGTCAGACCAGGGCTGTCTGGTCAGGTTAATCAGCAACTGACTCTAATGCTTAGGTGATGTTCTTCATGTACCACAGACAGGTCAGAAGCAGGACAAATCATATCAACTGGTGTTTCTCCAACACAACAAGCACCCGCTTAACCTTCAGTAGGGCAAGATTTTAAAATAAAAAGTCAGGGGTGACGGATAGCTTTGTAATAGTCACAGCTGGACATGAACAAAGGTGCATCTTTGAGGCAGTTTTCCGTGTTCAGGCATCTCTCTTCCAAAAGAGAAAAGGCAGAACATGAAGATAAGGAATATCCAGAATTGTCAGTGGAGATATTTGGAGAACACAATTGTGAACAGGGCCTTCAAAACTGAACTGCACCGAGGCACGGAGCTAGGTGAACCTGCACACTTCACAGCAACATGAAATATGCAACACGAATCAGTCATCAGCCCCCAAGTACAGGAAGATTACTGAAGTTGTTCTGATTTAGCTAAATGCAAACCATGTCAAGCGTTTCACACAAGTGTAGCCACGTTTCCTGTTATTCCCAAGCAGTGCAATTTTCAGTCTTCCAAAACAAAGGATAGGAACATTCAGCTATTGGTCCTCACCACTAAAAATACAGACTGCAGCTGGAGCCACCTCCAGACACTTCCTTTCTTTATTCTGCAGCATGAGCTGCCTACAGAGAACTCTTGTTTAAGAGTCACTGCAGCAGAATGGAGCAACGCTGACTCGCCTCTCACCACCGCCTCCTTTTAGTCACCACTTCCCATCAGACAAGACGATCAACAGTTCAGCTCAGTCCTTTGGACAGCCAGTGCTACATCAGGAATTAAAACATGAGAAAGCTTGGGAGCGAGAGTCAACAAAACACTCATTTTACTGATCACCATTTCTCATTTAGAGACATACTGTCTACTTTTGATAAAATCTGAGTCCAGCAGAGATTTATTACTTTCTGTTCCAGCCTGCTTTCAAAGCCCCTAGTGCAGCCTTTAATTCTCTACTGACAGTTATCTTTCCAACTTTTACATGCAAAAATATCCTCTGTACACTTTGCATTCTTCAGAGCATTCTCAAAGAAGGCCCCTAATATTAATTTCAAGTGTACACGATGGTACATAAAGCAAGGACTCCTTTTAAGCACTAAGTAATTATCGTTAGAGATACAGAGCTCTGGTTCTGTTCCATACATTTCCTAGGATGCCTGTTTGATGTACTGTAACATTAACAGCTCAGTCTTCTGTTTTAAAATCCATCTTAACTAAATTAATCCCAGGAAATGCAAGAGGAGGGAAGAATGGGACTATCAACACATGTGCTGGAGAAAAAAATAACAGGCTTATTCATACTCAAGTGGATCTCATTTTCCATCATGTTGGACTGTGCTAATCAAGAGCAGGAGTTTATGGTAACTTTTTCTCATATTCACCATGTACAGCAAAACTACAAAGCCTTCTTTCATAAGTGACAGTTAGTCTATGTTTAAAAAGTCCACTAAGCCCTATACAGGGAGAGCGCCAAACCAAAACGTTTTCTGTGCTCTTTGCAAAGCTGCCACTTGTGCCCTCTGTGCCCAGGGGCTCAGGCAGAAAGCCAGCGGCTCACGTCAGGCTCAAGGTTATCCATCAGCAGCCTGGTGCTCTGTCAGTACTCTGGATATCAAAAGCACCCGCTGAGGTTTTCACAATTCATTTATCCTTCCCTGCCTCCTCTGGAATCCCAGCAGTGGTACCAGTAACGACAGTTTTGCCTTTTTTCTGCTTCTCCTCCCCCCAGGCTAAACACACGGCGATTTGCCTCTCTGATCTGACCTTACAAAACCAGCTCAGAACAGTCAAAGATCTGGTCCTCCTAGTCCTTCACAAAAACACACTGCCACCACACTTCACTGCTGGGGGGGGGGAAAGGATACACGGCTTCCACATCCTTACTGAGTGAAGAGATGCGCTTGCCCAGTGCCAACTAACACAATATCCTCCCCCAGGCCACACTCAAGACTTCACGTAAAGCCCGTAATAGTAAATACTGACTTACGTATTGCACACCGCCATGGTCTGACACGACTCTCCTGTACAGAACTCTGAGATTGTACTATATTGTAAGTTGATGTGATGAAAAAAAGTTGTGGCTGAAAAATAAACACAAAGGAAAAGAAATTCAGAAGTAAAATACTTTCAAACACAGCTTGTCCTCCAGACAATTATTTAAATAGATCAAGTGAAGTGACCTCAGTGTCTTGGAGCTTGCGTATATATTTAAACATGATTTAGTTAAACGAGTCTAATGATGAACTGCAAAACAAAGAGGCGCAGAGAATGAAAGCTCTTGTTTTGATTTAAGATGAAAGCGCCATGATGCATCAGCTCTTATTACTCACTAAGCAGCAAGACTGGAAAGTGTCTCTTGTCATCATCAGCCTTACCTTTACAGCAGAATGCTCTACTCCAAGCTGAAGGCAAACGATTTGCTACATTATTTTGAAGTCACACTTAAAATACACAGTGGCTACAAAACATTAACAATCCTAATGATATATCTTTAAAAAAGAATAGCATGAAAACTATTACACTTCTACTTTTTAAAAATCTCCTGAGATATTTAACATTTTACTACTCCTCTGGGGCACCTCGGTTTTCTTAATGAGCCTCTATAAACTTTCCTGGTGCAGTTTAAAGAACTTTCTTGCTACTACTACATACTGTTGAAAATACAAACAAGACTGGGTCGAGGCTGCAGGTTAGAACTGGCAGATGAAGCAGCAGCACACATCAGAACTGAGATGCACAGATACAGCATTCAGTCACAGTGCTCAGTCACTTCTTTGAGTTCCAGCCTGACTACGGTTTCAATTCACAGAATTCCTCCAAAGCTTGGAAGGAATGAAGAACAGAAATCTAACCAAAAGACATCAAAATGTCTGGTTTTAAGCATAACTGCCTTGCATATAATCCTTACTAAACTAGCATTTTTACAGTGTTTCTGGAAAACCAATAGCTTGAGTCAGAAACCTGCTGAACCAGCAGGTTTAGCAGAGCAGTCGAAGGCGAAGCGATGGTCCTCAAAAGAGCATCAGAAGCCCTAATGCCCTCAGTGCCACTGTGAGTGAGCTGGAAGGAAGAAACACATCAAGCCTCCCCTGCTGCTGAGCACAGCTGGTTTGTACGTTAAGACAGCTTAATTACTATGCAAGGTATAATGGCATGCATTATGCAGTAAGCATAAATAGTCATTGCGTGTTTTTCTAAGCACTGAAATCAGTAAAAAGAAACAGTGAATGAGGGCCTTCTTGGGTGTGGACAGCAACCTCAGAGCTATACAATCGCAATACTCACTATTGCTGGCTAGCCACTCGTTGAGGTCTATTTCTCGTGGTAACATCACTAGCTCCTTAAATTCGAAGTCGGTAATTCTGGATTTTGTGTATTCTGGCTCTAGGTAAAGCTTCTTCTCTTCCGGTGCTGGCTTTTTACCATTTGGCTTTCCTTTGGACTTCCTGCAAGAAATTAAAAAGAAAAGAAGGGTTACCTCTACTGCTGATGAACAGCTACAGAAACCTGAAAGAAAGTGGTTTATACAAACTCCTGTATTTATAAATATTATAATACATTTGTATTTATATTATATTTATTCTTATTTATAGCGCTCCTCCTGCCTTCCCTCCCATAAATTAAACCATTTTTGTTGTTGTTTGTTAAAGTAAAAGATTGGTTTTTAGAAAGTGTATTTGATTCGGTCACTTTTTTCGTGTTACTGGGAAAGTTTTGAGTGGTGTAAGAAACTTGAGACTGAGCCATTCTGTCTCCATTGTCCTTTTGTCAGTTTAGGTTGCAAATTATTTGGGAGAGTGACAGTCTCTCTGTACACCTGCGAACAGCTGTGACAGCAGCATGGCACTGGGCCCAATGGAGCTGCTCTGATGTGAGTGTACCAACAAGCTGCTGCATCACAGGTAGCTGTCACCTGCAGAATGGGAGCTTGAGGGACAGTAAAAGCAGACCGCTGCAAGCAGATAGCTCATTTAGAAAAACGCTCCTTCCACATGATGTGCTGGCACTGCTCATTCAGAGCCACAGCATTCCTCGGTGCTGTGGCACTACATTCTCTGATATTCCACAAGTCTTCTGGAAGCGTGCATTTGTGACTTCAGCTAGAAGCACTGACAACTACAATAACACCTCCCTTCTCAGCTCCCACTGTATCTGATCCTAGTTCATTTTTTTTTCCTGAAAATCCTGTAAAATCCAATGCAAAAAGCTCCTGGCAGAGCTGCATCATGAAACAACCCTCTGCTTATATTTATAAAAGCAGACAAAGGGCATTCCAGAATCCCATAAATTGCACTGACCTCTATGGCACATTGTGACACATCTTCTCAATTTTCTAAGGTTTTTGTTGTACCCAACCAATATTCCCGGGGTGGGGGCTCAGTACGGACATCTGGGAAGGACGGTGGGTCAGCTCTTTGACTTTTTTAGGCTGCGTGGTCAAACAGCTGCAAATCCGTGCGTTTCTAGTTAAAAATTACAGCTAACCAGGAACAGAAGATGTATTTCATGGTGAGGGACATGCGCAGTAAGCAATACTCACGGTGCATTATCACATACACACAAGGAGATGCTGTTTTTTTTTTTTAATGCCAGATTTTCTTGGTTAAAGAGCAGGTTTTTAAGGATCTGTGAAATCAAGACAAGCCCAACTCTGCAGATGAGTACGTTCAGTTTGCTGCTGAAACTCATCTGGATCCCATCCAAAGGAAATTGACCTCACTTTATGGCTCTTAGCACACTTCAAAAAATCTTCCACCTGTGCCCCTAAGATAAGTGCTTGATTTTTCAACCTCTACAAGGTTGGGATGCACATTTTTCCCGGAATGGTGTTTTACGTGTCAGTGCTTTCCCCAAAGAAAGTATAATTCTTTGTATTTCTCTCTTTATGGGCTCTTTACTGATCTGTACATTAAACCTATCTTCAGAACAACTCATGGTCCACATCTTCAATGCTGCAGTAGTAGGGAGGGACCTTGATTCTACTAGAAAGGAACGCCTGCCATAGCTTACTACAGCTCAGTTATTGGGACTGCTGCTGGTTACTGCCTAGGACTTGGGTTGAGCCTTGTCATACTTCCCTCTAAGCAGTAACCCAAGACAGGAGGGACTTGATGACCAGGAAGGAAGGCCGTCTGCCAGGAGAAATCAAGCAAAGCTTCATGACGTAAGTACGATACACACTTACACCCTCACAATGTATTCACAAGCCACAGATGCGCAGGAACCATCACAAAGAGTTCTCCAGCACGGAAAAGACGGTCCTGCCGCATTTCCACACGTTCATGAGAATGTCACCATTAGAGAGAGGGCACCTGTGACAGGAATACCCTTTTAAGGACTACATGCACAGTAGGAGAACAAACTAAAACCAGTATTTACAAAGACCAGTTTACTGTGCAGCTACTTCTCTTGCACATTTCCCTGGCATCTCCTTTTTCCACTGCAATTCAAATGAAGCCTGCAAGATATGTCCCTTGGGTTCATTTAATGAAGCAACCCGGACTAATTCTCAGAGCTGGTGACCGAAGGGATGTCTTAGATCCTGGTCCTTAGCTAAGTATTCTGGTCTTCAAACCCTTACGTTTGCAAGATTGCTTTTGAACCTCACCATGTAAAAATGACCTGTAGATAAGAAAGAAACGTCCATGAAAGAATTGCAGGAAGGCCTTGAAGGTATTTAAAGGTATGATTCTGTGTCCTTCATTTATGCTTGGGCGTGAGGCTCCAGGTTTTCACAGAACTTGGTAATACCCAAGGAAAACATAATGGCATGAAGGAGCAGTCTCGCTGGATAGCCTGTAACCCGACTTTGTAATAGATGAAGCAACATGTTTGTCCTCTTCCTTCTGGAGGAATACCATGTTAAGACTTGAAACCACCTTACCCTGACAGCAAACACCATAAATCCAGTTGATACTACACACTTGGCCCTGAGCTAGTCAGAAACACTTGAGGCCACTAATTTGCTTAATTCCAAGCACAGGCTGCCTTACTCCTAGGCTGCCAGAGCCAGGCCTGGCACGCTCCCTGCCGTGCCTTCGCTGGGCCTTTGACAGACAATACTAAGGTCAACCCAGAAGATACTCTTAGGCTGTGTTTTTTAATTCAGCCGGGTGGTTTGCCATTTTGTTTGTTATTCTAGGGGGGAGGAACAGGATTCTGACACGGAAGGATAACTTCATTTTTTAAGAAGCTAAAGAGTTATAGTTCAGTAACGCTGAGGCAGAAGGTACCTTAAGTGTAAGAGACTGGTTTGACAAACTGCGTTCAGCACCCAGGGAGGAAAGCTATCGGTGGGAAGCAGCGCGGACAGAACAGAGTTTGTATCTTTGCTTTACTCCAGGATAAACCAAGGTCCCCTGGCCAGGGCTGCACCACGTCAGCTTAGAGCAGCTTCAGGGAGGAGGGGGAGAGGGGACGGGGGTCAAAGACAGAGGGACGGGAGGTGACGGAGCCAGGCCGCGGAGGGAAAGCACGCAGGGCAGGCACAGCAGGCTGAGGCAGGGCTTCCAGCGAGTGCATGTGCATCGCCTTTACCTTGTCCTCCCTTCAGTGCCTTCTTTACAAGAAACCAAGCAAACATTCAGCGCCAGATAGAGCTCACAGATCTGCTGATTATATGCGGTCCTTTTACAAAACCAACTCATTCCCACACATCAGTACATGCAGGCACTTCTCTACAGGCTGCAAGTCTGTGCACAACTGCCTCGGTCTGGACCGGATCGCCCCAAACAGGAGCTTCCCAAGGCTCTGCCTGGGCTTAAGAAAGAGCTGGACTCGTGAGTGCCATCACTGGGCCTGCACCGAGGCCCCCAGTCACAGGCGTCACCGATACCCGGGGGTTTTACTCACACCACTGAAACCCGCATGTCCGAGCACCTCTGCAGCACAAACTGCTTTTTAACCTTTTGCAGCTGCTGAGGACTAACGCAAGAGCCCAGAAAGTTGTTTCTACCAGCAGATCTTCATGACCTGCTTGGGATATGACATGGCTCAAATGTTTTAAGTACAAACAAAAGAAATTCCAGTCTTAACATCGCCAGGTTTTAAATTGGACCACACATCTTCCCTCAGGCACGACTCAGGTTGTAAAATCAGACTCTGTAGTATTAATTTAATCGTGCTCAGCCTGGGCTGCAAAACTGTAGGTTTAGGTTAGAAACTGTCAATAGCGGTCAATACTAAAGCATTTTCCTTACAGACTTACAAAGCTGGAGCATACAGCAGTATGGAGAAAACATTAAGAAACACGATTCTGTATGATGAAGAGTCGACAAGAAACAGCTCTGTGTTCCAGACAAACCAAAGCTCAGACGTTCACAATTACCAGAAGTACCAGAAAGCATAAAGCTCAGAAGTCTGCTTCCTTGCTTCTGCTCTCCCCTCCCTCCCAACCCGTTGTTTCAAAGGCCTGTGAGAAAACACCACCTACGTGGAGCCAGCTCCCAGCGCGCAAAGAGAACCAGCCGTTACTCCCTTCGTGCTGCCGTGTTTACACGCAAGAGGCCTTCCTCAGTTTTTCGTTTTGAAGCACACAAATATGAAACATTGCGTGTTGCCGTTTCTGAGGTGTCCCAGAACACCCTCATAAGTGAAGACTACAGCAGCGAGCATAAAGCAGCAGGTTCAAAACCAGCTTGTTCAGCCTGCTTTCAGGGAAAGGAGAAGTGTCAAGAGCTGTGGAGACCTGCTGTTCGGTCCAGGAAACACCACAATCCATCACCTACAGCTCATTTACTGGAAAACGTAACTAAATGTCATGCAAGACCACAAAAAGGGCAGAACCTTTCAAAACACCACTGAAGCCAACAGGAGTCCTGATTCCTGTTTATCTGGGTTTTTCTTTAAAAAAAAGAGAGAGAATTCTGCTCAATCTTAGCACTTACATGTCAGATCAATGCAACTCCAACGCAGCCGGAGGAAGAGCTGCTACGCAGCACCATGGTGGAGGTCTGCCAAGGTTAGCCTAAAGCCTGCCTATCAGTGCTTGGCTACCAATTAAGGAAAGAGACATCTTTAGGGAAACTACGGAGACAGCACTGAGCAGCTTTCATTGACGGGTAAACTGGAGTAAACTAATCCTTCAGGGAGTCCCAGGATAGGTTTGTGTGTGGTTGGTGTTAGGCACTCGGTTGAGTAGGATGCCACAAGCCAAGTCACACCCAGGAAGAAGTTTCAGAGAGGGAGAAGAGATGGGAGATGGCACAAGACAGGTCGCTCACGTGAAGCATCTTAACAGCAGGTTACACGAACTGGCTCCAGCCACAGAGAACGTTCCTTGCTGCTCCTGCCGGGTCCCATACTCAGCCTTGTGCTCACCTGAGAAAACACAGCAGCTGGAAGCCTGCCTGGATCTCACTGGAGAAAGAGACGTGTAAGACAACACCACCGAGTAACAGGCCCGCTGGGCCACGATGATCTTTTTCCTGGACTAACTGCCTCGTTAAGATCGAGCGCAAATGCCAATTTCCCAGGTTGCTCTGTTAGCCTGTCTCAGTTAATCAAGATCCTCCTCTAATCTCTCTCTCATTTCCTTCTTGATCAGATGCCCAGTAGTTTCTTGGTCTAAAAAACCTTCTTTGGAGCATCTTCAAAGCACCATCCAGGTATTTAGTTTTAAAACCATAGGAGGAAAGTATTATTCCCCTTTCATACCAGAAACTGGCTGTAAGGTTCAAAGTTTATTCATTGTACAAACACTAAGGACGTGCTTCCATTTCAACTGATACGGTTTGTTTCAAAAGCAGCACACGGGAAGCAATCTGATTTAGCTGAAGACGTGTCAGGGACACAGCGTCCACAGCACGGACATGCTCCTGAACCTGATTTAGTTCACATCGCTTTGGAATCGTACCAGGCATCCACGGCTTCGGTATGTGAGCTGCATGTATTACAAGTTTGATCACACGGGACGCCCGTGGTTTATGAAATGCCAACTTCACTGAACTGATCATGCATTTTAAGATCATCTTTACCAGTTCAGGATTCCTTTTCCCAGAGGGAACCAGCTGCCCAGCACTGCTCTAACCCTGTCTTGCTGTCTCCAGCCACTGGAGACACCACAGCACTGACACCACTTCAAAAACTGCAGCCTTGTCGGGGTCAAACCATGAGGCTTCAGTCGCCATCTCCTACACCTTTCACACCCAACCCTCTACACCCTGGGGTGAACGGCCATGTAGTTTTTCTTCTTAAAATACAAGTCACCGGTGTCTTTTTTCTTTTTAATGTGGCAAATCCAAGGTTATTTTGTTTGTTTGTTTTCAGAAACAAACACCATATGGAAGAGTGACTTTAGAAAGACTTTAAAGTCACTTTGAAGTGACTTTAAAAGAGTAATATACATCTATATCCTACCAAAAAACATGATGGCAAGGAACCAGAGCAGTAGGCAAAACTTTGTGCCCTCTGGATCCTGCGCCAGTTTCAGGTCCCAGCCAGGTCTCAGCCAGGCCGGTTTCTCTTTGAAAATCGACAGAGCAAGTCCAGCAGGCCTTAAGGCCAATTTCTCCCTGCTTGCAAACTTCAAAACTCACAAGGCACCTCAAGTCTGCGGGGATGAAAATTGCCACAGATTATGAACCTTGCGACACAAAGACGCTAACTTTGTGGTTAATATTTTTTAATAACTGCTCTTACTTATTACCCAAGGTTAACTGGTCTAATCCCAGGAATCACCAGCAAATTTAGAACAGCACATTTCTCAGGTGTGACGATCTAGCTGATGTATTCAGTGCTGGTGAGAGGACAGTGAGAGCCCGAGGTTCACAGCAGCGCATACAGAAGCAGCACAAAAGGAAAAATCTGTTTTAAGGAAGATCAAAAACCAGATGCCCACAGAGCATTACAAAATATAAAGAAAATATACCTAAGGCTTTAGGGGGCTGTTTTCAAGTATATAGCTTGTGCTTTACAATTTATACGGTTCACAAGCAGGAAAATTTTAGGGTTGAAGTGTTGCATTCCTGACCAAAACGCTGTCATGGGAAACAGCCTTCTGAGAACGAGTCTCCAACAGCGACACCGTATCGGCCCTCGCCCAGGTGTTCCTCCAGACTACCACATCACTGCGTGTATCGAACCATCTCTGCCTTTCATTTTCATCCTGTAATTTTTTCCTTTCTTTCTGAAATACCATGTTTTAAAATATCCTCCACAGATGAAGTATTGCGAAGTACTCTTGCCAAAACCTACTTTCTCGGTAATCTGAGGATGGGGGTTAGCTTCTTAAAACACAAGCCAACGCAGAATTAGAGAGGCAGCGGGCCAACATTTTAACGGTGTCTCTTAGGCCAATCCTTATGACCACTTTCACGTTTTTACATCTTGCAGTGAACAGGGGGTTGTAATTCAAAATTAAAAGTATGGTGGAGGTTTTCACTGCAGTTTCTCTCCCCTTCCTTTCTTGGGGTAAGGAATCACAGGCAGTGTGTGGAGCAGGAGAGCAAACAAAACATCTGAAAGTAAAAACTCTGAACCCTCACGCTCTTTCCCTCTAACGCGCTCCCCCTTTGCAGAAAGGGAAGAACCAAAGCTCCCAGCCATCCTGAAGGCTGCGGCTTTGCAAGAAGCAGGCTAACTGCTCCCAGCTTTGCTTATCTTCTATTTTTTTCCATAGCACTTTATCGGAAAGAAGTTATCAGTTAATTTCTGGTCAGAAATGCTCTGCGCAAGTATGGGACTCCAGAACCTATTCACGGCAGGAAGGAAGCAGTTTTATGAGCTAAAATGTCATTCCCAGCAATAACCTCCCAGCACAAGCAGCAAAGCAGCAGGTCACACCAGCCACAAACTCTCCAACGCTGTTCTCCCACCCAGCCACCCCATCTCCCACAGCAGTCCCCAGTCTTTGCCCTCTGAGAGGCGCGAGGACTGGCGGCTTAAAGGCTGCGGTCACCTTAGAGTCACCTTCTGGGAACTCAGCGCCTTTATTTGTCTGGATAGCAGGCACGAATGGAGGAATTAAAAGCCTTGTTTGAACTTCACTGCAGTTGAAAGTGAGGGACGGTGTTAGTACTTCCCTCTCCCTTTAAAACCATTCAGATTTAGTATCCCTGTGGAGAGTTTTCTGCAGTCGCAGGTCCTGTTTTAACCAAGACCAGCGCTAAGCCTTCAGCTGAAAATGCCACGTGACAGCGCGCCCAGACCACGAATCCTGGACGTCCACGCACGCGTTCAGGGCTGGGAAAGAAAAGACCGTCAGCAGGGGAAGGGAGACAGCGAGGTATTAGGACGCAAGCCCAAACCCACTGCATCCTGCAAAACAATTGCTCACGGATTGCTGTGGTCAGACCGTTTCTCCAGGGCCTGGGGATGGGAAGGACACTGTGCACTTCCAGACTGTCTCCGCTCGCATTTCCTCTCGCCCCAGGTCTCCGACACCCCGGCACCCCAGCTCCATTCCCAGCTCCTGCCCCGGGTCAGATCCAGGGCCAGGTTACAGCACAGCTCTAAGGGGGCCGCGCCGAATAAAATGTCTTGGGCAGCATTTCTGGCCCTGCTCCTTCATTTTTGTTCTGTTTTTCAAAGTTACTAATAGTTTACTTAAGGGGAGGAGGAAAGAAGAATGTACCCTCCATGCCAGGGAAACTTTTTCTCCTGGATTCTCAGAGTGGCTCTTTGCCTTAAAAGGGAATCTTTGCTCGCCCTCCGGATGCTGCGCTGCGCAGCCGGTGCCAAGGCATGGCAGGCATGTTAAGGACGACAAGTGCCATAACCTTATTTCATAATGCTGCTTCTCAGCACAAAGCCCAAAACACTTCTGCGGGGCCAAACCCAGCTCCAGCTGGTGCTGCTGGCAACGCGAGGGGAACATGGGGCACCTGCCTACGCCGTGCCTTCGGCTTCCCTTCCCTTCCCCACACCTCCCCGCACCCAACACCTCTCTCCTCTGCCCGTCCAGCCCCTGCCAACTTAGTGCCTGCCCCCCGCTGCGGCAGCCGTGTGTCATTTGCCTTCTGAAGGCCACCGACTCCCCGGGAGGTGCTGGTGGCCGCAGGACCCCCCCTTTTCTCCGCAGCACAGCTCTGGGAAGAACGGCTGCGGAGGCAAGGCCAGGCTTGCGAAGGGCTCGGCTAATGCTGCAAAAATGCGCAGCGTGCATTCTTGTGGTAACACACGCTGCACGAGGGCTTCCTTTCTTCTCCGGGCGTACCTGCCAGAACTCCTCCCTGAGCAGGAGAGGGTGCCTCTGACCTCCCCGCTGCCTCTGCGGGGACCTCGGGGTGGGCACTGCTTGCGCTGGTCCCGGCCCCCCAGCGGCAAGGGAGGGGGCAGAGCCCCAGCGAGACGTGGCAGAAGAGCACGTTATTTACTCGTGACGCGAGTTAGAAGGAACCATTCACCAGCAGGAACGCAGAAAATTATCCTACCCAAGCAACCACCCTGTTCTTTCTTTTGAACTGCTGTTCTAGCTCCATGCCAAAAAGCCCCCACGTAGCCAAACCAGGAGGTGCCAACGGGAAATCTCAGCAAGGTCCTTTTCCCAGGAGACTTAGCATGGGTCGGTTTTTTGGTAATCCGAGGATTAGGAAAGTAAAAGGACACATCTTTCCTAATGTTTATTCTCAAGAGCTCTACATGGAGCCAGATCAGGGCTGTGGTAAGAGATGCAGTAGGTCACAGAGTCAGAGTGTTGCAACAACTAATTTACCCAGCGCTCAGAACACCAGCGCTCAGAACAAGCTCCGGAGCACAACACTGCGTCAGAGGTGCCAGAGGCCCGAGCGTGTGACAGGCTCGGGGTGGTGTTTCTTCTCGTCGTGGTGGTGTTTTTAGCTCTCCAGCTGCAGGCGAGCTCTGAAGGCAAAGCAAAACCTGAGCAGGAAGGAGAAAAGGGCTGCTGGAGAAGGTTGCGCTCGGCGTGCCCTGCCCCAGGCCGGGCCTCCTGCCCCAAGCAGGGCCCAGCAGGGGGCACGAAGGGACAGGAGAGCTCTGCGGCCATGACTCTCTCCAGCAGGATCTCCGCCCGGCCCTTTCACAAGCTTTTTTCACAAGCTTTCCAGCTGAAAACAGAGTGCTGGGCTCTGGGGTTTGTCTCGTTAACATGCGGCTCATTTTAGTTCCCAGGCGCACGCTCCAAAGCTGTCAGCCCCAAGATAAGGATGCTCCCGTATCCTCGCCTCCCTGAGAGGAAAACACCATTTGTGTTATAGCAACACAAGCACTTCCTTGCCCTCCTCCGAGGGGCGTGCTACATACACCCCGCACTGCAGCTGGACAGGGACAGGTCTCGTCTCATACAGATAGCTCCGTATGTAAATGTTTACTTGTGAATCGCTTCTCTCAAATCCTTTTCAAGTCAGCAGAGATTAATAGCTTTTTCTGTATACTGGAAAACATCTCAATCCAAGGCAGAGATCCACAGCATGGCTTGAAGTTCTTTAATTAAAACACACAGGGGAAGGAGGAGGACCAAGCTCAGAGCAAGGAAGAGCTGAGATCCAGAGCTTACTGCAAGAACAAGTGACCTGCACCGAGATTTGAACACAAGCAAAGTTTTGGGGTGGCTCTTAACACCTTTTACACTACGGAGAAGGCAAATACAGGCCTACCAGGTTTGTTGTTGTGTTTTATTCAACATGATTTGGAATTCTGGAGGCCAGCACAACCCTTTGTGAGAACAAGGAAAAAAACCAACCCAATTATCAACAACAACGAAAAAGCCCATACCTCTCAAGGATTTACATTTTCTTGCAACTTGCAGGATGTAAGACGTACCGAAGTAAAACCGTGGAAACTTAATTAACGTATCTATTACCTGTGTGCTTTCAGACATGTCTATTAACTTTGGCAGGTTTTTTTTTGTTGTTACTTTCTCTCCTGCAATCTTCCACTGGGATACACTTAAATAAGAGCTATTTTGACTTCTGCATTATGGTTAAATTCAAGTTCTGGCAGCAATCACTCCTCCCAGCCATTCCGAGGCAGCCCTGCTATCGTTCCAGGAGAGCACATGCAGTACCCTTTGGTCCACCTCTGCAGGCAGGGAGTTCACCACCAGCGCACAGGAGCCACTGAAGACGCTGCTTGTTATCTTCCGAGCCAAAGGCAGTTTGTAGAGCTGGCAGACTGCAAAGCTATCTTTTTATTTCCAAACTGAGCAAATTTGATTTGGAAACCTCACGGCCTCGTAAACGTGGGATTTCACAATGAAGCTTGCACAGAGTTGCTTTTCAGGGTAAAACTGTGCTTTAATAGCTAGGAATTATTTCACCATGGCAACCTGGCTTTAGCACGCAGACTTCTTGCTATATAGCCCCAGACACACAACTGCAGACAGCCTACTCTGCTCAGAGCACCAGGGTGCAGACAGGTTTGTCTTTGTACAGTTTTACTTTCCTCGCTGCCCTTTTCCCACAAAAATACTCACCTCCCAAAACTAACTAGCTTTAGGTACCACCACAGCCTGAAGAAAACCTACAAAGGAGGTATGCCAGAGATGCGAGCCTAGCTCAACACCTTACCTGTCCTGCAAAGCACGGTAATGTCAGATGTAATCTGAAATAATTCTGAACTCTTACAAGTACAAAGTGTTTTATGGTATGTTTTGTAACTACAGAGTGCAGTACGAACGGCAGCAATACGGGCTGCGTGACGCAGTCCCCAAACAGTTAATGGCAATGCTCGCTCCCAGTCGGTGCTCTCCACAGATAAATCCTTTCCAAGGTGGTGCAACATGTCAGCTGAGCGCGGTCCCAGAGGCGAGGAACACTGAAGGGCTGTCTTTTTACTTCCGGCAGGACAGGGCAAGTTGCGAGTATTTAGGCATAAAGCGTGACTTGCATTGGAAGGCTACGTTGGCTACTTTGGTTGGGAAGAGCGAAAACAAGTTCTGCCCTCTGTTTTGCTACTTCCTTACATACACAGTTCCACCTTTGAAAACATCATCTCTATGTAATCACACAGTAGGCAGGATTTCAGCAGCTGAATCCTTCAGATAAACAGTGTTTCACATCTAAAAAACTGTAAAAGGATTTACTAGGCCAGAAAAGCACTAGTGCACAGCAATGAGAGCACACTTAGAAACACACTGGCAACCTATCTATTATTTCAAGTATCTTAGTCTTTGTGTAGGATCTTAGGTAAACAACATAAAGTCTATTGATATAGAGATGGGGAAAAATTATAGGTTGTCCTCAGGATTCACAAGCAATTTTGCATGCCTGCACCCATGAACTTATTTGCAAAGCATTTGTACTGGCACACACAGCTGTGAGTTCATTTACCTACAGTCATTAGTTACTGAACAGGTTGGGCACAGAAATACCAATGCGAAGAAGCCCGATGTGAAATTCAGATCCACTGTTTGTCAAGCTTGACAAACTCATCTCTTACACTTGAAGCGAACTACAGAATTTTTATTAGAAAGAACATTTAATTGCTAGAAGTTACCACAGTCATGGTCACTCAATGGTAGCTTTCAAAAAAAATAATCTATTATTGATCTTTTTTTCTTACTATTTTTGCTTTAAATGTAAATCAAAGTTAGTTCAGGGAAATTCCACCTCTCCTGGCGTACCTCTGATGAGGTTTTGCAATAAAAAAAGTACCTTTCAGTCTTAATATGAATTGTCTTACTAAAAAAAAAAAAAATCATAGAAGACACAAACTGTCTCCCCTCACAAGGTAAGAGAGAGTTGAAGGTAAAAGGAATTAAACCATTATCGTAATTGGATAGCTTTCATTAACAAATAATATGTACAAAGCATTCACTAATCTAACCATTAGTTAATTTTTAAACTGCTTTGCAAAAGAATGATGCAATGCTGTCTGTTCAGTTTTGTCATCACTAATACAGCCCTTTCAATAGTTCCTAGAAGATCAAAATTTTGCTTTATGTACAACAGAGGAAGACCGATCCATTAAAAATATACTCTACGGAATTATGGGTCAAAGAAAATTATATTTGAATGAATGATTGAAAAAATAGTAGGGTGGATAATAGTTTAATTACTGGTACAGTTAGATCAACCACTGTTAATTAGCTTATGAGACAGTAGTGATTCCTGGCTCTAATTTATTACTTTTCAGGATACTCCAAGGGAGACTGAAAAGCTTCATAGAAGCACCTCTATAGACACATACTGATCTATTACAGACCAGAAAAAAGCACAAGAATATAGATGCACTCAAACTTGTAGCATTACCTTCAAGAGCTTGCTTGCTTATTCTTTTAATTAAACACTGAAAGCACAGGAAAGGAATTGGTTAAGGAAGACTAGTAATTTTCCAAACCAAATATTAGAATTAGATGAACGGTTGTGTGCTGAATTAGTTTCATTCCCTTGGCTGCACGTGCAAATGGCAAGCAATACCTTTAGCTGCTCACAGGGACTTACAATTAATCACTTCACACAAGCAGAGACTAGTATTTAAGCTTCTTGCTCAAAACACAACGTGAAGTCATGCTTTACAGCAGCTTTTCTAACCCAGCATCACACCTCAAAACAAGGGGTGGTCACGACTAACTCTTTTCAAAGAAGGCTGTGTGCTTGCCTGAGAAGCCCCGTTTCAATTCCTGGCAGCAAGGGGCAGATCACAGTGGTTTCGCAGGGATGTAGCCATGCCTACTGGTGCACAGCTGCGTTAGCCATCTCACCGCGAAGAAATGAAAGATGATCTCCTAGGAAGGAGGAAGTCTCTCTCAAGAGAGCAGCTAAATATCATCACTGGGTGATCCAGTCTCAACACTTAAATTCCTACTTCAAAAATCAATATGAATCCCTTTCAGAAAGCTTGTAACTCAAGTCGGTTAACAGATATAGTTAGTTCACCTGCTAAATAAGATGTGGAAAAAAAACTCATTTTGATGCATTTGAATGATGTAACAAGAGGTTTTGCATGTTGAAAAACAACAGAAAAATAAGTATTTCAGTTGAGACAATGCAATTTCCCCTCTGTCCCATAAAGATGGCCAAGACCCTATCTTTTCCCTGAGCAGGTCAGTTCTGAAGAAAAAAAAAAAGGCAGTCACGTTGTAACCGAGGGCTTTGTATAATGAGGAGTCAGGAAGACCTAGTTCAGCACAAATTTCCTTTCTCCTGTCTTGCCAAATGCATCCTGCTGATCGTCAGCATATGTCCCTGTAAGTCTCTGCTGCTCTGAATCTGGGATACATAGCCACATGGGCTGGAACAGCAAATTTGGGTAAGTGGCTAGTGTGAGAGGAGCTACCAAGGACACGTAACATCTTTTCTGGCATTGAAGTTACCATGAAGAAGCCCAAGGTACCTTTCTTTATTAATTCTATCAGCTTTGTATGGCATGATGGGATTATTTTTTCTGGGAGGTATTGAGCTGTTTTAAGAGGTATGTTCTGTCACTACCTGTCTTTCTGAGCACAGCTGCACTCACTGACAATTCCTTTTCTTTTTTGTTGGTTTTTTTTTTTTTTTTTTTTTTTTTTTATTATTAAAAGGAATTAAGAGAAACCTACAATATTCCTTTCATAGCATATACTATAACCAATCCCCGTTGTCTCCTACACTTCTGTTATTGAAACAAGCGTAGGAGCACTAAACAGAAATGAACTTGGAAAATAAACATTTTCAGACAAGTTCAAACAGCCTAGCTTCAGTGTTAATAGGCTCCACTAACTTATACTAGCTCTGGAGACACCTTAGAGGGTTATTTCAACACACAGAGGAATTTTAGCAGTCATCTCCCTCTGGCTATCTGTTCACCGGATGTAGAACACACAACCAAAATACAGCTCGATGTTGTAAAATACCTCTGAATGAACAAAGACTGGCTTCTTCATTAAGCTAGTACATTGTACATGGCTTACCAAGCTTCATAAACACACCAGGATTGTGACACTCCTGCAGTAAACACCAGTGACAACGATTCCAAAGAAATGGAGGAGTGCCTGGCTCACAGGTCTGAGACACAGCCACCTCCCAGAACACAGCTTCAAGTCCCAAACTCCAGAAGGAGACCAGGCTGTCAGATGCCTTCTACAGAGGTACCTACAGCTTGTAGTGGGGCAGATTTTCAAGCACAACATCATGAATTTTGCAGTGACTTCGCTACCTGAGCGTAGCGCTGAAGGACTCTGAAGGACCTGGTGAGGCCGCGGGGCCTACCTTCGTCAGGACCTGCTCTGTCACCGTGACAGGACACTTGGGTCAAAGAACCATCTCCAAAGGCCCGTCTGTGCTTTCCTGTGCACAGCAGAGCTGCCACAAGGTGCCTAGTGCATAGCCACGCTTTGCCAGAGCACGAGATGCTCTTTTGCCCTTCCCAAGCAGCTCAGTGCGAGCCCAACGGCAGCCGCTGACAGGAAGCCATCTCCTGCTACAGAAATATTCGGTGAGGCACAGCAGGTCAGTTTCTGATGTCAGTTGCCCTGAACCATAAACATTTTGAACTATTTTGGTACAATGGAAAGTTGTGGGAGGGAGAAAGGACAAGAACAGGATAAAAATAGCTGACGTGGTTCTGAATAGTTTTGCCTGTGAGCCCCTTCCCTGCACGCTGCCTTCCCCTCCCTCTCTACTCCCTACCCTGCTCAGATTTGTGCATTAATCAGATTAGTAACACTAAACACGGCCCTCACTAATTACTTGTTAATAGTGTAGGCCAGACTAAACTGTTGGAAGACGTTTCAACCTAAAAAAGGATAAAACGGGATTTATT
The DNA here is from genome assembly GCA_011076525.1 of Nettapus auritus. Classification (NCBI taxonomy): domain Eukaryota; kingdom Metazoa; phylum Chordata; class Aves; order Anseriformes; family Anatidae; genus Nettapus; species Nettapus auritus. The sequence continues at coordinate 27,060,246 of CM021769.1, forward strand.
TTTTAAATATTTGCCTCAGCCCTGCCGATACACCTAAGTGTCGCTGACAACCACCCTCAGCTGTCCTGGGCCATGCAAGCCAGTGGAAGAGACAGCCACAGCAAACCCAGTCTGCTTCTGTCCACACGTGTCCTGTTTCATGAACATGCTTAACACTTAGTAGTGTTTTTTTGTTTGTTTGTTTGTTTTTAATTTCAAAGTGTTGGATGTAACAACATATAGCACCTTCCAGGGTGCCAACACAAACATGTCCACTTATGTGATGGAAGCAATCTTATCACACTATCACTGAAGAGAAATTCTTGAAAAGTGACTGTAAAAATTCCACTTAACTAGTGCTGCCCACAGGAGGCACATCTACACAGGAGGGGTGCTTTGATTCTGGTTTGGTTTCCAAATCAACCCCTGCACACTGCTCTAAAAAGGAAAGCTCGCTCATGAGAAGGAATTTAAGTTACCTATTCCCACACTTGTCCTGGACAATGTATACATGTAAAATGTACTGTCCTTCATCAGAAGTCATTAGACCATGACATCACAACTCTGCAGCCCTCATCATTCCTCTTCCATGACACCATATCACCGACTGTTAGTCAGCTATCCCACAGGGACTAGGTTCCACTGGAGGCTTAAAGGGATGAGCACTGACAATGAAGCTGCACGATGAGTATTTTCTGAAAATCATCGGTGCAGGACCTGCAGGGCCACGGCACAAACGCTGCAGTTCTGAGCTGCACATGAGTGTCCGAACCAGGACTCAAGCTCGGACATGGGCAGTGAAAACCATGTCCACATGTCACCAGCACGCAGCTCTGAGGAGTTGTGAGTGCACACAGCCAGGGACCAAAAGGGGAGATTGCCCACATAGCTGAATTTTGAATTTTCCTTCCACTGCTGCTGTTCAAAGCCAGTAAAAAGCACACCACTGCAAGGAAGCTAACAATAATCAGCCACTTCACAAAAAGCTGGAAGAATTAGTTGTTTTTTTTTTTTTTGAATAGAATAACATTTTTTTTGCATTGTTCTTTTTCACTTTACCCCTTCTGCCTCTCAAGAACCACCAACTTGCAGAAAACAAACAACAGAACAATTGCATCCATTTCATCGTTTTTCCTTCTCCCCAACCATAGGGTGAATAATTACATATAATTCATTACAGGAGAGGGAAAAAATGAGATCAACATATTTCTAAAACATCTGAAGTGAAACGAAAGCCCTAATTAAGCACTGGGCTGAGGAACACACATAACTTCATCTCAGCTATGCTATTAATTTAAAAGGGGAGATGACACTTTTCTAATGGTATTTTAATTTCTTTAAATCATTAGAAGTGTGTAGTCTTGGTCCCATCCCTTAAAAGTTAAATAGTTTGCTAGCCCGTGTGATGAAAGATACTAACATCTCCAGAGTTCTTCATAGTTGAATCACTAATAATTTAAAAGAGTATTAAACCTAACAGTAGCTTTCATAAAAAATTAATTACAAAGGCTGAGAGCACATCTGTTGCTTTTGTTACATTTTTTGCCCTTTCTGGTTCAGCTGTCTTTCCCCGCACTCTTTTCAACACTTCCCAGGTGCTCAAGTCTGCTGCTGCTTCTCGTGAATCCCTTTGTTTTCCTCCTTGCTACCTCCCAGTGCCAATTTCTCTTTTGGCAACTGTTACTCCCCGCGTACGACACATGCGTGATTTGGCATCAGCAGCTAGGAGGGCCTGGACCTACACTACCAGCTAGTGAAAGCAACAGGAATGTCGAAAGTTACCAGAGAACTTACAGGCACACACAACTCACTTAACTACTGTGCAATGGGTTTGCTACGGAGGAAAGTCATCCTGGCTAAGCATCTCACTGGAACAAGTGAGCTTTATAAGTCACAACCATTAAACCCCTAAAGAGACAGAAATAAAGGACAAGTTAGGGAAAAAGGCATTCTATCCCTTGCCCACTGTGACGTTCTACAAGTTCTTGGTGGTCTGCAGAGGAGTGGCAAAGAGTGGTGATGGTTCACCGTTTCAAACAAGACTAAAACACAGGCTATGCACAAGTGAGATGCCCTTTAACGTCATCCCCAAGCCACCAGAAGTCCTGATCAACAGAAGGAAAAAAAATCGCTTCATCCAAAGTTTAGCATTCATTCACCTTCTGTACTAGAGACTCAGTGCTGCAGGAGGGCAGGCTTAGAAGCAGTACTTGATACACGTACGTTATCCTTCACTTACTCTGGAACAGACGGTCAGCCACTACATTACGTGCGAGATTCATCTGACTTCACGGCTACAACATCCACACGAACAACTGCACACTAGTCACACTCTTTACCAGGCTGGCAAGGCACCTCTGCATTCAGCCGCGTCTTCAAGCTCCCTGCTTTTCTCTACCAGAAACAAAGTGCACAAAGCTCCAATGTGGAAGTCTGCCTTCACAGAAATCCCTCCACAGCTGTCCTGAGCCAGGTCCCATTTGTTTTCTTTCATCATCTCTAGGCTCCCCCTTTCTTAAGCACCTGATTTCTGCAATAAGGACGCTTTGATTAGACTCAGTATTTACCTGGGCTCCTAGCCAGTACCTGCACTCTTATGCTGTCTGACCTCTTTGCAAAATACGATGAGTTTTTGTTTTACAGAATAACAACTAAAGAAAAGCAAAATTAAGCAGCACACACGAGGTCAGATGAGGCAGCTGACGTATATTCTAGAGGAGAAATAAGAAAACCAGTCTGGCATCTAAAGAAAGTTTTTGTGAGTTCACATTTCTAACTCTAGAGAACTCCCTAAATGGAGATAATCCAGAATGAAAAGACATGAAAGTAAACAAAACTCCAAAATACTAATCACTACCATCTAGTAACAGCTTCAGCAAGACAAAGGTTTGCTATTAATTCCCGAGGCCGAAATATGTCACGTAAAACAGCAACTTTTTCCTGATTTCACAAGTTTTATAGCATGCGTACAAAAGAAACCTTGGGGGAAAAAGGCAAATTCTGCACAATTTCTGCACGTACTCCAGTTGGAGAAGACGGGAAGAGCTTTTGTTGTACATTTGAAGAAATGCGCACTGAACAAATCCAAGCGATGTTTTCCCTGCTAAGCCGCAGGAAGTTACCTATACTTACAGATAGACGGCCACGGATGCTGAACAAAAGGCTTGGCACCACTTCCCTGCAGAGGCACCCATCTATTTGCATCTGGGAGCGCTGCCAGCAGAGCAGCTACCAAAAACTTCAAAAGGTTCGCGGCATGAATAGCAAGCTGCCGGCCAAGGGGGTTTACGATAAGGCCAGCTGCGTAACACCGCACTGAATGGTGCCACCCCCCCAAAAAAAAACAGAAAGGAGGGATGTTAAAGTTATTAAAAGCTGAGGAAGAAACACGAATTCCTTAAAGTGATGTTCTCTACAGGGAAAGAAGCGCGAGGTGCGTCAGGAGCAGCTCCGAGCGGCTCCCACCAAGCCGCCCTGAGGTGAGGACGGTGCCCTCCTCCTCTCGGCCTCAGCAACCGGCTCCCCCACTCTTCCGGGGCAAGGAGAGCCGCGAGCCCCAGGGAAGGGCCAGTGCTGCTGCCGCCAGGCGCTCAGCACCACGGAGCGGGGACGACCCAAATCCAGCCGGGCAGGGCCGAGGCTCCCTGGGGGCGCGGCGCCGCCGTCCCCGGCTGGCCCTCAGCCACGGGGGCCGCAGCAGGACGGGCTCCGGCCCCCAGCCCGGCGCCCCCCGGCCGTCTCCTTACCGCAGCACCTTGCCGACCGCCTGCAGGACCATCTTGCAGCTCAGCCCGGCCTTGGGGCTCGGGGCTCGGACGGGCCGTTCGCCGGGGAGGCTGCAGTGATCCCCGACCATGGTCCGGCGGCGGGGCTCGGCTCGGCACGGCTCGGCTCGGCCTCTCCGCCGCTCTCCGCCCCGGGCCCGGCCCGGCCCCCGCCCGGGAGCCGCCAATGGGCGGCCGGGGGCGGGCGGCACCGCGGCTCCTCCGCCCGGCCCAGCCCGGGGCCGAGGGGGCGGCGGTGGGGAGGGAAGGGCCCGGCCGCCCCCTGGCTCGGCTCCGCGCCGGCCCGAGCGGCTGCCCGGGCTGGGGAGCCCCGCCGCGGGGGCCAGCACGAGGCACCTGGCTGTGAAGGTGGGGGGCAGGCGCTTGGTGCCAGCCCGAGACGAAGCAGGGTCCCCGGACACGAGGTCTGTCAGCACACGGCGGGGCCTGGGCACCACGAAGCCGCCTCACCTGCAGGCACAAAGGCTCGAAGGGTGCCACGCGGCCAGCTCCTCGGCCACGCCACCCAGCACGGACTTTTCTAGAAGGCGGCCGTGCCCGCTGCTGGCCAGCGCGGCCTTTAGAGCCGAATCGTGACAGAAACACAACAGACGCGGCGTGACACCGCTGAGAACAAGGAGCCCTGAGGGTGCCACTCATTCTGACACACCAAGACCAACCCGGGACATCTTCGCAAATGTGCCGGGGCTTCGCCACTCTGTGTATACCCACACCACCAGCTGCACGGGACAGCGCTGTTCCCCAGGGGTGCACGGCCGAGCTCTCCTGTCCGTGTGCTAAACTGGCTCCTCCGTAAACAGAAGGCCGAGAGTCCTCTCTGTTAAACCCAGCACAAACATCACCACTGCCACCGCCAGCACCTCCCTCACTCGCTCAGCGCAGACCGAGCGTGGCTGCTCCATGCACAAACCCAAGAAACTACAGCCGCATGATGCAACTTGGAGAAATATGTGCTACTCCGTCCCAAAGCACCCACGCAGGCAGCAGTATTTCTCACTGATGTGCTGCTGTCTGCTAGTCACACAGCCAGGCCTCCGCACCTCCATGTGAAGCTGGAGGTATTTTTACTCCCACCCTCCAAGCAACCCGTATAAATGGGGTCCTAATGACTTCACCGATAGCACACAGGAAGCCCGCAGCTGAATGGAGAACAGCTCAGCTTTCCAACTCTGCGGTCCTGCACCTCATATGGAAGATTACCCAATTACCCAGAGCCCACTCGGGCTTCTCCCCAGTAACACCGACTTGTCACGGCCCCACTGGCGGGCAGCAGTCCTGGCAAACCCAGGAAGGACACCTGCCAAGAGAGAAGCTGCCCTCTTTCTGTTTGTTCACCAGTGAGATCTGCACAGAGAGAATTTTGTTTGTTAAAAAACCACCAAAAAACAACAAGCCTGGGACATAAAGCAGCTTAAGTTCTAATGAAAGTCTGTCTATCCAAAGTAAATTCAAGAAAAATCCAGGGGTCGAACCAAAATAAACACAGCTCTGCGGTGTACGGTTCTTAGGAGAGCTGGCCTCCCTGTGACTCCGAGGGCTGCACATCTCTCCAGAAACAGAGCTTCAATGACCTCCTTCAAACCTCGCATGGGGGGCCAAGTTTAGGGACCAATGCTCTGCCATCAGGACCAATAGATCGGCTGAAATTAAGTTTTTAAAGCGGTTGGTCTTGTCACTTTGACCTAGATAAGTGACCCACTTCTCTGCCCTGTTAGCTCCTGCATCAAGCCAACACTTACTTTTCTCTGCTCACCAGTACAGCCCCACTGCTCCCCTTCTGTAGCCTTTCCTCCACCTCTCGGGATCCCTCCTTTCAAGCGGCACCCCCTTTTGGGATCAGCTGCATGCTGCTTCACCTGTATCGCTAGTTTTTATGCAAGTTTTGGGACAATTCAGTATGTCAAGGTCAACTTTAAGTGCTCCAAAACAATAAAGCTGAAACAAGTTTATTATAGGAAGCACAACTTAAGCACGTATGGTTTATTTATAGGGCATCAACACACTGTAATTTAAAACACGTGCAGCGTGGATTCTCACATTTTAAAAGGATTTAGAGCATATGTGCAGACACAGACGGGCTTACTTGAAAGCGGCTACAGCCAGAAAGAGCAGTGCTCTATCTAAAAGCAATGCATTTATTTGAACACAACCACTGGTATGATCTCTATGCATGCATATTCTGAAGGGAGCATATCTGCATTTCCTCAAGGGTGTGTCTTACAGCTACCCGATAGCCGGGCTATTTACAGCCATCACTAGCTTCTTTCTCACTTGCTTCCTTGACACCCCTGCACGTAGCGACTGCTGGGTCCAACCTTAGAAACAAGAGGGTTTCAACAGCAGCAAGGTGCTTCTTACACATCCTTGCCGGGCTCGAAAGATCACGGGGCCACGTACTGAAGTCATCAAGGAAACCCTTCTGCAAGTACCTCTGAGTGGACCTGCAGCTGCTTTAGCTGCAGCAAAACAGCACCATCACCACCCACCCCGGTGACTCAATGGCACGACACAACTTGGTGGGAAGAGCAGACCCCGTTCCCCGCCATTACACCATACATACGCTTATTGCACACGCCTGGAAAGTTTTCTACACCAATCCTAACACTAACAGGACAGGAGAGAAAGAGCTTTGTGGTCAATGCCACTCAACCTTCTTGTTAAAGCTTAAACCAAGCCAAGGAATGGTATTTAGAAATTTTATGAATAATGCTTTGTATATATAACGATTTTATAAGCAGCAGTTGCACAATTATGTATTTACTTGCCTCTTTTAGGCTTCCATAAAAATTAAGTGTAAAGCAGCCACCGCAGGGCCACGTGCTAGCATCCAGAGGTTTGGCAAAAAAGGCAAGTTGTATCAACACAGACAAGCCAACAATGGCAAGGGCAAAAAAAATCACAGCCATTATTTTGATCAAAGTACTCAGCATCTATATGTAAGAAATGAGGCCTTGTAACATCAGACTGTAAAGTTCTGTTTTATATTAAACCGCCATTTATTGTGTGTCCCTGCCTGACATACAACATTTCAGTTTTGCTAGCTAATTAGCCTTCTGTTCAACTTCAGTGCCCCTGCCACAACCTGGCCAAGCACCCTTTCCACTTACCTCACACTGCATCCCCAGTCCTCTGGAACCACTCAGTATTAGCCATGAAAACACGTTATCCTCTAGCTAAGCAATATTTAAACCAAGACCACATCTGCTCTCCATTCCGCAATCCTCCCACAGCAGCAAAGATGGCACAAGCAGCTCTGCTCTGTATGGGCTGCAAAGACACGGATTTTTGGACAGAAGACAGACTGAAATCAGTCCACTCAGTTTCAAAAAGTGATTTGGAGGTGGTCATAGCAGAGGGGAAAATAACAGATTTCAAGGGTATGCCTTCAGCTCCACTCTTGAGACGATAGCAGGATAAATTGCTCTCCCGGACCACACAGAGTGCTGTGATAAAAGCCTTATCAGCAGTGGCCACACACGTGTCAGAAAGTTCGTGCATAAAAGAGTGAGCTTAAAGAGAAGCACATTTACAAGCGACGAGATGCCTGCATCTCGTGCTTTGTTCAAAGCCCTGGTAACGTGACAGGTCAGCGACCATTATCCTGCAAAAAAACACCTCCGGCCTCATCAGTGCTGTGGGGTTTTTTCCCACAACAGGCAGAGAAGAAAAATGGTACATGATATTCCTACCTAATCGATAACCTGAGGAACAAGCAGTCAGTCAGTCACAGCAAGAACACCAGATACCTCCAAGTATCAGTAAAGCTTCACCAGGAACTCCTATGAGTTATACGATGGCATTTTGGAAAGGATGCACAAAATGAGAAGAATGGAGGGCTTGGATCAACAGAAGTATGACTCTATTAAAAAGAGAAGAAAAAGGAAAGCGAATGCTGCTGTATGCACCAAACAGAGAAATCGTGATCTGGAAGGTATTGTATTTCTGGCATGTGTGTAGGCACATCTATTGTTCTGAGATCCCCTCAAATGTCAAGTCAACCCAGGTTCATCAAGAAGTGTACAAAGATAAGATGTGAAGAACATGAAAGTGTTGAAGGAAGCAGCATTAATAGCAGCTCAGCAGGAGATATTAAACTCTGCCTGCACTGAACAAGTACCAAGAGCTCAGACTCCCCAGTGCAGTGATGTGAAATAGAGGGCAGAGCGGATTTTTGTCACCTGCAATCCCGTCAGCCCTCCTGAGTTAGCCTGCCCCAAGTGACAGAGGCCACTCTGCAAAACCTGCAGTCAGGACACTTGTTTCCTGAGCAGCTCTTGCAGGCACGTCTGTAGCAAGGGGAATCCGAGTCAGTGAATTGTCGTGGAGCTGGGGACACGCAGCAGGTCCAGGCCTTAGCATGGAGCATCGCTGAACACTTAGCACTGATATAACAATAATTTGTTTTATTTGTTTTAAAAAGTGAATAACCTGAACCCTGGGCAAGTCCCAAGATTACTGCATTCTGCTTAGAATTTCCCTGCTTTCAACAGGAAGTGTTCTTTGCTTTCTGTGGCGAGCTGAGGTACCCCACTGCACAGCGCCCCATTTCAGGGACAGACGAGGCAGCCCCTACCTTTGTTAGGCAGTTCATTCCAAAACAGCAACCACAATGACGGGGCCTCACGAGGCAGAGCTTTCCTCTTACTAGTTTGCAAAGCAATATGCTTGGCATGACTAAACAGAGGAACAATAAGCTGGAAAATACTTGCAGGTTAGCAGCTCAAACCTTGCAAAACTATCTTCCAAAGTGATGAAGTTTGCTAGGAAAAAGCCTGGCGATAGCTCCAGGTGACACTGAGGCTCAAGGAACAGGGCAAAGTCTGTCTCTGAGGATGAAAACCTTTTCTATTTCTTTCAGAGGGGTAGGAGGAAAGAAGAAAACGCAAACAAGTGGATATGTGCCACTGGAGCTGGGAAGCTAATGCATTTATCATTACGAGTGCCCAAAAGGATGCCTTTTGACACACAACTCGCAGAGTCAGAGGCAGAAGTCGTGTCAAACAGAGTACCTGCGGGTAGGCTTCATGGGGGGCTCACAGCACACTGTAAAGCATGAGATGCTCAAGTTATGCCACAGCAGCCACTGTTGCTTCCTTCTTATAGCTAAGAAGTGAGAATTTCATCCTGGATTTTACTCTTCCTTCTATTTTCTTTCCCCAATTTTGAATAGGCTGCACTCCAGGGAAGCGTTAGTGCAATATGCATTTGATACAGCAAAGCTAAAATGAAAGACTCCTGTTCTTCTCCTTCCCTCCCCCAAATATGCTGGACCTCCAGCTTCAAATAAAGAGGTAAAACTTCTAAAACTTGGCTAACAAATTCTCCCTGGGGATTGTTTAACATATTCGGACCTACTTGCTACACATACACAGAAGTCTCCCTGTAAGTGTTACAACACAACTACTGTTTTCACGGACTTATGTAAATATGGCATGGAAAACAAAACCCTAATTGCAAATTGGCACGAAACTCTAGGCTAAGGAGTAAAAGTTGCAATCAGCACAGGAAAGGAGGCTATCTGTGTGAGCAGGGTTATTGGTCAGGACTATCTGTGCTTGGGTGGGAAAGGCACAGAAGGAAAAAGGGGAGATGCTGGGAGTGAGCTTGCAGAGTTTTCCCAGACAGAGAGCTGCAAAGGAAATACAAGTTTCTCTCCATCTTGGTGCTAAGAATGGCCTCTTTTCAATACAGCAAATGATTTTATCTGGTAATGTCACATTTAGATGACAGCATGGGGGGAAAAACAATTCAGGAAATAAGCGTGAAATTTATTCTAGGAGGTTTTTCTCTGGGCATGCATTACAAAATATGAAGCACACAGCCTACATTATGTAAGATTAAACAGGGGAAACCATTCATTGTAATTCCTGGCACTTACAAAATAATCCCTTAGCTACTACTTCTAAAGAGCAGGACCACAAAATCCAGAAGTCACCAAACTGACTTGGTTCACACCCACACCAGCACACGTTTGCATTCCACGTACGATTCAAGACACACACACTGCAACTGGGTTTCCTAACACCCAGCACTGACCAGACCAGCAGTGCGAGGCCAGCAACAGCTTCTGGCACACAGACCACACCATGAAGCGCCCAACTTAAGACCTGAAATAGTTCAGATTTAGAAAACAAATGAAAGCTTTCCAGCAGCAGCCCAGCTGTGCCAGTGCTGCCGGCATTGCTCAGCCCCGAGGAGAGGCCACTTCCCAGCTTCGAAGCCGGACCTGTTGGGTTGGTGTGTGTGCACCCACGTGCCTCCCGGATGGACACAGGGCTGCTGTAATGAGTAGCTCGGCACAGACTCAACTCTGCTGAAGTGACAAGGCTGCATTTCAAACAATCCGGAGAGCAGAGGCAGGGACATCCTTCCCTTTGAGGATTCAAACCAATGGACTGCTGATTAAGCTTTTTCAGACACTAAAAAAGTTATCAGCTCTGTCTCGGCATGCAAAAAGAAAGATTTGTAAGTTTTCTGAAAAAAAAAAATATATATATATAAAAAAATGAAGCTTTACAGGGCAACTCTTGATGCTTCATTACAGTCAAGGTGCTGCACATGCGATGTGCTCACACAGTGCAGGTACAAAACCTCAAGCACTTTACAAAACCCCATGTGATCTGATGACCTTGCGATCGAGCCCCTTGTAGAAATTCAGGGCAGGTCTGGACAAAAAGCAGTGGGATAGCACGCTAAGATTAGCTTTTTTTTTTTTTTCCCTCCCCAGTGTTGAGGCACTGCACTACCACATGCTGGAAGCTCACTGGTTCAATGCGGAACTGGTGGATTAAGAACGGTACACACAGGATTGTCGCTTTTGTATCATGATTGTTGGTTTTAAACAATGCTTCTCCAAAATCACATTAAGCTAGCCACTGAGCAAAATCATGCTGGTAGTAAAAGAAAGAATGTCCAAAAAAAATAAAATATAAGGAAAATAATCACCTCTCCACCCAAAAATAATAAAGCGCTCAACTACTTGAATTACTGCAAACCATCAGAAATATCCTTTTCCGGATCAGAATATTTGAAAATAATCTCAAAAGAAAGAAAATCCTCTTGGAAACTTACAGAGGTCACAAAAAGGTCTACTTATGACAGATTGCCTTCTGAATTATGGGTGAATTATCACACAGGACACGTTATTAGGACACATTTTATTATGGTGGCATGTGCTTGCACTGCTGTAAACCTTGGTTAAGAGGTAAGCATGGATTATATCGAGAGAGAAACACCATAAAATAAAGGAAGCTCCCATGAACCCAAATTTCATCTGATCAAGGAAAAAGTAGAGAAATGGTAAACACGCCCCGAATTTCAAAGCTATATTAAGCCAAGCATGGAGAGGGAAAAAAAATGTGGGCTTAAAAATAACACCATTAAGCACAGATGAATTCTTTAACAGCTGTGCTGTATATAAAGCTGTGCAGTCTTGCCCCAAAATCTTCCATTTGCCTACAATTTGTTCTATAGCTAGATTTACACCTTCTTCCCCTCACAATCCCTTACAGTTCTTGAATGGATGTTTATTTACTAGGAAGCAAAGGAAAGCAATGGCTGACAGAAGAGCTTGGCTGTTCTGGTTAGACAAGATTGTCATTTGTCATGTTTTAGTAATGCAATAAGAAAATGAGCCGTGCCTGCTTGCAGGAGCAGAAGGTACATTTAAGGAGCAAGAAGGTACAAGAACGAGCATTTAAGGTACAGGACCAAAGTTAAGGACAGTCAACTACTGCGTCTCCCAAGACCATTCTGTGTGAACTTCACTGATCTGTCTCCATCCCAGTTCCACTGCCCCACCCCACGAAAAAGACATTACTATGAACTACTTGTTGGATGCCTCATTTTACATACTTTATCTAGATAAGCACTTGTTTTCAGGACTTCGTTCATAAGTACAGAGACTAGGATAAATGAGTGATAATGTCAGATACAATGATTCCTACCTCACTACAGAGAAATACCATTACCACAAATGTGGCAAAGCCACTTTTTTAAAAAAAATGTTCGATGAAAAATGCTTTATGGCTAGGAAAAGGCCCTCAAAGAGAAACATTGCTGCTAGGAGACACGGGCAGGCAAGTGACCAAAGAGAAAGAAACACTTTGCAATAAGGGAAGAGGGGAAGGAGAACTCTGGAGGAATTAGTGGATGTTTGAGAAGCCCGAGGTGGGAGTGAAAGCATGAGCCTCTCTCTAAAGCAGAGATAAATGAACACAGATAAAGTTTGACGTGCAAGTGATACACATTACCTGAAGTATTCCAGTACTTTTGTAGGTCTCTTATCAGGGAGGTGAAAGCAAACAAATGTATTCATCCTGCACCTTGAGCTACTTCTGCATGCTGAAGGTGCGTTACATGCACCTGACCAACGCTCCAGAACAGTATGTGAACCTTTCTCTTTTGACATTCTGTTCTAGAAAGTATTGGAAACTAGGGAAAATACATTGTGTTCCACTGTGCAAATAGCAACTTCCCCGTGTAATTATAGTACATCTTGCTGAGAATTGCATCATGCCTAGGATGCAACTAAGAGGACAAACATTTAACCACTATTCTTAGTTTGGTACAAAATTTTTCCCACGTTACATAAACACGTACACACCCGCATATGGGCAGCACCATCAGTCTCCACATTGTTTTTACTTTAGAAAAGGAACAGTTATCTTCCATTTCAATAACTTTATTTTTGCTAGTGCTTTAAAACAGGCAGTAACTTTTCTGATTAGCTTCTTGCACGATTACTCTTCCCTTGTCTTTACCACCATTGCCTTAACTTTCCATAAGGAGAGACTATAAAACAGGAATAAAAAACAGGCATCAATTCCAAAATATCCTTAAAACTTCAGGAAAATAATTCACTTTTAAATGTGTATTCGTAAGAGGGGACTGTCCAGGAATTTCTCCTTGTTTCACAAAATGGATAGCTGCACACCTGACGAAGGAAGAAACAGGATGTATTTCCAGTTTACTCAAGTTCCCCAGAAACACTGGGAACAAAACGTAGCAGATTTTTGAAGATACCATCTAAACTTTGCAAGCTTTTCCATACTTTGGCCAGAAGTATGAAACACGCAAATTCTTCTGAACACACACAGCCCTCTATCATTTTCCTTGCACACACCTCTGCCAAAGAGTCAGCCAGCTCAGGGTAACCACACCTGAGCAGCAGCACATTAAAAGACGACACAGAACAGCTAAGAAGAAATTACACCCTCATAAGCTGACCTTGGTATATGGATTTGAACATATGGATGTTCATGCTTTTGGTAATACTTGAAAATCTAGTTTTTCATTTATTTGGATGGAAAATGGTAAAATATAAAATATAGATTCTGCTGACTATTGCTCTCCTACACATTCAGCGTTAGATCTAGAAAATAATATGAATGCTGCTAAGGATCCGGTTCCAGTCTTCCCCATCCATCCAGGCTGTTAGATATGCATATAAAACTATCGGCTTCAAAAGAACTTACCTTTGTGTTCCAGTGGTATATTAAACTGGAAATTAAAAGTGGGGATCTTAACCTAATTGAAAAATCACAGTCAACACAGTGCAGCTTCTTCAAAGGGCCAGGGAGGAGTGAGGAGAAGGACAAGGCATTTTAACTCTGCGGGGTGGAACAAAACCTTCATTTGCTTCCCAATTCATGTTCTACGTTTCTACAAAGAACACACGGACAACTGAATGCAAGTTTTGAAAAGAAGCCTCCTTTTACCATAAAAAAGTACAGTTGTGGCTTTTAATGAGAAAACATTCAGAACATGTTGCTGCTGCTCCTTCTGAAAGCAATAAAGTTACTTTACTCCACAAATTAAGCTTTGCTTTGTTTGCACATGTAAACGGTCATGTATGTTTGGGGCCTTCCCACGGCTCCGCTGCTACACTACCTGCACCCCTCTGACCAGCAGGTTTGTACAAACTATCTTCCTGCTTGCCTTCCCCTTGACCAAGTTTATAAAGAGCCTAATAAAAGGCCACCTAACTGAAGCAGTATCTGCATCCATCACAACTTGGTGGCACGGCAAAATATAGTGCAGAACCTGACATACCACCACTGGGCAGTGAAGCTCTGCCCTTATCTGCTAACTGCGAGGGATGCCTATTGCCCCCTGCTCCCAGACCTCCCCAAGCATGCTCTGTACTGCAGACCATGAAATCCTTCTGCCCTGCCCCGCACAGGAGGGAAGGCATGCGGGAGGGAGACCACAGATCAAAGATGGCTAAATTCCTACACTGAAAGAAAAGCGACAAGGAACGGTACTTTGCCGTTTGAGGATTCAGTAAGTCCTTACAGAGCCAAACCTCCTCAGATAAAATTTTAACCTTTTAAAGAGACGGCTGAAGAAGGAATAAATCGGCACAGATGCAACGCATAGACAATGCACAGCTCCTTTCATCTTTTGCTTCATCTTCTCTGTTAATGGCTTGTAAAGTGGCTTTAAAGAGAAGTTGAAACACACAATACTTAACACAACTTAAAAGCAACCAGATCTGTGAGGTAGGTACCATCAGCATTGAACATCCATTCCTGGAGTTGACTTCAGCTGTTTTAATCTTGTAGACAAACTAAGTAGTTATGTCCCCACTATGGTTTTTGTAGCTTACATATTCTAATTGTTTCACACTGAAAATGTGCTTTTTTGATCTGAGAAGATATTCTGCCTATACAAATACAGCACGATAGCGAAGAGCGGCTGCTACTGTAGACAGCACTTCCTATGAAATCTGTGCTTTGCACATGGATTTTGAAAGTCACCCTTCACCCATGCCTCTGAGCTGTCCAAGTAAAACAAGCTATACTGGTTAAAAAATTCATTTTGCCTGTAACTACGCTTGACTTTCTTCCAGTGCAGGTGTACGCTCAAAAGTCTTCTTCCCGGCCCAGCCAACAGCCGCCAGCAGACATTTGGAGCACAGACAAGAAGCAGGCAGGTAACGCCCAGCTCTTCCCTGGATGACTCACGCATTTCCTCCAGCAGCACACCGGGCACCTGCCGGGCGCTTCCCCGAAAAGCCTGATTTACTGGCGTTGCGCAAGTCGCACACGCTGCACGTGCAGGGGACGACGCAGCCGCCTACCTCCTGTTGGGAAGCCCACAGAAGATAGCAGCCAAGACAGAGCGGCTGCCCCAGACAGGACATCTTCTGTCCATAACTCATTTCCAGGGGCCCTAAGGGAAGCAGGGACGATTCAGAGTGGGCCACTGAATGAGCTCCCAGACACTCAGGTGCACCACAGTCACCAGATCAGTACGCTTCAAGGCCAGGACAAGCCTCCGGTTCTTCTCTGCCCTTCATCTCCTTACCTCTGTAGTGAACCTAAGGCATTGTTAGCTGAAGCACACCTTCCAGAAAGGCATCTGGGCTCAACTTCTACCCTGACAAGAAGGAAAAATCAGTTTTGTTCCATGATTTGTTTGAATAGCTGATCACATCCATTGTTAAAACGCACACCCTTTGAATATTTGAAGCATCCTATCTTTAGCATCCTTTTGTTTCAAATTACAAATAGATTATAGCTTTTTTTTTTTTTTAACTTTATTAGCTAGATAACACATTCACCTCTTAACCTTTTTTTTTTTTTTTTTTTTTTAAATCTCCTTATGCCTCATTATTAGAAATCTTTTCTTCCAATCTTTAAATACTGCAGCTCCTTTCCGCCTTTCTAACTTAGAAGGGATCCAAGTGCCTACTCAAGGCAACGTAAGCATGACTGATCAAAAGATTTGGAGCTATTCTTTGAGTCTTAATAGGGATGAACAAGCACACAGAACTTTATCTGGATCTTCATTCCCCAACAGATTAAAAGAACATTACTTCATTTAATAATGCTGCAAGGTTAAAACGTTTAAGTTCCTAACATTTACAAATTCAGAAAATACTTACATCCTAAGGCACCAGGAAAAACACTAGTACTCGTTATTTGAGCAAAGAAATAAAAATCTATGAAGACAATTTACTTTCATTCTCTAGACAAAAGAGCTATAAATGTAAGTAGTCTTTGTTTTATAAATATTTAATCGGCTTAGTAACAATTAAGACCATCTAAGCCCACATGGGTTGTGCTACCTTTGATTAAAAAACTCAAGGAGAAAAAAATATGTTTTTTCTTATAAATCCATTTTCTTCACTCTCTCATTCAGAGTCATGGAAGGGGAAAAAGCTACAGTGTGATCATTGGAAATCAGGTTGCAGGAAACAAAGGGAGCGCACATTGCAAAAATGTTCTGCCCTCTTCCAGGTAGAAACAGCCTTTTATCACTGCTTGGTTCCGCTGCAGTCCTTGAATACCCTCGAGCAAAGAGCAGTATTGATTCAAGGCAAACTATCTGACCCGAGGGACTCTGTAGAAGGGAGAGGGGAAGATGATCCAGCCAGAAACCTGAATGAGTGCATCTTATCATCTGCTAATATGGCCATTAGCGTGGAAAAATGCTCAGTTCCACTTTTCTGCCTGCTGTCCCAATGCCTTCCTCATCCTCCCCTCAGGCTCAAAGAGGAGATGGGTCCCGCCACCCTTTACAAGGAACACACTTGAGCAGCAGCAAGAGAACCTCCAAAACAGGTTGTGCCCCCCCTTCCCTCGATACCATCCTTGTCACGCTTGACCAAGGCTACTCTGAACCTGCAGAACTTGGGAGAAAAGTCTACCCATCCCTGAGCTCACTGAAAAGCATGACCCACGCCACACTTCGCACACTTCAAGGCTTGCTGGGCTGCCTGGTGGGTGAGAAACAAAGGGCACACTAGACTGCCCTCATGCGAGTCAGGACGTGCACGGGTTTCCAGCTTCCACACCTTGAGTCTCTACCACAAGCAAAAGCTGCAGCTTCCCCCCCTTCATTTATTGCTCATTTCCACTCCAGATAATCAACTGCCAACAGAACTTGAAAGCCCACGCTGTCTCACCGTGCAACAAAGGAAACCAGATCATCCTCCTGTACAGCACACATCTGCTTTTGTACCACAACTCCTATTAGCAGACTGTTGATTAAGAAAAACATATTGGCAATGAGAAACAGATCAGCAGCTTGGCATTTGTTCTACTTGTGCAACCTTTCAGAAACAGCCCTTCATTGCAACAAAAGCAACAAACATCTGCTCTGTGCAAATATAAACATTAGAGAATCCAAAAGCTGCAATGTTGTTCAAATATTGGCTGAATGGATACAGAGAAACCTTATGAGACCATCATTCAGACACTTAAATGAAACTTTTAATTCCTAAAACCACAGTTACAGTAAACTAATATTTCAATAGGGCTTATGGAGTCAATAAAAGTATCACTGATCCCTCTCTTAAGAGTGTTCTTCAGTAGTCTACCGACACAAAATGCTCATTAGGGTCTCTGAAACCCAGCGAGGCATCTTTTGGTGCTAAGAGCCAAACCTCTTCCCGTTCCTTCCTTCCTGCTCAACCCAACTGGAAACTGCATCTTCAGTGCGATGGCTTCCTGCTAGCCCAGGAACCAGCTCACAGTGGGGTGACTGCAGTTGCGTGGTCTGTAGACGAACAGCAGAAACACACCTAGGGATAGGAAGTCAGGGGAGGTTTGCCGCTGTGCTGTCAAACTGCGTGCCTGTGCTAATAGCTCCACACACGTGCTTGCGAACAAAACAAAGAACAATTCCCAATGTGTACCACTGCATCAGTTCGTATAAACGAGAGTGGTAAGACTGTAAACAGAGAAAAATTACACACAGCTCCTTGATCCATTGTTCCATGCTACGAGGATGTTGTGTTAAATATGACTGTAGGAGGAAGTCAAAGCTGCTCCGGGACACAGGAAAATACTTGGAGAAAAAGGACCCTTGGACTTGAGAGGGGCAACCCAGTGGAGCTGCTCAGCACACTGTGTCAGAACAGCTGGAGAAGCACAGCAGATTCCCAGAAGACACTCATCTCCTCCCAGTCTTGCAGTTTTCTGACAAAAAGTGTCACCACCCTTGGTACAAGCCACAAACTAAAGGATCGCTCCATCAATAAGAGAAAAAGAGTCAAGCACGAGCATTATGTCTGGACCTAATTCTGAACAGAGCAGTACTCTCCTAAGGACAAGATGAAACATGCTTAAAGAAACAAATAGTTTACAAACTTTTTAAAAGCCTCCCTCAGATACAGGTGGATCTATGTTGAAATTACACCACTGTATTCCAATGTGCTTACCGGAAAACAGAAGCTGCAATTATTTTTCAAGACAATGACAGTATTTTACCTGCATTGTAATACAGCTTGAATCCATTTATGTTAGAGACATTATCATCCTATAGAGCAGACTTACAATAAACTACGCGATGCACACAGGAGACACTTTTTACATCCTATCAAGAAAGTCACGGTAACGAGGCTGAAAACTTACTAACCTATCTAGACTTTCAATGCATGTGAAATACCAGAAGTTCAAATTATTTATCCAGTCTGCTAATTCCTCTGCAACAGTAAGAAGCTCTCCCTCGATCCTATTCCCTACGGAACCGCTACAGTCGGGCTGCAAGCTGATGGACAGAGCAGAAGACACACACAGATCCTTGTAGGAGCACCACAGAGGAAAGGGAACTGCTAAGTCCACAACTGCCCTCTAAAAAAAACCCAGACCTCGCTTTTAGTCCTCGAGCAATATTTAGGGGAGCGTTACTAATTCATAGACCTTTCTAATACCCAGTGACGTGCTGCTCTATAAATTAACATGTCTGAGCACCGCAATGCCTCTGTTACTCATGTTTGCTCAGTATCGCCTGCAGAATTCTCCCAAAGAGAGCAAATGTGAAGTGTGATTTTTTCCTTACATGGAGAACATAAATGAGACGCGGCCAATGCTCTAAGTCAGAAGAAAACTCATTCTGCTCTTCTTATCCTGTCCATGTTATTGCCGTTGATTAGCGCTGCACTTGGAAAGGGCCTCAACTATTTTGTGAGTGGCTTAAGCACACGCTCCTCCCCGCCGCTATCTTCTCTGGGCCTTGCAAAAGTCAAACCTTCAAAGTTCAATAATCTGTGACAAAACCCAGCCTGTAAAACTGCAATCAGCAATGTTCAAATGACATCCCAAAAAAGAGAGTGAAGATTAAGAATTTATTTTATGCCTTGGAGATTAGGTCAAAGGGCCGTAATAAAAAGATGCTTCCAGCTCTTTACACCTTTTGTACAGTCTCTATCCCATAAAACTCTCAGGGTGAGCCCCCACGAGCCAGACTGCCTGCCACCTTGCCAAGGGTTGAGCCGAGGACCTGGCCGCAGCCTTCCGCTGTTTGCACGCTCGCTTTCAGGCTGCCACAGCAGCAGCTGATGCGGGTGTGGAGTCACTGCCTGTCTTTTGTTTTTCAGAACAAGGAGAAAACACATTTTTTCCCCTCCCTCGTCTGGGAAACAGGAAATAGATTCTTATAAAGGCTCTCCCACATACAGACAGGGCAGGAAAAAGGTGGAGTTTGGCAACGCTGAGATTTGTTCTTCAAATGCAGACCAGTAATTATTCCAAGGTAAGCGACAGGATGGCTGGGCTTACTGGTGTTTACCCACTCCGGTGCTGCTGTTTTCAAATTTATTTATATTTCAGGCAGGCTTGCTTGTAAATGTACAAAATCGTTTATTTTTGCCCAAGTTTTCAGGTGGTTAGACTCTTTCAGAGACTTTATGTACATATACGTAAAGGCAACAAAAGCAAAGCAATATGCCTGCCTAAATAACTGTACAAGTTAATTAGTTCACAAGCTCCTTATAAAGTGGCTAGACATTTTATCCCCATTTTATAAATGAGGCTGTACTGTTTCAAGTGCAGAATATCGCTCCCCAGAGCACACAAAGTTTCACCCCTCCACTTCAGCAGCCATAAATGAGCAGCAATGTTGTCTTTAGCTCAGGGGGGAAAAGAAGATCATTAGGACAGAAAAGTATGCGGATTTTCTAGGAATGTCAGCTACTCCATAGCTGTTAACTTGTGGTGGCTGGAGGGTCTGAGAGAGATCTTCCCACTGGTTGGATGTATCCCAGAGTCTTGTATTAAAAAACAGTAACAGGGGAGGTGTCGGCAGGATCAGACAGAAGACTCTCCCCTGAAAGATCCTGAGATGCCGGGTTGACACTGTGTGTGCATGAGCTACCCAAAAAATTCCTGCAGGTACCAAGAACACAGCTCAGTTTGCCTTTGCTTTTACATGGGATGTCCTACCCCTACTTTTAAACACAGAAGTTTGTATGAGATCACTTTTCGTAACATACTCTGAATTAGGTCTAGGTTTAGAACTTTTTAAAAGCTTTTCATCACGGGGGGAGGGCACAGTTTGGATTAAAAAAAAAAGTTTTATATAATTACTATCTCAAACCAGTTTATCTTGTAAAATGAAGAAAATAAATTTAAGTGTGCTCAGTCTCCAGCTCTTTCACAGGTTACCCTGCCTATATTGAGAACAGCTCCAACGTGCACAAGCTGCAATTAACCAGCAGTTCTCAAAGTGGTTTAAATCACGTTTTTCTTCCCTAGTGTATGCCTGAAGCACAAATTTACCTATGTCCAAATCACATATTCCTCCATCACAGCATACCTACCACGAGCTCCAGCTTACACCAGTGTGGTCCATGCATCCATCCCCTCCATCAGTTTGTCCCCCTTCCCTCACGCCCAAATCCCCAGCTCCCCACCTGTTCCAGGCAGCTCTAAGCACAAAAAGAAGACCCAACTAGCTCTCCAGCTTCTAGTCTCCGGCCAACAAGCTCTCCTGCCTTGCCCTTTGCTGTCGCTGCCTACCTTTTCTTCTCTATCTCCTGGTCTCTGCAGAGACAGCGGGAAGGAGCACGCCACGCGGTCGGCTCACCCAAGAAAGGGGACCGTCAGGAGCTCGGGGCAGACAAGCTCTGCAAGAAACAAACCACTCCCAGTACAGGCAGCCTCCTCCGGCATCACGGCACAGGGTCCTGCATGGAACGGCTCTGCCTGCACCGCTCTTGGCTCCCAGGTCACCTCTGAAAGGCATCAGCATTGGTTTCAGAGTTCAAGGCATTCCCCAGATGGCATTTCATACCTGAAGCTATTAAAAGATAGTTTTCAGATCATGAAGAGTTCTCTAAAACAACAGGCAGCCGATAGGTAAATCTGTCCAGTCCCTGCCATGAAGGATGACAGCAGGGAAACAAAACAAAGCCAGTAAATTGTACTCTTCTGTTAAAGAGGTGCTACAGACCCAGAAAAATCACATCTTTTAAACAGCGCTTTTTAAAACCATACTCTGCAACACAAAGAGACGGGTCCCTCGTGAAATGAGGGGTCAGTACAACCAGCACCGACAAAGGGCAACGCTCCTCTGGCAGCATGGTTAACGTAAAAGTGCAGTACGTGCTCGGGTACCTCCGGAGACCTCAGCATTTCAGAGCCTTATGTGGCTCACGTCTCCAGCTGCCCCCCTCTGAAGCCATGGCTCCCCACTCCATCGCACCACGCACCGGGATGGCTGCGTTATCCACCTGCACACCAGGCTTCCTGTGTTCAGACTGCTTACAGCGCTAACCCGGAGGGGAGGCGATCTCAGAAAGCCGTATTCCAACCACTGAGAAATCAATTTGCGTTTGACAAAGATGGAATGAACCTGTAAAAAACATCTAACGTGTTCCAGCTGCTGAATAGCTACTTCATTTTTGTTTGTTTGTTTGCTGAGGTCCAAATAGCCTTTAGAGCTGAAAAAAAGACTTTTTCATAAACTTAAGTGCAGTGAGAATAGTGAGCATACTACAGAGCACATCATTTAACCCCTATAAAAAATATTTAAATGTGATCAATATAGTTCTTCTTCAAAGTGATCTCTGAGCATCAACCACTATAAAAATCCTTCAAAGCAGGCTCTACAAAATCAAATTGTAACCAAAAAAAATATTGGATTCCCCTCAGTAAACTGCAGCAATTCCGTGCCAAGAAAATACTCATAACTAGAACAGAGCAGGAAAGCAAAGACTTGTCTGCAAAAAGAACAGGTTCAGCTCTTTGGAGCACTGCAGTAGCTTTATGACGACCATGAAATAAAGCTGCGAGCCAATAAACCTGACAAACAGAAAGCCAGCACGGAGCTGTCAGCCACCTAATATTCGGCATTAGGATCCCTCCTGCCAATGCAGATGCTTCGTTATCTTTAGCAACCTTCAGCATCGCTGCTCCTGTCTCCTACACATCGTAAAGAAGCCACATTTTCTTTTAGCTGAGCTAGCAGCAAAATGAAATGAGTGATGTTTCATCTTACATCCTTGGCAGGACGGAGCTTTGTTAATGATTTTTATCTTCCATTCACAAGTTCTGCTTTATTTTTCATTTTTGGCTTTAGAGGGGACCATACTCAAGAATCCCCTTCATACAGCCGCAAGGGAAGAAACCTCATCTTACATCATCATTACCGTAGGTACAGGGTGACAGCTGCTAAAGAAAGAGAACAAGTTCCCATTGTATCGTACTGGAAAGCTTGAAATCACTGAAAAAGCAATGAAAATGGCTTTATTTAATACATTTGTCCATTACGATCTCACATAACTGTATTCCAGTTAAAAGCCCTAGTTCTCAGCACCTCGGAGGGAAGCAGCAGAAACAAACTGCCTGCCACAGCTCAAGCTGCGGAACCTGCGATTCACAGCAACTGGTGTAAAAGTTTAGAGTTAATTTACAGGCCCTAATTATTATTAAGGGGCTATAAATGGGGACCTTAATAGTTCTGGTGTAGAAGAGATCAATTACATGGCTACTTTTAGTAGGCACTTCTTGCCCTGCGTGTATACTGCCTTCATTATAAGCCCTGACCACACTGCACGCTCCTTGAGGCTGTTTAAGAGTAAGGGAGGGCAGAAAAACACAGAAGGTGCCAAAAACCAAAACAAACAAAGAAGTCAAGTGTCAATTACGAGTTTTGTTGTTCCTCATCCTGGCCCAAGGTTGTAACAAGCCCTTTGTAGTGCTCAGATCTGAATATGAGCATTTATCACCGGGTGAGGTTCTGTGTAAGAGATGACAGCTTCGCTGAATTTGTGCCACAGCATTGTTTTATATCAAAAGGCGAGACGTTTCCAGTTAGTAAGCGCACACACCATAGGGGAAAAATAAATCAGGAACACACACACGCCACAACACATCCTGGAGATGTTTCTGGTTCTTCGGAGGTGTTGCTGTTTGCTGCACAGAGATAACCTGGGGAACAAACGTGCACTCCTAAAGGCTGTTGTTTGATTTAACTGCTTCAAACCGCAGGAAACTAACTGAAGAGGCCAGAGTTATGGGTACGGATTGAACATCTTCGTATGTTATAGCCTGAGATTTTTTTATTTCTTAATCACTTTTCCGCATAAAAGCAACAAAGATTTTTCCAGCTATAATATCATCTGGCAAACGTTTCAGCTTCAGAATTACATTACAGTATCAGTCTACGCTGCATGCTCCACTGATCCGAGTAACTGGTTGATTGAGAGGCTACCTAAAAACTATTTTATAGCTAAATGTATATTTCCCCCAGTCATCTGCAGCATTCGCCATGAAGAGGGCTCAGTTCCAAACCCACATTTGGGAATAGCTCTATTAATATAACAACAATGACTCACAGTGCAACTTCTAATGAAATCTCCTATTTAGAAGCATTGAGTTTATAATACTTTCCCCATATAAGGCCTAAAGTCGAAATCTTTACACATACATTGTTAATGAAAATAAAAGTGCTTCAACTACTTTTGCCTGCTCAAACATGCAAGAAAAAAATCCCAAAAGAAAACACGTGAGATCATAAATCTTGCACTGTAGGACAAATGCTACCGGAGCAGCCAGGGGACAGCCACAAAACCAGTGCCCACAGTCCTTGCAAAAGCCCTCCCGTCACCGAAGGTGGGGAATGCTCCATCGTCTGGGCATTAAGGTTCAAGAAGAACCGCCGCCAGCTTCAGAGAGTAGAAGAGCAAGCCTGGAGCTCCTCGACAAGGGAGCACGAAGAGCTGTGACTGACCAAGAGAACACGACGTCCCCTCAAGTCACCGGTGCTGGCGTGACATCTCGGCTTACACTTGACACCAGAAAGCATTTTAAAGAAGGCTCTCCAAAACAGATTGCCAATGCAACAAAAACCAAAGCGGATAATCCACATTTTTTGGCCTTAGGCTGACAAACGTTTGCTATGCTTTCCAAGGATAACAGCCTGCATTACTACCCTTACATTTTCCCTTTTTTAAGGGTAGGAACTGCAGTAATTTGGGAGGATTGTAAAACAGTTCAAACAGCTGCTTCTCCTCAGATAAGATATTTGGGTGCTCGTATTACTTCTGTCTGCCAGATGAACTATTTTAACAGGCTTTCACGAGCTGCTTGTCACATCCTTTAATACCATTTTTCCTGCAGTTGCAATGACCCTTAAAAAAAGCTCTCTGAAATAGACTTACTTCACTCCTTCTTGTTTCTACGTTTTTGGGCAAAAGAAATGCAAGACACTACTTTTTCTCCCTGGCTCGTTTTGCGTCAGTACAAGAGGGAAACATACAAGAAAAATAAATTCCTTTTCAATTTCAGTGCCTGGCTCAAAATCAAGAGTCATTAGTTTAAATCAGTGGCTCGAAGCAGAGGAAACAGATCTTGAGGCCAACAACATTTTATCAGAGTCGGTTGAACATCCATTAATCTTTAAGATATTCCCAAATATTTCTTCCCTGTCCAACCAGGATCTGTTTCAAGACATCGCTTACTTCTGCCTTTGATTATATAAAATCACCTTCAAGTACACACAGCCCTGAGATGAAGGCGGCAAAATGTATCTCCACTATTCTGTTGTTCTGTTCCAGGTCTTTTTTTTTGGAGACCAGGACTCGGCAAGCATTTTCAGAAGGACCCAGGACAGCACAGGGCAGGGAGATGTCAAGCTATTTGACTTCTCAGTTAGATTCTGAACACAAACTTTCCAGAAAGCTGAGCAAGTGCTCCTCAGCAGCGGCAGCACTGAAGCTAGCTGCAAACACGGCATTTTCAAGCCTTCCTCCCTGCAGATGTCTGAACGTACCATCTAGCTATGTTCCCTTTACACCAAAAGCATCCCAGGTAAACGTGCCACACAGACAGTATTCAGCAGCACAGAATCTGGTAATGGAAAGGAGGGAAGGTCAAATAATTCAATTGACATTTAAACATTTTACTTTTTGTTACACGTTTGTTTGAGTGAATAACCTCTTTTACATGCTGTTTGGTTTCCATTACCATCTGTTTGGGATGGCCGCTATGTATGAGTTGCAGAGCTAATTGCTCACAGTCTTAACAGTCATCTTCAGGCTGTTTTCAAGTCTCTAAACCTTCAGTGATTTAGAAAATACTGCAGACCAAGTGCCCCTTGTCAAAATAACTGGGCCAATCAGCAGAGTGACGAGGCATCGCAGAGCAGTGCCCCCAGAAATCCCAATTTGGGTGAGATTGTACTTAGCAGACTGTTTCTCAGGGTATCCTGGGATGTTTAAAGCAAGGTCAGCAAGTTGCCAGCTGCCCAAAGGAGCTCTCCGCTTCTGTAATTGTAGAAAACTGCAGGCACGGTGAAAGTACATTGGCACAGACACAGCTCCATCCCCACCTGTGAAGGAAGGCACGGGCCCATACATAATGCTTTTGAAAGGCACACTCAACTTAGATCACCCCACCGATGTTCAAGCTGCATACTTGCTTTGGGTGGGTTGAGGTCATATCTTGTAAGATGCATGCTTGGATTTCCACCCTTCCTTAAGTCATTAGGAGAGAAGATAGCGGAAGTAGATGAGCAATAACCAGCACTTGCTATCTGACACCTTGCCACTGCAAAGACTTCGACTGCCATCAATTCCAAATGCTAAAGGGACAGGACAGAAGTTTAAAAAAAACACCAAAACACAGCATTTGCCAAGAGAAAACAGACTGAAATAGTTACAGCACCAGTATATTTTCCGCTGCCAATACACACAGCACTGAGCAAATAAAGGGATATCATCCAACTTAAGATGACCTTCAAAAGAAATTGTTTAATAAGAGATTTTGCAACAAAATTTTGCAAAAAAATAGAACCAGCACATTGCAGGCTAGCTTGTAACAGCAAAGCTGACTTAACATTGCCAGAAAGAAGCTGGCAGGTAAGGTTCCCACTTCAGTCTCAGCAAGGTGTAGGTGGTGTCACCCACCAGAGGTCTGTCTCCACAAACACACAACCATCACCTGCTTAAAAAGCAAAAGCAAACATGTCCATGTCCAGTGACAGCAACACAAAGAAAACCTACAAATCACCGCCCCTAAGTGAAAGTCTGGACTTTGTCTGAGTTTCCAATTCATACACATACAGCTCTAACACTAGCATCAGCAGAGGTACAATGCAATAGGAGAAAGGTGAGGCACAGGGAGCTTTTGGCTGGCACTGGGTTTGAAAACATTTTCAAGTATCTTCACTTCCCTTGCAGTCTTCATCCCTCTTGTGAGTTCACAAAGTGCAATCAGTGCCTGACTGAATTATACCCAAAGAAAAAACTAATTATTGTGATGACTCTTGCTCATCTACAAGAAAAACTAAGAGAGTTGTGTTTTTCTGAAAACTGGACCAAGTGTCTGCAATTTTGGGGTCTTTGATGTCTTATGATGTCCTTATGACATCTTACACAGCACTGTTATATGGAAAAGCGAGCATCTTTATTGCAAACGATGCAAGGGTTTTCACTTAATCCCTCCATCCCAGAAACTGGGCTTCTCCGGTCACCCATCTCGTTGCCTCACCGAAGATACCAGCATTACATCTCCCAGCAACAAGAAGATTAAAACCCCAAGCTGGTCACATTTGACAGAGCTGATTCAATGCACAGCTTCTATGATTTAACGTTACTAAACACTTAGCACAACACCACCCTGTCTGATTTGCAGCATGCACGGGACGTTTCGCGTTACATTCTGCAGGTAAATCTGATTGCTTCATGGTGCTCCCATCTGGCTGTACAAACCACCTGCTCTTCTCTTTTCTAACTGACAGAAGCCGGCAGTTCTCATGCTGCATATTGCAACCAGTTGCCCCGCTGCACCTATGCCCCTGCTGTGTGCAGATACGTGGGGCAGCCGCCGTGCGTCGGCCCTGCAGCATTCCAAAGCACTGAGCTCCCCTCGCCCGGTGTGACCTGCGCGACAGGGTGCCGCTCCACCTGGCAAGAGGAACGCGCTGTCCCAAACAAAAACCCTAAAGATCAAAACAAGCCTTTCTGCTGACGTGCCAAAAGTCGAGGCTGAACAGGAAAACAGATTTGAAGCTCTTTTTTTCCATTACCTTGCATTATTAAACTATCTAGGCAAGAGATAAACATAAAAGGAATTTCTTTAATTAGATAAATTCACTCCTCAGCATCTGCCGTTTAATAGAGCAAAGTACATCAGCATGTTAGAATCAGATAATATTGCAGTATCCCACAAACTCACGGTTGAAGCTTCTTTTTCATGCAAACATTTGGGTGCCGCTGGTTTTCACTCACTGTAATACAATGCTTCCAGTTAAATGATTGCCATAAAATGTAATGCCAGGTATGCACTGGGCCGCAACTGAAATTCCTTAAAACTATTATGCAGCATCCTACAAGTTAGGACAAGGCCCAACAGATGCACAGGGTGATCTTGCACAACTTATTTCCCGTAGGTTCTATACCATGCATGCATCCATTTTTAATAAACCTCAAATCAATTAAAGACTGTGCTTCCTGTGTGCAACTAAAACCTAAAAAATGCCTTGAACGAACACTATATACCCTAAATTTTGCATATCAGCAACTTTAATTAAATAAATAACTCTCTAAATTAAGATAATCTCTCAGAGGGTCAAAAACCTACGCCAAAACAAAACACAAATACCAGTATATTCTTAACCTTCGTCTACTGCAAACTCAGCCCCGCTGAGGGACTAGCTCAGCTTACAGCTTAAAACCAAAGACTGCAAGATATTAACTTTCAATTACGTTCAACTTCATATACAGATAGTGGAATTATTACAGTTATAAAAAATGTTATGGATAAGTCAGGAAAATGTTAGTGTCCATCTACTTCGCTATTAAAAAACTAACAGGCTTCTATCTTCTTAAAAATCAAATGTTAGCATGTATCAGCAAAGGTCCTTTATAAGTGGCCTTCTGCAAGCCAGTGGTGGCAAAAACAGCACAGACTAGCTGAATACCACTTCCAAATATTTCTGACCTGATCTGCTTGCACACCTACATCTCTTGTGCAGAGGCTGCCAACCTGCCGTGCGAGGGGCGATGAGCTTCCAGCCAGCAGGCACTTCTGTGCTTGGCTCCACGCCGTGCGCTGGAGTATACCTGCTCCTCGGGGATGAAGCACTAAGCCAGTTGCACGGTGAAGCATTTATCACAGCGCTTACTCATTACGGGTGGTTAAAAGCAGCAAAGTGAAACGCCACTCGAGGACTAACACCGTTCTTTATTTGTCAGGTCACCAGGCAGACAGTTAACACAGCGGCGTGAAGTGCAAGTCCCCTTTGGTTCGGGTATGCCGTGCTGAGGAATAAAGCCTGCATCATCTGAACACATACCATGCTTCTGCATCAGTACCTGCATCGGTAGCATCAATGCAATTATAAAAAATATTTTCACCTAAAAATTCTGATTTCAATTATTACAAAAAAGCTCAGATTCCTCAAACAAGAAATACCTAAATTGTTGTGTTCTTTACAATAAAGGTATATACTCTGTTACTGAAGGGATTTAACAGCAGAGACAAAACAGGATTTTTAAAACTACAAAACTCATAATGTTATCTCAGAGTGCTTTTGAGCACTTGAAGCTACTTGAACTGATTTCTAGACAGACTAAATTTAAAGTCACCTGTGTTCACTATCAAGGGAGCATCACATTTAATGAACGTAGCCCTTGTTTGTATCAAGAGCCTGGGCTGCTTGCTGGCAAGCACTTAAACTAATTACCACAGGCATCTCTTCAGGAATCACACAGTTCCTAGTGCTTTGGTGCTTTTACCAAGCAGGAGCTTCTCCCGCTCTTAGATCAGATCCCTCTCATGTCATCACCACACAGGCAGCCCTAGCCCTCCCCCCCCCTTTGCTTTAATAGCAAACCTAACCAAACGCTACAAAAAGCGAGCTAAACAGGCTGCACGTTTCATACACTGCGATCCTCTGTCATTTCTGAAACGGAACACTTGGTTGCTATTTCACAGACCCCATCACTAGAAAGAAAAATAAAAGGCTTCCGTTTTCGTGCAGCTTTAATGAGGAAGATTCAAAAAGAGGATGCAGGCTTTTTCTTACCCGTTCAGCGTGTATGAACCATTCCTCTTGAGCCTCATACTTGCAGATAAGAATCTTAGGAAAAAATCCAGACTGATGAGGTTTGTCCTTTGCTGGAGCAGAATACAGGCACCTGTTTGGTGGCTGTGCCTTTTGCTAATCAGGGGATCTCTTTCCTGTTTCTCTGAGTCATCAGCAAGGAACAATGAGAAACTGCCACTGGAGCCAATTAGCAGGAAGCCCAGAGGAAACTGCCCGCAGCCCATCGAGGGTCTGGAGGTGTAAAGCGGCCCCAGCCCACCTCTCACCAGGAAAAAGCAGCAGAAACACAGAGAAAGGTGTTTTGTTTGTTTGTTTTAAATACAAAGTACATAACCACCCTGCTTTTGCAAGAATAAATCTCATAAAAAATGTGTTTTATTGGTGAGCCGCTCTTCCAATTAGTCTGAGAGCAGCTTCAGACAAACTCCCTCCTCCTCACAAGCCCTGCTGCGACTATCGCTCCAGTATTCATCACTACCTTCACAGCACAACGCAACCAAGCCAGCCCTAAATAACAAACATTCAGCCTTCTGCTCCCCCCCAATACCAAGTTGTAAGCTACACATGTGGGACACACCGCCCGTGGTTAAAGGCTTTTTTTCCCCCATAGAAAGGTAAAACCGGCACATCTAAAGTCACACTCGAACACTGCAGAGAAAAATATCCTCTAGCAGCCCAGTGTAGTCCTGGGCAGGCTGCCCTGCATAAATCACCCGGTCACGCTGTCTCCGATCGGGCTGCTTTGCTGCTCCCTTTTCTGTTCCACCTACCGACCCCTGATAGCTCATACCAGAGGTACGGACCTACCCCACAGGGCACAAATTCATCCAGGTCATTATTGATCAGGTGCTAGTGAGCAAATCAACACCGACTTGAGTAACAAATCGCATGAAAAGCATTTTTTAAATGAAAATTGAGATGACTCACTTGTGTCCTGGACGAAACTACTCTAGGATAGTGGGCAAACAACACGCTAGCCAAATGTAAAGGTTGAATACTTACTACCTAAACGGGGGAAGCAATGCGCAGGGGCCCACAAAACTCCAGCCTGAGTACAATGGTACTGGATTTTGCCCAAATGACTCTTGATACTGTGTTTATCGAACTGTGAATTTTCATCCCGATCCTGTCTTTGTGCTGTCCTTTCAGAGCTGTCATTTGAAAACACAACTTTTTAAAAAAGGCAGCCTAAAAAGTAGAAGTGCTCCATTTCTTTCTAGATGCCAGATACCATACAGGCAGCTGTGTTGATCCATACCAGTACAGGGACTGATTGGATCACAAATGCTGACAGAAAACAAGGTTACAAGGGATTATGGGCTTGGAGGAGAAATCAACAACATCATACCTTGCTAACAAGACAATGAGACTGAGCTGTACAAGCATGCTAATTCTGCAAGATAGAAAGCAATTCTTCTCAGCATCTATCTGGCCTCATCTACAGCACCAGGTCCAACCCCTGGCACCCTTGTTGAACACAGATGTAGAATTAGCTGGAGCCCGGGGGCACCAATATGGAATTTATTCACACCAAAAATGAGAAAACCAATGGAGGAAAACAATGTAACTCCTCCTCCCAGGAATGTAAAACAATAAGAGAAAGGAAACAAAATGTTCTTCCTGCTCTATCCATCATACAGGGACTTGAATTAAGTAAGAAACAAACCAGGTTAGTGTTACAATTCTGTTTGTCTTTTAAGAACAGGAATAGATCCAGAGTTTCCATTATTGCAGGCCCTTGAGATGATCGCGCTCCACAGCCGGGGAATAACTAGGTGACCTCCACGGGTCTCACTCAGCCCTAGCTTTCTATGATTTGCTCCTATTACTGGATGGAAGAAAGAAAGAAAATTGTGCTGTGTAACCACATGAGGCAAACTAGCTCAAGTCAAAGCAGACACTCAGCATGCTTCAGACTTTTTTTTTTTTTCCCCTCAGAAAAAAAAAATATATATATACTGTCCAGGACTGCCAAGACGTGCAATGCATTACCACCACAGCAGTAGCAGCACTCTGCTTTAACCATACATCATGGGAAAGAGTTCCACTTCACATCCTTCCCAACCAGCAGCTTTGCAGAGCTCCTACCCACGTCTTGGCTGGAACCCAGACCTGATTCCTCATGTCGTGGTGGCCAGGCCCTGCTGCCCCTCACCAAGGAGCAAAGATGCAGTGCGGCCGCAGAGGACCAAGAAGTTCGACGCCTGCAGGCAGCTACCTACCTCTCAGTGCTGGATGAAGCGGAGACATGTTCTGGGAAGCATATCAAAGAGAACTAGGATGATTTACTTCATTAATAATTTGGAGAAGAAAAAATAGTTAAAAAGACAAAATAATTATGTTAAAATCTTTTCTAAATTCTAAAAGTCAACCAAACACTTCAGTTTTCTTTTTGGAAGTAAAGATTCCTGGGGAAGCCCTTCAGAGAGGGCTTTTTTAACCCAGGCTCAGAGCAGGGTCTTTGGGTTTTGATGGAAAAGATTGTGCCTTGCTCAGAAGGTGCATCTGACAGTACAATTAAAGCTTATATACCACTGGTTTTCAGATGCAAGCTAATTTGCATTGGAAGTGCTGTAACAATACAGAACACAGGAGTTGATAGGAGGGGGTATCCGATGATTATTAAGAATAGCAATTGAGTGCTACTTGTAAACTGGAAGATCACAACTTCTGTAATTAAAAAGGGACCGTTCCCCAGTGTTATTTCTTTTTAAGCTCCTGTCTGGATGCACAATGCAAATGATTTACCCGCTGATTTTATGAGCATTTTGTTTTTACTGGCTACCCGATTTCTTAAAAATAAATTTCAGCGTTCTGTTGCTGCAAGCAGCTGCTGTTTTTTCCAAAGTCTGCTTCTGCCCAAACACATCAATGCTTTTTCCTTTTTCACTCCCCCATGCTCTTTCAAGGATTACAGCAGCACAAGGGTATGTGTTCTTTAACATCTCCATCTGAAAACTATTATAAGAAACCAGCAACTAAATATAAACCCTCCAATCAGAGCCTGAGCCAGCCACACTGATGCTGGGATCCCAAAATGCTATCATGGACAAAAGCACTTACCACAGAAACACAGCAGAAGTCTACTTGCCAACAGAACGGCTTCAGAAACAATGAATTCCTGCTTCAGAGAGGTCTTCTGGAGAAACGCAGTTGGTTAACAAAGGTGAAAAAAAACTTATTTTTAGTCACCATAAAGAATCAGGACAATAAAACTTGCTGAAGTTGGCCACTCTATGGTGAAGCAATAAGCTACACACATTATCTCCTACAGTATTTTCAATTAGCTGCACCTAAAGTAATACTTTTCTCCCCTCTCTCTACACATACACGTTCCAGAAAACACAAGCTGAATCATCTTTGCACATCACTGCTATAAAAACATATGGGAGGAGGGAAAGTATCTTTACATCTCCTCAAGGTCCCTTCTGACAAATAAAGCATCCTTAACCGTCCACTTCTTTTTTATTCCTTTCCCCAAGCAGCATCTATCAACCTTATCATGGATTATTTGCTCCCAGGCTAAACATTCATCCCATTACTGCTCTGCTTCTGCAGGGATTTTCAACAGGACCATTTGGCCCAGTTGTTCTAGAAGTTAGCTCAAACACAGTTCTTTAGATACGAGAAATTAGTATGGATGATTTACCGTGTTCAGCCGTCTCCCAGCCACTTGCTGCTTTGCAAACAGCATTGAAAGACCTCTGTTTCTATTACTATGAAAAAATCTCCATTTAATAAGGAAATGTACATGTCAAATAAAAAGCTGGGTACAGAAGAGAATAGCTAGCCCTCTACTACTTGGAAAGGATTACAGTACACTCAGAGCTTAATTATTCATCCGGGGGACGATTTGCATATGAATGAAACATCTTTCTACATCTAAAAAAGAAACACTCAGTAGCAACCTCAGTTATCCACATCTGGTCAGGAAAGAGAGGAGACAGTGTGCCCATATGTACCCCATTTTCCAGGGTCATGGCTTTTTCACGTGTGTTAAAGTTCCTTGCGCAGCATGGAGTGTTATTTTATACATGTATCCTTGACCCATCCCACCCAATGTTTTTGAGGAATTCTATTTGAATTTGGCATCCAGCCCACTATTAAAGAGAATAGCTTACCCCACCTGGAAAAGACCTACCAACTTAATATTTAGCCTTTATCTCCTGCTGTCCTGCATCATAATTTGCACCTAAGGGCTGGCCAAATCAATTCCTGAGAGAAACAGTAAAATGCTGAATTGTTAGAAGAAGCAGGTTTGAGTCCACATTTCTGGTCAGACCGTATGCTTGTAAGACCTTGTATTAGTTCATATACAGGGCACCAAACAGCAGGTCAGTTAGGCTCATTTTTCTTGTACCTCACTACTGAGCTAATTCAGGCTTTATTTAAACGCTATTATTAGAGAAGCAAGCAAACATCAATTGCTGTTAGATAGGGAACGAAGAAGTAAGCAACCTTTACTAAGAGAACAGGAAAGTTGACTCTAAGACATGGCTGGAAACATTTTTCCCAAATTCTGCTAACTCATTCTGCACATGCAGATAGTGCTGCCTCAGCTTCAGAGCTGAAGGTATTCCTTTGCCAAAGCTGTTAAGAAATCTGATTTCAGTGGGGGTTTTGGTTTAGTATTGAAGAAGCCCAGTGTGAGGATAGTAGGTCAATGAACAAATGAAAGCCACATCATGTTCCCTTCATGCAAACAGAAAGCCATAACGGGAGGAGTCTTCAATTTACTTTTAAGAGGAGATTTGTATTTTATTGTAGTGAATACAACAGCCAGTCCTAAATTAAGGCAAAGATGGCAGCGGCACTGAAGGGGTTATTGCAAGCCCTTCATAGTATGCCAAACAGGACAGTGTTGGAGAAAGTTACAGAACTGAAATAACAGAAAAGCAATCCGCCTGGAAACGGAAAAGGGTGGGTGAGCAGTCTCTACCGGACGAGGGCAAAAGCCAGGGTTTATAAATTTAGAAAAAATACACGCCCACACAAAACCTCTCAAGTAAGAGGATAAAAAAAAAAAGATTTTACAAGGCTTTTATATAATTTTTGCCTAATCATTCTTAATGGACATCTGCCCATGGCTTAATACAGGAAAGAACAAGCTTTCAGCGTGTGCCAAACTGTCTGAAACACAAACCTTTGGCACGCCGCCTGCTTTGATCCCCCCTTTGGGCAGTTTCCTGGAGGCAGGTTTGGAGCAAACGAACATGGACAGAGCGCTCTTTGGAAGGGCTGTCCTGAAGTGTTAATGTAATGCAAGTTTGGTATCAGACTGCACGGTGCTTAATTGCATTGTTTTTAACCTTTTAAATGATACCTGCTTTTTAAAAACAGATGCAGCTTGATAGAATTTAATAATAAGCTTGTGTTAATGAGAGGTCCTTGCACAGAGTTAACATAAAATACTGTGGCAAAAATGCATTTTTGAGTGAAAGTTGCCCTGCTTCGTGCAGATGGGCATGAAGACCAGCCACAGGGACAAGAGCCATTTATACAACTATGGCAAATGGCTGGAGAGCATGAAGACCCCCATTCAGATCAGTCCCCAGACCTTGTCTATCTCAAAGGAAGGCTCATGGAGCAAAATAAATAGCACGAGAAGATTGATGTTCTTGGCAAAAGCCGTGAGCAGGTAATTTAGAGCAGGCACTGCCCCTTCAGCCCAAGAACAGGAAACAACTGTGTGACTTACCAAAAGCCCCACCCAAGAGGTCCCAGCCGGTATAAAAGCCTCTGCTGCAAAATTTAGCTAATGATACAATCCAGGAGAAGTCTGGAAGCACCACAGAGGGAGAACAGGAGAGAAATTTCTGAGAAAGAGGCTTTAGCTAAAATTAACTACACCAGATCAGACACGTACGAATCCCTGAAGCCTATAAAACAAGCAGAAAGAAAAATAGTAAGTTTTCTACTGCATTCCTCACCTCTTTCCTTTTCTTTTTCTCTTTAATTTAGCTAAGTGGTCTCACACTAAGGTGCTAAAATCTGCAAGCAATTTTTCTACTAAAAGAAGTTTAACAGTGGATTGTTTTTGTTAACAATGAAACTACCCAGATTCCAATACCAATGGCTGCTGTTTCACAAGTAGCACTATTAGTACATAGATCCTTTAACAAAGGAAAGGAAGTAAAATTCTTTAAATATTAGGAAAGGGCTGTAATTTTGGTCAAATATAGAACAATTATAAGTAAGAGTTATCAGGAACTACAACTAAATAACAGGGACAACATTTATTAGAGACACTGCGTGCCATACATGGATTAGTGAGTACAACAGGGAAGTACACAGTTACATGCTCAGGCACTGAAATGTTTATTTGAAACAAACCGAAATTATCAGGCCCTTTGTCTCCGAATCTCATTTTAAATTTGACTGTGAACTTGCTTTGCATATCCTCCCCAGTGTCCTCAAAGAGTCATTCATCTCTTTTATTACAGTCCTTGCTGCTTCGTGGACTAATTGGATCTAGAATGGCATCTGAGCTGCATCAAATACCAAAGACAATGGCCATACCTGTTCTAAATTGTGTTCTGGAGGTAGGCTCCTGCAGGGAAGGTGCTTCTACCAGCACCAGCAGAATGTTAATCACATTGTCACCACTGACATTTCAGACTTAGCTATTACTTAAGTGAATCCAACAGTCTAGCTCTGAGTTTGTGCTTACTCATAAACTTGCAGTAAACTCACTTAAACTGAAAACACTGAAAGCATTACTTTAGAAGTCACAGAGATTAGAATTTGTGTCTTTCTCAGGAAAAACAGGTTCTCAAGCACAAACCTAAACAAATGAATGACTCTGAAACCACATGATATATTCAGCCTTGACCAAACGTACGTGCTCCCCCAAAACAGGGAACCAAAGATAAACCACAAAAACTGTAAAGCCAAACACATAGCACAGGAGACAACTATGACCAGAAGCTTTAAGCTAATCCTTCAGTTACTGACTGGTATGGAAAGAAAAGAGAAGTGGAAAACCAAGCATTGCAGAATAAATTCTGATCATAAAAAAATATCATCCTGCATTCCCAGAGTCACTTATCAGACACGCTTTAGATGACATACTTTCAGAGAGAAGAGAATTAATCGACCACCTCAGAACAAATAAAAGCAGCTTTGTGTTCAGATTCTTCTGTACTTCTAAATTAATGCACGTACTGAAATGGCCTCTCTGAAATTACATGCACAGTGAAAAAATACCCCGCCTGTCAATGGTGAAGTCAGCAACATAAATCACTTAAACACTGGCTTTTTAGGCAATTCTAGCAAAGTCCTGGCCAAAATAGACTTCAGCGGCTATTATTCATACTTTCACAAGATCCTAAACGTTCAACAAAAAGAGTCCTTGTAGACATACGCATAACCTTAGTCATCCATCTGTCAGGGAAAGGAAAGCCTACTTCACTCACGTCAGTCTGTACCTCATAGTGGAAGATATCTGAACATTAACTAAGATCTACACAGCAGGCTGGAAAAAAGTGTTCGATCCCTGTTACCTGGGTCCCCTCAGTGA
The DNA here is from genome assembly GCA_011076525.1 of Nettapus auritus. Lineage (NCBI taxonomy): Eukaryota > Metazoa > Chordata > Aves > Anseriformes > Anatidae > Nettapus > Nettapus auritus. The sequence goes on from CM021769.1 coordinate 27,096,810, forward strand.
CTGTTACAGCCGTAAGATCAGACAAAAACAGGAGGAAATGGCTAAAAAGTGGAGCAAATGAAAGGAAACAGTTTGGAAAGGGAATGAAAATCTCATGGCTGTTTCTGTCCTTCTACATTACCAAGGACAAGACACGCAGGGTACCATCTGTACTGTGCATTTTCATCGTATTAGCTAAGGCACAGCAGTGAATGTGAAATAAAACTAGTAAGACCAGGATACAATACTGGAGTTTCAGCTTCAGAGGCCTGGGAGCTTTAAATGCTGTGTTCCCCAACACACAGGTAAAGACCACGAATTAAGAGTCTGCTTGTATCTAAATCAGGTCAAAGCTGCCTCATCTTCCACACGAGATCAGATTCCAGGGGGACGACATTTCACACAAGACTTCAGTGAAAGACAGACTTCAGCTTTGGCATGGCAGATTCCCAACGTATAAAACAGCAATAACTATGCTTTGGGAACCACTCTGACAGCCAGGAACTGAAAAGACACAAAGTTTTACTAGTTGAAGCGATTCATGGACAGCCAAGCACCAAATGAAAGAATAACATAATTCAGGAGACCTCAGCTCCCGAATCAAACCTCACTGCTTAGGCCTGATGCCTTTCAAAACACCTCGTACATGGCAGAAGCTACATGTCAGTTCTGAACAGCCACCCTTCTCTCATCTGTGCACATGGACGTACTTTAAAGATTTTATTGACCAAGGAGCTCAGTTGGGGACACAAATTCATAGCCTCATCACTAGATTCTTGCTTTTTATTTTCAGACATTAGAATGGTAAAATAAAAGAATTGTACTGTCACCACTAAATTCCATCCAAACTTTGCTCAGCTGCTGCCTGGTCACATTTCTGGTTTTATAGACTTCACCTGAGAAGTAACCCACCTATTTTATGCAGCAGGAAAACCTGTAACACAAAGCAAGCCCTCAGTTTTAAGTGACATCACATCCCTACAAACAACATATGTCTCAGAATCTAGACCTTACGTGTCTTTGAAGATATGACAGCACAATACATCAATAGCCAACAGCTGATCTGGGAGAACAAAGCAAAGTAATCCTCTTTGGCAAATAAAATTATCTTCTTCCTAGCAAAAGATAAAGCAACTCTAATGGGAAAAGCAGAAATTCTAAACTACCACTAGAATTTTTATCCTTTTACTGCATTGTTGCCCAGGACAACAGCCATCAGCAACCTAAGAGTGATCTTCCTGGAAAGACCCAGGTTAAATGAGAGAACCATTTTTTGGCAAAAAAAAAATCTGAAGAACTAAAACACAACTATAACACAGCTTCATTAAAGACTGCAGATGAAACACAGACCTGACTGGGCACATACTTTGAAGATGAGGACCAGTGTCTGGGTGAACAGTTCCTGCCATGCACGTCTCCTTTTGTAAGGATTTCAACTTGCACACTGGAGATTTAACCTAGATCTTGGCTTTATAAATAAAGCACACTGTTAGGGTCACAGGAACAAAGCTATTAGTTTGCATTCATAGTTTAGCAGAAGAATGAATTAAAAAGCCAGTCATTAAACCCATTCTAAACAGAATTTCTTGATATGGTCAAAAAAGGGCAAAAGAAAGATAGGCAAGCAAATTGAGAGAAGGTGAGAGTGCAAAAATTATCCTTATATGCTATTCTGGAATATCTACCACTTATCTAGTATTTTTTGCTATTTTTTGTTAGGCTTTTTTTTTAAAAAAAAAATTTGTAATTAAAGTTATTAAACTACAGTAATAAGCACAGTCTTGCCTATACTGCTGTGAACAGGATACAAGCAAAAGCTACACTAATTAGCAAACGATTTTCAAAGGTCATTTATCTCATCATTAGCAAAGCCATTTACATCTCTGCAATGTGGAATATTCTCCAATTTTAGAAAGTGAAAAGGGATAAAAATGGATTAAATTGCTTGAGGCCACATAGCACAGTGTCTTGTTGAATAAGAGTTTAGTTGGGCAGAAGCCTGAGCAGCTCCTAATGGAGCATTTCCACACTGTGCCCTTGCCCAGCTGAGACTTAACTTCTGTCAGATGTTTAAGGTGGCAGAACAAGCTTCTCTACCAAGAAATATCAGCATTTACATATACTGTGATTACATCTCCTCTCTTTACCTTTAAAAGAAAAAGTAAAAGACCAATTAACAGAATGTACATGGCTGGATCTTGGCAATCACATTATTTAAAAATAAGTAAAAGCATAATCACCAGCTATACCTATCATGTCTGGAAGCAAAACCAAAAAAAATACAAACAGAAGCTGTCCTAAATCTCTTCTAATTCAATTCTCAAAACCTTAAACAGTATGTTTACTGTAGTAGTCAGAACAACTTTTAAGGGGTATCACCAGTGTAATAACTAAGACTTTTCCCTGCATTTTCAACCATGTTATACATCCAAAAAGATGTACGTTACAGATATTTTGAGCATGCACCATCAAGCAGCTCAAGTTCCCAAATGCAGCAGTTAGACCGCAGCCCTTAAGTCAGCCTTGTTGAACATACAGATTGTGAGCCAGTTTTTCCGTGCTACGTTATCATGCCATTTTCTTCCCTCCAAAAGAGAGATTTAGTATGTTTCCTGTGAGTCACATTGAAAAGTAACTTCTGTGTTGCGAAACCCTGATGTCCACAAATCCTGGGAGCACATACAATTTAGTGATCTGTGATGGACCCCTGCCACCTGAGCTGGCACTGCTACTGCGCTGTTTCAGTGTGAAATGTCAGCATCTCTGCCGTGGCATTTGCTCTGCTAGCCTCGACAAGCAAGCTAGGCAGAGGACTGCTGGGTTCAGCTCCAGGTGATGAAAGGAGGAATGCTCTAAGCGGAAATCTGTCTGTCTCCATCAGAGCACGTACAGATCCTCATTATTTTTTCGAGCTACTCCAAATGTCTTAAGAAAAATCTTGAAAAAGCTTAGCACAGCCCTCTACTTCTGATTCAGTTCAGACCCCAAAGAGTCACCATAGCAGTGACCACTGCATTCCTAGCACAGCTATTCACGTTTGTACTGAGAGCACCTATAAGCATTGTGCTTTAACCCAACACACTATTTACAAATAACCTTGCACACCAACAGCCCCAAACCCCATTTTAAAACTCCACCTAGATTGTCATTCAGAAGATCATTCCTGTTTCATTTATTTTGCTTCTGAGAACTAGTTCAATGGAAAAATTATACTCTGTTGATAAAAAAACACTGGATTCTCCGCATCCTAGTACAGCATTGAATTATCTACTTGTTTTAGAAACAAAAACCCTCAACACATTGCCATAATGTACAATAAAGCTCAGCTATGAGCAGTGGAAGGTAGAGAGGGATATTATTGCACATTTGCTATTGACTTTTATAAATATACTAATTTCAAATTTAAATGACAAAAAACTTGTGTTGAAAAACTGAGGATTTTCAGTTATTTGTGAATCATTACCCAAGCTCTAGCCAGTTTTCATTCTATACCAGAGGTAAGGAGTTGGAGGAGTTGTCACCCTTTGTTAGAGGGTGACAGCACTTCACTCTCCTCATACACCACCCTTATGCAGCACTATATACCAAAGAATTTGGATAATCATGTGCAAGTTGCCTTATGTCTACCTCTGAAGCTGCAAATGCCCAATGAACGATTATGCAAGCACCTACACACAGCACAAAGCCAGTGCCAGAGTCCTTGCCCCATCCCTTCAATCTCTCTTTCAGTTTCCCTCGTCTCCTGAAGGTTGATATTTTATATTCACAGCTGCATTTAGGGAATGTCACTACAACACTTGGACATTCGTTAATATGGGTCACCATTTCTGACTACATTATTGACCAAGATTACTTCAAGTTTACATATTACAAGTTTTCTCCCACACACACATTTGACAAGCTTACTTTAAAGGCCATCTTTTCCACTCCCAATGCATGTCAACCACAATCCCACACAAAAGAATTGCTTCCCTTGCCTGTAGCCACTGAGCAGCAACCCTGCTTATCGCAGAGTCCGTGACAAAGATGGTTCATGCTAGGGGTGAACACAAAGCAACCACGTGCCACAAGGAGAGCACATGCTTGTATTTCTACATGATTTTTTAATACAAAATTCTCTCCTTCACCTGCAGCTATTTTAAAATCCTACAATTCTGCTCCACAAGAAATTTGTGACAAATTTCACAAACTCCATAAAAAAAACAGCAAATGTTCAAAGAGGAAAAGAGATTGGCTAAGTGTATTAGAAACAATTGTCATAATCTACTCTCCGTAGACAGTGCAAAGACATTCAATTTAAAAGGTCTTTTCCATACTTTTTTGTCATGGCAGAAAAGTGAAGACAATTGCCATGAATTCAACAAGCTCCTTAAGACAGGGTATTTTCCAAGCCTAGCTCAAAATTATACTAAACTACTTCCATGCTGTTTCCTCATATGCAAAGAGATATTTGCCTGGTCCTTGCTGTCACACTGCACTGTGCTCCAATTACACACCCCACAAGCCAAGAGAGATTACAGAACTTCTGAAGTTACTGCTGAAGTGACAGCAATCTAAAATGCTGGTAATTTACAGCAACAGCAGCAAAAAAAAAAATGGTTACAATACAAAAAATGAAGACTTTCACCAAAGAATCAGTGATGACTCGTTTAACACCAACAAATCAGTGAAATTTCTCTTCTGGCAAGTTAATGCTCTAATAAAGGACTAATGAAATTCGGGAAAAATCTTGGAAGAAAAAAGAACACGAGACACTCCCCTTAAAGTTATCTATAAATCCAGCTTACTGCAGTTCAATCCTAAAACATTTAAGGATCCTCATTCTAAACTCATGCCTTCTACTCTTATATATCTTGCCCTTTTTACCACATTTAGTTACAATCAAACCACAAATGATCCTTGGTGATCTCACTGCGAAGGCTGTGACTACTACGTGCCTGATAAAATAATTGCTCTGGAAATGTTTTTTCTCACACCAAAACCACTTTCTGTTGCTGCTCAATTCAAGTAGGCCAGTGTTGCTGCCTCTGAATGCACACTCCAACTGCAAGGTCAGGTATAAGAAATGTACCACCAACTTCACATGGGATATACAGTAAGTATTTGAGAACACTTTGTTGTTGTTGTCAGAAGCATTAAGTGAAGGAAAAGAGCTCTGTTTTTCACAGTCTAGCTTTCTCAAGAATCAATGTCTTGGCCTTCTAAGAGCTAGTTACCTCCATTCCTTAGACGATAATGGCCCAGAAATCTTGTCCAGGATTGCTTATGGCAGGCACTGAGAAGCCTACTAGTAGGACAGGAGCTGTTTCATGGCCACATTCTTTGAAATAGCTTGAGAAATGAACGTACCTTATTTCAACTTTATACTTACAGGATGGCCCACAGAGCAAAAACATTAATCATTATTCAGCTGGTTATCCTTCAAAATGCACAACAGGTGATGCAAAAAAAGTTCAGTGTAAGGTTTCTCTAGACATACAAGAGGCTCTTATAGGAAGAAAAGATGGGTGATGTGATTAGCTGACATTTCCACTCCAAGAGGAGTACAAAGACCGTACCATCTTCATAACCCATAAAGGAAGGTTATTGTTCTCCAGTATTATAACACCTATTAAAGCACATCAAAGGAATAAAATACCCCTGCTCATTAGCTCTTCCAGGTGAGAGAAATTACCAAGAGCAGAACAGTCTGCTCAGAACATCACCTGCCTCAACCCCACCACACACTGCCTCGTGACAACTCAGGCATGGCAGCACTGAGAGAAAACTTCTCTCAGAGTTGGTACCTTTCTATCTTAAAACGCCTGGTATACCAAGGGCTACCAATGTAAGCACCCCTTCCTACAAGGGAAAAGTCCAAATCACTCGGATGAAGTTCTGCAGCAAACAACTACAATGCCCTCACGCAGAGCGGTGAGCGGAGGGCAGGTTTAGGCCTCGGAGGAAGGCCTGCGCACTGAGGCTTTACTCACCCCTCTCCTCCTTGCCACCACCGTGACCCACGGAGCAGTCATGCTAAGCAGCTCCCCTCCTCCAACCTTATGTCTCAGACGCTTCCTGTCTCCACTGGCATTTATTTTCAGCCCTCAAGATTCCTTTCTATATGTTCCAGGAACCCTCTAGCCATCCTCTGTCCAGATGGCAGACTTCAGATGAAGGGAACGGGGTCTTGGAGAGTCTTTTCTTGGCCTGCTTCTCAGCAGCCTGCTGGAACTCAGAGGCAGGCTGAGTCTTGCACAGACAAGTCTCTGTTGCGCTGCAGAAGCCTTCAATCTCTCTCTCAAGTTCTCCTCAATGCCCTCTTTGTCCCCAAACAAATTTGCCTTAAACCTTTTAGCGGCCTCTGCTTTCCAGGGGCATGCTTTATACAATCTACTCCCTACAAAGCTGCAGAAAGCCAATTAAAGGGCAATGGGAGGGGGTCTTAAACAACACTATAATGGACACCAGAGCCTCAGCTTTTACTACACACAAAGCAGATGCTATTCTGACAAGCAGATGCAGAATACGAAGGTAGGTGATAGGTTTCTGTCCTCTTGATCCCTGTGATCTGCAGGAGATGTTCTGAAACGCAACAGGAAAGCATCAGTTTGCAGTCAGATTCAGCAAGGCCTGAATCATCGCCCCCCTGCCATGGACTGCCCTGGTCCTCATCACCACTGACAGAGATGCCTTCAGTTACAACTGACACTATACATTCACATACAAGCTTCAGGGAATGACTTCTATATAAATCTTGTTTGAAAGTGTCCAAATTCTTACCCAAAAAATCCTTTAGGTACAGCAAAAGCTCCATTGAACAATCGTTTAAAAAAAAAAAAAAAAGTTTTAGAAAGATTTACTCAGGATTCTTTTAACTCTGTTCAAATCAAAGGCCGTGACATTACCTGACTTATTATAGATACAAATGAAACAATGCTTCCAAGATCTAAGAAGGTTTAAACCCCAAATAAACAAACCTGGATGCTACAGAGTAGAATATATTTAAATAAACTATTCTAAAATCAAATGCAGTAAGCAAAGACAGTTCCCTATTTAAAGACTAGAGTCATCAGAGGACTCTAATGTAGCTCTTAGCTAGAAAAAATATTTTAGGAAAAAAACTGCAAGGGAAAGAGCATGCTGCAGAACAAAACCCACCTAAGGCTGGAGTAGGAAAGGAGACATCACAGAAGCTGCCCCAGCCCAGAAAATTTCTCAATTTCAGACAGAACCTTAAAAACCCAGCATCTCAAAGAAATCGATGAAAACAGCAAAGCAATAGGAAAATTAGGCAAAACATGGCCTTGTCCTTTGAAGGACCAAAAAACCAAAAACATCTGTTTTCCCCTACAGAAAAAAAAAATCAATACAATCTAGAAGCAATATTATGTACTGCAATGCCACTATCACACTTGTTTTTCTTCAGACATTGACTACCTCTTAAAAATCGATGACAAGTCTAAGGAACAAGATTTTGGCTAAAAAGCACTACCTCCTTCTGTCTCTTATCATGTACATTTATCATAACACAGTGAGAATATCTTCAGACTCATTTTGACCAAAAATCACATAAAGAATATACTGAAGAAAATTTATCACTTGGGACAGCTTGAAAAACAGATGCTATTAATGCTGCTAGAAGCTCTGGCCATTTTTTTAAAAAATCATGTATACCACTTTTTTTTTTTTTATCTTCCTTAAAATCTGCACACTGTTAGAAAGCAATCTTTATCATTCAATCCTCTCTGACACAGAGATATCAGAGACGTGTAAAAGACTCTTAACTAATTTCAGATATTTCAAACTCAGGCACTTCTCAGATAACTCCTTCATTTAAGGGGTGTGATCTATTTGGTGATTAGGGTAATATACTAACTACATGATAGCATCCATGGCTCCTCCCAGAAACATTTGGGACTGTCTAATTGGGATTTATCTGCTCTTATGAAATGTCTACTGTGTGATTTACAGTCATTTACTGTCTATTAGCTGTAGCTGATAAACTGGTTTTAAGTTCCTGTTTAATCTCCTCCCTTTTTAAGTTTCTCAACTGATTATGAGAGGTGTAGCATCATCAGAAATGATTTCTCAGTCTAACTTTATACATCCACAACCGATGGCTGGCTCCTATTAGAACATTACCTAATATCAGGAACAGAAAATTGAATACAGAAGTTATGGTATTTGAAACTGAAATCAGTTACAGACCACTTACAAACCTTAGTTAATAAGAGCTATCTAATAAAAAATAGCTGGAGTGAGACAGGTACTAAAATCACAGAAAAGTTCATCAGCTACAGAGTCCTACAGCATAACCAGAGTAAAACATCCCTTTGTGATCTGAGACACCATCCCCTTACCACAGGAAAGATGGGCTCTCTTAAGTCAACAGTTTGCTACCCAGACACTTAGATGAAAGCTAGAGACTTCCCAGTGCTGTTCACAGATAGAAAACTGACAAATCCAGCAAGTACAGCATGAGATGTTTGGCATATGATCCAAAGCCTTGCCATCTGATAATGCCCAAGCTGCTGGGCTTTCATAGAGACCCTTCACTCACTTGTTGGCTCCCTAGCCAGCAGGTGTTTGAAAAACGTGCTAAGATTATAAAACAGATGAATGGTAAAAGAGACACGATAATCGTTTTTAAACTTTTGTAATTAGACATGCTTTGAAAAAAAAAACTTGAGAAAAATACAGTTAAGTACATAAAAAAGGCCAAGCAAAATGACCGAGGGAAAGCGGGTGCAAAAAGACTGCAGTAATACCTGAAAAGACGCTTAACTATGTATCAGGATACATCAACAGACAGAAAGAACAAATATGAACGAACACATATTATGATTAATGGAAGCGACAACTGCTTTATCTTTAAATTCTACATGGTGCTGCTTTTAATGTAGGGAGGAAAGTGCACATGCTGGGTCAAGCAATTACAGCTAGGCCGTAATAGCATTAGCAGTGAGTGAATAGACCAATAATTTTGCAGCAACTATTTTTGGCATGGTAGCAGCAGAGACAAGAGTTTGCTGCACTGGAATTTAAGCATTACTTCCACATACCTGTATTTGGCTCTGGTTTTAAGGCTAAGACCAGTCTAGCAATGGGTGTTCCCACTTCATGCGTAAGGGCCACTCTCCTTGCATCACTTCAACAAATTATCTTTGCATTCAACACATACAGCTTTAACAGCAGCTGTTTCACTGGCCAGGACAAGAACACACAAGAGCAGGAACAGAAGTGTAAAATTTATGCACTTGCTCAGTTTTACAAGCATCTAGGTTTACCAGTGGCACGAGAAATAAGGCAACAATCATCCAGACGATGGGGCAGTAATGCTATAGACTGGAATATTTGAAAAAAGCAGATGCTGAAGGCACAGGTGGCTTTATTATGGCCAGCATCTATCTACTCAATCACATCTCCCACTATTATTTTAAAAACTTACTGTGTCACCCTTCTCTCTTTGTAATCTGCAGAGGGATTTTCACACTGATTTGAAGCTAAATAAGTGACAACACAGTGTTTCTTTCACCTTCTATTCTGAATATGGGTCTTGCAAAGAAAAGGGACAATAAAGAAATTCAGCTAAATAGTCACCAACTGCCTATTCAAATCCAAAGGCTGGTTATGCTATGCTTAACACCCCTCTACACACAGTCTGTGGAAGCATGTTTTAGGGTTGCTATTTTGATATCTTCATACCAAAGTTTGTTTAAATTAAGCTTGGCTAAGAAGTGCTAAGAAAGTCTTTGCTCCAAGACAACTGTATTCTATTACCAACAGAGGAATGCCTCCAAACTGTCTGCTGAAAGCATTTTTGTCAATAGTGCACTGGCCTGAGTAATAGAAAAAATAAATATTTATTCCTAGAAAATATACCTTCAGTATCCTTAGCTTCATTATCTCCAGTTACCACGAAGCTTCCTGCCAAAATCATCCAAAGTCACTGTAAGTCTCTGTGAAAAATGAATAATGCTTTATCCAACTCTGCAGACAATTTGGAATGGACTGCAATAGAACCACTCACTGTTACAAAACTTAAGAATCATGCAAAAGGTTGTATCTGGAATATTTTGTAAGTAATTGATATTACTACTGCTTTCAGAGAAGAACGGAATTTGCTGTTAGTGCTAGAAATCAAGAGGGGTGGAGTTCTCTGAGAGTACTGGACATCCACATTGGCAGCAGCAGTGGGAGGGAAGGGCAAAAATTCTTGCCCGTACACAACCACACTTCCCATAAAACAAAAAAATCATAATTTCAAGCTCACTCCACCACCCTGCTTATATTACTTTTTTTCTTTTTCTTTTTTTTTTTTCTTTTTTTTTTTTTTTTTTAACACATGCTAAATTTCTATTCTGAGGTTGTGGTTCAGAAATCTAACCTAACATTATATTACAGGGCAGGGCTCTTCATAAAACTGTCCAAATTGCCTACCACATCTTCCATACCAACAGATACATCTCATCAGCTAGCAATGGACTGGCACTTAAACAAATTTGCATGAAAAGGATGTTTCAAAGAAATAAGAGGTGGAACTAAAAGAAAAAAAATATAGTTCTAAACATGGCATCTGAAGGAAACTGAATTTTAAAGAAGAGTTCTTATCTCGGATCTGCAGCAGATTCAGTAGCATTACAAACTGGTCCAGCCATCAGTCTCAACGAAGCCTAAATCAGTAGTAGTCAGTCTGTCTGGAGAGCCTCTCAACTCTCTGTAATTAGGCATAAGAACCCCTGCTTTTCATTGCATTTGCCATATGCTATTTCCTGTGCTTAAAATTGGAGATGGAAGGGCCATCAAGTAGGGGTAGCAATTTTAGAAAAGGAGAAAGTGGATTTCTGACGTGCAGTTCCTGTTCCAAGTTCTTCAGGGTTCTACTTGTTAACCTAGGCAGTCTCTCTGAAACACCAAAGGAAGTCATAACCAATTTCTTATCTCTTGCTCACTAGCTTGCCACCTGCAAAGGATAAAGAAACAACACAAATAATTTACTCTGAGAAAAAGTTTTTCAACTTTCAACTGCAACTCCTCAGGTCAAACATGAAGCGACAGCAGAGACCCTGCAGAAAACACTAGTCAATTGGTTCAAACATATTGAGTAACAGAGGAACTTACTGAATAAAGTTGGCAGGAAAAGAGTATTTGCAGAGTACTCTGTAAATTGCTTCAAGTTTTGTGTCGTACAGAGAGGTATAGCAGAGGACCATTATTAGCCTTTTCTGAAAATAACAAGTGTTAGCTTGAGGCAGAAAAGCTGGGCAGGAAACACACAAGACTTGGGTTTCTCCCTCCCTGCTGCTACCCATCCAGTGCTTCTTCCCCCTCACCAGTACGTTCTCTTCCAGCTTTTGCCTGCACGGAGTACCACCTCACGTCCACACATGTCTGCGCTAGTTAATGTACAAAATTGTCTTACCAACAGCAGCACAATGAGCAGATGATGAATTCCATTCCAGCAAAATTAACAGCAGGGGATTTCCAACAAGATGGCAGAGTAAAACACAGTTAGGATACTCAAAGAAATACGGGACGCACAAGATAGCTGATTACTGAAGTACGGCCTGAAATGCTGGTAGCACTTATCCAGAATTCAGCAAGATGCAACTTCTAGCAAGTACAATGGGAAACAAAGAAGGTTCTCCTCCAGAGAAAGCGTATACACGGCTCATTCTCAAAAAGACAGCTGTCCGAAAGAAAGTGTTTTCCGCCTTTCTTTTATCTGTCAGAATAGCTGTTATCTAAAGTTTCCTCCTCTTCTTTTAGGGTAGGACTGTTTAAAAAAAAAAAAAAAAAAAAAAAAAAGAAAAACACTCCTCCCAATAAAGAAAGATTTAGCAAGCCTTTTGCTAGTGCTTTTCTCTATCTAGTTCTGCTACTTCTCAAATCAGCTTGGAAGAAAAGAGTAATTCCAAAAGAATAAATAAGTAATGAGAGCTATTTTTTCCAGTCCTTCCTACCCTCTTTTACAACATTAATTTCAGAGACTCATGTTACAAAGCCCAAAATATCTTTTGAGCCTGTTTCCCCCCCCCCCCCAAAAAAAAAAAAAAAACACCCACTTTCTTGAAAAGCAATGAAATGGTCACTTTATACCTGCTCTAAAAGATTTCATTAACTCCATTCATCCTGCTGTTTATTAGTCAAAAGAGAAAAATTCCCAGCTGCAGAGCTTTAAAGCTCCACCTTGTGGAAGATGCTTATAATAGATACACCAGTGGGCTCCAGAGGAAAAACAGGACTTGCAATTAATAACATGTTTGACACTTACTTTGTCATCAGCCAAGCAGTACCATACATAGTCTCTTAAATGCATTCTATCCCAGCAGGAAAACAAGCAGTGGAGGATTACTAAGAAAATGAAAAGCTCTCTGTGGACGTAGAGCAGCCAGGCTGTATTTGACCAGCGGATAGCACATGTAGCAGTCCGGAGCAGGTCTTGCTTTCACCACGTATGCTGGCTCTGGACTTTCCTGCCTGAGAGCAGGAAAGCAGGCAGTCACAGACAGATCTGCTGCAGTTACCTGGCTGATGGGTTGATGACCAAAGAACGGAGCAACCCTGCTGTTTAGAACACATAAATGATTAACAGAGCTTAATCCAGTACTACATTGACTCTGGTTTTACATAGGGATTCTGAAAGCTACTCCCAAGCCTTCTCCAGCCACCTATTAGGAACAAACTTAAATTATAACATCCACATCCAGCTATTCCTAAAAGCCGGTATTTGCCCTTGACTGTGCATCTCCTGGACTTGGAAAGAAGCTGAACCAGTACTGCCCTCTGCTGAATGAGGACCCTGCACATGGAAACTACAGCAACTTTCATACCATTCCAGTTTTGTTTCACATACATACCTTGTTTTTTCTTCTGTTTTCTTCTCTCTAAGCCTTTACATTACTCAGCATTCTGTTTTATCATTTTTGTTTGTTTGTTTTGTTGCTTTTTTGTTTTTTGTTTTTTAAATCCTGCTTCTTCCTCCCCACGAGGGCTATGAAGGCTACAAATAGGTTTACAAGCTTACGTACTACAATACTGTGTCAGCAGGTATAGACTCTGGAGATCAAAGAGCTGCTGTACTAAAGCACTGCACATGCAGTTCCTGTTTTCAAACAGTGTAAGAGCAAATACAGAAAACCAAATTGAGGTGTAGAAAAATAACCCCAGGAAAAAAAAAAAAAAAAAAAAAAAAACTAATTTAAACCTTTCCTTTATCTTCTGCAATACAACAGTCATGACAGTGTCATGAGATTTTTTGTGTAGTAAAACCAAGACACTTAAAGAACATACAGCCAGATAGATTTAATAGTTTCAGTTAATAAATGTGTCATAATTAGTAATTGACTATTAGCAGTAACCACATTGTCCTGCCCAGTGACAGGATAAGAGGCGAGGGGCATAAACCGAAACACAGGACGTTCTGGCTGAATGAGAACACACTTTACTGCGAGGGTGACAAAGTGATGGAAATTTATGATTAATTTAAACAAAAAGCAATTGGAGATTAAATATATCCTAGCATATAAAGTGAAGCAATTTACCTTCCCGCACTACAGTTTTTAATATGAAAATACGAAGTCTTCATTCAAAAAAAAGCCAAAAGCAAACCACACACAAAACACCTTACCTCAAACAGTCTTTACTGCAAAGTATAAAAGCTTGTCTTGCTTTTATAGTTCACAGAGCAGGACCAAAATCATTGACAATATAAAAACTGTATGGATGAAGGTCAAAAGCCTCTTTGTGTCTTAACACTGGCATGCCATTTTTTAAAGTCTTTACTGTGTCAAAGTAAAAGTACCAGTCATCCCTAGAATGTGAAAATCCCTTGTTTAAACCACACTTTGATAATTCCTTGTCATGAAATCAAAGCTTCAGTCCAAAAATGACATCTAATCCATGAGTTTCAAAGCCACTGTTCTCTCTGACCCCCATATGAACCCAATAAAAAGGCTACTCGAACTACTGGTTTTTAAAGGATCAGCTCCTTTTGTCCCCTGCTTTACTCTGGCTATGCTCATATACACACATTTTTTTTTATATTATTATTATTATTTTTTGCCTTAGTTGACCTGCAGCACAAATCACCTCACTCAAAACCAGACAGACCACGTCATCCATGGAAAGGTATGCCTCACCACAATGAAACTGAAGGAATGTGTAAAAGCTGAAAAAGAAAGAAGCAACTTTTGTAGTATTTATTACAAGGGAAGGATGGAGGTATGTAAATTGCACTTTTAAAAACAGATGCAGCCAAACTGTTCCTGCAGCAGTAGAAGCACCAACATACCTACCTAGTCCTAGCAAGTCTGTATTGATGAGATAGAGCAGAGTAAGGAATGTTTTAGCAATTTCTTCCTCAGAAATTAGAAGCGTCATAGCTGGATTATGTATCTGAAAGGCCTGAGTGCTGCTACATGCTTTGTTCTGTAGCAGTATCTTTCTGCTTGGCAGCCTCACCGTGCTTTATCACTCTTACTTCAGCTGCCAGATGCTTAGTTTCTTCGGCTGGGAGATATTATGCCTGCTGAACCACTTAGTCTGCACACGTAAGGAAAGCATCCATTGCGTGAAAGGGCTAGCAGGATCTGATGCATCATTTTTAAACCTATAGCTTCTCAATGTTGTTAGTTACTATCCTAAGGAATACGAGTTAATTAAGTTCCCAAGATCCTTCCAAGGAACCCGCAGGAGAAAGCTGTTTGTGAACAGAAGCATATTCTAAATCCACTTTCAAGCACGTCCTCTCCATCATGAAAAGTTAAAGAGCAAAACTTTATAAACAGAAGGTTGAACTCGGACTGCTGGGCTGCACGGAGCGCCACATGCAAACAGTACTATTACAAGCACAGACGGATAATTCACTCAAACTACAAGAATTGGGCAGAAAGCTTGGAACCACAGAGAACTCATGCTTGTTTCACCCTACAACAACAAAAAGAAACATATATTCGTCTCCAGCTTTCATACAAATTACAACCTATAGCGACTGAGGGCACAGACCAAAATGCATCAGTTTGCCATAATGATGCACTCAGACAGCAATACGTACCGTGACCTTTAATCCCTGTAAACCTCTCCTCCATGTTTAAAACGGAGTCAGGTTAGAAGTGTGGACTGCAATGACAGATTACATGGCTCACTGACTAGTCCTCCTTTATATTTCCCTACATATTTGTGTTCTATTTAATAACCAAAGATGCTTCACTGTTCTGTTGCCAGTATCCTGACTGTCCTTGCCTGAGACTTCACGCAAAGTGCAGTTATGCTGATTGTGCCTGCAGCCCTCAGCGATAAAAAAAGGATGAAGATGTGAACCAAACACCACTCTGGCAGAAGAGGTTAAGCAGTTAAAAAGAACAGACCCTTGTTTGCAATACTGTGACAGCATCTGACCGCTACAGTTTAAAATATCCAAGCAGCATAAGGTCCCTCAGAAGGAAAAAATAAATAAAAAAATAAAACCTCTGCAGAAAATTCTAAATAATTTCAGCCACTTTCTTGGAAAGTTGTATTGGTGCAATAAATAGAAATGACAACAAAAGTTATTAAGATTTTAAAATTTACTGGGGATATATGAATTTATCTTCCTAATTAGCACATTCACTCCACCTGGCCATAGAGATATTGTTTTCCGAAGCCAGTTAAGACCAACATTTTCTGGAACATTATCTTCCCCCAATGCTACCAAAGAATTACAACACTTGCAGTTGAAGTGGCAGACTAGTTTTGAATTTCCACACCTTTACAGCTTAAATAACTAAAACTCAAAACCCAAAGAAGAGCCAATAGCAAACTTAGTTGTCCCACCTGATATAGTCTGTGGGGAAGGGTCAACTCCTGAATGAGCCTCTTAAGAGAAAAATCTGTGTTTTGGTTGTCTGCATTGAACTGTTGAGAAAGACATCAACAGGGAAAAAATAAACATGTGGCCTGCAAAGCATATAGAGAAGTTAAAATGTCCAGCCTTTTTATGCACCTGGAAATTTAATTAATATAAATGTGTGTTCAAAACAATGCTTATCTTCTGCATTATCTACAGGGTTGCACATGGGGAGGCAGTTGGACTACACAAATTCAGCTTCTCTTGCTGGTTTTCAGCTTACGTTTCTTCATTATGGATGAACATTTACAGCGCAACTGCCATCCTTGCCTTTAGTCTCCACTTTAATATTTTTATTACAATAATCTAAAACACTAGATCATTATCTCGTCATAAAATCTTTCATGTCTAGCTAATTGGCAATGTCAGCATTACATCCTTAACAGAGAACGACCCAATCCAGCCAGTCTGCAGTGAAAACAGAGGACCCCATCCCAGTTATGTTGGGCCATGTGATGTTAGACTGCTGTTACTGCAGGTAGACAGACACACAGCCCTTGGGATTTGGGAAGACAGCAACCCGTACTGTTCTGCTTTGCCCGGTTTAATCCGGGATATCCACAGAACACAATGACAGGAAAATCAAGTCCATTTGCAGAAGGTACCATTTTCTCTGGAAAAAAACACCTGGAGCAACAAGCCATTTTCACCCACATTTTTTTCCTACCATGACTACAGAATATTTGATTCTGTGAATTATTTCATTTGAGTGACCATTATGAACACTCAACAACAACAACAAAATCAATGTCAGACAGCGAGGCTAAGCTAATTATGTCTGGCATGCTCTGCTGTTTCTGCAAAGCTCTCACTGACCAGCACGGTGTACTTCTCATCCACATACATAAAAAAGCACTTTCCAAAACCTGCAAGCACTTCCCCTACTCTGTACGTGCTACAAAAGCACACCCCCACAAAAGCACCGAGGCCAAAAGCAGAAGAGAATTGGTCTCCATTTCTCCTTGCACCTTAAATAAATGTCTTGTACACTGGCCTCAAAACCACCCTTCAGCCCTATAGAGAAGTTTGTCAAGGTCCTAGGCCTTTTATTAAAGGAGAGTCACCCAGACAAACCTATAAGCGCACAAATAAATTCATAACACTATGTTGAGTAAATAGAAAAATATCATGAAAGCCACTGCAAAGATATTGTAAAACCAAATATTGAACAGACACAATTAACACTTTAACAGTTGTCTCATTTTTTTTAGTAGTGACATTTCATCAACTCAGTTTATAAACCCACAGTGCACAAGTCAAATGCAATCATTATTCAGGAAATGCGATCTAGCACAGCATTGCACAAGTGCAACCCAAAATGTAGAAATCAGATCCATGAAAGCAGCTTGGGTGTTTCAAGGACAGTAAGTAACCGAGATTCTCTCCAGCACACCATATCACATTCATCCTGAGCTTCTCCCCAAACCCGTGAATCCTTTCCCATTTAGTGTTTATCCCTTTCTCATTCAGAGACCTGTAAGGGGAATAGATCACCATCTTAAAGGTTCCCCATTAATCCCTTCTTTCTCCCACCTTACACAGACCTACTTGCATTCTTGTACTTAGTTTACACAGGAAGCTTTTCCCAAAAGGGTGAGTCATATTTTAAGGACATAGCCTAGCATGAATACATTTGTGGGAAAGTAATGTACATCATGGAAAAAAAAAGACGACGGCCAGCATACTCAGCCATTATAACTGTTCTTCTGACTTCCATTTCAACCACTTCCAAAATTAACCACGATGCATGCAGCATGACGAGGTATATTAGCTCACATCTCAAGACTTATCTCAGTCCAGCAAAACTTTTATCGGTTGTGTAATTCAGCTGCAGTTTACAGAGCTCCTTCGTGCAACCACAAAAACTAATGCAGGAAGTCCTCCACTTCCTCTCCTTCTCGTTACACTTCCAGAATTACACTAGCGATAGAAGCAGCAACATCCTGCATGTAAACATGCATCTTCTTCATGTGCTTGAGGCTGCATAATACTCCTCTGGAAATATGCACTAAGGTTTACATTTCTGATTTACAAAACCAAAGCAGACACCTACCCACAAGGAGATGAAAGCACAACACTTTCCATCTCTCGGTGCGCGTCCAGGAACCACCACATTCACACACACCCCCCCCCCCCCCCCCCCAGGATGTTAGGAGGAATACCATTTATAACTTGGTAAGCTTAAGTAGCTGTTCAGCTCTGCATGGCTATTAATTTAGGGCAGCAGCTTAAAGACAGGGCAGCGGCAAAGCAAAAGGCAAGAGAAGAGTTTCCACTCCGTAAAGGTCTCAGATCTCACAGAAATCTCACTTTCTAATGAGATGCACCTCGTACATCAAGTGCTGCTCTCACATGGCACGCAGAAATGTGGCTCTAAGTTTGAAAAGCAAAGTACAATTAACCTAGAAGTCAGGCAGAGATGGATTAATATTTCAAATCCTTCCTGTCAGTAGCAATATTTCATGTAAAGAAAGTTCCCAGTGTGAAATTATTTTCTTTCTGAAAAACTGTTTTTCTAGATACCAGAATCTTTCAAAGAAATACCTTCTCGAGGACTGTAAAAAAAACTTTGCAAAGATTCAGCAGTCCACAGCAGAGGAAAGTCATCCTTGGAAGCCCTCAGCCTTTTTAAATCATGTGTTATCTAACAGGCTAATGTGCATTGCAGATTTAGAAGTTCATAGTGAAGATGCTTTTTTTTTTTTTTTTTTTTTAAATGAAAATCAACCTACTAATAACGAAAGTTTTCTGAAGATACCTAAATACAAGCAATTTCAAACTAACTTTTAAAGAAGGTGTTTGCTGTTATACTCTTGTCAGAGGGCCATCACCTACACCATGGTGGAAAAATTATTAGTGAAAAATGTGTTCATTGTTATTGTGTTACCAGCAAAGCAGCGATAAGAAACTCAAAGCCTGAGTAACAACTTAGATGGAAATCTAAGCTGAAGCCACAGAACCTGGGAGTGTCACATTTCCTTCCCTCTGCCTCAGGCCTGGAGATATTCTAGGCAAAAAAAAAAAAAAAAAGCCAAGATGGTAAAGTATACTTCCTTGACAAACCTGCTGCATCACTGCCTTTTCCGAGGCTCCCTTGAAAATGTGGTACAAAGAGGAGGAGATTTATCTACCCTGAAAAGCAGGGTCCTCAAAACACTGTTTAGAGCTTTCAACTGTAAACGCTGCCAGAACTCACTCAGCTTATTGTAATGCCAGATGTATCTTAAATTCCTGGTAGTGTTTCACAGATAACTTAGAAACAAAATACAACAGTACCTCTATTGCCAACTCTTACTTACTTTTTTAGTGAATAAACACGCCAAGCTGAACTGAAATCATCATGTTTCAAAACATCTTCCTCGCTATCAGTTATTCTATGGGCTACAACAGAACAGTTATTTCTTATTACTCAGTTAATCAAAATAAGCATTTTTGACAGGGTGGCTTACAAGAAAGTCAATTTCATGATTACAGGGAAAAGATTCCATTTGTACAAGTCCAGTTTTCCAGAAACCCACTCAGAGACATCTGTAGAGCATACAAATTTCAGCTTGTTTCTTCTAATGGTTTGCTGATTTTGTATTTTTTTCTTAGGTGGAATCAAAGAGTGCTTGGATTCTTCATTACTCTGTATAGTACTGCTTCTTCAAATTAAACTATTACTTTAACAAAATGACCTATTAGACTGAAGAGTACAAGATGTACACAGAATAGCTGCCTTTAAAATATCCTTTTAATTCTACTTGCAAGATTCTAGCGGGTGAGAAGTTCTATCTGTTGACTTCTGCTCCTCCTTTGGAAGTGCTGCTGGAAAGGTAAATGCAGGTTAACACCCATCGCTCAGGTGTTCTGCTAGTCACTGGGAGTTTTGAGTTGATTGCTCCTCCATTAAACCAGAACAAAAGAATGCCTTTCTCCCTCTACAGGCAGTGTTTGCACAAAATGAACTTCAGGCTTTGTTTTCCCTCCCCTGTTTAAACACAGACCAGAATTATCTCAACACATTGCGCTGATTAATGTATATATTTTTTAACTGAACTCCATCTGTCAGAAATAGGCTCCAAGTATTTCTGCGAAGCCCAGATGCTAGAGAGGGAATGAATACACACGCTGAGTAGGTATGTGCGACCATCCTCAGTAAACAGGTATTTAGTGGACGGTCATCGAACAAGCTTGCTGGAGAAGCACGGGGCCAGTTTCAGCACACTTCAGATGGTGAGCCTTGGTTCTCCCTCCAGGACTGTCTTGCCTGGAGTTTCTCTAGATTTACCATTAACTGATGGGTGGAATGGATCAGTAAAACACAGAGCCGGTGGAGAGCAAGCTAATTAAGAACAAATGAAAAGAAACGCAAATGTTGATATAAACGAAGTGCTGATAGGAAGTAATTTTTGTCTTCTGCACGTTCTCAAGCATATCTTGCAGATGTAAACAAGTCGTGCCTACTGAACAAATATTTAAAGTGAAGCACTAAGGAACCACTTGCAAATAAATCTTTTCAGGAGCTCACTGAGTGAGAGCTTTACAGGCTAACAGAAAGACTTCAACCACAAAGCCAATCTAAATTAGATTCATCATCACCGTTAAAAAACAGCATGCACTAAGTAGAAGGAGAGAAGGCTAAACACAAAATGACCTCATACATGAAACACCAAAAGCCGGAAGTTACTATTCCTGAACCAGAGTCCAGTTCTAGCCTTGCAAGAAGGCAAATTAGTTTCAGTCTTGTGGTGCGCAGGTCTGTATGTCCATACAGGTCAGAGCAGGTTGCGTGTTCCTCAATATTAGTAGAATGAATGTCACAACCCTGCCAGCATGAAAGGGAAGAGGGGAGGGAAAGCTCCCTTTCAGCGATATAGTAACAGAGATTTGAAGAAACCAGCACCCACAAAGTTCCTTCGAAATCAATAGGTAAGAGCAAAGTTCATATAGATAACTATACCCACACCGACCCTTTGAAAATAAATTGCAGCCCACGTAGCCTCGTCTTGAACTGGGCAGGGAACATGCACAGTACAAAATTCAACATGCCAAGGACAGATTTATACCTGTTTCTTGAAGAAGGTGTTGTTTTCAACACAAGACCAATTATTTGCTGTAAAATTACCATTTGGTAAAGGTCTTCTTGAGCCTGCAAATAACTTTCAGCCTGTTCGGCATTCATTCCACCACAGGCTGGGCTGACTTGTGCCATCACTTCCCCAACAGGAAAGGCATGCTGCATTTATTGGTACCACGGTCCATGCTAATCTAAATGTCATCCTGGGAGGAAAAAAAGCTCATTTGTCCCTCTCCTTATCTAGATTTATCATAGCCACTAGTGTTCCAGTCTTCTTACCAGCTTAATAAAACACAGACTACATATTTCAAGGACATAGCCATATCCAAGTCTTGCATTAGTAATTTTACTGAAGATCTCTAAAGCTTACACTGTAGCTCATCTGGAGCTCAATCTGGCTACTGCTGTTAAAGACAACAAAACATGTTTTTATAAATACATAAACATGAAAAGGAGGACTAAGGAGAACCTCCATCCTTTACAGGATGCGGGGGGGAAGCTTAGTGACGAGAGATGAGGAAAAGGCTGAGGTGCTTAATGCCTTCTTTGTCTCAGTCTTCAGCGGCAAGACCAGTTGTTCTCTAGATACCCAGTACCCTGAGCTGCTGGAAGAGGGTGGGGAGTGGATGCGGCCCTCACAATCCACGAGGAAATGGTTGGTGACCTGCTACAACACTTAGATGTACGCAAGTCAATGGGGCCGGATGGGATCCACCCGAGGGTGCTGAGAGAACTGGCAGAAAAGCTGGCCAAGCCGCCTTCCATAATTTATCTGCAGTCCTGGCTATCAGAGGAGGTCCCAGTCGACTGGCAGCTAACAAACATGATGGTTAGTGGCTAGACCCAGGAAACTATAGTCCTGTTAGTTTGGCCTCAGTGCCAGGGAAGCTCATGGTGCAGATTATCTTGAGTGTCATCACGCAGCACTTGCTGGGCAACCCGGCAATCAGGCCCATTCAGCATGACTTTATGAAAGGCAGGTCCTGCTTGATGAACCTGATCTCACAGAATCATCTAGGTTGGAAGAGACCTCCAAGATCACCAAGTCCAACCTCTGACCTAACACTATCAAGTCCTCCACTAAACCATATCCCTAAGCTCTACATCTAAACATCTTTTAAAGACCTCCAGGGATGGTGACTCAACCACTTCCCTGGGCAGCCTATTCCAAGGCCTAACAACCCTTTGAGTAAATAAGTTATTCCTAACATCCAACATAAACTTCCCCTGACACAACTTTAGCCCATTCCCCCTCGTCCTGTCACCTTCTATGACAAAGTGACACACTTAGTGGATGAGGGAAAGGCTGTGGATGTGGTCTACCTTGACTCCAGTAAGGCTTTTAACACCATTTCCTACAGCATTCTCCTCAAGAAACTGGCTGCTCTTGGCTTGGACTGGCATATGCTTTGTTGGGTTAGAAACTGGCTGGGTAGCTAGGCCCAAAGAGTCATGGTGAATGGAGTTAAATCCAGTTGGAGGCCGGTCACTAGCTGAGTCCCCCAGGGCTCAGTACTAGGGCCAGTTCTCTTCAATACCTTTATCAATGATCTGGATGAGGGGATCGAGTGCACCCTCACTAAGTTTGCAGATGACACCAAGTTAGGTACGTGTGTCGATCTGCTCGAGGGTAGGAAGGCTCTGCAGGATCACTGGATCGATGGGCCATGGCCAACTGTATGAGGTGCAACAAGGCCAAGTGCCAGGTCCTGCACCTGGGGCACAATAACCCCAAGCAGCGCTACAGGCTGGAAGATGTGTGGTTGGAAAGCTGCCTGTCAGAGAAGGACCTGGGAGTTTTGGCTGACAGGCGGCTGAATGAGCCAGCAGTGTGCTCAGGTGGCCAAGAAGGCCAACAGCATCCTGGCTTGCATAAGAAATAGCGTGGCCAGCAGGTCCAGGGATGTGATTGTCCCCCTGTTCTCAGCTCTGGTGAGGCCGCACCTCGAGTACTGTGTTCAGTTTTGGGCCCCTCACTGCAAGAAGGATATCAAGGTGCTCAAGCAAGTCCAGAGAAGGGCTACGAAGCTGGAAAACAAGTCTTACGAGGAGCGGCTGAGGGAGCTGGGACTATTTAGCCTGGAGAAGAGGAGGCTCAGGGGCAACCTTAATCACACTCTATAGGTACCTTAAAGGAGGCTGTAGTGAGGTGGGGATTAGTCTATTCTCCCATGTGCCTGGTGACAGGACGAGGGGGAATGGGCTAAAGTTGCGTCAGGGGAGGTTTAGGTTGAATATTAGGAAGAACTTCTTTACTGAAACAGTTGTTAGGCATTGGAATGGGCTGCCCAGGGAAGTGGTTGAGTCACCGTCCCTGGAGGTCTTTAAAAGATGTTTAGATGTAGAGCTTAGGGATATGGTTTAATGGAGGACTTGTTAGTGTTATTAGCATGTGTGACATTTTTTGTTATCTACACAGTACCTGCTTTGTACCTGATTCAGGCTATTTAAGAACTTCCAGGAACAAAGTTTGTTGTTGCTGTTTTAATTATGCTGAACAAAGCATTTAAATTCTATCCAATAGTCTACAAAATACTCTGTTACCTTCTCTTATTCAGTATTTCCCCCCCAGCAGACATGCCACAGATTTCTGGAGTCCTGCCTGCACACACTTCCTACTCTACAAGTTATGCTTAGCTATTTAAGAAGAGGGCTGAAAGAAGAAACCTGCACTTCAGAAGTAAAAAAAAAGCCAAACCCAAATCTTCCCTATTTTACATTACTACTCATTTTACAGATTTTTATAACACAACCCCAATGAAAAACACACATGCTCTCCACTGGCCAGCCTGAAGCTGGGGGATGAAGCATCCTTCACCCAGGAGGTATCGGGCCTGGGAAGGAAGATGCTGGTTTGTATTGGGGGGCCTTGAAGGTATAGGGGCGCAGATGTTCCTCCAAACCACGCAGGCAGATGAATTGATTCATCATCAAGAATAACAGCTAAACTCAAAATATTAAAGCTCATCATTCAATAGATTAAGCGCACCATGACTGCAAATCCTGGGAAGAAGGCTGGCAAATGAAGACGCAGAGACTCACGACACAACGTGCAGTGTGCTTTTAGGTTTCCTTCTTTCCTTCACTGAGCAGGATGCTGAGAGCAGTGGAAAAAGCTACATGGTTTGCTAAACACAACGACTGCTGCCCTTTTCAAGTGGTTAACGTAATCTTTTTCTTTTAACTGTAGTTAGCAGGAAGGTGATATTAGAATAAGAGGCTCCAGGCAATACATTTCTCTTATAATTATCCAGCATTGATTTTTTTGGTAATTGCATTTTGGACACTTTTGAACACCACATTATGAAATACATACAGAAGAAAAATGTGAAAAATACAACTCTTCATCAGGCAGCCAAGTACACATTTATCTGGCAAATCAAGTAAGTTAACCTCCTGTCTGCATCTGAAAGCAACGTTAAACTGGTCATATTAAATTAGAAACCTAGCATAGTCATAGCCAACGCCAGCACAGAACTTGTGCAATTAAAACATATTTATGCAAAAGCAAAGCAAATGGATCTATGCAACAGTCACTCTTGTGAAGGTTTGTAAAAGGCCATAAAAACTAACTTTGTTGGTTTTTTATTCTCACTTTGTAGTGAGAATATTGGAAAAGCAACCACATCCATGTCTTACGTACTGTTGGTTTTGGAGACTTCTTCATTTTCATCTTCAGTGTGACAGTAATGCAGCTGTAATTGCAAGGTACGCATCTGCAACCTGGAAATGTCCCAGTACAATGCCAAGATTGCCAACTGGTCCATGCTGTGATGCTGAAACTTGGATCAAAAGCTCAGGCAGGGACACTGAAGAGAGAGGTCCAACAGTTGCTGGTTGGTTTTTTTTTGTTTGTTTAAATCACAAGGGAATGCTTCCAGCTCATAGGTACATTCTTTCAAATCTGCAGTCCCCATAAACATCAGACCACTGTGCAATCTGGCAAGCACAAGAATACTGGAGAGTTTAACCTCTCCCTCTGCGTCCCTGCTTCACAAGGCTTTCTCTGGCTGTCTAGGTAGCATTAGCCTTAAGCTGCCATTGACCTCTAGCAAAACAAACCGATTTGTGCTTTGTTATTCTAACATACAGATTTGCAAAGCATTCTTGACACATTTTACAAGAAACAGACTGAACTTACTTTTCTAAACAGCACTGTCTTCCCAGCTGTTAAGCTGTGGGGGGAAGCCCTGCCCCAGCTTTATATTTCCGCCAGTTGTGAGGAACAGTTTCTTACCGAGCATCAGGAAGCACAAAACTACCAGCCAGCATTTCACAGCATAAGGAAAGCACTACAGAATTAGGTGATGTCATTTTCCACCTTCTTCCTAAAATTATTTAATTCCACAAACACATGATGTACGCCTTCTCCAGATTCTGAAACAATACGTGACACTAATCACAGATTTTGCCTATTAAACATCTACAAAGCATCATTAGCATATCCCTCAATTAAGGTCAGGGTGTTCTACTTCCTTAATGGCATCAGATTTTGCCTGCTAAATAACTACAAAGCTCCATTATTGCATCCTTTAATTAAGGTTACGGTGCTTTAGCTTCCTTCATGGTGACTGACCAAACAATACGTAGGCTACAGGAAGGGAGCCACTCCTCTCGTGCTACCTGCAGATGTGATTAATGATACAAAACTGTTATTGAATTCGGTGGTATTGAGAGCCATGTGCGAGACACGTTCGGATGAGAAGCACAAATCAGCACCTTTCTTCTGCAGTCCGTCTTCACACACAGAACAGAAGCGAACGCAGCTGGCAGCACTCTTGCAGAAACTTGCAGTCACAAACTCTGAACTAGGATCTGAGTATTATATACCAGCAGCGAGTACTGCTATCACAGCTATAAATACAAATCCACCTGGAAGTACAATCAGCTGTCCCGAATGCTCCCAAGGAACAGAGCTGGTATCTGCCACAGGGGAAGCATCATTTTGTCATCCCTGAAAAC
Organism: Nettapus auritus; assembly: GCA_011076525.1. Classification (NCBI taxonomy): domain Eukaryota; kingdom Metazoa; phylum Chordata; class Aves; order Anseriformes; family Anatidae; genus Nettapus; species Nettapus auritus. The sequence goes on from CM021769.1 coordinate 27,122,678, forward strand.
AGAATGTCATCACTCAGCTGTGAGCCAGAAGAGGTGACCACAGATGACTCTCTTGGCTGTGCTCCACTCAGATGGGGACACTGAGCCTTTCTTATAGAAGGTTTCCCAAAGAGGAAAGCCATTAAGATAACTAAGGCTTGTCTGGCAGAAAAATTTACCTTCTCCCAAGCAAACAGCAAGTCAGAGCCAATCCTCGGATGACCCAACCAATTGTATAAAGTTTGGAAACACGGTGTGAATTTACGGTGTGCTACCCTTTTAAGTCTGCTTGGCTTCCAATTAAATCACGAGTGGCCTGGCTGAGACGAGCGCGTGGCGCTGGCTGCTCCACTGGGGTGGCCAGGTTCCAGGCCAGCTGCGAGGCATAGCCAGCAGGACATCCCTCCCTTCCCTCTGTGGCACGGCCAGCGGTGCCAGCCGCGCCGTGCAGCCCACAAAGGGACTGGGAGGGAGCTGCTTTTGTTGTCCGTATTTTGTTTGTTTGCTTTACTCTGGCAGCAGGCAAAGGGCTCTTCCCCTTGCCAAGCTCATTACCATTATAAAATGTTCCCAATTACAGCAGGCAGAGCGCAGTATGGCGAGGAGGAGGACGACGACAGCAAAGTTTGCAATTAAGCTACAGGACTTTGAGCCTTGGTTTTAGGAAGCAGGTGATACAGCTGAATAGAGCACATCGCTCCTAAGAGCTCAAATCCACACAGATCAGTTCAAAATATTTCTTCCAAGTTTTTCAATTACTTTTTTGTTAAATGAAAAAATCAAAATGCTACCAGCTTCCTCATTAGTGATGATCTTCAAACCCATTTCAAGCAGCTTCTAAACATCTACAGTTTATTTCCATCCAGGACTACTCAGTCACAGCTGATTTATTATTAATTATCAGCATCTACAAACAATGACTGTTTGCTACCACGAACATTAAAAGGCATGCCTGGATCTCTTTGTCCCCACCAACTCTTCTCTCCTTTGTCCCACACCACCGCGTGCAGTCACACAAACGGTTGGTGTGGCATCTCGCAGCCTCCTGCAGACGATAATCTGACCGAGCAGCAACGCTCTGCTAGTGGCAGAGCTGATTCAGAAGAATGCTATCCTCCTTTCCCTCGGCAGTATCACAGTCTAAGTCAACTTTTTTATGACTGTGCTCTAAGGGGGTGACAAGTCATGCTTAGAAACATTTTGAAGCAAGCGCCTGTTGTGTTTAAAAGATGAGATTAAGAGCTCCAGTCGTAACACCCGCACAACTCTGGACACAAAGCTGACTGGCACGGCCACACAGCGTATTTGCAAACAGGTTCTTATTTGTTTGCAACACACACTCTACATCTACCGAGCAGTTCAAGCATTGCATGCTTTCCTCTGCAGAGATCACCTTTGCTGAATTGCCACTTATGTCTAATTTACAGTCCCAAGGAATATCTATTGTTCCCCCACTCCTCAGAGCAGCCTGTGCTGTATCAGCAGAATCTATCTAAACTGCAAGAGGCAGGAGACCTCCTTCACCGGGGAAGAGGAATCTGTCCCTGTGCAGCGACTGGAAGTTCTCCAAGCACAGCACGAGACCATCCAGGACTGCAGCCTGAAGTGCAGGAGCCAGTCTGTCCTTTCCAAGACAATCAACCATGATGTGGTACTTGTTTGAAAGGCATTTTTCTCAAGTCCCTTCTGCTCAGCTGGAGACCAAAGCGTTTGCCTTAATACATTAAGGAACTGACACGAGGCCTGAGCAGCTAGCGGTTCTGTAGTAGACAACAAGAGATGAAGACCCCACAAAACCTGTACCACTTTCTACAAAAACATAAGGTTCAAAGAGCCAAGAATTAAAGCCAAAAGCCTTTCACTGCTCTTTTGCCATGGAGAGGTTTCCCGGTTACCCTTCACTACAAAAGGAACTAGCGAGCTGAACGAAGGCCGACTGTCAGCCCTTAGCACCAGCTTGGGAAAAAGGACGAGTGCAGAGGCAGGAGTGGGAACGGCAGCAGAAGGGAGCACTGCCCCACCACTCCTGAGGTTAAACAACAGGTGAAGAAGTTAGCCAAGCTGTTGGAGGCCCCCTGCTCACCTCATACCTGCCACCCAGCTTCTGCCCACAAAAAAACCTCAACGCCTGATGTGACCATTTCACGCTACCCTCTCGTGAAGCGTCCCACCATTTCTCGGCAGAAAAGCCACGATACAAACGGCCTGTCATCTAAATCAGTTTACCTAAAATAAGCCATCCCTTCTACAGCACTCCCTCCCTATCCCAAGGGATTTAAGAAGCATGCATGGCCATGATCTGACAAGAGGTAATCCAATAAACCAGACAGCCTCCCTCTCACCGCCACAAGGGCACAGCTGCTCCGACTCCTCATCTAGGCCTTCCACATCCAAACGGCTGTAACAGCTCAGCCAGATCTTTACAGCAGTAGGAAGTGTTAGGCACTCCTCTAATCAAGGCTGCAATTAGACCCACATGCAGATAACCAAATCCTGAAGGCTTCTTCCAACACAAAGATTAGTTGAGCTTGTGTTTTTCGCACCCGTCCCTTTCCCCCTCCTATCTCTGTTGCAGCAGCTCTGCTGGCACTTGGTACACTTCCCAGGCAAAACTGTCACCAGCTAATCTCTAAGAGCCACCCGTTCTCTCCCCCCACCCGAGATGGATCCGTCCAGAGCACAAAAGCAGCTGCTGCTGATAAACCTCCACGGCGGTGTTTCGCAGGGACCTTACAGCACTGGGGCCGGGCGCTGCATGGCTGCCTCTGTAACGAGGGCATCAATACACCGCCTCCTGCGCCCTGCAACAGCAAGTGTTACCAAAAACAGCAAGCAAAACCAGAAGTTTTAAGAATGAATAGAGTCACTGAGTCACAGGAGCGAATATACTCTGAATAGCAGCTAGGTAACTGCAGGTTGAACGCAGTGATAGTCATCCTCAGTGAGTCACACTCAAACCAAAGTATAACTGGCAAAGAAAGCGAATTGAGAACTTTCTGGTATAATTGGTTTTAGTTGAGAACTTGGTGTCATTTTCTATCAGTAAAGGGCATTTTTGGTTTGTAAGTTCCATGCTGGATTTTCACATCACAAAACGCCTGGCTGGGAGCACGTGGTAATAGACAGAAAGCGATGCCCTCCTAACTTCTCTTCAGTCCCCAGACCAGCACGGATTTGCCATCTGTGGCTCAGAGAGGGAGCATTTAGCAGAGAGGACATTTAGCATTATTCTATAACCACATATTCAATAAACCAAGTTTTGTGCATAACAGCTGCATTCAGCAATGGGCTGTGCGCATTGTTTATCAAAGTTAGTCCTTTACCACAAGATAGCATCTGACTGCCCACAAAGGGAACCCTTCCTGTCCGCTCCCAGGACACACGCCTCCCAGCTGGGAAATGTTATGCCAGCAGAAAAATTAACTAGACAGACAGAACCTGGAGTTGAGCTCTTTGCTGGCTATTACCACAGAGGGTGACAGAACACAAAAGACACAATACAGAATGTGTCTGATTTGCATTCATTTTACTGTAGCAAAGCAACTTGAACATAAAAGAGAGCTAGTCTAATTTTAGCAGAAAACAAGCTGACATACAAACGACAGCTCCAACAATGATAATCAGGTTAGAAAGGCCAGATCTCAGCTAAAAACTACACTTATGGAAAGTGTGCTACAGCATCTGTTAAAACATATTAACCTAATTAGCAGTTCCGGAAAAAAAATTCACACACGTACGTACAAATCACCACCACAAACCCTCACGGGACCTGCAGCAATTAACGGGATACCTGGCAAGCTGAAAGCTGGCTTTGCTTCTGGAATTACCCCGGCACTTTTACTCTATTTACCCAAGCAGGGTGGCCACGTTAACTAAAAAGGAAAATTGTAACCCACCCAACCATTAGGTGAGCCCCCTTTGTGCACCATCCCAGTGGCTCCTTCCCCCCAACACCATCCCCTCTGCCAGGCAGAGGGATTTGTGCAGCACCACCACAAACTGGATGAGGAACACATTCCAGTTAAACCTCCATGCTGTTTTCTTCCCATTCATTGTAACCTACATCACTTCCAGGATCCTAATGAGAGTCCTTAAGCACATGAGCTGCCCGAAGAGAGCAGAGCAGGCAGCTGGGGCAGTGAGAGCAGCACATCTCTGGGAACCCATCTCTTCCCTCTCAACACCCCAGGAGCAATTGGGTGTTTTCACACTTCCAGCTCCAGACTGATAGTTCCACATTTACCTCCTCCACCCTCAGTCATGAAGAATAGCAATGGATCTGTTATATTACTCTTTTTTTTTTTTTTTTACCCAGTTGCATGGATACTATGAGAGGAATAGCCATGTAGGAGACAGGTTTTTATTGATGTTGACTTGATGCCATAATTTTATAGCTTTCATAATTCAGCGTGCTGATGTTTTGTTCAATATAAATCCAAATGATACAGAACGACAAGCTAAACCTAGCATTTAATTTTCCAAATAAGTACTTGAACATCCTGCGTTTTGATACATATGCTAATACCTACTAATTAGAACCATAACAAAGGCTTTAAAGATGGGAATTAGGGAGAGGAACTTTCCAAAGCAGATTTATTCATTACGTGACAAAACAAACATTAGCACCACTTCTCCCGTGTAATGATGGAAAATATTCTCAATAGGATCTTCTAATAGGAAAAAAATAAGGAAGCTAAGCAAAAAAAAGATAGGCTACATTATAAATTCACAATATAATTCAGTACATCCAACCTCAAGCACTACTGAAGGAAAAAACTACTATCCAAATTTCAGGGTATCTCAGCCAGAAGAGACCTCAGCTTCCAGGGGATACAGAACAAATTTGAGGTGCAGTATTAAAAATGTGCAGCACGAACACCATGGAAGGGCCAAATGATGAAATCCATACTTCAATGCACTAGGAGCTAGATTCAATGCACTATTGCAGCTAGATTCAGCAAAAAATAACCTTATTGTTTTAGACCACTTTAGGGCCAGGAGAGCTTCTATGCTCACATGCTTTTTCACAGATGAAAGCATTTTTTACTTTTTATCAGCACTGGAACTACACTAGGCTAACAGGTTGTTTTACAGTAGTCTACGAAAGAAGATGAAGCAATACTGTTTTGCTGAAAAGGAAGATCCTAATCAGTAGCTTGTATTAGCAATTTACTACCAGAGACCACTGAGACCAGGCTAGATGTTAATTCCAGTCATCTTCCTAGTAAAACACCATCAATGCAGACTAAAAACTCCTTCTTTCGTAATACTTCATTCATTCTTTTGTAATACTTCATTTCCATCAATCCTTCCACTTTCGTATTGCACCCATAAGCAAAACCATGAATATATTTTCAGCAAACAGATGTTGAAATACTTGAAACCTCTTTCAGCGTGTCAGCAAAGGGCTGCTACGCTATTACAATCACGAAGTATGCCCCTGTTTTAGCAGGTGACCGGGCAGAGGCTAATCAGAAGCACTCCCTCAGTGCTGGAAGGTGCCTTGCCTTCACATTAGGTGCGCTGAGTAGCACGGCCAACCCTTCTCAGCTCGGCCATGCAGCTCACCTCGGCCGGCTGAACGTTTCAAATACTGAAGCAAAGCAGGAGGAATGGAGAAATTTAAGTTTCTGTTCCAGGCTGCTGCTTGCTCTCTGTCTATGCAAATTGATCGGTGGTTGCAGTTTTTCATAATGACAGCTTAAATATTCAAACCACTCTCAGACTGCTTTTCTCTAAATATGCATCCGGGGGGAACAACAGGACACAGACCCACAACTGAGATAACTTAGATATAACACAAAACACTTCTGAAGAGCTACACATTTATAGCTGAGGTGGAATTATGTTGCTGGTTGCTAACCTCTTGTGCCATTTCTGAAGATGCGCAAGTCTACCCTTACCATCCTTCAAACCCATCAGGTGCACAAGAGCGAAGCAAACACCCCCACTTGTAAACAGAACGTGCAAAGGAGGTTTTTTGCAGGTACATTCCCAACTTCCATCTTCAAGGAAGATTTGGGAAAGGGGAGAGCAGGCACAAGCCCGGAGCTTTACAGAACTGCCAAACCAAACAACCAGCAGTAAGAGGAAGAATGACAACAGTATGCTCCTGATGCTGTTGTCTAACCGGAAGGCAAAGCCAAGAAGCCCCGCAGGAAACACAGGCTCGAAGCAGACTGCCTTATTTCCTATTGCTTCTCTGTTTAAAAACATCCCCAGTATGCATAAATCAAGATGTCATTGGCAGTGAAAACAGAAGCCCAGCTTAACTCCATAGCTACAAGGCTCTGCTAATCCCTCTCTAGCATTCTCACTAGGGTCCCCTAGCTTTCTTTTGTTCTCCTAATATGCAGCTTCGACAAAGAAGCTATGATAACGACACATACAAAATAAATTTGTATTTGCTTGTCAGACACGGGGTAAAAATAACACCCTCACAGGTAATGAGAACTGAAGGAACCAGAGGCTACTGTGGCATATGCACAATCACACCAACTTTAACACAAACATTTAATTACTGCAGCACCTAAAACAATGAGAACACTCAGCTATAATTTAATGCAGATAGACATAAAATATCAACTTTTTGTTTTAAGATGATCAGCCTTTAGAAAGGCTCACAGCCCATGGAAATATCAGCTATACTTTTTAAATATTGCAATGTGTAGAGAGGAAAGTGTTGTCCTTAGTAAACTTACTGGAGGAAGAAACTGGAGCAATAAAAAGATATAGCTCTCTATAGTTATCCCCCATGAAAATCACGTCCCCTTCTTCGACATAGCTATGCTAAAAATCCAGATAATCTTATTTTTCTTTCAACAGAATGTATCACACTGAAATCTGTCATGGAGGTTACGAACATGTTGCTGCCACAGTGCATCTGAGGAAGCAGGCACTATTTTCAACTTTATTTTTTCCTTCCGTTCCCATATGTAAACTATTTTCCAAATTATCTAAAGAATTTATCAGCAACTTCTTCATTGACTTGTTTTGGTAGAAGTTAAACTTGCTAGAAGAAAAAGGATGAAGGAGAGGCAGCACTTACAAAAGCCGTGCAGCTTTTCATAATAAAGGCTCATACGAGCTGCTACAGCCTCATTTGCTCCTGTGGCATATGATGAGGTCATTCTTTAGAAGAATCTAATTGCAAGATAAAGCGCTTAATCTTCTCCAAGAGATTTTGGAGAATATAATACCTAAACTAGTCAAGTTCTGCTGTATTTTTAAGAAAAAGGGACCCCGTCGGACAGAGCTGCAGTGTAAGATGAGTGTTGGCCACTGTCATACTTTGCAGTTGCATTTTGAACAGAGTTAGCTAATCCCACGCAAATTCTCCTAAAACCTATGCATACACTAATGTGTACACAATGGTTTTGCAACATTTTGATTTAAAACTAAAGAATGAAGCCCAGGAAGAGCAGTGTTTTTTCAAAAGCCTGGAGTGAAAACTGTTCCAAGGAACACACAAAGGTCATTTCTAGCCACTAAACAAACCTGATTTATCCTCAGCGTGGTACCAACAAATCAGAGGTAACGTTCGGCTGATCAGCTGTTTGAACTGGCTTTGTTATCAATCACTCTTTGCAGTACCCAGCAGAATCGTATTTTCTTCATCTACTTAGATACTATTTATGTCTCCCAAACAAGACTTTTATCCTGCATTAATGCCACGTAAATAAAATAAGCTGGAATTACTAAACCAGCATGTTACTAGCCATAAAGCTTTAAAAATACAAGGTATATTTGGATCACATGCTTACATTTCTCTTGCACATACACAAAAAAAAGTAAAACATGCACCTAATAAGATAAAAAAACAGCAATTATGATTCTTTTCTACCATGGATCCTCCTCTTCTGTGGGGGAGAAAATTCACTTTAGTATTTAAAAGTGAATTTTAACTGGCAATTATATTTAGGAAAAGCACCTTCAATCCGCGACCTTTTTGTTCCATGTTTCCAGATGCTAAAGTAATTCCTACTGAAGGATTAAAATTAGAAACCCTGCTTAAACATTAATGTTATATTGAAATCTTAAAGAAAAAAATCACAGAAAATTACCGTAGACTGAATTCAACCCTTCAAATTCTGACAGAAGTTTATTAAAGCTTCGGAAGCTTCAGCTCAGAATACCCAAGAGGAGTATACAAGCTTTAAGTATTTCAACTGTTCAGGAAGCACTACAGATTCAAGTGGGGAAGACGAAGGTCAATGTACCATCTGGCATCTCTGAAAACACAACCCCAATCCAAGCAGCCGTGCTTTTCAGAAAGAGCTATAATAAAAAAGCATGCAGCTACAGATTAGAAAAAACACAGCAGATCAATAATGTAGCTCATTATATATATATATATATATATAAAACCAAGTGGTCTTGTTTCTGTGTTTACATTCTATTCCTGCCAATGTTAAAAACAGACTGTCTTAATTCTTGCTTCTTTCTCTGGCAGGAGGAAAAAAGCTGGTGTGTTTTCACCTCTAAAGCTAGTAATGAAGGGAGAGCACCACAGCGATTCAATGTTAGCATCCTGGGATGCTTCTCATTCTGTAGCATTTCATGTCTTTTCCCCCCAAGAACCAATTTTATCTTTTTCCCTCGTTATCACTGCATTATCAATATCATTATGAGTCAGTACAACTATTAACATATGTCTAATGACAGTCCAGGTCCCAAAGGTAACATTTCAACAATAGGGAACAGTAAATACCAGAAAGAGAGCGACTTCAGCATCCTTAGGAACCAGATGCTGCAAGCCAGGGCTTCTAAATAAACACAAGGATGAAACAAGCTGAAGAGATGGCTGACTTCATGAAAAATAAATTGGACAACGTTCACTTTAGCCCAGAGTATTCACTTAAAAGAAGAGATCAATTTCTTCATCTTTCTGTAAGAGGGAACATGGAAGTACAAAAAAAAAAAAAAAAAAAAACCAGACTGAAAAAGGAGGAGCAAAAGCATTCCACTTGTACCTCCTGAAGTTTCTCAAACTTAAAATCAAATTGCCAATTAACATATTTTGTATTTCTGCAGAAGGAACAGGTATTAGAAATGAGTGTTAGAGAGCTTGCTGTTAAAAGAAGTTTTATTTTTTGTCCCTTTGTAACGATCAGATTTTTATGAAGCATTTCAACTTCCTCTTGAAGCTGAAGGGAGGTATTTGCAAACAGAAGAACAGATTAATCTTTACCATGCTATTGTGTCAATACATTCTGGATATCCACCTCTGCATCGCAGCACCATACATTATGCAAAACAACAGCCTCACAAGCCCAATATTCCATTTCTGACAACGGCCAACACTGGAGTGATTCAGAAGACTCTATAAATCTCTCAGAACAAAGCTAATTGCCCAACACCATATCCCAAGAGAAATTTCTTCCCAGCTCTTGACTGCTCAGCTTTGATGCATGGACTAAAAACCAGTATTGTCCTAGCTCGTACAGCTCCTGATACCCTTGCTAACGTCGTTAATCTTTACAGAGCTGCACTACTTACCTCAATCTCATAATTTAAATCCCGCAGTGTAACAAGGCGCCGTATACAAGAATTCCTCTTAGCATTAGTATTCCGACCTTCTATTGTTATGAAAGACATCAAAATTGTTCTTTATTGTAAAAGTATGCTGCCAAGTCAATTGCCTTGTAAAGTCACTTCTGCCTTGATTCCCCACCCCCACCCCTCCACCCCCGTTTTTGAACTTGCTTTTCCACATGATGAAGCAGAACAAGTATTTATTTGGAACCTAGTTAAACTGAAGTTCTTCTGGATTTGATTTGTAACCAGAGCATATTGGAGAATTCATTCTTTCTTTGGAGGTCTGAGACAGTGCCTGCTGTGATGCTCACACTGTCATTCTTCTCCTAGACTCCAAAATCATGGTGCAGAGAATCAAATCCAAAATGAGATTAAAAAGGAAAGTTCCAAGTCTGTGGCTGGCTGTCACCTTAGAATAATATTTGTTTTAGCAACCCCCAGTTAATGAGTAGCCTGTGACTCTATGATAACCATTGTCTTCCTTGGAGATTAAGCTTCTTTTTGGACAGGTTTATCTTACAATATTTTTGCCTCATGTCCTGTGCACTCCACCCACATTGCTAGTCTCCAGAGACTGTAGAGAAAGGAGCCAGGGGATAGTTCCTATAAGCAGCCACATTATTATTTCAGTGGAAACACGGATACAGTTTGGATTACTTGTTTCCACACTTGTTTGGTCCTGCCCTTTTTTTTTTTTAATATAAGAAGCGTATATACTTGGGCATATGCTAGCAAAAGAACAAGGGGACAGTCAGCCTCAGACTCTGAGGAACTTTATCTTGGCAACATCCTTTTGCAACAATGCAATATTTTGCATCTAACACCAAAGCAAAGATGAATTATCCCTCTTACTTTAGCTAACACTGAATCTGCTTTGCTTGTTCAGTAATACCAAGCAGGCAAAGTTAACTATTCCCCCCATCTAGCTAGTAACATTGCACAAACCATTTTTAAAAGTACAGGATTTTGGGTAGCGGACAGCAGAATTAAGAGGATTAAGGAAAAAGAATTGCACCTTCACATTTCCCTCTGCTAAGAACAGAAAGCTGCAGGTGGTTTGGTTTGCACACACAGCCTGGTTCCTCCATTACAAGAGCCTCCGACCTCCTTCAAGCCTCATGTACTATTCCATAGCTCACTTAACAGACACATAGCTTGATTTCTAGAGTACTTGATCAGACTTAGTTTGGATATAAGGAGAAAGTTCTTCACTCAGAGGGCAGTGAGGCCCTGGCACAGGTTGCCCAGGGAAGCTGAGGGTGCCCCATCCCTGAATGTGCCGAAGGCCAGGCTGGATGGGGCTGGGGGCAGCCTGCGCTGGTGGGAGGTGTCCCTGCCTGTGGCTGGGGGCTGGAATTAGATAGGCTGTAAGGTCCCTTCCAACCCAAACCATTCTACAATTCTATGCTCAACATAACAATAAGAGCAAGCATTAAATTCCAGCTTCTAAGGAAACGGCAGAGTACAATTCAGCACAAAGTTGCACACTTCAGCTCAATCACATTTACTTTTCCATCACACTATCAAATCAAGTCCCCCAGAAAAAAAAAATAAAAAAATTTCCCCTCTCACATATCGTGCAGTCCACAAAGGACACGTCGACTGACTTGGAGGTTGGGTGCCCTAAGGTTCAAATCTCGCATCATTTACGAGACCTGTGTTTCCCCATCTTTCTTAGCTCTTGAGACTGATCAGCAATCTTCTCAGCCTGACTTGTGATACCAACAAATTGCATATATTGATTTTTGGCACACCTAGGACTAGAACCTTTGTCTGTAAAGCGACAGGCTGAAATCATATCCACACGTTAAAATAAAAGCACACTAAGCCCATGATTAGACAAATGCATTATATATACAAACCATGGGATGAGAACTATTGGCACTGGGATTAAAGAGAAGGCAATAAAGTTCACCGCCATGGGCAACTGAGGAGCCACACCAGACACCGATGCAGACAGCACTCTGTGAAACACAGGTAGCATGCTGCAAGCATCAATTCTAAAATGGGCACCTGTGACAAATCTGGACACAGACACTTATCTGGAGAACGACAAATTGCTCCTTGAGGTCAGCAATCCAGGCATGTATGAATTCCCAAGGTCCAAGTTCTGTGCTACAGTTCAATTACAGGTAATGACTCCACGTACAATGCTACTGTACACAGCATTTTTACAAAACCATTAAGGTCCTGGTGATAATAGAAAATCATTACTATTCCTTTATTATACCCATCTAAGAAACGATGATGTGCATGCTAGTAAAGCCTTATACACACAAGCACTTTTCTTCCTGTATTTGCTTCCTCTTCACTCAAATACTACGTGCTTGCTCTAAAAGCAAGTGTTGTTGTTCTTCACACCGTGAACCATTACTCTGGTGATGCCCCTCATGCACTCTCAGGTTTGCTTCCTTTTTACTGTTTCTGGCTGTACAAACGCTCTTCTATGCAGAAAGTCAAATTAAGTTAAAAGAATGAATTTGAATTGTAGCTGTTAAAACACATTAAAACCTTTGTGGAAGTTGTAATTCCTAAGTTAAGCAACCTCCATGCTAGCTTAATTTGCGATGTCCACAGAAATATTTAACATCCTTTTATTTGACTTTTCTGACTTGGCTCAGAAACACTCAGGATAGCCACCACACCCTTAACAAGTAGAACCAACGTGCTGCATTGAGGCTGGTTTTGTTATAAAGATACTTCCTACTCAAGACATTTTTGTCAACTGGAAAATAAGAGACCCTTTTTCAGAACACAATGTATGAAAATAGGAATTTAACACATCTAAGTAAGAACGTTTCTCATTCTATTTACTTAAAAAAAGACTACTCACATTTCTGCTGAAAAAGCAAACCAGCAAGTGACTTCATCCTGCAAGGCAGTGGTTTTACTGCCTGTGTTTCAAGAACTGCAGAAAATAAGCCTCCCTAACAAGATGATTAATTAATTTCAAGTATTCCTAACCAGCCAAACTAATAAGCTTTCACTCCACCTGAAACCAAGATGAACTTGATTTAAACAAGAGCCTTGATTCTATTAACAATGAGTAAAAGCAAGTCCGTGCACATGTGAATAATGTTGTGCCCACCTGGAAGGTTATACCTCATACAGCAACAGCTGTGTGCGTTTCAGTAGATGACTAGGCACATCCTGCCTGAAACACAAGCTGGAAGACACAAACACTTTAAAAACAACAAAAATACCATTACAGAGCAATGCGAAAACCAGAAGGCCACCCGTCTAAAAAGTAAGCCAACCACGCTGCCTGTAAGCTTGAAGCCAAATACCTAGCAGAGCGTTACAGGCTCTAACAGCGCATCTCCCCTTTCAAGCAGGAGTTTCCATCGCCGCTCACACCACCCGCTCAAGCCTCAACAGGCTCAAGCGACTGGTGCCACACTCGGCAGGGTGGGGCAGGAGAGAAACCCACACTGCAGACACCGGGACTATCAGAATGCAAACCCACCGCAGCATTTTCGAATAGCACCCATGAATCTAAGCAAAAGCCTGTGCTCTGCCAGACCCTGTGGTAAAAGCCTAAGTATACCTAAAGAGAAACATTAATAAATATATCAGAAATAACTGAAATGTCAGGGTGGCCTTCAAAAACTGCTCAAAATCAACAGCATCATGATAACCAACTGAGAAAGGAGCAGAATAAGAACTACTGCTACATGCCCATCCATAAGAGGAACGCTGCAGAAAGAAACAATACTTCATGCCTGAAAGCCAGCAGCATAGGGGCACCCCACAAACCCTTGCCTTGCAATATTAAGACTACAATTGGGCAAAATCCAGCAAGTGTAATGAGGCTTTCCTATCATTTTTGCTTCTTCTTTTCATCTTTTACCAAGCCAGACTTCTTTCAAACCTTCAAGATCAGCTTGATGCTGGTTTGAGAAAACGTCACTGCCTTGCCAAACAAAAAGGAGACGCAGCGAGACCAGTAAGCGTGCCAGAGCTGCAGGTTAGCACATGCACCCCAGCCAGAGATTACAAATAAACCAAGAAAGGGTGGCTCGCAGAACAAAAATTAAGACATGGGAGGGAAAAGGCATATCTGAGGATTCTAGATAACAAACCAGAATGTGCAAATACTCCAATTTCTAATCTCGTTGCTATCCTAGAAGAGATTTACATGACTTTAGTAGTGGCAAGGGCAGAGCCCACCTGTGGCTTTCTGACTGTAGGTCGATCAGCTCCTTAACAAAGATACCAGTCCTTGCTACATCAGCAGGCAAGATTTACCCAGCCAACACAGAGCTTAGCATTAACCTGGTTTTGCTCGAGACAGTCTATTAACATAAAGAAGCAAGACAAGCATACCCCAATGCTGCTTCTTCCTTCCCCCAGGACATCTGCTGGTCTAACAGAAGTTCCTAACCCTCAATATGGGCTTGTTCCTCTTTTAACCCATGGGAAGCAGTCGCACACTAGTACTCTGTAAGCCCCAGCAATCATTAAGGCTACAGACCAGGGTCCCAGCAACACCTGCATATCAGAGACAAGATTGACTGGAAAAAGAGCTCCTTACTTATCATACCTGACACAAACTTGAAACCATGGAGTTCACCCTGCAACCTGAGCCCAAGTAGTCTCATCCGGAAAGCAGACACAAAACACCTTGTGGCTAAAAACCAACTCTCTCCACTTTTATATAGCCTGCTAAGATATACTCTATGACGAAGTCTTTCCTCAACAACTCCCTGCTGGTTTAGGAAGCACCACACAAAAGGAATTCTATACTGGAGGATTAAAACTGTGAAATTATGGAGTTCAAAAAAAAAAAAAGCAAAAAAAACTTAAAATCAATCTCCAGGCTTCCTCTATGCAACCTGCTTCACACACAACCTGTGCTTTATGTATACATAACCAGGAAACTTCCCAGGTGAAAGCGCCAGCTATCTATACGTTTCAGCACAGAGAAGGAACAGCAGAAATCCACCAAAGCCACCAATACCCAGTGCACACCTTTCCAACCTGCGCAGTGAAAATATGCAGCAGAACTGCTGAAGAGCTTGAGTTCGGGTGCCTGGCTCCCTCTGCCTCTGCCCTATCCCCCAAAGCCGTAAGACAGTTGTTAAAAACACACTCTTCTGCATGCTTGCCTTTTAGCTTAATGGATGTACTCGGTGTTCAGAGGAAGAATTTGATCTATGACAGTCATCCCGGTCTTGATTCCAGCTGAATGGCTGACATTCTTCAGGTCCTTGACAAATTATAGGCATCAGAATTTATACATTTCATATTTTTCAGTGTGCCCAATGCTCACATAGTCCCTCTTTTTCCACAGTCATGAACAGTTCTGTGAATTGGATGAAGAACTCACACCCTGACTGGTTTCTCTTGGTTGACAGAATAAGAAAAATTACTTCAGACAGAACTTCCATTTTTTTCCTCCAAATGCTAAAATAATAGCACTGCTGTTCAGCCATTTACAGTTACACTCATCATTCTAACTCCAAAATTAAATTACTTTAAATTATCACACGTAGCCTCAGGAGCAGGAAAGCTCCTAGAGTGCAACTTTCTGAAGCAGCCAGTGATGAAACAACAGCTCTTCCTTAAGTAGCCCCATTGATATAACAGCCGTCAGTAATGCTATCAACAACATGATTGCAAAAACAAATAAAATAATTCATTATGAAGCTTCCTACGTTGAAGGAGACAGGTGAAATTTCATTTTTATTGCAGAATAAGATCGGTGGAAAAACTGCTAAGGCAGGCAGTTAGAAACTGAACCCAGTAAGCAGATTTCGCAGCCTTATCCCTGTTTTTAGAAGGCAGAACATGGGTTAAAAGCGATGCCCGAGATTCCTTCAACAGCATTCCACGAGCAGAGACCCGCATTAAAGTTCTTTAATAGGTCAGCAGTGACTGCAGAATATGCAGATCTGACAAGACCGAGTTCAAACTTGTATACACAGCTATCTAAAAACTGCAGCCCCTTATTATTACTCTTTCAAGTATGCTTGCTCCGGGCCCACGTCCAGTAGATGTAACAGATGGAAGCTGCCAGTGAAATATGGCAAAGCTACATAGGCCTGCCTGTGAGAACCAGGCTTCCTGGAAATTGCCTTGAAGCAGACTGCTGGATTCAGCCCGGCACCTAAACTTCCACTACCTTTACCCCATGGGAGAGCCAGCGCTCTTCAAATCAGGGTTCTTCCACCTGAGGAGTAGATAATAAATGCTGAGTTATATATAACTGTCCAGTTCACTGTCTTTATAATTTAGCCATAAAGTGAACGTGCCAAAGTAGGACTGCCACTCCGATGGGGCTCTGAGCTCCTTGCTTGCTCCAAGGCACCAGCATAGGCAGAGCATCTCATCTTCACATATTCTGCAGTTCCTCCATACAGTTCAACCAGAATACATCAGAAAATCACTACTTAGAGTAATTACCACTAATAATCACTTACTTCATGATTATAATCAATTAATTTAAAGCCTTGTTGCCACCAAAAGAGCATCCCTCTTCTTCCCAAAGGTTTGTGCTCCCACCAGCTCCCTAGTGCCATTAACATTACTCACGTGGCTACACAAACAGGCTACAGGAACTCATTTAGCTGAAAACTAATCTGGTAGAGGAAAAATGGGAAGAGGAAAAAAAAAAAAACACATAACATTAGTTTTCAGCCAGATGAGTATCT
Organism: Nettapus auritus; assembly: GCA_011076525.1. Taxonomy (NCBI): domain Eukaryota; kingdom Metazoa; phylum Chordata; class Aves; order Anseriformes; family Anatidae; genus Nettapus; species Nettapus auritus. The sequence goes on from CM021769.1 coordinate 27,138,847, forward strand.
TACCCTACCAGCCTTCATGAATGATGATGGCATCAGAGAAGGTAACATGCAGGTATATATATGAGGAAGAACTACTGCTACCCTTTGTGAACACTCAACTCTTTTTCCAAGGAAATCAATTGTTCATTTTACTTCAGGGACCTTGAGACTGATTTATTCTTCTTCCCCCTAAATAAAACCCTTGCTGGAAAAAAGATGCTCTCAAAATCAAACCAGGATGTATGTGTGTTGTACTGACGAAAAGCAAGTAACTGCCTAACTGGTGCAAGTTCTATGGTTTGCTAAAGTAATGCCAGCTTCAAAATGCAGTATTTCTTTGGCATTTTCTCCAACAAATGCAAGATTTCAATAATTAAATATGCTAGGACACTTCCACAAATAGGGCTCTGCAGCTTAAAACAAATACCAGAAGATAACCATGGCAGAAAAACAACACTCTTGGTAATACACCAGTGCCCTTTCAGAACCAGAGACCCATAAGGGTGCAACCGATGTGAGCGGTTTTAATGGCTGTTGGCCAGTACTGATGCCTCTTCTCCACCTGAGGAATATGAGTCTCCAGGGATATCAAACACACAGCACCTTTCCACTGCTATACATACACTGTATGAATCTGACAGGTTAATATTTAACAGAGAAACTCTTTTACCTGTGGACTATGTTATGCTAGTTGTTTTGACAGGTAACCTCTGGTTTAGCAGACGTATGGCTCATGGCTGATAAGAGTGAGTACACGAAATAATAATGAAGTCTCATTGGCAAACAGTGAGCTGAGCATGAGCTGCTCACAGACAGACCTAAGACTTACCTAGGGAAAACGACATGGAATCCCACAGGTAACAAGGTTATACCTATAAATAGGAGTAAACAAGGAACATGTGAACATTTCCTGCCCAATGGGACTGGATGTGTCTGTTTTACTGGTTCAGAGCTACTTTCAGCTCTTTCAAAGCAGGGAAAACAGCTCACAAAGCCAGGAATTTGCAGGGCATGCAAAGCAGGGGAAACACCTGTCCTGAGGTCAGTGGAACAGCAGAATGGCTTTACACAGTGCAGCTGGGATAGGTGGGAGGTTGCAGCAGAGTTTCTAGGGGAAAAGACTGCCTTATAAAGGCAGGAGACTTTCTTACTGGAGAGGACCGAAGGGGGAAGCATTCCTCACGGTTGCAGCAGATGAAGAACTTCCAGCATTCTTCCTTTTTATAGCAACATTTGCTATAATTAGGAAGTTTTGAGCAGTACCTAGAATGAAAATGATCAGCTACCTTCATATATAAAGGTCTGTTAGGCACAGACAGCAGCACTCTTCTTGCTTCAACTGCATTATGTAGCAGCCAAGCTGGCAGCTACGCAAACAGCCTAATTTCTCACTGCTCCCACTACAAGATTCATTCCTTACAATTAATACATCTCGTTCAAAAACAATGAAGATTTAGCCTAACAGCTGTAAATTAGCATATGGGATTTTTTTTTTCCTGTCTCAGAACTACAACACTAGTGTGTTTTTTCTCCTCTAGTCCTCAGCTGTTTCAGCTCAGTGCTAGGACTTCTCTGCATAACAATATCACTCATATTTCACCGGCGTGTCTTGAACTGGACAGCATCCTAAGGCCTTATGAGGAAGTTTCTTAAAGACACGGCCATAAAAGCAGTATGGAAGACAGCAAAACAGCAGCGTTCATGTTGTTGTTCTTCTCTCCTTCAAAACCATTATTTGGATAATGCTGCAAAATCCAGTATCCAAAAACAGAGTGGAAAATCTGCTAGTTTTATTTTAGGGACCTGACAATTACACCTAAATGAAATAAATGCAATGACACACAGGCCTTCTGTACGAGAAGAATCTGCCAGTGTGCAGGCCTAAAGAAGTTCTCTTGTGTTGTTAGAAATCTTTAGCAGAGCACATACTCTAACAGATTCCATTTGCACAGCTATGGTGCAGTCTCTACACAACACGCTTCCCAGTTACCTGTCCTGGTGAGATGAAGACTATACTAGGTAGCATATCTGTGGCGTTTGCAATGGATTGACTGACATGACTACATAAATTTGCAAGCGTGAAGGCCGTTATTATACTGAATTAGACATTTTTCAGGGAACAGCTGCACCCATTTGCGGGACAGAGCACCTCAGCAGACTGAAGATGTCTGTGCTGTCTTCAGGAACAAATATTCCCACCAGGAGTTTTCTTCTTTCTTCTGCCATCTGCATTTTTCTGATCTTCCTAGGCCATTGTTTTTCTTACTGTGCTCAAAGCTGAAGATAGGGGAGCAGTTTGGCCAGGATATGAAAAAAAGATAGCCCTCAACCATTTTTAAGCCCTCCTTTCCAAGTCACCAGGACAACATATGGAGGAAGAGATAACTGAGCAGTGAATGGTACGACACTATGCGTAGCTGACAGCATGGGTAGCAGTTTAAGATGCATCTGTTAAAGTCTTTCGCCATGACAACTACATTGACCTCTTACAGTTCTCATGGTTGCAGTTATAGTACAGATGTAGCCCAAAATGTCTCATGTTCAACAGGCAATTGTTAGTAAAATACTTCACCTCTCTCCCCTTTTATAAAAGTTCACCAAAAAGGCTACAGTACACAACCTTTCTTTGATTAGGAAAAGCATGTTACAGCATCAGACATCACAGCTGAAGATTAACTGAGGTCACATCAGGTTTACTAGTCCCACTAATACACTTTCCCATGTAATTGTGAAATTTAAAACCAAATTATGAAATTTCAGTTTCATTACTGAAGGAACAATGCCTGTCTTTGTTGCTCCAGTGAACTTCAAGAGCAGATCAATGCTAGTTGTAACAGTCTGGAATCTCAAAGCATAACGTAGACCTGTCAGATGCTGGTGAGTAAAACAACTAACCAACAGTGATTTCCAGGCTAAATTGTGTTAGAAAATATTTTCTATGTAAAACAAAAGTAGAAAAATAAAAAGGCTTTTTTTTTTTTCAATTGAGAATGCACTGAGAAGACCATGGGCTTTCCTCAGTAGCAGTATTAACGCCACGTACAGGAGAAGGGTAAAAGACGCTAACCAACCACAGAGAAGACTTGGGGTTTATTTTGGTGTTAAGCTGAGGATGTATTGTGACGTGCCAACAGCTCAGTTTGTTCAGCTTCCTTCCCTACAACTTGGCTGGATTTTGAAGCACTTGGCCGAGCAGAAGGCAGCACCCAGAGAAGTTTTGCTGTGTGACCACATAAGCTAATAGCTGTTTGTTAATCCCCAATAAATTCACCATTGTTCATAAGCTCCAGCTTCCGTTTTTGTGTATTAAGCACTTGGAGGCGATCAGACACTTGGGCTGCTGCCCTTAGTGGTATGATTAGGACTTACCCTTCCCCCTCCCCAGGAGGGCACAAGCGAAGGGGAGGACCAGCAAGGACTAAAGCAGATCACACTCTAAATCTTCTATAGGATAAATGTGACACGAGCTTGAAGGGTAGAGATCTGGAACAGAAGCAACTGTTACTGTTGCCTAATTTAACACACTTGCACTTGGAGGTTAACGTCTCAGTAATACGAAGTTAAAATACAGAGGGTGTTTCTCATACTGAATGCTAAGAAAGCCCAGCTGATAACATGAGGCAGATGAGGAGGGTTCTTGTGAGCAAGCACACATGAAGCTGTAATCACAAAGCAGCACATTACCAGAGCAGTACGAAACAATAAGGATCAAGGTACTTCGTTAGTGACAGTACTCATCCAGGAGAGAGAGACAAGTCCAAGGAGCAGACCAATGCAATTTGCTCTCCAGAGGAACAAGAAGAAACAGCCGCAGACTGAGAGGTTCCTGGGAGCAACCTGTTTTCCTGCCGTCCCTGCAGGTTTTTCTGCAGCCCTTCCCTTCCCACGCACGGGCTGAACAGCTGAAGTTTTCACTGAAGAAAGGCTGAGCGAGCAACATGACCCAAGCTTCAGCCAGGACAGAGGAATGCCCTCGGTTTTTCTCCACAAACAAAAGGGTGTTTGCATTTAGACACACGTGCTACCAGCAGCACTAATTTGGGCAGGGTAAGAAAAGGTCTGTCCGGCCTCCCTCCCCTCTCCTCCTCAAAATATCAAGGCCTTGCCTTCCTGCTGTGTCCCTCCCCCAAAAAAAAACACAAATACATCTCAGATTTAAAGGAGAAAACATCAAGCACTGCTCTTGGTTTGGTCGGGGAAGAAACATACCAGGAAATAGCTGAGAACAAGTGTGTAATGTACAAGTGACTCAGGATCCATTCCCATTACAATGGGGAAAACAGGCCAGCCTTTTTCCACACATGGATGGATCCACCCACTCCGGGGAAAAAAAATACAGCATGAATGCCAATTTTTTCACAGCAGCTCCAAGAAGCCCACAGTACTTCTCATAAGGAAACAGATATTTTATTGACAGTTTGGCTCAACGCGGTTTTGATTCTTTTCTGCTTTACAATGTAATTGACACAGAGTAAGTAGACCGCGTAACTGAGACGGTTTGAGTCATCCCAACGACTTGCACAAGTACTGCGTTCAACTTCCCTGTAATTGTGGCGGACCTTTGACACTTCAGCTTTTACTTTTACAGAGTAAATGAAACAGATCACCTGTGCTGTGCGGTAGTTATCAAAAATATCAAAACAAGCCCAGCATTTACACGAGTATTTTCACTAAGACCATGTAAAAACAGCGTAGGCCTGAGGGCCTCGACACAAGCGCTGCAGTGTTAGGCACGCTGAGCCTCTCGCCCACCTCACACGCTGCATTTCTGCTGCTGGTGGACAGCCCTGCCATCAACACCTACCCCGCTGACACCGAGCGCTCACCCCATTGAACCGGGGGAACTCACTTCCAGTACAGCCCGGCTGGTATCTCTGCCTCAAGAGCCAGTCACGTCTCCTTTGAAGGTAATTAACGAGTGCCGTACTTTCACTGGTGTTCAGCTGCAGGCAAGAGGCAACACACACCACCTTCCTAACATGCCAGGCCTAGCGACTGTGACAAAATAGGTTTTTACCTCATACTGCAAGCACATCACACAACCAAGGCGATAAAGATCACTTTCGGGCACGGGATCAGACTACCGTAAAGAAAGAACGAAGGGCAGCGAGCACCGCCGAAACACTCGTTTTGCTGAAGCATAAACTTGCTGCTCACACGGTTTTGGAACGGAATTATTCACAGCTCATCCGAACTCAGGTCACCAGCACCACTCATGGAAGCGGCCACCAAGTTTATCCTCCCTCATACACCGATAGCACATCAGGTCTCTCATCAGCTGCACCACCCTCTCCCGTACTGAAGTTTTCAATCCTAAAACCGGCAGCAGAGTGCTTTCTACCTCCTGTCTCTAAGCAATTAGCGCCATTAATCCCAGGCCATCCAAGCCCCCTGGCGTGGCTCTGATTTGGCTTTAATCTCTGCTGAGGTCTCTTCTTCCTCCCCACAGAAAGACATTTAAACCTTGGCAAGCCTCTAGGTTGAAAACAACGTTAGGCTGCGGCAATCGCTGAACCGGTAGGAAGCGGGGAGACCCCGTGATGCCTGGCCTTCCTACTCCCCAAAAAAAGGGATGAAAAGTCACTTTTTCAGCCAGCAATAACTTGAGATGAGGCAAGGTCTCCCCCACACCTCTTCCACCCCTCTAGCTCCGCGGGGCCACCCCGGAGAAGCCGGCCTGCCTGTGCTCCGGCGGCGCTTTCTAATGCTTCCTCCCCTGCCCCGGCAGGACGCAGCCCCAGTTGGCACCTGGGCTGCACCCAGCCCGTTAGGCAGCCGCTCTGCCCCACGCCATGCCGTGCCTCCTCAGGGGGTGTCCCCAAAGGGGTCCCAAACGGGGGGAGCCCCAAAAGGGCTGTCCCCAAAAGGGAGTCCCAAATGGGAGGTGCCCCAAAATGGGGCATCCCTAAAGGGGGAGCCTAAATAGGGGTGCCCCAAAAAGGGGTCCCAAACGGGGGCGTCCCCAAAGAGGGCCCCAAATGGGGTGCCCCCCAAAAGGGGTCCCAAGCGGGGTGAGCCCCAAAAGTGGGCTTCCCCAAAGGAGGGTCCCAAAAGTGGGTGGTCCCCAAAGGGGGTGCCCCTAAATGGGGGTGCCCTCCCCCCAAAAAAGAGGGGTGTACCCCAAAAAGGAGGGGGTGCCCCCTTCCCCCTGCACCTCGCCCTCGCCCCACTCACCCCATGAGCCAGTCCATGGCTGGGTCCCGCCGCCCCGGGAGGCTCCCCTGGGCCGCCGCCTCCCTCTCACCGCCGGCTCATGAGGTCCCCGCGGGGCCTGGCCGCGGCTCGGGGCCGCCCTGGGCGCCGGCTCCCGGCCGCGCTCCGGCTCCGTCCCGCGGCGGCCGCGTCCCCTCCGCGCCGCCACTCGCGCACCGGGGCGGCCGGAAGTAAACACACGGCGCTGGCACCGCCCCGCAGCCGCCAACCCGGAAGCGCCCCCTCCTCCATTTTTCGCCTGCAGCCCGCCCCCCGGGGGCACGCTGGGAAGTGTAGTCCCGCTGCCACCCCCACGCTCTGATGCGAACGCCCCGGTGAAATTTGCTGGGAATCCTTGCTTGCAGCACTCGCGTGCTTTATTTTGCCGCTCTCCTATAATGAAACTTCACGCTGAGAGTTATTTGGGTGTCCAGTAATGTAATATAAAAAAGTGAAAGACCAGGACTTAAAAATGCACGTTGCACGTGTTCAAGTTGACAATTTTTCTTTAACACCTACACTTTTTAACCCTTTATACCTTTAGCTACCCTCGCACATACAGAATGTACCAGACAGCAGGAAGGAGGTCTCACGCTAGCAAAGGCCCACATACTTTATGGAGTTTGGGGGACAAAGATTTTTTACAATGTTTAAAAAAACAGATCAAACCATCTGCAGAAAATAATTATCCTTTATGCAGACACTTGATCCAGTCATTATCTGCAAACATTAGAGAACAGATGTCCCTCATTTGAATTATGTTTTCTTGTTGCCCTTTGTTAGGAGAACTTTTGGCAGGGCATTTAAGGATGAGCTCTATCCAATTTTACTGTGGGGTGCATTGTACCCAGAGCAGGGTGTTCAGTCATATGACACACGTTTTAAAGCAGAGATGACTTCTAAGACAAAGAGTTTGTCATGTCACATTAGCTGTTTTCCTCCTGATTGTATCAAGGAAAACATACAGCAACTGGCACTGGGAGAATTACTGGTGCAAAAGCAACTCAGGAAACTGACAGCTATTTTATTAATATTTTGTAACGTACTTTGCAGTGTCACAAGGCATTTATGTATGTCTCTTTTAATATTATTATTTTATAATTTCTTTTCAATCGTCAAGTTGATACTGCAGCCTAATACAGCTATTGCTTTTTGCCTTCTCCCCTCAGCGATTGGAAACCTTCGAAATCCCTCTGGCAGAGCCTCTATTTCACATTCTTCCCTGCTGAAACATCTCTCCATCAGCATCTCTGAAAAGCAGAGGATGTGTCTATCCAATAGCAGTCTCCAGTGGTTGTCCTGTAATTCTCCTTCTGTTTCTAAACCCTCTGAAAAATGCATTGCAGCCATTATTTGTTTTACAATACCAAGCCTAGCAGGCTGTAGGGCTCTTTTGTGCCAGACCCTATGCACATCTTAGTGAAAGGGTGGTCCTTTTCAGGGCAACAGGCTTGCAAGAGCCTGAATGACTTGAATATAAGATGCTTTACAAGAGGCGATGCTTGACATACAGATGTGGTAGGAAGGGAAGTTACAGGATAGCATGGACATAGGGCTATCCTGGTCTACCATAGAGCTCTTTTAGGTCCCACAACCCCTGAAGAGAGGTCCTGCAGTCCCCAAGCTGGCTCAGCGTGGCTGAGAGCTGCCTTGGAATGGCCACCCTTGAAGGTTTCCTTCCTTATTTTTCCCTCACACAGTTCTCATGACCAGATTTGTACAAAACAGGACATCTGATAGCAGCGCAGACAAAGTCTGTCGTATATAGCCGATATTGGCTTTCCAGTTGGCTTCTTTGCTCAGCCGGTAATAAAGCGGTGCTGCAAGGGACAAGTGGCTATGAGGAAGTAATCAAGGCATCAGGCTCTCTGCAACTGTCTTTACTGCCTCAGATTTTATTGACATTGCCTCCTGCAGCAGGAACAGTGCAAGGCGCAGGTGGGCAAACATCGACTTAGGCTGCAGAGCACTAAGGAATGGAAGTGAACTTTGCTCCCTTGCTGGCATATTGCATCAGAAACACCTGTCCCTCCTCCACATCCCACTATTTGGTGTGGGGCCAAGAGGCCTCAGAGCTGATACCTCAACAAGAGTAACAGAGCAAAGAAGCCAGACGGTTTCAGGAGCTTTGCACAGTCCCTTTGCTTTACCTAAGCGTGGCTGTGGTTATGGTTAAGGAGCAGGAGAAAGCATTGTTGTATGAGTTTTTCTCTTCTTGATTTGAAGCAACATCATTCCCAGGGAGCTTAGCTTGTCCTGGGCAGCTGAGAAGCTTTGGCAAGCAGAGAAATGTGAATTGATTTGCCTGGCTGAGGGGTTTCTAGTGCACAGGGATGCTGTGCAGAAGAGAAGCTGAGCAGGTGATGGCTGCCCTGACACAGAGGGAGCAAAGCATCCTTCAGCAGTCTGGAAATCTGCTGCTCAGATCCAGACCTTCAGCTACAGAAGGAACTACACATTCAGTGAAAGACGTGACAGACCGATGGACTTGGGATCAAAATGGTGTGTTTGTGAAGTTCTGAATGCGGTGCTGGCTCTTTAAGTCAAAAACATCCACATATTCCTTCTCTGGGACAAAATGTCTTTGTCTCTGTGCATGAAACATGTTATGGTTCAAATTCCTGCAGAGCCACTAGAAAAAGCAAAGTGCATGAGTCTGACAGCGTGGGCCTGCCTGCAATGTGATCATTAATCATGCTGGATATTAATAACAGCATCTCTTCTTGGTTGGAACATTTGATTTTTTCATAAATAAACACCGTAAGTGGTTATAAATATTGATTGCTGCCAATAATAGTAAGACATTTTAGATATTGTCTTGCAACTAGGCTATCAACCATGCTGAGGACCAGACTGAAGAAAAAAAAAAAGGTATATTGAACCCAACTAGCTAGGAAATACAGCTTGTGTTTAGATGCCTAAGAGAGGGCTGAAGCTTTGGGAAGGCGTTCTGAAAATCTGTGCTTGGGTGTCTGCATTTCCAGAGATTCTGAAAAGAGTAAATTGCCAGATAAAAATGTTCTCAATCTCCTAGTCACAGGAGAATAGAAATATTGGATGTTTCCTCTTTTACAGAACAACTTATGAGTGGATGTTAAAGCACGAGACTAGTGGTGGCTGAGTTTTATTTTTTCCCCCCACTAATTGAGTATTATTGAGCAATACCTTCCTCATGCCTCAGTTTCCACATCTGGAAAATGAAAGAAATACTTCCCTCTACATCAAAAGTCTTGTGAGAAATGATGGTAAATGCTCTGAAACCTTCATTGCTTAGGAGTACTCAAAATTAAGTTGATATCACTGTTCTTCCAACTGAGGGATAATGGCTATTTGTGAGAAAACAAAATTATGTTGAAGTGAATGGTAGCTAAAAGTTTGAGTTACAGCTGTGAAGCTTGGCAAATCCCGATGCCTACCATGAGGCTGCTCTGGACCACAGTTTGGGGAGAGCTCTGCAAGCCTGATGAGCACAGTTTTCCTCTTGGCCCTGTGCTGGTGCTACCATGGCATTGTGGGCAAACCATGCCCAAAGCCACGCTCTCATTTAGCCTGACCAGCACTAACCAAATTGAATATTTACTCAGAAAGGAGCAGCATGATTGGCACATCAGATCCCATACATCTCGCTGTAGGTGATGCTGCTTTTCCTTACTGATAAGCTCTTCCCCAAGTGTACCCTAACCCTCTGCCTGTCACAGGGCAGAGAAAGGGGCAGGAGGAGGGGAGCAGGGATTCCATTTTCACACTGGGAAGAGAATATCCACTTGTGGGCTGCCTGCAAGGAGAAGATGGTGCACAGAAGTGGAAGGCCAGGATCACCTGTCCCCATTGGTTATGCAGGAAGATGGAGATGGTGCCAGAATTTGCATTACTTTCCTAATGCTGCATCTCTCTCCCACATGGCAAAATTCCCCCTAGGCCTCTACCTCATAAAAACCAACCAACCAAAAAACAATGAACACAACAAAACAAACCCAGCAGGCAGTGGAGGATTGGGCAGAATAATTTATTTCAGCCTGTTATTTGGATGCATTTAAGCAAGCAGCCTTAGCTATTATTTGCAGAGTCACAGGACAACTTTCTGGCCCCTTGAAGGAGCATGGTGCGAGGGCTGGTGCAGCATCCGCCCCATCTGCACCTGTTTATTCTGCAGGGCAGAATTTATCCCTGCAGAAACCCCAGATTTGCAAGCTGTGGGGACAGCAAAGCTCCTGTGCCAGGACCTGGCCTTCATTCCTGCTGGGCTGGGAGGCAGGACATGGACTCAGCATCCCACCAGTGCCATCCAGCCCGGTGCAGGATTGGTGCCTGTGGTACAAATGAGGACTCCCATGCCCACATGGAAGGATTCCCAGCCCCCAGCGATTACAAAGGGTGCCTGGCAGAACAGGAGTCTGTTTGTCTGCCTTGCTCTGCACAAACAGTTGCTTCTGTAAATACGTCTCACATGAGCAATTAGCCTCGACAGTGACGAGGTCCCATCTCTGCTGAGCAGTTCGGGGAAGCTGCTCTTTTGCTGGCACAGAAGACGAGCTCAAACAGCCAACTGTCCCCAGCCTGCCACCCTCCTGGGGAGACCACAGGTCTGCAAAATGTCCCCTTTCTGCTCCAGAGCTCAGTGCCTCAGTGTGACATGTGTGATGTGACCGCTCTCAAAGCAGCCCCCAGGTGATGATAAGGCAGAGCCGAGCATGGGACTGCTCAGGGAAGGGGCACACATGGCTCTTCAGCTCCTGTGACACCCTGGGGGCAGGGAGAAGTTATTTTAAGGCCACAGGAAAGATTATGCTGTGAAATTGAAGCTGGCTCCCACTGTGCTTGGAAAGCACCCAGCCTGGCTCAGCAGCCATGCTTATCACCGACTAAATGCAATTGTAATGATTTCTCCTCACCCTCCTCCCCAGTCTTCCTCATCTTGCTGGCATTTTTCTCCTCTCTCATCTTGCGCAATTAAAACCCAAAGCCAAACCAGGAAAAGCAGCAATCAGTTATTATCTGTGCATATTTGCAATGCCAGGTAAAGACCTCAACTGGACGGCAGTGCCAGGCTCTGGCCATTGCAAACCACAGCCTGCCTCAAAGAGAATTATTAATTCAAAATCCTGGGACATGCTGGCCCCATGTCTGGAAGGGAGACGTCAGATGTGATGAGAGCATTGCGAGCAGTATGCCCTGATGCACAACCCTCCTCTTCTTGTATTGTATGCCATGCTAAAAACAAAAAGGGAAGAAGTAGGGGGAGGTGGCCAGGAGCTCACCCCAAACGGGACCTCTCTAGGACTGCCTGAGCACGTCCCGTGTCCCACATTGCTGCGAAAGGGAGCTTTTGCTAACGCTGCTGCTCTTTCATTTCTGCCCGGCTTGATCTCAGTTCCTCTTTTCTAAACCTTTCCAGTAGCAAACACACCTTGTTTTGGGGAAACTGAGGCCAAAATGCTCCTAAACTGCTATCACCTGCTCCTATACTGGTATCACTGGAGTCCAGCTGCCAGAATACACCCTGTCTTGCAAGACTGGTGCAAAACCCCAGTTTTTTTAAAAACAGTGACACAGGTTCTTGCTACCATCATTGGCAACAACAGAAAAAACACATTTGCTTTACTATGCTAGAAAAATCTCTTCGTTTGGTCTTTTTTGGAGGTGGGCGAGACGGAGCAAGAAGCCTGCATGGTGCCTGGTGCAAACCTGCGCTTCTCGGGGCTTGGCTTCCACAGAAGACTCAATGGCACCATCTGATGGCCATCAGAACAGCAGGAGCCCTTCCTGCAGCTACGGAAGGAAGATTTCCGCCAGGGTTGCTCCCAAGCAACAGCATGGTTTCTAGCTGGGGGCAGTTGGGGCGGTGGGCCTGATGGAGGGAAGTTCAGGCTTTGGAGGGGTGAGGAGGGTTCGGTGTTTGGAAGGTGGCCGTGTGAGGCCCTCTTGGTGCAGGTGGTTTTGTCCTGGGCCAAGACCAGCGGGGATTCATTTGGTAAGTCACATTTCATTGATTTTTCTATGTATAGGAAGTGTTGATTTCTCCAGCAAATGCAGTACATGAAGGTCGGGTTTATTTCATGTCTACTTTGTAGCATCAGCAGTGGAAGGTGACCTGTCCTCTTCCTCCTTTGACTCAGAGCTGTGAGGGCAATAAGTGCCACGAGTCAGCTAAATTCTGGCCCCTGCATGCGATAATGTGCTAATGTGCATGAAACGCAGGCGGGTAGGATGAGGGCAAGACCTCTTTGTCCAGGGCAAGTTCCTCAGATGTAATGAGATCCAGTGGTGCCATGAGAGAATCGCCACCTAGAGCAGATGTCACAAGTCATTACCTTAGGGCTATCACTCATACGTGTGAGATCAGCTGAAATAAGTCCTTGGAGTTTATCTTCACGGGGGTACAGAAGTCCACCTGTTGGTCCTTTAAGGAGATCAAGCATCTGCTCCTGCATCCCATCTGCAAACCAGAGCCGTGGGAGCAATTTTTAAAGGAAAAACTATGGTTTTGAGCATGGAGATTTCCTCTGTCCACTCCGCAGGCTGTTGTCTACAAGTCCACCCAAAAAATGAGAGACTTCCCCATGGGAGCCCAAACCTGCCTCCAGGGAGAAAGCACAGCTGTGATTCAAGGAGCAGTGTGAAGGTGGCTGGTGCAAGGTGCGAGGTTTTCTCCCTTGTGGACAGTCACCCCTTCCCGTGATGCATCACAGCTCTCCTGCTCAGGGCACTGTGGGCTTCTTTGGCTGCCTGCTTCTTATTGTGGTTGTTGTCAAAGGCAAGTCTGCTTCCTGGGTGGAGCTGATGGATGCAAGGGAGGGCTTGATCTCGCTCTGCTTCTGGCAGCCGACAGAGCACTAACGTTTGCAAGGCTCATTAGTCATTTATGAAGCATACCCAGGCACCTGAAAGTCTTCCTGGGGATGCAGGGGGAGTGAGGCAGCCCATTTGGTAAGGGGCCGGGCTGCAAACTGTTTGTGTCATACCAAGGCAAGGATCCCTGGTTCCTGGCTGTAGCTCCGCCAGCCTCTTTTGACTGCCTTGCGGTTCCTCATGGTGCCACCTGGCTGCTTGTGCAAGGTGGACCTGGACTGATGGGAGAAGCGGTCTTTGGGGTGCGGAGTGGGGTTATTTACTCTGGTACGGTGCTGGCAGTGTTCACAGAACTCCCGTCTGCAAAGCAAAAGTCCCCGCAAAGAGAGCAAGGCTGGGCCCCTGTCTGTCCTTCAAGGGAGAGTGCCCAGGTAGGACGAGAAGTAGCAGCATCCCCTGCCCTGCCGCCTCCCCCTCGCCTCAGAAGGGTTTCCCTTCAGAGGCAGCAGGATGCTGCTGTGTTGATCATTACCATAAGTGAGTGCTGCCTGGCAGATGAGCCGGCTTATCTGCGAGCGCTGCCAGTTGAGTTTGCACAGGGACACCGCTGTCACCTGCTTCCTGGCTGGCACAAGTCACACCGGCACCTCTGCGAGCTTGGGAGAGGGAGGACAGAGAAGAGGCCTTGGGCACGTCGCCTTCACAAAGTCTGTGCTGTGGATGAGCAGAGACCACACTGGGTTGGGTCCCATGCAGGGCACCAGGGGTCCTCCATCCGTAACCCCCTTGGAAGGGGGAGATGGCACCTTTCTTAGAGTTTGTGAAATGCCCACTGTGGCTTTTCCCAGCACAAAGACAGCCAGAGCACAGAGGCCAGCCTTAGCCCCCATCCTTCTCACCGCAGTCCTGGCCCCCAGCTCCAAGCTCCCCTTGGAGGTGCATTCCTGGAGGTTGCGAAGGAGAGACAGAGCAGGGAGAGGCAAAGAGCTTTCCTGAAACTGCAGTCCTGGGGGGGAACCTGTAAGAGGCAGGGATCGATACCACGCTTCCGAGAGCCTCCAGACTCCTGGATCAGCGATAATAGAGGGGTGAGCTCATTGCTAAGAGCTTCGGTGGGTGCAAGAGCCAAGGGCAGGCAGTCCGGGTGGGAGGAAGGCTTGATGCTGTCTCTGTATCTGTCAGCAGCTCTGTCTGGTGCAGTCCTGGGAGGTGGCGAGGCGGAGCGCAGGACCAGGAGGATCCTTTTTCATCACTTGGCAGCACACAGAGCAATTTTCCAGTGAGGAGGGGGATCAAGGCTTGGTCTTTGGCCCGGTGCCGCCAGACATGCAGCTGAGCGGCTGTCAGGGGTGGAGCAGGTGAAAGCACGGAGGTTACGTGAGCCAAATGACTCCTTGCAGTTCCCTGGGTTATCTTGCTGGCTGCCTCCCTTTCAATCCACTCTGATATAAAATCATAAAATCAGTTAGGTTGGAAAAGTCCTTTGAGATCACCAAGTCCAACCATCAGCCTGACCTGATGAGTTCCAGGACTAAACCACGTCCCTTAGGGCCACGTTCACGCCTCTTAAATACATCTCTCTTAAATAGCTCTTAAAACACCCTATTAAATAACCAAAAGGAGGAGATTTCCCATGCCATAAGAGATTATTCTGCTACCTAAGAGATATCAGTGCTGATTCCTGCCTGCCTGGCTTTGGAGGGGTGCAAGGCACTGGGGGAAGCAGCTTTTCCCTCCCCTCACAGCACCCAGGGCTGAAACCACTGTTCCCTGGGGTCTCACTGCAGCAAGAGGCAGCGCTTTGACTTTGTGATGTACTTGAAGCTGAAGTCAAGCACTGAAGCCAGGTCTGTGGGTGCTGAAGGCTGCAGCATTATGGCTCACACCATAAATGATGTGCTGAGCCTTGGAGGACTGCTGAGCTCCTGGTGCTTGGAACTGGAAGGCAACGGGGACCCTCCACCCCAAAGGGATGATGAAGGGGACAGGCTGGGATGCACGCACAGTGAGGCGCTGAGCAGCGCTCCTGGAGGATCCGAAATGAGGGTGAACTTCTTTTCCCATCCCCTGGTGTTGCACAGACAAAATTCTGGTGGTTTAACGAGCCCTGAGAGCTGTCAGGAGCTGCCACTAGAGGCTGCTCGCAGGCTGGTCCCTGCCAGGGCTGCGGGGCTCTGCAGGGTGAGGACGCAGCTCTTGGCACGGCTCGGACCCCGCTCGGAGCCCAGCTTCGGGCAGGTGCCGGGGAAAGCTGTCCCGGAGGGCCCTGGGGTCCTGCTTCCCTCTGTCCCATGTCCCCAGCTGCTGGGCTTGGTGCTGCAGAGCTGGGGACACAGGGGCACAAGCTCCCAGCTCTCCCCTGCAGGGCTTTGTGGGGTGGCTAGCTCATTTTGGATGGATGGATGGATGGATGGATGGATGGATGGATGGATGGATGGGTGGGTGGGTGGGTGGGTGGGTGGATAGATGGAGAAGCTCCCCCCCCATTAGCAGCACAGGATCAGGCCCTTAGCATCTATGTAGAGGGCAGGGCGGTGAGGAGAGGTACACCATCCTAAATCCAGCCAGACTGCTTGCACAGGCCCACCTGGCAGAGAGATGCTGGGGACCACAAATTCCACTCAACAGAGCTGCATGGAGCCATAGGGCTGTAGCTGGGGCAGATCTTAGCACTTCTCTCTCACCTGTGGATTAAAGCAGCCTCTTTCTTCACCACCCTGTGCCACCACCTCCCTGCCATCAGTACATGGGGGCCACAAAGTCCTCACCTGGCCTAGTTCGCCCCTTTATTGCTTGGCCTGTGGTGCACCTTCCTGTGCTGCTGCCTGTTCCCGTGCGGGTGGATCTGTTTGCATGAGATGGGTGTGCACGAGTGTGCATGCCGGTGCCTGTTTTCTCAGTGAGGTAATCCTCCAAAGCGGAGTGACCCGGGGAGATAATGTCAGCCCATTACACACACCGAGGAGCTGGTGAGTGCAGTAGGTCCTGCCCCGATGGTGGGAGGGGAAAGAGCGATGCCATGAAGCAACAAGGCAGGGAGAGGGCTAGAGCCTCGCGGAGGCAAAAAGAAAGAGCATAAAAAATTGGGGGGGGGGGGAGACTGGGGGGGTAAAACAGTGGCAGAAGAAGATGATGGCCATCACGTCACAGCAGGCACGCACCAGCCGGGCAGGATGCAGAGCTCTGTTCCCAGCACAGCTGGCTGTGACTCAGAGAATGCCTCGGGGGAGCAAACCAGATGGGGAAGATGGTGTCTTTTTCGGTTCTGGTCACTGGAGCCACATTTTGAAGCGGAGGAGGCCTGTTGTAATTTGCCAAGGTGTTCTGCAGACACCACAGCATCCCCTGGGCAGTGAGGCGGAGAGGAGGGAGGGTTGCAATTAGCTGGGGCTGTGGCAGGATGGGAGCGTCCAAGGCTCTGGCTGGATTTGGGCACAGGTGGTTCCATGCCAGCATTCAGTGTGGATGCCCCAAAATGCGATTTTTGGGAGGCATTTTCTCTTGCCCATGCAGGTTCTGGTGAAAGGCACTGAGCAAGAGCAACACTGTGGGGCCATCAGCATGGGAGCATGATAAATGGGGGTTGCAGCGTTTGGGATCGGGGCAAACATATTTAGCGGTAAATCCATGGCAGGGTAATGACCTCTCTTTGCAGAAGACAGCTTGATTAAAAAGAAATAAATAAAGCATCTTTAAAGGAGAGGCAAGTGAGAGACACAAACCCCATCCTTGGGGCGATGCAGACGGATGAGTAATGGGGCCCTTTGAGTAAGTGCCTGCCCGGCCAGCTCTGAGTCACTGAGCAAACAGCACCAGCCTGGAGCCAGCAGCAGGGCTATTCTTAGCCGCTCGCCTGTCAGGAGCTGCTGCTGAGGGAGAAGAGACAGGTTAGGGGGTGTAAGTGGAAGGAGGAGGGGTGAAACCATTTGCTTTCCAGCTGAAAAGCACCCAGGGCCAGCCCGCTTGTTTGTTTATGGCAACCCAGCCCGGAGACAGCAAATGCAGGGATGAGGATGCTGCCATGCTCCGATGGAGTTTCTCAAAGGAAATAAAGCACCCAGGGCTCTGATAGCTCCTCGATCACACACTTTGCCCAGAGGGACCTGCAGGTTGGCAGGGTATGGCTGACAGGGGAGAGGAATGCCTGGTGGGTGCCCATCACGCCTCTCACCCCGCTGCAGGTCGGGTCCCAGGGTCGGTGGGCAGTGTGGCCAAGCGGTGTCCCCTGCTGCTCCCCAGAGCATCCCCCTGCCACCTGCCCAGCTCCCCATTCCCAGGCTGAGCGTCCCCAAAGCGACCTTCTCAGGGCACTCTGCCATCTCTCAGCCAGGGTTGCATCAGCGGTGGAGACGCGGCGGAGGGCACAACCCGCTGCCAGGTGCCGCCAAGACCCAGGCTCGGCTGCGCTTGGGCTCCAGCTAAATAAAGGCCATCCAGTCATATTGGCTCAAGCTGCTGGCTCAGCCCAGAAGCCTGGAAAACTAAATGACATCATCTGGGTACCGCTGACAGACGGTATTTCCACTCAGACACCAAGCATGGGGCTCTCAGCCAAAGAGAAGAGCATGGCTGGGGAGCAAAATGAAGGTGTTGAAAAACATCTCCACGGGGACCCCCCCTGTAACTGCAGAGCCACTAGCAAAAGGGGCATCACTTCCTTTCTCCCATGCCACCTGTGTCCATAAAATGGCCCCTCCAAATGGTAGGGCCATCTCTCATGCTGGGGTGCCTTCTGCTTGGTTTGTGGTGGGAGGGAGCTTGCACCCCTCTTCCAGTCAGGCTGGTGTTCCCCAGGACACTGGCCCAAGCCGCCCAGCTCCGCAGTCCACCTTGAAGCTTTCCCCAAGCTTGTCTTGCCTCCTCTCCCCCTTTCTGCCTGCAAGATACCCTCGTGATGATGCCCATCACTTGGGTGCCCACCTCCACTCTCACCTGGGGCTCCCCAACTGAACCCAAGCCCTCTGCACCCAGCAGGGACCCTGGCAGTGTCTCAGCTCTGCCAGGGCTAAAAGTAGGCGGTGTGGTGCATTGTGAGTGTTATCTGCATCTGCTGCCGCTGAGAGCAGGGTGTCTCATCACCTCGTGCTGTGGCACTGTGGAGGGGAGGAAGGTGAGCAGCCATACGAAGCATCCCTCTGGCATCCCGCAAGAGAGGACCCACAAGGGGACCAGGACCCTTTGATAGGATGGGATTAGGGGCCGGGACTTCCCTCAGGCACTCTGCCTTCTTGTGTGGCCTTTGGCAAACAGCCTGCCGTCTTTGCTCCAGGTTTCCTATTTGCAAAAACTGGGCTGAGTGTGATCCTCCTCTGATTTGCAGAGCAGTCTGGGACTGGTAGAGCTGATCCTCATCTGCAGGGATACATAGGAAAGGAAAAATCAAGCCCAATAACAATAATTACTTTTCTCCTTCCCATGGGTGTTGTAAGGATTAGCTCATGTTTAGCAAAACTCGCTCTAAGTGCTAAGCATTATTAATGTCTTGGATTGCTCCAGGAGCAAATGTGGCTTTCCAGGGAGTGACGTTTTTTTTCCCCTTTGCTGGCATGGGGTTGCAAGGGAATTATCACAGCCCAAGGTAAGTGCCATCCTTCTGCTGCTGGGGCAGTGTCTGCAGCGCAAGAGCAGTCCTCACACCTGAGGTCCTGAGTCCTCCCAGGAGGGGAAAACACCTTGTGGTTCAGCCCCAGCAAACACCCCGTTAACCCCAGCGCTATGGGAAGGGCTAGGGGGTCCGCTACACCCTCTGCTGCCACACTGGGGACATCCCGGCCACGGGGACCTTTGGGGACAGGGCTGGCTTTGGGTCACCCCTTCTCCCCATGCTGACTCAGCCATGCCCCCACGGTGGGTGGCCGCGGCCCCGGGTGGGACGCAGTGAAGGTAGAGGCAGCGCTGGCTGGCGAGCTTTCAAGGAGGCCACAAGCTAAATAAATAGACGGCAGCCCTGTTTCAGTGGCTGCTATATTTAGTGCAAGGAACATTTATTTATAGGCTTGGCAGCCATTCCGAGTCAATAAAAGCCCGAGAGCTGGAAAAAGGACGTTCCTGGGTTTCTCGTTGCAGTAATGGTTTGTGCCGTGCAAACCGCGAGGAGGGGCAGGGGGAGGAAAGTGCTCGGCGGCTGCAGTGGGGTCAAGGGAGCAGGTTCGTAGGAGGCAAGGGGATCTAGCTGCCGTGCAGCTTCAGCATCTGCTGGGGGCTGGATATCCCCTCTGTGCTCAACAATAATAATAATCGTGTAGCTCAATGAGTGCCACAGCTTTCTGGAGCCAGCGCTGCGGGGAGCCTGCTCATGGCTTCGCCTCCCTCCAAGGTAAACTCCTGGCAGGAGACACGAGGAAATGTTCCTGAGAGCCTCTGCTGAAATGGTGCTGCCAGCCTGGTGGGAGCCACGGACCATTATAAACCCCCAGACTGGTTGTTCGCCTGTCTGTGGTCCACGAACACCCCAATTAATTTTTATCCCCCTGCTCTCTCAGCTGTGACGCTTATTTCTGCTTTGAATTAATCCAGCTCCAGCCATGGGGCCCTATAAATACATGTGGGTCTGGCTGTGTGTCCAACTCTCCACCAGGTCTGGTGGATGCAGCCAAAAATTGGTCGCCCTCCCCACAACAAGACCCTCCAACCCCATCCCCAAAAGCCCCCCCACAAACCAAGGCTGACACCAGCTGTTAAAACACCTATTTGGGTATTTATTACAACACGCCGTTCCAAAATACAAAAAGAAAGGGAAAGAAAAGAGAGGGTAGAAAAGCCCTGCTGCTAGCAGCTGCTGGAAATAAATAAAATAAAGAGGGGGCAGGGGCTGGGTGTCTCTCTGGGTCCAAGGGGGCAAAACGGAGCTGCCTTCGGTCACACTGACAGTGACAAAGGGAACATGGTGTGGCTGGTGGCTGGAGCATCTCTTCCCTGCTCGAGACCCCGCGGTGCATGCAGACCCCGTCCCCATGCTGTGCTCTCTGGGGAAGGGCCCAATCCTGCGGGGATGCTGGCGGGAGCTAAGTCTGCGGGGCACCTGCCCGCTCCCTCCCCGTCCGCCCCGAGCGCGGTGAGGTAGGAAGGGTGACGCCGGAGTGGGACCCCAGGGGTTCCCCATGGGATCCAGAGAGTGGAGTGAGACCTGAGCTCCGGCACAGTCTTGGAGGAGCCCCAGGAATGAGTCCAGCATGGGGTGATGGGAAGTAGCCCAGCCCATGGCGAGGTGAAGTCGTGACGGAGTCAGCAGACGGTGTCTGGGCTCCAGGGGAAGGGCAGCGTTAAGCCCTTGGGATCAGGCTGACCCTCCCGGGGCTTGGTGCAAGGTGTGTTTTACACCATGGTGCAGACGGGGTTCCTCTTCCCTTCCCCTCATGTCTCTTCCTGGCACAATATTCTCCTTCCGGTGACCACAAAGCTGAGCTGTGTAAGGATAGGGATAAAAAAAACAAGGACTGGGCTCTGCCTGCTTGCGGCACCCTTGGTTTATCAGTCCCAGGTGGAGGGAGGCCCCTCAAGCCAGAAAAACCCAGGGCACCTCGCTGGGATGGAACACCAGGGCTGAGAGGGGGCTTGGCAAACCATCTGACCCACTCCCCACACCCCTCCGGGTGAAGCTGCAGCCTCAAGGTGCAGCCAGAGAAGGTGAGAGGACCATGAGATGGAGGGAGCTGCCTTGCCGAGCTGGATGCTTCTCAAAGCTAACACTTGAAATGTTTCACCATGTAACTCCCCGTCCTTGGTGGCGGTGGGTTCCTGCCCTTGCAGACAGGCAGCAGAGTTGGTAGAGGAGCCACAGGAGGAAAGGGAAGAGTTAAGAGGATGAGTCTGCCCTGGGTTTGGGTGTCTGTATACCCCTGGGACACATCCCACTCCAAACCATCTGACAAGGTTCTGTCGGGGCAGCGTTTGCCTCCTCTGGCTCGGGAGCAGAGAGAAGGTGTGATGGGGCCTTGCGTTTATTCACAACAGAGAAACAAGGAGCAACATACAAAGAGTAAGAAGCAAAAAAGTACAGAATCATAACCATAATAATCATAATAATAATCATAAATACTCAAATCTATCATTCATAGATTGCAATGACAACACTGATAGCTTATTATCATTAGTATTAAGAGTGGTAGGGGGAACAGGACAGCGGGAGGTGGGGCACAGTCTCCTAAGGGGAAGACGTAACGGGGATGAAGGTCCAAAGAAACAAAGAGAAGGGCTGGGAAGGTAGCAGGGGCTGGGAACGCTGTTGCCGAGGCTAGGGATGAGCCTG
This sequence comes from Nettapus auritus, assembly GCA_011076525.1. Classification (NCBI taxonomy): domain Eukaryota; kingdom Metazoa; phylum Chordata; class Aves; order Anseriformes; family Anatidae; genus Nettapus; species Nettapus auritus. The sequence goes on from CM021769.1 coordinate 27,160,055, forward strand.
CTCCAACCCAAGCCTCTGGCTCAGTGTTGCCGACCTGGTCTCTGCCCTCCCTCCAGCTGTGCTCAGCCTCCGAGCTGCGGGTGGGAAGGGTCCTGCCATGGGGCTCAGCCCCGGGGGCAGGCTGAGGCTGGAGGGAAGGGTGCCGTGTCCCTCCTAGCCAAAAGGAAAGCTGAGGGTTGGTCTGGAGGGACCTTTCCTCTCCTCTGAGCTCACTCCTGCCACTGCAAGGGTATTCACCCTCATCGGATCAGGGTAGAGAGCCCAGAAAAAGGATTGGCCACGAGACGACGGGGAGGGTGACCAGCCTGCACATCCATTCTCACTGTAACTCTCTGGTTCAAGGACAAAGTGGTCCACCAGGCAGAGCCTGATTAAAAAAAAAACAAACAAAAAACAAAAAACAAAAAAAACCAACACACTGAAGTTAAGCCCCTTGGTGACCCTCATGGCTTTGGGTCAGCACTGGCACTAGACAATCAGGCAGAGCTGCCCCGTCAAGGGGTGTTTTCTGGATGCAGCCTTAAAATATTGAACATGAGAGGGCTTCTGGTGCACACACCCAGCATCAAAGGGAAGAATGAATATGAAATACGTCAAAGGAAGGCTGCAGAGGTGGGTGGTGAATGTCTCCTGGCAGCTATGATCTATCTATGAGTCTTAAAAGGTTTCTCTGTGCTCTGGTTTCAGAGGAGAGAGCAGCCCACAGTGCCTAAAGCCTCAAGCACAGCCGAGGAACATCCAGGGGCACGGCAGGGTGGAGATGACAAAATGCAAACCACATATCTGCTTCTTTGCAGACGTTTAGTGTCTCATATACAGCTCTCTTCACTTCCTCCTTGACTTAGTCCAGCTGCTTTTTTGCTCCTGTAGCACACCACGTCTGCTAACAGGATGATTTATACGAGCCCTTGCTGCTGTCTCCTGTCATCCTCCCACCTGGCTATGCCAACCTGTTGTCCTTTTCCTATTAAATCACTTGAGAAGACCCTTAATCCTCCCTTCACTGGCCAAAGCTCCACCTAACGGATTCCTGACAGCAATTTGTCTGAGCTGGTACCAACCCTCAAGGACCATGGGATGGGCAGGAACTGGGTGGTGTGGAGCAGCAAGCAACGGCCCCGCTGTGCTCGGGAAGAGGTGCCACTACCCAGGGCAGCAGGATGTGATGGGCAGAGAATGACTTCATCTACCTTTTGTGGCCAGGAGGGAGACATTTTTCAAGTTCCAATGAGAACACAGCACAAATGGTGGGCAGAAATGGTAGATTATAAATGAGGTTGATGAGGTTGTTGTCAGGATGAGGTTGGCAGAGCAGGCAACAACTAGCAGGGTGTGAGTGGCTGAAAATTGAGCAGGAAAAGGCTGAAAAGCCCTGGAGCTGCTTTTCCAGCATTATCACTCTCTCAAACCATCAGGTTAACTTGTGGCCACACGGCCGGGAGGAGGAATGCTCTTTCTACCTACTCCAAGGTTCAGGTCGGCAAGACTGAGCTGGTTTGAGGCGTTTGCTGGAGGCAATGATGGAAGGTGGTGTGCTCTCAAGGGACCTTGGGAGACCAGGCGGGAGCACATGGGGGCTCCCCAGCACGGCCCCATTGAAAAAACAGGAAAAATAAAGCCAAGGGAGGCTCGCCTCAGCTGTGGACACACACGGAGGCAGAGGAGTTTGGGGAGCAGGCAGCTGGAGAGAGCTGCCCTTCCACACATCATCGCAGCCCCTCAGGCCTCTGGGCTGCATTCACTTTTAAACCTGAGATTGCTTGTTTTTGTCACGTGTATCTTGATCTAGAGAGAGAAACGAACAACAAGAGCAGGAACGAGGGGAAGGGAGAAAAAGAACTGTGCAGATCCAGAAAAGAAAAATTGCTTAAAGGATGACATAGGACATGGACACGCACGAACGGAGACCCCTGAGGTATTAGCTTTGCAAACTAGCGCGAGACAAGGGAGAAAGCAAAGACAGCCACAGGGAGAGATGTGCTTTGCAGCAGAGGCAGCTCAGTGCCTACAGCTCCAGAAAGCAGCTTCTCAGCAAGCCTGAAGTTGGGCTTTGGAGGGGCAAGGGCTTGGCTCCCCATAGATATGGACAGCTGGGAAGGGTGGAAGCACCTGCAAACACATTCCCTGAGAAAAACTCAGCCCAGGAGTTTCAGGGATGGGGACAGCAGGCAAAACACCCCCACCATGAAATCCCAACCATTAGCCACCTCCCCTCCTGATGCTATGTCAGCATCAGATGCCTCCCCCTTTCCCGTGCATCCCCAGGGATGCCCAGTGCCCTTCCCTCCATTTCAGGTCACTCCCTCCTCTTCCTCTCCTGCCAGGAAGGGCAGCCCAGGGGAGGGAAGGGGGTGGCAGCTGGGATGGGGACGATGGCCAGGATGGGAACGATGTGTGGGATGGGAATGACGGCCGGGATGGGGATAGGGATGGGGAGAAGCAAACAGGGACTAAGGAGAGGGGAAGAAGCGGCAGCAGCTTCCAAAAAGGGAAGTTTTCTGGCTCAGTTTGTGTTGCAAGAAGATTTTACGGCTTGCTTGTTCACTTGTTCATTTCTAGAAAAGGTGCGCCAAAGAGTTTCCTGTCCCCTTTTCGCTGCACCCGGAGGGAATGGGGGAAAATCTTTGTTGTCGACATGAGCTATAGAAGGAGCCACAGGCCTCAGATATTGCTTAGAAACTCGTATTTCAGATTTAAATACCATACACAGTAAAAATAGAGCTGAAAGTACCGCCCCACATTGTCTGCAAATCATTGCCAGAATGAAACAGCTTCAATAAATTAAAAACAAAACAAAAAAATTGAAATATTATTTACGTCTCAATAAAAATTGCAGTAAAACCATTTACCTTTTTTTTCTTTGTGTGTGTGTGTGTTTTCTTTATATTATATATAATATATATTTATATATGTATAGGGCTGCTCTAGTGCAGCATCTTTAGGATACTCAGCCAGAGAAACATGGGGGGCGCATGCTTAGTGCACCGGGGTGAAGGGAGGGGGGCTGGGGTGCCCCTTCCCCACCTTGTCAGAGCGGTACTGTGCTGTGTCCCCATGGGACCACGTTCCCCCCCAAGTCAGGAGCAGGCTCTGCTCACCCTCCCGACCCCAAATCGTAATTCCTGACCCTTCCCTCTTGAATTTTACACCCCCCTAATTTGAGCACAGGGCTCTGAGGGCTACTCTCCTGTCACTGCTCCATGTGCAAAAGCCCAGGGTGATGTCCACAAGGGCTGGGGCAGGGGAGAGGGACCAGGATGGGCATGGGGGGGACACTAAGCATTCACCATGATGTTTCCTGACTGTGGATTCATTCCTCTTTGCTTTCGTTTTGGCATGTGCGCTCCCGAAAATGCGCACACAGGTATAAATACTCCCCACCCGCCCTCCCCACATCTCTCCCCATCTTAAATATCCCCCCCTCCCCCCGCTGCTCTCCAAGTGCCCGCGATGGGTGTCAGGACACCTCGATGATCTCCATGCTGCCCGAAAAGCTCGACTGTTTTCCTATTTTGCCCAGCTCTTCCCGGGACCTGCCCTCGGACATGGTCTCCTCGAACTCCATCTGGCAGCTCCTCCTCTTGAACTGCTTCTCGGCACCGGCCTCCTCGTGCCAGCTGTGCCTCCCGTCCCGCGCCTCTGCCCGCTGCTTGTCCCTCAGTCTGATCTCGCAGCCCCCCGGCACACCGCTGCACCCGAACGGGGGGTACGGGCTGGCGCCGGTGAACAACGTCCCACCGCTGGTGCTACCGCCACCACCACCGCCGCCACCGCCGGCTGAGTCCGTGCCAAAGTACCAGCCTCCCTCAGAGGATGGGGTGCTGGGGGACTCCAGGTGGACTCCCCCCCATGAGCCGTTGGAGGATGGTGGTGGGCCGGGAAGGCTGAGCCTCGGCAGCTGCTGGAGGCTGTCCTCCGTCCCAGGGCTCTTGCGGGCCGTGCCGACGTTGAGGCTGAGCCCATGGGCCGGTGAGCCTGCTGCGTGCCGGTGTTTGCGCCGCTGCCTCACCTTGGCCTCCAGCAGAAGGTCAGGCCCGCTGGGCCGGTCAGGGCTGTCGGGCACCGGGGAGAACTGGCCGTTTGGCCCCGAGGGGCTGTCCAGCTTGCAGAGCTTGGGGGCCTCCCCGGTGCTGGGAGGGCCTGGGGGGTCCTGCCGCAGGCCGGGGGAGTAGGCGGATTTGATGTCCAGGGAGAAGGAGCGTTTCAGGCGGTTGGTGTCCTGGATGCGCTCTGAGGAGAGGTGCAAGCCGTTGAGTCCCTGCTGCAGCGCCGTGGGCGACAAGATTTTGGGAGGCCCACCTTGCCTCTCGGGGTCGCTGGGTGGGGGTGCAGAGGTTGTGCTTCTTGGTGCCTCCTCGACCTTCTCTGAGGTAGACGGTGCGGGGTGCCTGCCGCCCTCGGACACCTCGGCTGGGTCCTGTGGGGTCTCTCCCTCGCCCCGGTCGCCCTGGGCTTTCAGGGCCTTGAGGAGCTTCAGGCTCCTCTCGTACTCCAGGAGTTGGCCCAAGAAGTTGAAGTTGGGTGAAATCGACGGGCGGCGGTCCTTAACAAACCTGCCGAGAGGTGCAGACAACCCTGGTTGGTGTTCGGTCCTCCAGTGGGTCACCCCTACCCTCTCGGTCTCTTTGGATCATCATCCTGGACCTTCTACCAGACCCCCTAAAGAAAGGAATTTTGGGGAACCTTTGCCCTTTGGGCCTCGGAATGCCCTAGGGTAAAGCAGGCACTGCTCAGACTCTGGGGGTTTTACTCCTCCCCACCTCATTTTACTGCTCCCAACCTTCCTCCATGCATGCACTATGTGAAGGGAGGGTTTGGTTTGGTTTCACCAGGACTCAGCCAAGGCAAGACCAAACTTCAGGGAGCTCCCACCCCATCCTTCTGGGTTGAGATGGCTTTCCTTCCCTGAGCTGAAGCACAGCAGCACAACCCCTGCCCGTCCTTCAGGGAACTCTCACCTGTAAGCATCGTCTGACGACATACCCATGGTCTTCATGATGTAGGCGATGGCAATGGTGGCTGACCGGGAGATCCCTGCCAAGCAGTGCACAATCACCTGGCAGCTCGACACCTTGGCCTTGTCTGGAGCAAGGTAGAGGAAACAGAGAGAAAAGTGCCGATGAGGTGAGCAAAATGACTCTAGCCTCTCTTCCCAGCCCTCATCCCCCTGTGTGTGAAAGGACAAGGGTTGCTGGGAATAAGACCATGGAGGAGGCCAGAAGAAAAGTCCAGGTTTTGAGGGCCAATTAAAAGGTTTATAAGCATTATAATGAAAGCTTACCAATGAATTCAATGGATTTGTCCAGCCAGGGAAGCAGCTTCTCACAGTAGTTGTCATTGACAGGAATGCGCATGAAGTGACTATCACAGATGAAGTCTGGCTTGGGACAGGAGTTGCTGGCGTTGAGGACATAGCTTATCCCGTTCTGCGTCATCAGGTCCTGGTGGGAAAGAGGGGATTGAACAATTGGCTGAGTTCAGCTGCCACAGAGTGCTGCAGATCTGTCTCTCCACACATTCCCTGCTGTTATCTATCCCAGTATTTTTTTCCCTTGTGTCTCCTGCAGCTTCTTGGCCCAGCTGAAGCTACCATCAGCCTGTTGATGCTACCTGGCTGATGCTCAGCACAGACTGGCTAAGAAGGATGTGCCCATTTAGATGACACATTTGAAACTCAGTAGATCCTTACTTTGGCCCATTGTCATGACCAAAGAGTCCTGGAAGAGGGTCCTGGAGGAGAAAGCCCAAGCACCCCAGTATGAGAGGAAGAATGGAAAAATGTAAGAAAGAAAAAGAATGAAAACTCTCACTGAAAGCTCAGAAAGTATCAGTTCAGAGAGAGAGGAGGCACCTCACCAGTGGAGTGGGGTGAGTTATTGGTAGCACCCTATGTTAACAAATGTTGACCCATTTCTTTGCTCTTGACCCATACAGAAACACATCGGGAGTTCTCAAAGGTTTGCTAGATGTTCACAGGTCTTCACTAACTCATGCTGAATTCAGCTCAGAAAAGGCTCACATAAACAACTGACTTCAGGCTCTAGCCACCGATAACTCAGAACACACACTCTTCTCTGGTTCACAAGAGGAACTGACTCTTCCCTCTTCCTGACTCTGAAGTGAACCCAGATCCGTTTTCTGTGACTTTTCTGCTTCAACCACTCAATGGCCACCATCACTGCCCTTGTTTCTGACTCAATAAAATGCCATGGAACAGGGGAGATGTTAGATAATGAGGATCAGACAAAAAATTGCAAGGAGGGGGTGACCCATGGACCACCCCTCAGGGAACTGTCTTGCGGGGTTCTGCATTCACACCAAACTCTTCCTTCCCTCCTGGGGCAAAGCCAGCTTTGCCTGTATGTTTTGCTGACAGAAAATTAATGGCTGTCCTTCCCCCTCCCATCAGATCACTTATTATCTGTACAACCAAGGGCAGGTTGCACATAAAAATGGGGAACATCTGTGCCAGCTGCCTGGCCTGCACTACTTCAGGGAAGACCCAGAATTAAACAGGAGGAGGAAAGAAATATAGGGATAAAGGAGTCCTTCCACACATCAGGGGAGTGTGTGGAGCTGCCATCTGGGACCTCTGCCTTGCGACATGCTGGAGAGGAGAAGCGTCTCCCATGTTGCCATCTGCACTTGACCCTGCTCTGCTGCCTACAGACAGTCTTCTGGCCACCTCACTGCCATGCTGGCAGAAAACACGGCTCCAAAAGATGAACAGAACCCTCTGAGGAGTTGGGGAGGAAAGGAAACCATCAATTTTCTTGCCTGACATTGGCTCCTCAGGACATTTCGGCTGCGGCTTTCTGGTGGCCAGTCCCTGCCCGCCCTAGCTCGCGGCGGGGCCGCCCCCAGCAGGCTCTGAAGAGCCCAACCTCAGCTTGATGGAGCCAGCCCAGCTCCCAGGCTCACATTCTTGGCATTTTTCTCTTTCATTTCCTTCTGCTCCCTGTATATGATTTCTCTCTCCCTCCTTTCTCTTTCCATCCCCTTTCATTGCCCCGGTCCCTCTCCCTGCTCCTGCCTGGGGCAAGGGCGCCTGCCTGGCTCCCTCCTGCCTGCAGTAGATGCCCAGTGGCATTTTAACTATGTTTTCTCCTTTCTTCTCACTGTTACTATTTTTCCTCTAAACAAAATTCCTTCCCTGCCATGCCATCACGGCACTGCCCTTCCAGCACTGTTAAAAGGGCAGCATCCCTCTGTTCTCCTCTCTCCCCACAGCCAAACGTTGCACACTTTTGGGTCCCTGAACAGAGCCCTCTCCCAGACATGTCCCTTCAGTGGGGCCGTACCTTGTTCAGGACATCCTTCTGGGAGCCCAGGTAGAGATGCGGCAGGATGCGTGTGGGGCCGACGTTGGCCACGGGCAAGCACGGCTGGGAGATGCTCATCGGCAGGATGGCAGCGGGCTTCCCCTCACAGAGCCCCGGGAAGCAGGACGAGAATGTGGCAAAGCCTCCTGCAGAGAAAACAGGGACATTGAGCTTACAGAAGCCAGGCTGGGACCATCAGGACCTGTACCTGGAGCGCTGGGGACGAAATGGTGATAATCCCCGATAATGAGAGCAGAGCTTTGCAGAGCAAAAAGCCAAAAACCATCACTACCCTGGGGACTCCACCATTTTGCTAGGCACTCTATTCCAATGCTTGGCCACCCTCTCCATGAAGAATGTCTTCCTTATGCCCCATCAAAACCTCCCCTGGTGCAACTTGAGGCTGTCTTGTACCACATCCTGCTCTTCATGACTTCATCCAGACAAATGTCAAGGACAGAAAGTCCTTGAGGACAACAAGGATCACTGTTGGATAGCAAAACCCACTGGGGCAGGATGACTTGGAGAGCTCACGCTGAGCAAGCCCAAGCTTGGGACTTCTGAGCAGACTACCACATGGGGACCTGCAGGCCATTGCACTCGAGCTGGGAACATCACCCTCACGCAATCTGGCAGTGACACCGCTCACAGATTTCCTGCCTTTCCAATGGCCAAATGCTGGCTTGCTTTGCACAGCGGTGCTAATCTGAAAAGGAAAACTGAAAAACTGGAGAGGGGGACGCAGCGTACGTTTTGCCAGAAGGGGAGAAATTTAATTTATCTTGAACAGATTTCCTTGCTGTTTTTCATGGTCTGACCTTACTGAACGTGACAGCAAGCCTCACCCAACATACTGCACCAAGCAGTGGGTGGCACCTTGGTGCAATGGTGAGCACCTGGGTTGTACCAGCCCAGGCAGCCTCCCCAGAGGTTTTCCCTGTCATGCAGGTGAGTAGATGCAGCTGGACAGAGGCCAGAGAAGACTTTGGGGTTTGACTGCCTTCAACTGTTATAGGGACCTGGACACGTTCTTGAGATCCTTCTGAAAGTCCCAGCCTCAGGATCCAGCACCACAGGAATCCCTGCCCATCTCTGCAGCTGAACAAGACCTTTTAATGAGCCTTCACTAATGACCTTCCCATTCAGTCTCTCCCCTTAGAGACAGGGGAGCCTTGGCACACTCAGTTTACCTTCTCCAGGTCCTTGCAGCATTTCTGCTGACCCTCCTGGAGCACCTCCCTGGCTGCTGCTGTGGCACCCAGGCTCAGGCAGGGTATGACTGGCACTGCAGACAACCCATCTGCCACATCTGGGAGGTGAAGGTGACGGAGAGGCCAGAGCAGTGCATGAAATTGTGTTCATGCCACCCTCCATTACCATCTCTTTGTATCTTGCAAGCCACAGCCTCCTCCAGGGGAGCAGCTCCTGTGTCAGCCCCAGGAGAAGATGTCCTCCAACTGACCTCTTTCTCCTTCGCTTACATCTTCCTGGTGGCTAACACCAGCCACAACATCCAAACCTGGACCAGCCAGGCGGCGAAGAGTTAAAGTACCTTATCATCTTCTCCAGCACTTCCTTTTCCCTGGCTCCCTCCGAAGTGACATCACCTCTCAACTGGGGCATTAAATCAGAGCGAAGGAAGGAGGCCCAGTGCAGGTGCAGCACAGCTCCGGTTACTGCTCGCCCCTGTGCCGTGTCCCCATGGCCAAGGAGCGTAAATCACCACCCCACACACATTTGGGTGCCACCCCCAGCTCGAGCTGCTACACGTGAGGCTGCTGGGGCAGACTGCAGGATGGGGAGGCAGGGGTAGAAAGGTTTGCATGGTGGGGAAGGGGTCTAATGGGATGTATGTTTGACTTGCGCAGAATGACTTGGAGGGTTTGGCAAAGAAATCCAACGTGCTCATGGGGAGCAGGGTGCACGTACAGACTGAGAGCGGTGCCTCCTCTGTTCCCCAGCCTCTCGCCCTTGTTCATACCCATCAAGAGCCGCCCGGGGCTGCCTACGGCTTCAAATCCCTCTTCCAAAGCCAGGAGTGGGGTGACCTCATAGCTGCAGCAGGCCAGGACATGCTGCTGCTCGCCGGCGTCGCTGTCTCCCCCTCGCCCGCCTCTGCCTGGGGAAGCACCAGCAGGAGCACAGGGGGCTTGCTGGCCCCAAGCAAAACTCCCTGGGCTGTGCCCCTGTCCTTCCTGTCCTCATTTCCCCCATGATCACCACCTTGCTGCTGGCAGCTGCTGGGGGGAAACCCTAGAGTCGGGCGCCTGCCGCTGGTCCGACCTCGCCGCAGTGCTCACCCCACCCGTGCTGGCTGCTCCGGCATGCCTCACATTTTTAGAAAGCGAAGCAGCTCTCCTAAACAATCCCAAAGGCAGTGAGTGTCCCTGGCAGGGCTCCCACTGATACCTGGGCTTTCCCCTCCATATCCCCGGCCACGGTTTTGTTCAGAGAGAGCAGCAGCGCCCAGCAGTCTTCCTTTCTCTGGGCACATTGGGAATTAGGCTCAGGAAGGTGAGGTGGATGCTTAAGGGTCTCCAGTACCTTCCTGATGCTCCCCTCCTGCCTGGCTTGCTGGTGAGGAGCTGCTCCTAGTGCAGCATGGACACAGGCTGCTGGTGGCTCCTCAGGGCTTTCAAAACCATTCCCAGCAAAAAACTATTTTCTTGGAAAAACTCGGCATTTCTGTGTCTCCTACAGTCATCTGTGTCAGGTGGAGGTGAGGGAAGGGGACGATAGGACACGTGGGAGATGTCTGGGTGCAGATGCTCCTGCTGGAGATGAAGGAAGGTGCCAAAAAAACAGCATTAGGCGGGTGCTGGGGAAAGCTGGGAGATGAAAACAACCTCCCAAATTTTGGGGGCTCATTCAACAAAGCCCCTGGAGAAATAACCCTCAGCAGTGTCACCCCCAGCCTTGCTCTGCACAGCCCTGGGGATGAGGTGGTCCCTGGTGGCAAACAGAGGAGGGGGAAAAACCCATCTTCCCACTTCCATCCTCCTCTTCACCAGGCTCCCCCTAGAGCATGTCAGTGATGAAACCGGATTTGTTGGGGACCTGCCTGGGACATGGAAGGTGACCAGAAGGTGGGAGAGGCACGGGGGACCCCTCTGCTGCCTTGTCTGTCACCTTACGGTTGTCTCTGGGGACATGTTATGATCATGTTATGGGCAACGCCACAGACATTGCCCCTCACCTGCAGGTCCTCAGCCCCACGGAGTGTCCCCAGCCCCACAAGTCTCCTCAATACCCCTCAGAGACCAAGCTCTGCATGTGCAGTGCCCCACTGAGCCACTGGTACATGTCCTTGCCACCAGCCTTCTGCGTGCACGACCAGCCTGAAGGCTCCCCATAAGGAAGGGGAAGAGGTGACAGGCCACCCCGCTGTGCCACGAGCCTTCATCAGCAAGGAGGAGGGAAGCAGGCACAGCCAGAGCCGCAAACCCCATTAAAGAGGTGCTTTATAGCCCACCCTCGTTGCTCCCGCAATGGGCGTTAAGAAATTGCGCGGGGCTTCCCGGGCAGGTGTTGGAGCTTTCTCAGCAGCCTGGCACAGCCCCAAGAGCCTGCCAGATAAAAGCCCAGCAAGCCCGGGGATGCTGCCGTCGCCGTGCTGGAGCCCCCCCTGCCCCAGCTTGTCCCCCTTAAACCTCCCGAGAGGAGGCTGAGAGAGGCTGGCCTCTGCCCGGCTCTCATTAAAATGCCTGCGGTGGCTGGCAGCTGCTGCCAGGGCGGCACGTGGCGAGGGGCAGCGAGCACGCGAGCCAGCACGCGTCTCGGCTGCTCCAGCGGCGCTGGCTCCCCCCCAGCCATGCTGGCTCGGTAGCTGGGCTGCTGAGCAGCCCCAGAGGTGGGCAGGGGGCCTCGGGAAGGTGTTTCCAAGAGCTGGGGGCATTAAGGATTTCTGGAGTGATATGGAGGTGGCTGCTCTCCTCCATGGTTTTTGTTCAGCTGCAGTGACTGCTCCCGGAGGCAAGGACAGGCACCTGAAGTGATGCATTAACGTGCCTTGCTGGACCGAGGCATGGCAGGGGATGATGAGGACTGGGGGGGGATGCAAAACGCTGGCCCTTGACCGCGTTGTGCCCAGCATCTTGATGGCAGGTTAAATGGAAGGAAGGGTGGTGGCGGGGCCAGGCACGGCACACGTCATCCCCAGAGCTGCTGGGAAAATCCCTCTCTGCAAAACGCCGGCTCCCTGCCTCTCATGCTGGGTGGGAGCCTGCTCACGCCGGCAGCATGATGCAACGCTGCTTAGTGTCACCCTTACTCACCGCACTCCAGGAAGCTCCTGGGGTTTCTCAGAGCTTCCCAATGCTTAGGAAATGCTGAGTTTTCCCCCTGCCGTCCCCTTGCTGTTTCCCCCACTGGTGATGCCCGGTGCGGTCCCACCGGGTGAAATCCCGGTGTTCTGCAGCCTGGCCAACTCGCCCTCTCCTGGCTGATGCTCTCCTGGCTGCAGCAAGGGATAAACTGCCTCCGTTACACCCTCCACCAGTACAAAGTAGGCTTTCTGCACTAATCACTGCTAAGCCACATCCTGCAACATCCCCCTAGGTCTACCCCAGCCAGCCCTGAGCACGGGCCCTCTCAAGCTTTTCCTGTTTCCACCCATCTCCATGCAATGGAGGGAGACATCCCCTGCCCATCCATCTCCCTGCTCACGCTGCATCCCCCTGTTTCCCCCTCTCCATCCTGCTCAGCCTTTGTGCCCGGGCTCTGCTTTCACCCTCCCTTCATTTGGCACTGAATTTCATCACCCCCACTGCCAGCTCCTTCTTTCTTTTTCCTTTCTTTTTTCCTTTTTTTTTTTTTTTTTTTCGTTTTTTTCTTTTTTCCCCAAGCGGTTGGGATGAGAGAGCCGATGAATCAGCCCTGTTCCTGATTCACGTGAATTCCCCATTTCCCGAACCGTCACCCCCAGCAGCTCTGGGGTGACCTCACGGACCGGTCCCAGACCCCCACCCTGCCCGCTTCCACTGCCTGCCCCTCGCCCTGCTCCCAAACCAGTGGAGAACTTCCTTAAAAAAAAAGGAAAAATGGCAGAAAGGCAGAAAGGAAGCCCTCCACCCACACAAACACAGACACGCTCCCAGAGCTGCTGGGCTTGATTTTCCTCCGGTGACTGTGTCTGCTTTGGACCAGCCTGACTCGTTCTAAGTAAAGGAAAATGTGTCATTTCCAGGAGTGACTTATTACTAATGACACCATCACTGGGTTATGTGGTTCGTGCCACAAAAACCTGTCAAGCACTTTTAGCAGGCTCCCATTTTAAGTGGTGATGGAGGGGAAGTTTCTTGATTCAACCATTTGGTAATCTAGGTCATCCCAGGCTCGGCGTATTTTTAAGCTGCTCCAGTTAATATCTCCTTCCTCTGCTTGCCCTTCACCCTGGCACTGCAAAATGCTGCCGAGCCCGTCTTTGAACGCAATCCCTTTGCAGCTGGGCATGCAGCGATCGCGCTAGTGAAGCGAAATGGCTCCGTCGGGCAGCTGCAGCGCCGCAGCGCCGTTTTATTCAATTGCTCCTCACACACCTCTCTGCCCTCGTCCATCCTCGTCCCCACACACTCCCCTCGCACCGGTGCCCTCCTCCAGGGATGAGAATGCGGCACCCTCGGTGAGCCCTGCCGAGGAGGTGTCGTGGGACAGAGCCTGCCTCAGTGCCCATGGAGCAGCACCGCGCAGCGCCCAGCCGTGGTGCCCGCATCCTGCTCGCCTCCAGCTGCCTCCCAAACGGCTCCTGCCCATCGCCTGTGGCTGGAAGTGCGTGCTCTCGCCCCCTCCAAATGCTCACCGATCGCCTCCATCTCCCTGCTTGCCGGCTGCCTGCTCCCTTTGTATGGCCAGCCATCGCGTTCCGCTCCCATCAGCCGCTCTCCGTCCCCCTCTTCCCCCTCCGTCCCCATCGGAAGGAAAGGAGCCGGCCGGCTGACAAACCTCGCATGTCCCTGCTCTCCTTCATCCTCCGCACCCTTATTTTCAGCTTCATCTGCCCCTCGTGCATGTCTGTCCAGAACTGGTCCTCGGCCGGGGCGAGCATTACGTCCACAGGCATCCAGGCAGCTGGGCTGCGGCTCGCGGGGGCACCTCTTGCCCTAGCAAAACAACAGCTGGCGGGCAAAAAAAAACCCGAAGCCACCTCGCCAAAAAAGCAGCCCCCGCAGCAAAGCACCGAAAGCCTCCCCCCTGCGCCAGCTTTCGGGGAAAAAAAACACACACACACAAAAAAAAAACTAAAAAGATGGGAGCAGGGCTAGGGGGGGGATGGCTTTGCCCCTTCCCCTGCCTGCTCTGTGCTGGCTCCCTGCGCGTGCGGCTCCCGCTCCAGCCTGAATGAGCTCAGCACATGAGCAGCAGCCCTGCTGATCCATCCACCACGGCGGCTCATAGCTAACGGGTCAGGCATGCAACCGCATTCCTTACTCAGCACACAGACACGCAGGATAACTCAGGGGCTGTGCGCCTGACATATGCTTCGCTCGCTGCTTAAAGGCGCAACAGCTCTTTTCGCTCCCGCCCTGGCCGGTGGAAAGGCTGATGGAGAGCGGCAGGATGCGGCCACGCTTCCCCCCACTCCCGCCCCCAGCTGCTGCAGGAGGACCCCTGCGTCCTGCTGGATTTGGTCCCGCCGAGTTAATCTGGGGACAGGGGGTTGGAGGGAGGAAGCGCTGGGTCTGGTGACAAAAGAGACGTGCCAACAGGGTGGCCGTGCTGCCCCTTGGCATCCATCCCCCACAGGTGATGGGCACCCCATGGCTGTGCTCCTTCCCCATGCTGCGGGCACAAGGTGGTTCCACGGGGGCAGTCAGCTCTGAACCCCAACACAAGGAAGGGAAATGCTCCCACCTCTGCACCAAGGGGGAAACTGAGGCAGAAAGGTTAAAACTACTTCTACGGTGTATACCAGGAGATGGTGCAGGACACAGCCTGAGACCTGACCGTCAGCTCATCCCTATCCTCAGACCTTGTTGGTGTCTCCACCAAGCATGGCACCCACAGTGGACACCAGTCCTGGAATGGTCTCAAAGAGCTGGAGACCCTTGAGCCTCAACAACTGGAGGGGAAAAGTTCTTGCAATGGGCTGCTCATGGCTCCATCCCACCCAGACTTAGCTGCCCAGTCCTGGAGGAGCAAGAGCATGGGTTGGAGGAGATGCATCCTCCTGTCCAAAAGTACAAGAGGAGGCATTTATGAATGGCCTTCCCCAGTCGCACTGGGGTCTGTCCCTGCACGGCGACTTCAGAAGCAGGTGAGGGCTGGTGAGTGCTCTGCTCTGCACGTGTACAGGGGGATAATTACTTACGCCCCCTTTTCCCACCTGTGGGACCCCTTAATATGTCTCCATGCTGCTCCTTGCAAGTTTATGAGTCTGAGCCCAGGCCTCCAGAAAATCATTCAGGATTATAGTAAGCGGAGGAGGCGGGGGGGCACGCATTGTGCCTTTGAAAATCTGCAGCTTTACGGGCTGAAAAAGCCCAGGCTGAGCCATATGTGAGTGACTTCAGTGTTTTTCCTTTGAATGACATCACATGAGATGAGGTCATCGGCATTAACTAAGAGCTCTCCCCTCCCCCCACCCGCCTTCCCACCCTGCGCGGAGCCAGCCTCCTAACGAGCCAGCCTCCTAACGAGCCTTGTTGTTGTAACAAATACAGTTTGATGATTATCAGATGTGGGGCAGAGGTTGGGGAAAATTCAAAGCGTGCTCCAGCGGGACTGGGAGAAAGGGGAGCCTCGTTCCCCCCATAGCAAAACTGGATGAATGGCTCCTGCCGCAGCTCCCCTGGGTGTGCAGTATGCCAGCACTCTCGGTGCTGGCCCCGTGTTTGCCACCTCCGTCCTCGCAGTGGAGGATGCAGAGGGCAATGTGAGATGCTGGTGGGCAGCGTGGATGGCTGATGGTGCTGGAGATGCCTTTACTACTGCTGGGCCACAGCAGTGGAGGCGTTTCTGTCACCATCACCATCACCATCATCATCTCCATAGCCAACTTCATTGCCATCTCCATCACCAGCTCCATTGCCATCTCCGTAGCCAGCTCCATTGCCATCTCCATAGCCAACTCCATCGTCATCTCCAAAGCCAACTCTATTTCCATCTCCATCACCATTTCCATCATCATCTCCATCACCAACTCCATTACCATCCCCAACACTATTTCCATCACCATCTCCATCGCCATCTCCATCATCATTTCTACCACCATCACCATCGCCATCTCCATCACCAACTCCATTACCATCTCCACTGGCACCTCCATGCCGGTGGGCAGTTTGACTGTGACCCATTGCTTTTGGAACTCTTTTGGGGTGGAAACCATCAGCAGACCATGCAGGATGATGCAGGAAGCAGGTGGTGAAATCAGGAGTGTCGTCCTCCACCTGACCCCCCAGCAGCCCACAGGCAGGTATCTATCTTCCCTTGGTCCCCTGTGGTTGCTGGTGGGGACTGACTCACTCAGGCTTGCAGAAGCCCAAGGCACAAGTTATTTTGGTACGGGCAGATGCCTTCAGGTTGTGTTTGGACCCAGTTTTCTGCACAGAGCTGCTGGGAGCCCCAGTGAGGGAGCTGGGCATGGCACCTCCAGGAGGAGGTGGTCAACCACGTGGAGATGCCACCTGCAGCCACCTTTCCACAGGCAGAACCCTCCTCCTCATTCCCTCCTGCCTATGGTCTTCTGGGCAGTGGCCAGGGTTTCCTCTCCCCACCCAGCACCAGGACCTTGCCAGAATTGCGATCGCCGGCCTTCACACATGGGAGGCCAGGGCCTCAGGAAAAGGGGAGGCAGGTTTCTCCAAAGGAAGGAAATCATAACTGGGCATGGGTTCCTGCCCATCGCGATCTCCTCATGGGGAAGTTTCCTTCCTCCCTCCCTCCTGCTTCCCAGAAATGGGAAATGAAATTACACAATGACTTTTGATGCCTTGGCAACTGGCAGGCTGCTCTTCCACGGCCCCCCTCTCCTCCCTCTGCCCCATCTCTCTGTGCCGTTTCGCTCGCCTTTTCTGGGTCCGATTGTTAAAAACACGGCTGGGGAGGGGGAAGGGAAGCTCTACGGGGTAATTATAGAATCGGGAAAACAAGTTGTCTGACGACAGCGTTGCTAAACAGGGAGGTTTAGAGCATAGGTCTGGAATACAATCAGCTCACACATACATGACCTGGCTTAACCCCTCCCAGGGATGCAACCGCTGGTCCCTCTGGGGACAAAACCCTTGCAGGCATCTCCTGGCCATGGTGGAGGGGTGGGAAGAGGCCATCTCGCCCCTCTGCAGGGATGCAGGGCCACATCTGGGCTGGGTGGCCAGGGCTGGACGCTGGTACCCGCCGGGATGGGGCTGGAGGGTGAGAACGCAATGTGGCAGCATTGCAAAGGCAGCTGGCACGGCAGCATCGCTGTCCTGCCCCAGCCACCACGGCCCCCCACAGACCACCCTCTACGTGCACCCCTCTGAATATCTGGGCATTTACAGACAGCCTCCCACTTCACCTCCACGAGCATCCTCAGGCCTGTGTAGCCCGCAGAGGCTCTGCTGGAGCCTAAGGACCAAATCCATCAGCTAGCATGGATTAAAGCACTTTCCGCAGCAGGGAGCTGCTCCTGCCACATTTTGTCATCTGAGCTAAACTCAAAAGTATGGGTGTTTAGGGTATTTTTTTGTTTGGGTTTTAGACTGTTTTTTGAGCCCCTTTTAGGACTGTCCCTATGCAGAATAATAGTAATAAGAAGAAGAATAAGAATAATAAAAGTGTTTTTCTTTTCTTTTTAATCATCTTCCCCCACTTCGTTGTTCCTAGAGTAATTCCAGCCTGCGCTGAGCCCAGTCAGTACTGAGCAGCTCAGATCAGCTCTTGCAATGGAAATTCCCTTTTCTTTTTCACTACTTGTTTCATCCACTCTGAAGTCACCTGGCTTTGGAAGATTCCCTTGAAATTCCCTGATTCTCAAATCTCCTAAATAACTGCTCCAGGCTTGCAAATGAGATCAGCCCACTCCAGATCAAGCCCACTGAATGGTTACAACTCTGTGGCCACTGTTGCCCTTCAGTCTTGATGATGATATGTTGATGATGATGGGAGTGAGCTTTTCCTCCTTTCTGCTCCCCAGCTCCCTGGGGAGGGTAGGGCTTACCTCATAGGAAGAGGAGGGACCTCACCAAAAAGCAGATGGAGTTTCCAGTATAACTCACCGCATCATGCTCCCAACTCCACCATCTCCCTGACACCAAAATTTCCAATTCCCAGTTGCTTCTCCCAGTTGAGCCGTCTCCCCAGCCTTGGGCAAAAATCGGGTACCCACAAGCTTTTAGCTCCACTGGAGAGATTCCTTAAGAGACCTCCTCCAGCAGGGAGGACCAAAGGGTTGAAACCAAACGCCATCGCTGTTCCTGGCCACGGCACTGCTGGGTTGGAGAAGACCTGGGCCAGGGCCAGCACGGCCAAGGAGCCTGGTGGGAGGAGGATGGAGAGTGGAGGACTGGGAGGGATTTCTCACTGATGATATTGTTACATTCTTTCCGAATCTTGGGAGTAAACAGCTGCTCCAAATTTAGAAAGAACAGGGCTGGAAAATTTAAACATTCCTTGAAGAATTGGTACAAACAGCGAGGGGGGCGGGGGGCTGAAGATGATCTCACACGCGCTCCCGAGCCAGATGAAAAGCTCATGACTGGAGCTCGGAAAGCAAGCGAGGGGCCTTTTTCAGGTCGGTGCGTGACACTTCACAGATAAAGCACAGATAAACCTGGACGGGAGAGAGCTCGTGCGGTGTGGTGGGGCCAGCGTTGCCCCCACCTTCCAGGTGAGCCACCCAGGGCTCCCCACCAGTTTCCTCCTTGCTCCGTACTGGGACCAGTGGTTACACATGGCTAAGAGGCGCAGCGAAGAGCACCGCCATCCCCAGAGCCCTGCTTGGTCCCAGCATCATCCTGAGGCGCATCCCTCGCCCACCGCTTCATTCAGCTGTGGAGGAGGTCAGGGAGATTTGGCTCTGCTCACTGCCATTCAGTGAGGAGCTGGGGATGCTCAGCACCCGGCAGCCCAGCACCGCGCTGCGGCTCTGGCTGGGCTCCAGCACAAGAGCTGGCATCGCTGGAGCCATCAGTGGCCGATGGAGCCAGACTGCTGCCGCTTCATAAACAGATAATGGATGTTAATAAAAACAAAGCGGGAGCTCGCAAAGGGGAAAAAAAAAAAAAAAAAAAAAAAAAACCAAACCAAAAAAAAAAAAAAAAAAAGAAGAAGCAAGGGTTTGTGCTGAAATAAACAAAGGTTAAAGAACAGTCAGGCTCCTGAAGGAATAGCAAAGCTGGGCTGGAGGGAGGGAGGGGGCATTACGTAATGCAGGAAAAATGTTGGCTCCATTCAGTTTTCCACCACTTCATGTGATGTCAGGAAAACCATATAAATCAACAGGCTTTCTGCTCCCACGGATGGAGGGCAGCAAGCAGCACTATTTATACTTACACAATTAAAAAAAAAATGTAAGGGGGGGGGAGAGATGATGATGATTTGCAAGACTGGGAATAATTGACTCAGATTCCTCCTTCCGAGCCCCGCTGGAATTGCTGCTCCGGGGTTGTTAACCCTTGAGGAGCCCCTGCCCTGGTTCCTGCCACCCCCAGCAACCCGGGCTCTGGCCTCCAGCCTCTGCCAGCTGTTCTGAGGCAGGTTCATCTGAAAAATGACATGGAAATGAGCAAGAAGGGCCAAGCATGAAGTCTGGGGACACTGAGGCACGGGAAATGAAAAACAATGTGCCTAAAGCAAGCTTGTTGGGACTCCTAGCTCCTGTCTCTGCTGGGGATGATGTAAGATGGGAACCTGCATGGCTCGGTTTTGAGGCTGATTGGGGTGGGCACACTGGTCTGGGGATGCTCAGGAGTCAGTTCCCAGCAGCTTTTAGCAGTGGGAACCCCCTCTGTGAGGGTAATGAAGGCTCATAGGTAGCGGATCTAATATTTGTATGTGGAAAAGGAGTGAAGCCAAACTTAGGGTTGATTTTTAGCATCAAAATTTGTGCCAATGGTCTAAAACCACAGCATGAAGTGAGGGACAGAGATCAGCTTGTTAACCCATAAATATACAGTCTGCTTGCGTTGGACCCAGAGCAATGAAGGGGTCTCTGGGTTCCTCCATGTGCATGTACATCACACCTGATGCCATGGAGGGGATGGGGCAGAAAGGGTGGCACTGGGAGGAACCTGGACAGGATCAGGTGCCCAGGCCAGGATGGGTCAGGTTGAGGTCGGATCTCATGCCCTGGTGGGGTGCTGGCGTCCTCAGCAAACCCTCCCAGGCTGGCACACCATGCTTGTGAAGCAGGGAGGGTCCTGGTAAGGGGTTGGGATCCAGCCCCGCGTACACATCCTCTCCTCAGACCTCCCAAGCGCCGCAAACCTGGGTCAAAAATAACCCGGCTGCTGCCCACATTACAGGAAGGAGGAAACTGCGTGTGTCAGAAAGCGCACCCAGCCTCCCTCTGGATGCTTTCAGCAGTGTTTTTGAGTCATGATTTCCATATAAAACTCAGCAGCCATGACCCAGTGTGCTACATTTCAGTTCCCTTTTTTTTTCTCTCCACACATTAGCAGCCTGCGTTCCCCATTAGCAGGCTCCAGGCCGCGCGGCTCACGACGCCACGGCACAAGGAGCAGGGGAGGCTGTGCCAAAACCTCAGCAATTACCAGCCCGGAACACGGCTCTTTGAGGACTTCTGCAGGGGAAAGGCAGGGTGGAAGGGAAGGGCTGAGAAACCTGTTAACAGGTTTTAATTGGGGGGTTTAAAACGTCACCTAGCACCTCGTGCAGGCAGACGTGCTCCTGCCTGGGGGTCTTTGGTGCAGCAGCTGGGGAGGATGGAGATGGTAGCCAAAAAAACGAGGATGCTTGTTTGCTTGCATGGGCTGGGTGTTGGTGGCAGTGATGGTGACACCACCCTAACAAGACACCAGAGTGTGTTTTTTTTTTCACGTCCGCTGCAATGGCTGCTTTCTGACCTGTCCCAATCTGCATTCACCTTTTTGGCATTGTGCACCAAGCTGTGCCCTTGGTTATGCCACGACGACCTTGAGCAAGCTCAGAGCATCTTCCCCAAGCAGTGGCCTCAGCAGAGCTCCATGCTAGTTCTCTTTATCATGACTTCATTTAGTCCTTGCTTGCTTTTGAAACCCTTACCCTGCCAGACCTGGGTGCTTTATTCCCATTATTTCTCTGCCCTCCCCATCACGACTCCAAGTCAAAGCTGGGAGGTGGACAGCCAGACAAGAAGCCACTCCAGCTGCCAGGAATTAAAAGCAGCTTTCACTTTCCCCTCAAAGTGATGTGCTCATCACATGCACTGCATGGCCACAACACCGTATATCCAGAATAACTGCACAAGCACCAAGTGAAACGGTAACCCAGAGCCCCAGACAGCCGTTGGAAATGGTCTGGTTGCCCACCACCCTGCAACACTTCTGGTGCCAGCAGCAGCACCATCACCACCACCATCATCATCACCACTGCCTGCCCTCAAATGGCTCTGCTCCTACCTGTGAGGATGGAGACGCTGTGGAAACAGCTGTCCAGCTTGCCCAGGAGGATGGAGAGGAAGCTGTCGGCGGCCAAGCCGGTCACATCCCGTGTGCTCTGGTCGTAGACCACCACGTCCTGGTGCTCCTCTGCCTCCACCTGCAGTGAACAGCAAAAAAACAGGCACTGGAGAACCCGAGGACTCGCTTCTGCCCATGGAGCATCAACCACATCCAGAGACCATCAACCACAGTCAGAGAACAGCCCCAGTGGTTAGGGTACCACATGGCTGAGACTTGCCCCGTGGGTACAAATGGGTATTTCAGCACCAACGCCAGTTGCAGCAGCCATGCCAACAGTGACCAAATTTGAGTGTCCTACCTAAAATACCACTCTCCCACAGCACCCACCGTTGGTTTGCAATTATTTAACCAGAAGTCCTGCATGCCCCCACCCTGGGGAGGCATGGCTCAGCACACCCACTGAGCAGCCTGACAAACGGAAAACACGTCCATCACACTGCGGGAGTAGTGGGCAGTGGCTGGAAAGCCACAGGGACCCAGCAACTGGATAATGCCTAGCCCTGCGGGCATGGGGAGTCCTTCTGGTGCAATGCCCTGCCATGTGATGTGCTCCCATTGAAATGTGAGGGCTGGAGCTGCTGCCTCCCATCATGGTGATCATCACAACCTTTCCCATGCACACCTGATCAGCAGGGACTGAAACCTCATTAGGAGACTCCTCAAGCTAAGCACCACTCATAAACACTCTCCTCCTTTTGCTCCATCACGTGCATGCCTATCTCACTGCCCTTGGGTTACTATAGATTTTAAAGCAACCACAAACGCAACGCTCAGAATCAATTGCCCCATCCCTTGAGAAGGTTTCTGCAGCTCCCAGAGGTGTGCAGACATCTTCCCAAGGCAGATCCAGCCCAAGGCACAGCGAAGCAGCAGCTGGGCTGTTTTGACACCCCACTGCAGGTGTTTCCCTGCCCCGAAATGTGAACTACATCCCAATAAAACCGCAGCGCACGCAGATCTAGCTGAGATCATTGCAGCCGCTCACTGCAGGGCTGAGGACAGCCTTGTGCCTTCGGAAGTCACGGCAGGAGGAGAGGGAGGAGGAAAGGATGGGGGAATTTTAAAATAAGGTATTGAAAATTGTCTAAGGTATCCTGAGTAAAATCAGTGGCCATTTCTCTAAGCATTATCAATATTCTTTACGTTATTAATAATAAGCCATGCTGTTTTTATAAGGGTAGCTCAGCACAGGTGAAATTCCTCACGAGCAGTAGAGGTGACTCAGGGAAGCCACCTGGGGGTGAACCAGCCAAGGACATACCCTTAGGAACATCCCATCCCAAGGAAACCTCTGCTCCTGCCATCCAGCACAGCATCCTGAAAACCCAGCCTGAAGCATCTGCCCAAAAGCATGGTGAGGAGGGGACCGAGCAGGGGATCGCAACCCAGACAGAGGGGTAAGCAGGGGAGATAACAGCTCTGGCTGAGCAGAATTATCCCACAATAGGATTTAGTGTTCCCTCTGCACGGGGAGGCTTTGTTTTGGCCATTACTGCAGGGTTGCTGAGCAACGGCAGATATGTGTGACACGGTTTACATCTTATTAAAGTTATAAGGTTTCACTCGATGTAAATGCCAAACAAGCACTGGCCTTGCATGGCCCGGCTGCAGAAAATAAATATCCTGTTCTGTGGGGCAAGGGCTGCGGAAATGGGCTGAGGGGAGAGATCGGCTTGAAGAAAAATACACTTTGCATGGGAAGGGTTCATTTTTCTAGTGGCACATCACACGTGGTGGTGCTGGCATTCCCAGTCCCATGGGTTAGATGGAGCAGGAACAGCAGGGATTTGATCCAACCGTAGAATCACCTCAGTTGGAAAAGACCTTCAAGATCAAGTCCAACCATCATCAAGTCCAACCACTCATCATCAAGTCCAAACAAGATGAAGTCCAACCAACATCATCAAGTCCAACCATCACACAAGAAAAGAAGGATGCTGAAGGGCTGCTGGTGGGATGCAGCATTTGGAAAGGATGACACAGCTTGCCATGAGGCACAGCTGGCCTTGTTGGTGCCACTTTGGACTTGATGATCTTGAAGGTCTTTTCCAACATAGAGGATTCTGCTTCAGGTGTTATGGTCCCACCAAGTCACCTATGTCTCTGCCCCCAAGCCTTGCAGAAGCATCCTTGGGGAGCCCATGGGACATCCCTGGAGAGCCCATCACCTCCCCTGGAGGTATCTCCCTATTGACATTTTGTCCTGGGCACCGGGTGGTTTGATATACCCTGGTGCTGGCTCTGCCTGCTCCGTACTCCCTGGCTGCTAAGTGGGGATGTTGCCAATTGTGCAAAGTGCTTTGAGCCCTCCAGGTGATCTGGGCTAAGAGTGAACTATTCTTATTACCCCAATTACCTCGGAGTAAGGGTTTTCTGTCCCAATCGCAGGGTTTTCTGTCCCAATTACCCCGGACACCCCATTTTGTTTCAAAACATGGTGAATCACCCCACTGAAATAACACCACTGCCATAAACGTACAGAGCAGCCGGGCACATGGCTCAGAACTAAGCCCCAGCTTTCCCTTGAGTAAGGCAGCTGCTTCCAGGGCCAGGCTCCTCCAGTAAATAAATAAATGTCCCCACAGCCCTGGTGGACCGTTGTCATGCCTCTAGCTGCTGCTGTAGCCATTCCCAGAGACAGCTGCATTTCCGGAAGTGAGAACAGGTCAAGATGTGGGAAGACTTTCCAAGGAGATCTTAAAAAAGTGAGCTTCTCAGTATTTTCTTCCAGAAATCAAAATAAATCCCCAAGCAGGAATTTCCCACAACCTCTTCCCGTGAAACGGCACCGAAGATTCCAGCTGATAGTGGGAGAGAGGTTTAAAAACAAAAACGGAGCAGGTAGCGTAGCACATTTTTGTGCTGAGGGTGACTATTGCTGTAATAATTGGAATTCCTGGTAATAAAATAAAAGCAATCTTGGAAAAAGATTACTGCTATAGTTTCCTAGCCTGGTCCATGGGCAGTGATGGAGTTCAGCATCTCTGTGACCAGCAGGGATGCACTGCAGAAGAGGGCTCGGGGAGAGGTGGCTTAGCTGTGCCCACATTTCCAGGGCAGATGAAAGGCAGATTGCAATGAAAGAAGACAGGGTGATATATTTTTTCCCCATTTCTTCTTTCCCAGCAAACGGTCCTTGCCCAAGACTTGCTGTTATCCTGCAGCACTGCCCAAAGCAGCGCACCCAGGTGGGTTGGCAGTGGTGTCCTCCCTTCACATCGGGACAGGAAACTGCCCTGCGTTGCCCTCTGCCCAGGCAAAATGCGACTGGTGCCTGATGGGGGCCGGGATGCACAGGTCTGGGTTTTTTTGGGCTGCACAAGCAAGGGGGGAGTGGGCTGAGGAGGGCTGCCAGCAGTGCCCCTTCCTTCTGGGCAGAACCGCGGTGCTCCCGGCCGCCTTTGTCTCAGCAGCCCCGGCCGGGAGCAGGAAGCAGGAGGAGGGCGGGAGGCCCGTCAGGAGGAATAATGGGGCCGGACAATTGCGCCACTGATGTCACCCTTCCTGCCATCTGCTCCCAGCGCCAGCCGTGCCCCTGTCCCCCCCTGTCCCCACCGCTTTGCTGATCACCCTTTGGCAGGTGCACTGGCGAGCCCTGAAAATAAAGGCTCCCCCTCTCCACGTTGCCCAAAGCAGCAAGTTTTTCCCCAGATCCTGACCCGCCCTTTTGCCCCAGGGGATGTGCCCCCGTCTCTGTCCTCCCGCTGCCACCACTCAGCATCCTGCCACCCTCCACATGGGGACAGCGGCACAAAAGGCTTGCATGCCCCAAACCACAGCCAGCACCCTGCTTTGTGCCAGCTGAGGATACGGCCGTGACCCCCCTCCTTTTCTCCCCAGCTTCCCGGGAGCAACTGGCTTAACCTCATAAGAACACCCTGAAGCTTAATTAATTCCTGGGCTGAGCGTCCCCAGAACACCCCTGCCACGGGGTTCATGTCGTATCCCCTGTTGGTACCCAGAGCACTGCTTAATGATATGGGACTGAGAGGAGGAGGCTGCTCCTTGCACAGGGACACCGGCAGCCCAGGGGTGACCTGAAGGTTGGGGAAAACCCTTATCAGGGCAGAGCAGGGGTGGGAGCCACCTGTGCCGGCGCAGGAGCATCCTTTGGGAGCTGCTGCCGCCCGCTGCGGCATCTCTGCGGCTGCGAGCTGCAGAGCTGCAGGCGGACCTGCATCAGCTGACGTTAACTCTTGGCGCTCCCCATCCTCCTCTTCCTCCCCCCACCCCAAAGTCGCATTGCTTGTGCTGCTGCTGCTGCTGCTGCTCCACGTGACAGTGGCAGCAGCAGCAGAGGTGACCCTGGCCGGGAGGAGGGCGGACGCACCACACCAGCTCCCAGCTCGCCAAAACTGATTATTCTTTGCTTTATTCACCCGGGGGATTGACGAAGGGCTCAAGCCGTTGGGGAATCATTCCCCGCAATCCCTTCCAAAGCGCCCAGCCCCATGGCTGGAGCAGCTTGGAGCGAGGCCGGGCCCCCCCTCCCCGGCTCCTTGATCCCGGCAGGGTGATGTCACCGGCAGCCAATGCGGGCTGCGGTGGCTTTGCGGGGTGGCGGGGGGGGGGGGGACACGCCGCAGATGGCTCCAGCTGGGCCCAGCATTTGATTAATCGCCTGAATTACCCTCGTTTTGCCATAAAATTACGGGGACGGGGGGGTGCCGGGGAATGGTAAAAGCAGGAGCGCATTGGCAAAGGAGCGGGCTGCCGCAGGGGTGCAGCGCCCCAAAATGCAGGGCAGGGGGAGGCAGGGGGTTCCCTTGCCAAAACCGTGCTGCAGAGGGGATGTGGCCCTTTTGGGACGTGTGGTGGATGGGTTGATGGGTCCCTGGGGAGCCAGGAGAAGAGAGGGGCCTGGCCACGCACCCCCTGGTCACTGATGGAGGGCAGGACCCTGCCCAAGCCACCGCGGGGGCACCCAGCACTATTTCAACCAGCCAGCCGTGGCTCGGAGCCACCTCTATTATTTAACCAGGAGAGATAGAGAGAGGAGCCCGGGAGAGATAATATGCCATGACACCGGATAAGAGCTCCTGGCGTCACAAGGGAGGAGGATTACATGTCCCTGAATGGAGTTAGAGATGACAGAGGGGAGGGGAAGAGTTTTTAGCAAGGGATTAAGCTTACAGCTCCAGGAAGGCTTTGGGGGGCTGTTTGCCAGAGCAGGGCAAGCCCTGAGGCTGACGTACCTGTTCGACTGGCCTGGGGAGGGGGGTCCTGCATCACTGGGGTGGGGGCAACAAGCAGGTCACTGAGGACAGCCCTGTGGGCTCATGCTCCAGCTCCCAGAGGGGTGGATGGGGTGCCAGAGGGACGGCGGCAGTTAACGGGGTGCAGGGAGGGAGAAGCAGGTCACACAAGGCAGGCATGGCCAGATGGAAATGCATCCCCCCACCTTTCATCATTCTCCTGGGGGATAGGTTTCCACAAGGACAGGTAAGGGCCAGATTCCATACCTTCATCTTGGAGGCAGGCTGGATGAGCTCCGTGATGGAGACCTTGTCCTGCTGGAGCCGCCTCTTGACCAGTTTGGAGCAGCAGATGTTGACGGAGCTGAGGACGTGCCAGGAGTTGTACTCCACGAAGGAGCGGCTGTCGATGACCAGGGTGCCCTCTGCCCCGTTCCTCAGGAGGCTGGCCAGCTTCTTTGGATCCATCACTTTGCGTGGGAGCCTGTCCCCGGCCATACCGGGCCCGTCCCCTATGTGGCGAGCAGGGGCAAGGGGCGCGAGGGCAGGGCAGGGGCCGGCACCCGTCTCCCCAAGGGGAAGCAGCAGTGGGGCGAGGTGTGAGCGGGGCAGCTCCTGTCCTGGGTTCTTCACACTGCTAATGCCCAGGGTGCCGACTCATTGTGCTGAACCTGGAGGGAGAGGGAAGGGGGAAAACAGTGGTCAGGTGGCAGGAAAATCAGGTGCTCACCTGGGGCTGAGTCCTCAAGGAGAACCTCAGGAGGGCACAAGGATGCAAACACACTTCCGAGGCACGTCCTCACATCTGTGGCTCAAGAGCTTCCCAGGCCAAAGTTTTTCTCTTTGTGTTTAATAGCCCTTGGTGGAGATTTCCTCCAAGAATTTTTCTAATAGCTTCTGGAAACCATGTCAGATTTAACGGGCAGGGAGCAGCCTTTTCCCTGTTTTTCCCGAGCCTGCTGGCTCAGGGCTCATCCAGGGAACCCTGGTCTCTTCTGCTGGGAGCAGCCACCCGTGCCCGCTCCCTGTTCGCCCTCCCCATGGCACCTCACAACTTGGGAGCCCCTTGGGTGACAGCACTCACAGAGCCGCTCCTCACACAAGCACCTTTTGGCAGTTCTTAGGTTTTAATGGCACACGTCATTGCAGGCCTGTTTTAATGGCATTAGGTTTTAATGCTGTGACGGCCATTCAGAAAATAAGCAGGGCTATTACCAGGCTCCTCTTGTCCCTGCCAGACGGTGTTTTAGAGCGAACCCACAAGCTGTTGCATGGGAGCTTTAATGCATCTGAATTAGGAGGACTATGACTACTGTGCCTGAAAAGGCCAGCGTAAAGACCTTCATTGACTTCTGCAGGACCAGGATTTGGTCTATGGGCTGGAGGAGGCTTATGAGACACCCTGATCATGGTAAGCCAGCAGTTCTTGGAAGCTCCCACACCATTAGCCCTCATGGTGCAGGCCCCAAAGGAGGCCACAGAGATGCTTGGGGAGGGCACAATACTGCAGCAGCAAGGCTACACAGTGCTTGGTGCTGTCCCACTTGTACAGGGAAAGGTGCTGCATGCCTCAGCCTCATGAGGACTTTTACACCAAGGAAACAAATGGTCCTTACACCAAGCCCAATGCTCATTTCTACTGCACCACATCTCTGGGTGAAATGACAGGGACCTCTGCTGCCCACCATCAGCCTTGGAGGACTCAGCCAGCTCGCAGGGAAAGGACACAGGGCTGCAGAATATGAGGATGGGAGCTTCAGCATCCACAGGTCTCTGGCCTACGACCCTGGCATTAGCAGCCCTGCCACGTCCCTGTGCAGCTCCCCAAAGCAGGGGGTAGATGTTCTTGCATCACACGCATGCTGTTAGCACATCTATTCAAATTAAGGGGGAAAAAACATCCCCTAAATGCTGCAACGGCGCCAGCCCCTCCTGGCACAAAGCCCTTCGCAGCCCCATTGCACGGCGGCACCGCTGTCCCCGGCCCCACAGTGGGCGGCTCACGGTCCCCCCTTGCCTCTCCCCTCCCCACAGCACTCCTCCGGGGGGAGCTTAAAAATTGAAACAGTTCTAATTAGGGGGTGATAGGGGGAGTGAGGCTGGCTCCTGCTGGGATATGACACACCTCATTACGTCGCTGCCGCCTTGCCAGAAGACCCCCTGCTGTACCTTGGCTATAGAGCCAGGGCACTCAGAAAGGATGCAAATTAGCCAGCTTTTCCCCTCTGTCTTTCTTTCACACCCCACTCCCCAAATCGCTTTCTGCTTCCCATCCCCATCAGGACAGCAGGCTGAGAATTCTTCTCAGCTCTTCCAATTACATCCAAGAAATAAAAGGGAGCGGAGGGAGGTGACAGACAAAAAGATGGGGATAATGCTGAGGCAGAGGGATAAGAATGAGAGGCTGAAGTGGGAGGAAGGAGTGATCCAATGCGTCGGACATGTCGCACAGTATCTGCGAGATAACAGGATATCTGCTCCCCGGATAACAAGCAACGATGATCCTTGGGGGGGTGGGGGGGGTCAGACACAATTAGAGGGGCTTGGGAAAGCCAGAAGATCCCTGATCTCCCAACTGCTCTGGGAGAAGCCTGTTTGGAAGAGGCTTTCCACGCACCGAGTCCTGACAGGTGACTGGGAGCTCGGATATCTGCTTCCCCACCTCCGCTAACAGCCACCCAAACAACTGGACAGACGTCCGTCTGCTCCAGCAAGGCCACTTAGAGCTGGTGGCAGAGACAAGTGACACAAGAGAGCCTGCTCTGACACCCAGCTCCAGTAGGGAGACGCAGAGGGAGGCATGGCAAGGCTGGCCTGTGCTCCCCCCCTTCCTGGGGCCTTTCCCAGGGAGGGAGATGTTCGACAGAGCGTGGCCTTAGGCAACCTTGGTGGTAGACCCAAGATTGAGAAGGAGCTGGGTCCTTCCGAGCTCGTACATCGCCCTCTTGTAGGCCAACCCAAATGCAAATGACAAGGAATTGAGAAGGAGGAGGCATGGACAGGGAGCACCACGAAGTAAGAGGTTTCCTACCATCCCACTACGCTTGTCTCCAGCACAGGGGAAAAGGTTAACCTAGGACCTAAATTGGGGTTTCAGAAGCATAGCTGTGTCCCTCACTTACCAGTTTATTAAAGCCATCTTAATCTTCTTGAGTGTTCCCGAAGAACATTACCATAATCCTTTAATCCCACCTCTCCCTGGAGTGCCTGTAATGAGGGAGATGGGCGCAAGGCTTAGCTGAATGGGGACAGCAAGGCAGGAGGGGCTACGCTGGATGGAAGGACTGGCAGAGAGCCTAACACACAGCCTGGGCAACCACCGGCACTCTGTCCCTCCACGGACACATGTGCTTTGTGAAGGGTGCTACCAGGAGCTTGGCACAGATAGGTGCCGTGAGTCAGGCTAAGGGCAAACACCCTCTCCATCCTCTTCTGGTCAGCCAGAAGGAAGAAAGCCCCAAACACACCCTGACCTGAGTCTGTCCCTGTGGCAGGATGGACTATGGGAGCTTGGCCCTGCGCTGGCCCAGTAGTCATGAGGGGGAGGCCACTTCCTCAATTACTTCTCTTGCACAAGGCCCTGGCAGAGGTACGTGGTTATGGGATGGGCATGGATCTGGTTTCTCTTGTACCAGAGATGTTAACAGGAAGGCCAGCAGGTTTCTGAAGCAACCATAAACCTCACCAACCGGTGTGTCTACTCATCTCACCAAGCTCATAGCTGTGTCCTGGAGATCTCTACCCTCCACTCATGGTCCAGTTCAGGAGCTTCTCCTAGCTTCCTACTCCTCCATGCTTTCCTCTTCTCCTAGCCCTTTCCCACTTCTTTCCACTGCTGTTTCCCATTTCCATTCAAAACAAATAGGGGCAGAAGTGACCAAGATGCAGAGGAAAGGGAAAAACATCTTCAGGAGAACAGCCACACTGCAGACAGCAATTCAGCGGTGCTTCCCAGCCTGCAGGGACATGCAGCAAAGGACCTCAGATGCACTGCTGCTCATCTCCCAAGGTATTTTGGAGACCAAGACCTGCTTCTAGCAAAGGAGAACTTGCAAAATGAAGAAGCTGAAGAGGAGAAGCAGGGTAGGACTGACTGCTGGTGGAGGACGTGGAGGTGCTGCGATCTGCCCCACGAGCCGGGCTGCACAGAAGAGAAGACACGGGAAGGGTCAAATCAGGCAATGGGAGTGCTGGAATAAGCACCCACATGTGCCTGAGCACACAGCTAAGGGAGCAATGATGCTCTGGGGACAGGCAGCTGTGAGTCTATTAACCTCCTGAGGAGCTGTGGGTGCCCCATGCCTGGAGGTGCCCAAGCCTAGGTTGGATGGGGCTGGGGGCAGCTTGGTCTGGTGG
This sequence comes from Nettapus auritus, assembly GCA_011076525.1. Taxonomy (NCBI): domain Eukaryota; kingdom Metazoa; phylum Chordata; class Aves; order Anseriformes; family Anatidae; genus Nettapus; species Nettapus auritus. The sequence continues at coordinate 27,190,526 of CM021769.1, forward strand.
GAGGTGTCCTGCCCATGGCAGGCAGTTGGGACTGGGTGGGCTGTAAGGTCCCTTCCAACCCAAATCCTTCTCAAACCCGTTTCCAGTGTGAAATGTGGTACCTCTGCCAAGCTCCCCACCCTTTCTCCATCCCCATCCCCATTTCTTCCAAGTCCTTCGGCACTTAGCAAGCTCCCCTCGGCAGGCTCGTGCCGTTTGAGGGATTCCTAAATCACGGGCCTACGGCTAATTATTATTATTTCGCAGCAGCAATCAGGGATGCAGGGCTCATTAACAAGTTAGCACCTCTGGTTTCCCTGGAAACCCGCAGCTGCCAGGCAACGGCTGCGGCTCCGGCCCGAGGCGATGCCACCACAGTGCCTTTGGCTCCAGCCCAGCCCCAGAAGGATGCTCACTCCACATGCCTCCAGCTCAGTGGGACGGGACAGGACCAGCCTTTAGGAAATCCCAGGGTGCCTCACCTTGCTCCATCCCATCTGCTTCTAAGCTCGGCCCATCCACCGACCCCCTTCTGCTTCGCACAACACATCCTGAATGGTGCAGCCGCCTCTCCCTCCTAGCGAGGGGTGCAGGATTTCTCCCACGGAGGGGGATTTGGAGCACGAATGATCCCCCGGGGTGGCAGCGGGATGAAGCCATGAGGTGCCTGCAGTAGCCGCATTGGAAGTGATGTAACCACTGCCAATCCCTTAGCAGCTGATCAAGATCCCTTTAAAAAGCAGCACAAAAGATTTCTCTGCTGGAGATGGGAAAATGGAGTGTTTTTTTTTCCTCCTCCTCCTCCAAATGAGGTTAAAAAACACCGCTAACCACATTCACTAGGCCACACAAAGTCTGCTTGCCCACCTCTCCCTGGAGAAGATAAAGGGTGGGGAGGAGGGACATTTTGTGACCCCCAGGAGCACGAAGTCGAGACAGCAGCACTGGGTTAACCCTCCGTGGCTGCTGCCCTGTTCTCACCCTCTGGGACCCACAGGGGCTTTCCCAGGACAGACCAACACCACACAGCCTCATTGATGCTCATCTCGCTTCCCCATTCTCCACGTCTTACACACCATGGGCACCTTCTCCCCAAGCCAGGAGGCCCTCCGGGGAGGAGAACCCCTTGCACAACCCCAAAGGTGCAGAGCAGCTTTGGGAAGGAGCAGCCTCCATAAAGAGGGTGCTGGAGGGAAGGAGCTCCTCCAGCGGAGGACATGGCTGAAGGTTGCACCAGCAACCTTGGGTGGGCTTAGGTTCTGCTCCCAGAATGATTTCTGGAGATCTGAGTGCCACTGGGTCAGGAAAAGCCAATGGGGAAGCACAGCAGGCTAAACTGCCCGAGTCTAGGTGACAAAGTCACCATCTCCTCCTCTTAGACTCGTACTTTTAAGATGATTTATATGTTTTCCCCCCATAGCATAAGCACAAGCTTCCATTTTAAAGCCTACAAAAGCCAGGACCGAAGGTTATCCCTGACCAGCCAGCCATTTGCCCAAGCTGAGGACGGAGTGCCCAGGAATGCTGCTTTCTAACACCACAGCTGTCCCATTTCCACCCTCCTCCTGCCAAGCTGAGAGGCAGCCAGGCTCACTCCTCAGAGCCGAAAGCACCTTCCCCTTTGAGCAGCCTGGTACGTGTCACGACGAGCTGGAAGGCAGAGGACATGAGGTGTAGGATGAGGGGAACCCGATCCCACTGATGCTTTAAGGGCCCTCAATCCCACCGCCTGATATCCCCACCTTCTCTGCATCTCTGCCAGATAAGGCCAGCAGAGACCGCTCTGTGGGCTTATCTTGGGATCTCCGGTAGCTTGTTTGCCTTTTTGCAATAGGAACAGACCGAGGCAGCCCAGAAAGGTATGCAGCTGGATGCTTCAGGAGGGCTGGTCCGGCTGCCTTGTCCCGGGACAGCAGACACCATAAATACCTGCTGGGCGCAGGTTGGGTTTCCTGGAGAAAGGCTTCCCACTATTTCCCACGACCCCTACATGCTGAGGGGAAGAAAGACAAGGTCAGGCTGTGGTTCTTCAAGGCAGCAGGTCAAAACATCAGCAGCTACACCACTCTGTGCCCACTGAAACTCTGGCTCTTCTTAGGAGACCCAAAATTCAACCGAAATGCTGATCTTCCGTGGGGTGACACATCCACCAGGGCGGTAACACGTGCTTTGCAAGGCTTTCCTGACCTGGCCCAAGGCTTGCTAAATTTCCTACTCACACACAATAGCTGAATTGTTTGGGATGAATTAGCACTTGTCAGCTGGGGCTCTATCTCTTGTCAAGAAACAATGAGAAAGCACCAACTTGGGGTTGCAAAGGATTACCTTTATCAAGAAAAGACACCCAAGACAGGCAAGGACCAAGCTGGCATCCCTACCCCACTCCCTCCTCCTGCCTTGGGGGCCGTGGTTTGTCACCAGCTGGTTTCGTTTGGTTAATCTTAGGTGACACGGGGGTCAGACAAAGGTTTTGGCAGTTCTCCCTCCATCCTCACCGCACCAGACAAGCACAAGCCTATTGATCACGCTGCCCCGCAGCCCCTACAGCTCCTGGTGTGAGAAGTCCCACAGGCCAGCCTGTTGGCTGGGCATCGCCCGTTGTGTACCACAGGATTTTCTCAGTTTCAAAATGAATAAATACATAAAGTGATGCATCAGGACATAAACCCAGAGCTTCCCCATCCTCCTGCCAGCTTCCACACCAGAAGGCCCAACTGGTCACTGGTGGGGCCCCCACGACTGTTAGTGTGTGTGAGCACACCCAGTCTTGCCCCCCTAGGGCTGACCCCAGCGAGGTGCCACCAGTGCAGCCCTCCTCACCTTCCGACCCGCCTGGCATGACTCCAGCAGAGCTCGCACTTATCTCTGTATCAGTTACTGCTGAATGAACCCTGCTCAGGTGCCAGACAAAGAGGCAGCCAAGCTCAAAGCAGGAGGGATTGCGAGGATGACACAGAATTACAGGCATCAGCATTCAGCAAGCAAGTGGAGAATGCACCGATCTATTTTTAATGGTACAATGCAAATGCTCGACAAAAGGATGTGTCTAGGGAGATTCTACCCGGTCAGAGATTTGCATTCTTCCCCCCCCCCCCCCCCTTTTTTTTTTTTTTTTGTTTCCATCAGCCAACTTCACTCGGTGTGCTGGAGGTAGTTCCTCTAGCACCCCACTGAATAATTCGGAGTGCCACCTGAGACATCCCTACAGAATCCACTGAGCATTAGATGGGGTGTTAGATTTGGATGGCCATTCTCTGCTCGGCTTTCCTGCCCCATGTATACGCGGCGAACATATTTTCCATGGGCCAGCTTGCCCATCAGCAGTGCTGGCACCCTCTCGGCACCAGCTCTCCGCTCAGCAGCCACCAGTGCCAAGCAAGGCTGGGGATGCGTCCTCCTGCTCCCCATGCAGGGCTTGCGGCCAAGCAGAGGGAGATGGCATGAATAACTCCACTCGAGATATGGCTCGAGCAGGAACCAGGCTTCCATCACAAGCCTGGAGTCTGGGGTTGTTGGTGGTGAGGTGAAAACAGTTGGGGATGCTGCATTTCAATGGAAGTCCCTGGGGAGCGAGGGACCCTCGGTGTTTGGAGCAAAGATGGCCTGGATTTGCCCAGCAGAGGCTGGGTTTCAAGGGGAGGTGTGTAATTGAAGCAGATACAGGTTTAATGTGTGGGGATGGCTTGACTTGCCTGAAGAAAGAAACCTGCAAGCACCTAATAAGCAGGCTGAAATTCCCACCAGGGCTTCTGCTGCATCAGCTAAATTACCGCCTGCTCACTATAGACAGCAGTGCTCCTCAAAGTACCAAATCCCCTGCTATATAAAAAAAAAAATACCACACACACAACAACAGGCAGATGAAAAGCTGTGGATGTGGGCACATTGTGCACCTATGTGCCAGCTGAGTAAGGCCGGGAGGCAGGGACAGAGCAGAAGGATGTAGTGCGGCATTAGCAGCAGTGGGAGGACAGGCTATGGTGGCTGGATGCCAGGGCTGTGCCGTCACTGCAATTTCCATACGGGATCAAAGCAGTGGTCTGCCTCGTTTCAGGTCCCCTCGCCATCGCCGCCTAACCACAGGCATTTTACAACAGCCTGGGAGGCAGCTACGGAACAGTCATAGCATCATTTAGGTTGGAAAAGGCCTCAGGAGCAAACCCGGCCTGACCTCTGTCCCTCAAAGCAGGCCTGACTTCAACACCAGAACAAGTTGTCTTGTCCTTCTGGTCACCAAGCGAGCCGTTCCCAGTCATCAGCAGGCTCAGAAAGGAGGCTCCCCACAACTCACCCTACAGAAATGCCACCCTCTGCAAATTGAAAGGGCACCCTGCAGTGCTCCAGAGAAATTCCTGAATGACACGAGGTCTCTGCCCCGAGAAACCCAAAGGCTTGGTTTAAAAGGAAAGTTACAATGAAGGCAGGCAAGTCGTGCACAGCAAACAGCATGGAATAAAGACATGAGAGGAATGGGAAGAAAATGAAGGCTTTCTAGCCTTGTATACATTGCTGGTATGCTCTTAAATGAAGTCAGTGCAAAGCACATTGCTTATTTCATACACAGCCCCTGCACCACTGCTCCCTGCTTGCACTACCAGACTCTGCATGCAGGGAACCAGTTTCCCATGAGCACCTCCAGGTTCTCCCCCCGTCCCTGGGCTCCCACTGCACCCATCTGCTGAAATGCCAGTCCGACAAACAAGCACCACTTGGCACTGCTGAAAACCGGAGGTCCTGAGAAGCAGCAAACCCCCCGGGAGCATTCCTTGCAGCACCTGCAGGCTCCCTCCATGCAGGGGATTCTCCTCTCCCTGCTCTGCCTGGCTCTGCGGGCAGCCTCGGCATCCATTTCCCGTTGGCATGGTGGGTTTTACAGCCCCCCTGTTCCCTCAGCTGTGCTGTAACCCTGCTCACCACACATGCGCAGGGCTCCCTGAGCTAGCTTGAGAAAAATCTTGAGCAAAGAGCTTGTTTAGCTCCTTATCTGATGGATGATCCCAGGCCACTCGTCTGCTTTCCCCAAGCCTGGCAGGTGCCTCCTTCCCACTCGGCATCAGGTGGGACAGGTGTATCTTCAGAGACAAAATTTTAAGGCTTGAAAAACAGGTTTTAAAACCCAGAGGGCAGCAGGATGCCGAGGAGCGCTCGCTAGCTTTCCCCGTCGGGTGAGGACGGTGCTGAAGGCCTGGTTGCAGGAGCTCCCTCTGCATAGCAGCAAGGAGAGGAGCAGGGCAAGAGGAAGAATGGGAACAGGTCCCTGCAGCCAGCTCTCCTAAACACCGCCATTCATCCCACGGCGGAGGGGAAAAGGTCCCACACCTCCTAGGCTGGTCTTCCAGCTGCCCCACCAGGCAGAGGAGCCGGCACTTGCAAGCTGCTTTTCTTTTATCACCCCAGCAGACTGAGTTTGCTGTAGCTGTTTGGGGATGACAGCAGTGTCCTACAAGCCCAGGCCATAAATCAAGGCTGTCAAGCACTGGAGCACCTCCTTTTCCTGCTCCCCTCCCAGATACTGTGAATGTGCTCTGCACCTGCACGCAGCCAGGGCTTTGGGATCTGAGCCTGAACAGAGCTGTGCCGCAGAGAAACTAACCTCTGATCCCTACCAGCAGCCTCGCTTACGGGCAGTGGAACAAAGCAGAAGAGGAAGGCACTTTTAGCACACCCCATGTTTGTTAGGTGGATTAAAACAGCTGGTGCAGGGGAAGGGGTAGCAGTGGATGGAGTGGGACCTTGCTCACCATCGCACCGAGATAATCATTTGGAGAAATCCTGCTGAGCTGCAGACCCCTTCAGGGAGCTTTTTGGGCAGGAGGTTGCAGGGGGAACCCCAGTTTTCTGTGGGCCACATGCTATGAGAAGCCTTACCCGGCCTCCTCAGGTGTTTGGGCAATCATAATTGTGTTGTGCTGAATTTTAGGGGGCAAACTCTCTGAATGCAGGCTCCTCAGTGGCTTTCTCAGCAAGGTGCCTGGCACCCAGCAAAAACATGAGAGGCATACAAAACCCATTCTGTATTTGCCATAATCTCCATGCGGTAAATCTCCTGCTGTGAATGCTCCTGGGGAGCTTGGCCACCTTGCTCAGGTCTCCCAAGCCTAGCTGAAGCTGGATTCCAAAAAGCAGTGCTGGATCTAGGGCTTCCTCCCCTGTTCCCTTTCCTTGCGTCAAGGCAGGGACAGCCACAAACCAGGGTGGGCTGAAGTGCCGCGTGAAAACCCATTTGGTGTGCACTGCTGCCATCTCGGCAGCAGCGCTCACAGACCACCTGCAGCCAGGTTTATGCTGCTCGAACCGATTCCGAGCGATTCAAGCAGCACAATTCAAGAGCAATTCCGAGGCTCTGCCATTGCAGAGAGGCATCCCGGCATCCAGCTGCTGCTCGGCAGCCCCAGATGTCCTCTCTGGTCCCGGCTGCTCGGGCAGCCCTCCCCAAACACACCCTGCCAGCATGGTCATGCCCGTCACAGCCGGGGAGAAGACATCCGCATAGCCTTCATGGCTATTCTAGCCAGAAATCCCCCATCCATCCAGCTATATGTAGGTGGGTTTTCTTGCTGCAGCAGCTCATTTTGCTTTGGGAGCCATCACAAGGAAAAACAAAGCAAGCCAAAACCAACGAAACCTCTTCCGCAGCGTAGAGCATCCTCACAGCACAGCCGCCCTCCACCAGCTGACAGAGGCCAAACCCGAGCATCCAGCCCCCGGGCATCCAGCCCCCGAGCATCCAGCTCCGAGCAGAGCATTCAGCCCTTTGGAAAACAAAGCTCCCTGCAGCCCCGCTTCTGCTGTGCCCCGAGCCTTTCGCCCTCGCTGAGGACCAGACAATGCGAGCCAGCCTCAGACACCGCTCCACAGGCAGGCTGCTTTCAAGGTTAACATGGCCCCTGGGCACAAGCCTCAGCATTGCCTGCTGCCCCCTGGGCTTCTCGACCATTCCCTTGGGGGTCCCTGTCTTTGCACCCCAAATTAGAGGGGGTCACCCATCCCCACTAGCTGCTTGGGACAGGGACAGGCTCTTTGACACATGCTCATGCGGAGCTGCGCTGCCTGCCAGGGAGCTGCTGACACCGCCGCAGTGCAAACAACAAACGCATCTGTGCCCCGAAAATCCAAATATGCTTAAAAAATAGAACCGCACCGCGTCCTTCCCTCCACCAAAACCGCAAATTACTGACCTGTGCACAGAGCTCCCCCAATGTGAGCTGAAGCACTGACATCAGCTTTTGCTGTTGCTCAGGAATTTAATTCTGGGGGAGGAGAAAGGGGTGGGGGGCAGAGCAGGAAGGAGAAGGAACTTATTTATCAATAAGGGAAATAATCACGGATCTTGTAAAAATAACCAGCGCTGCGCACAGAAACCAACGGTTATCACTATGTGATAACTTTTTTTGGGGGGGAAGTCAACTGCTCCCTGCACGTCAGGGGAGGTCAAGGGGATGATTTACAAGGGACAGCTCGACTCGTCAGTCGGAGCCGTAGAAGCGAAGCCGTACCGAACCCACGCCGGCCGCATTTCAACGCCAAGGACACGGGGTGCCCCTCCGAGCTCCTTCGTCCTCCCCAGAACCAAACACTCCCCCCGGCACCGAGCCGAAACACCTTCCCACCCCACCCCATGCCACCCTACACCTCCCCACCCTCCCTATCCCCTCGGGGACACCCACCTCCCCACCCTCTCCCCCTACAACGCTACCCCCCAGACCCCCCAGACTCCCCATTTCGATGCTTTACGACCTCATTCTTTTTTTTCCTTGCGCGCAAACACCCCTCCCCATTTTTCCCCCTCCGGGCACCCAGAGGGGATGGAGAGCCCCCCCCGGCCGCCCCCCCCCGGCCCGCACTGACCCTGGCGGGGCCAGCCGCGCCGCTCCGCGGGTTTTCCGCTGGCGCGGCCGCTGGCAGTGCCGCGGGGCCCGCATCCCGCACCGGGGCGCGCACCGGGTGCGCACAGCTCCGCGCTGCTCCGCGCCGCTCCGCGCCGCCGGGAATGCGCCGGCGATGAGGTCATGCCTCGGGAGGGAGGGAGGAGGAGGGGGGGGGGAGGAAAAAAAAAAAAAAAAAAAAAAAAAAAAAAAGAAAAAAAAAAGCGTTGACGTCACCCTTAGCCAATCAGCGCGGGAAGAGCTGGGCAGGGTGACGGCAGCCCCGCGGGCGCGGAGAGGCGCGGAGAGGATGCTAACGGGGGGGTGCGCAGAGCTGGGTTGTCCCCCTCCCCAAAGTGGAGGGCAGGTGGAGGTGCTTTGAGGGACGCTGCCCTTCCCACTGCCAGGGCTCTGCTGCTGAAATCTGGGTGTTGACATCCATGCCAGAGGCTTTTTTGGGGTCTGGCCTCCGGTCCCCGCTGCTGGCCTCACCCAGAGGTGGCCGCCAAAGATGGACTCAATGGAGACCAACACAACACGAGGCTGATTAAGGCACGAGGATGGAGGTCGATATGGTGTGAAGGCTCGGCCTCAGCCCGGCCTCCATCATCCCACACCCCAGCAGGACATGGAGGCCACGCGGCCTGTGTGCAGGTGGAGGATGGAGCTGGGGTTTTGTCCTTGGACGTGGCCCGGCAGCTCCAGCTTAGTGAGGGATTAGGGTTTAGAAGCTTTGCTGGTGCTTAGGAAATCAAGGGAACCTTCCTCCCTACTGCCGATATGGATGCCGGGTGTTTTGGAATTAACTCTCTTCTCTCCAAACACACGGTGTTGTTTTTTTGTAGAGCACCGAAGGTGTAGACCCCTGCTGCTGGGACACACCGTGGTGCTAAAGATCTCCCTGTCTCCTCTTCTGCTGGACAAAAATCAGTCCAAAGCATGTTGGTGGGGAAAATTCTGAAAAACCAGGGTTACTCCACCACGTGCCTCTAAACTGTGTGGGTTTAGGTCCTGGTAGCATAACTGGTGGGAAGGTGCTGTGCATGGGGCCTTGCTTCTCTATCTGCTCTGGAGCACTCGTGGGCTAAAAAAAAAAAAAATAAGAAAGACCCCTTTTCAGGGGCAAAAGAAGGAAAAAAAAAAAAAAGGGACAGGTTGAGCTGCTAATTCCTGCTGAGATCTGACCCGCAGAGCAAGCAGCAAACAGGAGGAGAGGGGGAGATGCTCCTCTGGCCAGGTGACGGGGGGGATGTGGCTCTCATGGGATGCTCAAGCCCATGGCTGGGCAGCTCTCCCACACCCATGGTTGCTGAGCTGGGCTGGGGGGAGAAAGCAAAACAAATGATTCACGGGTGCTAAACCACTGCCAGGACTGCAGGGGCCGGGAGCAGGTGGCGAGGGAAGCTTGCAAAACTTCACCTGACTCCCAAAGCCTCGAGCGAACCTGATTTAGATCCCAACCCTGTCCGACCTGAAAGTCGTGGCTCTGGCTATGCCGAAAAGGGCTCCCCGCTCTCTGCAATGCCATCAGCGTGATGTTCAGCCAAGGGCAGGGCTCATGGGGGGCTCGTCCACACTCACCAGACCCTCAGCATCCCTATGTTACATGGGGGAAATTAAGCACGGAGAGCTGGGATGGTGCTGTGATGGTCACATACAGGCAGAACAAAGCAGCATCACGCTCCCGGCTCCCATGTACCAGATGTGCAGCCATTGTCACCGCCAGGGGCCGGGTCTCCCCTCCCCGGCATGCTCAGAAAGAGCAAAAACGCTGGGGCCAGTTGCTCGTTGCTCACGGGGAGTGCTTTATTTCAGATAAAAAGCACTTCAAAAAGAATTCCCCCTCTTTGCCTCACTCTGCTTTTTCCTCTTCCCCAGATTTCAGGCGCATCTGAAGATTGATTGCATCCTAGCTACGTGGTTTGAATGCAAGTTGCGCTTGCACACGTAATAGTTTTTGCTAAAACGTTTTCCAAGACCCGTAATTGCCATCACAGGCCAAGTGCGAAACTGAAAACCGAGAGAAAGAAACTGCTGCCAAACCGATGAGTCCATCAAAAAGGAGAGACTTGTTCCCCAACCTGCAATTGCTTTAAACGCATAAATATGTGTATTTTTTATTCTCGGCTGGTGCTCTGTGCCGGGCTATTGGCACAGCCTGAGCAGAGGAGAGGTGCCTGGGGGAGCCCCGCTCGCTGCCTGCCTCCTGCGAAGCCCCAAATGGTGTCACCGTGCTCTGCAGAGTGCTTGAGCAGGTGAAAGCTCTGAGCAGCATCATGAGGCAGCCTCGTTTCTCGTGGGGATGGCTGCACAGTGTGTCTATCTGTCTTGGTTTCCCTAAGAAGAAAAATATCTGCACGTGCCCAGCGTGGCTCAGCACTTCCATAGCGCCAGCTGTGGCTTGTGCACGTAGCAGAAGCAGTGAGCGTGCCGCGGGTCGACTGCAGCACTGCGAGGCTGGGGGTCTGCACGCCGCGCTGCTCCTCTCCGTGCTGCTGCAGCCCTCCTCCTGCAGCCCTGGCTCTGTGCTGCCAGGTGTTCCTGCCAAGGGGAGAAGGGGAAAGCAGCACAGAGTCGTGCGTTGAGTAAATTCCCTTGGCATGGAGCAAGGGTCAAAGGCAGGGGATGGGAGGAGCGGGACCTTTGTACCGGGCACTGAACAAGCACACTGCAGGATGCAAAGCCTGTGGTGGCAGCTAGCTCTCCTAGGGGCTTTGCGGTGACAACCCTTAGCATGGCTGGCCCTTCTCCCTTCTCCCTGCGGGCTGAAATACTGCGTTCACACACGTGGCTTTGCCCTGGAAAGCGAGGCTGAGCAAGGAATTCACTTTTTGGTGTGCCAGAAGCTGCCCGGGGTCACGCTCACACCTCCGAGAGCAGCAGAAGGGAGAGGACGGGGCCAGGGGAAGGAGAGAGGTGCTAAATGGTTTGGTTTCTGTACAGCCAGGCCTTAAAAAAGGATCCTTGTCCAATGCTCCTCGGCAGAAAGGCAGGGTCTTCCCTCTTTCTTCTCCCACTGCTCCTTGCTGCGTATGAACCAGCCTGGCTCAGGGCAGGGGTGAGGGCGATGTCAGCTCCAGACCCTTTTTGCCTGCCCCTCTGCAGGTTTTTGTTCAGCTGCTCACCAGTTGCTAGGATTTTGTTGTTGTTGTTTCCTATGTCACTTAAATCGTTTTCACTGATGAGAGCATCTGCTGCCATCTGTGCCTCCCCCTCCTTCCCTGTACCGGTGTGGGCATCAGGCTGGGCCCCGCAGGATCTGTGCAGCATGATCCTGCCCCAAATACTGGCACGGAGAGGGGGCAGAGGAAGCTCCATCAGCACCCCACTTCTCCCCCTGCATCTGCAGGTCTGCAGCTGCAGCAGTGCTGCGGTGCCCTGCTGCCATGCCAGACCAGGACCTGGTGGCACTTGGCGAGGCTGCAGCTCCCCAAAGCCCGATGAGACAGCTTTGAAAACACAGCAGTGAAGGGGCTTTGGGAAGGCCCCCCTTTGTGCTGTAATTTGGGCATTGATTCAAAATCGGGGGCTGGCAGCTCTGCCCCCGTGGGAACGCGGAGCTGCTGGGCCGGGCTGGGAGGTCGCTACCCGAATTAGCCGCCAGCACCGAGCTGCAGCTTGCCCTATTTATCACAGCCAACCCATGTAGACGTAGGAGAGCCACGGGGTCACGTTTGCTGCCGGGAGGAAATCCAAACCAGTTTAACCCAGCTGGGATTTGCCGGCAAACTGGCTCGGCAGCCTTTGCTCGGAGGTGGCATCACCCAGCCCCGGGCTTGCGTAAGCGCGGCGGTGTTTGCTCACACGCCAGGGCACCCACACCCCTCTGCTCCATGCGGCCTCGCAGGGCGATTTCGAGAAGTTCCTGGTGCCCAAAGCCACCTTCTCGTCCTCCTGGGCTTGCCGGCGGGGCTGGGCAGCAGGGACCACGGCGGAGCGGTGTGCTGGGGCCCTCTGCCTGCATCCCGCAGCACGGCCGCAGGCAGACAGGAGTTTTAGCTCCTCGAGCTGCTGGCGGGGCTGTCGGCCTGTTTAGGCCACAAGGAGGCAGATGTTGATCCGGGAAGGACCTCGTGGCTTGTAAAAATTCAGCTCTCTGTTCTCCATCAGCCCCTGCTGATGCTCCGAGGTCCCCCCCAAAGCTGTTTCTTCTTCAGGCTCAGCCTCTCCTCCCATCACCAGCCTTGGCAGCCTTTCCTGAGCCCCCTCCAAAAGCTTGTCACGTATGGGGGCCCCAAACCAGGAGCAATATTTTAGGCACCACCTAATGATACTGACTAGTGGCAAACAATCCCCCTCCCGCCCTCCTCCCGTTCCCTCCCCCCCCCCACTTTGAGCTAAAGAAAAAGAAAAAAATAAATCCTCATCAACCTGCCAAGCTAAATTTCCTGGAGGAATACAATTAAATCTTCATGTGGCAAGGCGACCATCACTCCTTCCCGATACCAAACGGCTTCCCAAGCATCTGACGGCTCCTCTCTTCCACCCCCTCCTCTCGGTTTTCACTCCTGCTGCTGAATGCAACAGAGGCTGCGGCTTCGCAGCCAAAAAAAGGTGCGAGCTGGAGAGCGCCCAGCGAAGTTGTGAGTGGCAGAAGTGAAAAGGCAGAGAAGCAGCCCTTGAAATCCTCCCTTCTGTTATGTTGGGTGGCAGCCTTGGCAAACCCTGAAATTCCAGAATTTTCCTGCACAATTGGGAAGAAAGAAAACAACAACAACAAAAAAAAGCGATGAGAGTACCTGTCGTATTTGGCTGCAGCTTTTCTTTCCTTTGTTCCCTCAAAGATAAAAATAAAATAAAATCAGATAATAAAATAAAATAAATAAAAATAATAAAAATAATAAAATAAAATAAAATAAAATAAAAAAATAAAATAAAATAAAATAAAATAAAAATGTGCCCAATCAGTTTTCAGTTGCAGCACACCTCAGCCTGCTGCAGCGCACTTCAGCCTTGGCGTGGAGATGCCTTGTACAAGGTGGTTGTTGCCAGCAACCAACAATAAACGTGAGGGTTGCTGATAATAGTCCACCCTGTCTGTCCCTGACAGTTTGTGCATGCAAAAATGCTGCGGAGTCAGTGCAGTGCTCCCCCTGGTTCATTAAAGAGGCAGTCTGTCGGGGGAAGATGCTGGCAGCCCATTTGTCACCCTGGTTAATGGCAGGAGAGGCTGCCTTTGGGTTGCTTCTGATTTTTGCCAGCTCTGATTTCACGTGAGCAGCCCCGCTCCTGCGTGTGCCGAGCAGGGTGAGAAGCTGGGGCTGGCTCCCTGGAAAACCATCGCAGGGCTCGCAGAGGGTAGTGCGCTTCCCAAATTTTTGGTAGTTCAGGAGGTGTCTCCTGCTTCAGATCCTTCAATCTGCCCCACACATTTTGGGTTTTAGGCCAGGTCTTGCTGTTATTTTGAGGCATATTTCTCTTTCTCTTCATGCACAGAGCGGGAGAGGGGAGGACAACCGGAGGAGTCAGCACAGCAAACCAGACATCGGAGGTATCTTTATTGACTGTCTTACAGAAATACAGCAGCACTCAGTTTAGGGGCGGTGTGCGACTTCCCCAGAGGGTGCCTTCCTTCTCGGCACTGCAGGGCTGTCTCCAGGAGAAATCCGCCCTTTAACACACTGGGGTTCATCTGGAGGCTTTGGGGCTCTCTGAGGACAGTAAATTATTTCAAATGGCAGGTGAAATTCAACAAAACTGCATCAGAAAAGGAAAATAAAAGGTATGTGGAGGGGTGGTGGGCAGCCTGAGCACTCCTGACATGCTCTGAGCCTTGCCATCCCGCTGGCCTCGAGGTCTCAGGCATGTCGCCTTCCTCCCACCACCTTGCACCCCGGCCGTGCCCCCAGCCCCTGCTGCATACCACAGATCCCCAGGGCCATACTGGCAGCTGCGAGTCACACTCAGCTCTCAGCTCTGTGTGCCCTTGTCACAACTTTATTTGCCATAAAATCACCTTTTCTCAGTCTGCCTTCCTCCCTGCACCACTGTACAAGTGAAACCCTTTCCTTCAGCAGCCCAAATACTGTCTAAGGCCAGGAAGAGTAGGCTCAGCTGGGCTGATAAACTCATTTAACTTTTATTTATGTGTTTACTTTTTTTTTTTTTTTTTTTTTTTTTTTTTTTTTTTTTAATCAAGGTGGAGTTGTTTTATTTTTTTGCGTCCTTGCTACAGGAAACAACTGCAGACACTTCTGGCATAGAGGCATCCTGGCGGCGGCTGCTGCTGCTGGCCTGGCGCTAGTAGTCGGTGAGGGGGTACCGCAGGAAGATGAAGATGAGGATGATGCAGAAGGTGGCGAGGGCTGAGCTGGTGATGTTAAAAAGCCGGGCAGTCTTGGCATCTTCCACCGCACCGTTTAAGTCATTGAGGAGCTTCTTATCCCGGACCTGAGACAGAAAAAGAAAAGAGAAGTAACTGGGAGATGTATTGTGCTACTATGTAATACATGAATTAATGTACTAAAAAATAATTATGGATCCCCAGGGAGAGCTGGGTGCTGCGGCATCCTCCCCACCATGCTGTGCCATCCTGGTGGCTCTGGGGCTTGCATCACCTGGGCCATAAGGCTGTGTCTGGGGCCATTTGGGTGCCTCCTGCTGCACCAAGGCACCCAGCGTGCAAAGCCGGTGCAGGATCCGACCACAGCTCCAGGGATGGGCTGGCAGCCCTGGGGTAACAAGCCCCTTCTGCAGCGCCTTCTCCACCGTTGACTTCCAGCCCTAAAGCACAGGTGCTGTCTGGTTATCCTGCAGGCTGGGACACCTGTGGGCTCGTCCTGGGGTGGGTCCCCAGCTGGGTCGGGAGTTTGTGTGTGTCCGCGTCCTCCGGGCTGCCAGGCAGCAGCAGTGGCACTAGCAGGCAGCAGGTGGCACTGCCAGGCAGGGGACGAGGTCACCAGGCAGGGGACAGGGTCACCAGGCAGGGGACGGGGATGCCAGCAGCAGACCCCAGCCCAGGGTGCTGTCCATCCCTGGCGGGGCTCTGTGCCCCTCTCCAAACCCGCAGCCAGCCCTTGGCAGCTGGAGCCCGGAGGCCGTGGGGTGGAAGGACCAGGGCCTTTTGCCCCGTTTTGCCGTTCCCGCAGCAGGGTGGGAGCATCCTCGGGACGGTGCAGGGCTGTGCCTCGCTGCGTGCTCAGAGCCCCCAGGGCCGTGCTGCTCTCACACCCTGCTCGTGCTGTGGAGCAGGAGCGAGCTGAACGCTAGGTGTCGGTGGCAGGCTGTGAAATCCCGCAGCCAGCCCCAGAGAAACATTGAAAGCCTTTTATCGACCAGGAGCTTTCCGAAAACATCCTGCAACGCATTCAGACCACGTCCCAGCCACTTTTTTTTTTTTTTTTTTTTTTTTTTTCCTCCCTCCCTCCCGCAGTGCTGTCCTGAAAGCCTGGTGCCTATTGCCCAGATCGGGGACGGGCAGCAGAGCCCCTTGGTCCTGCTGGGCTGTGCTGCTTCAAGGGACCGAGTCCTCAAGACGGTGCTTCCAGTGATGGAGATGACCCAAGGGATGGCAGTAAGCCCGTGGCGGCCCCTTTTTGGCAGCCGTGTGTCTGGGATGACTTGCCTTGGGAACATTTCTGGGGATTTCGCATCCTCCTGAAGGCCTGGGGAGTTGCTGGGAGGTGTGGAGTTCTGCCTTGGGGCAGCAAGCCCTGTGGTGCAGGGCAGCCTCTGGCACCTTGCTGTGCATCACGCCGGGGAACCCAAAGGCACAACCCACAGAGTGGTGCAGCCTGTGCTTGCTGCTGGCCCACTGGCTGTGGGACCAGCTCCTCCTACCAGCTCCAGACGAGTGCCAGAGCTCCTGCAGTTCACAAGCATAAGGAAGAGGTGTTTTTTGCTCCAAATTGCTCATGGTCGAAGCCTGGAAGCTGTGTCCTTCCGTCTCAAGGTGGGGACAGTTTCCCAGGGTCACAACCCCCCCTCTCTGAGCCCTCATGTGGTGTTTCCTTAGTCAAAGTCACTTTTCTGTCATCATTTTGACTTTACCACCTTGCTGGAAGTTATTTGGGGATTTTGGCCCTGCTGGGGTCAAATGACTGATGGGTTGGGATGCTTATCCTGCACCTGCTGACCGCAGGGCTCCCCCAGAGCACTGCACGGTGGCTTTCTGGAAACACCGCCAAGGTGGAGCTCAGCTCTGACCCAGCATGGCAATTTCTACTTCCCTCCTCCATGTCACCAGCACAAGGTGGCGGTGGCCTTTTCTCCACCCCTGCTCACCTACCACCTCCCTGCTGCTAACCTTCTCCTCCTCCATCTCCAGCAGGCTGGTCCCCAAGGGGTCTTTCTCTCCACTCTCCCACCTGCATCCTCTGCCCTTCATCCCCTTGGGGTTTTGCCTTCACCTTCCTCTCCAAGCGCTCTCCTTGGCTCCCACCGCCCCACTCCT
Organism: Nettapus auritus; assembly: GCA_011076525.1. Taxonomy (NCBI): domain Eukaryota; kingdom Metazoa; phylum Chordata; class Aves; order Anseriformes; family Anatidae; genus Nettapus; species Nettapus auritus. Next base: position 27,206,762 of record CM021769.1, read on the forward strand.
CACCTGCCTCTCTTCCACCACACGCTATGTGCAAGCCCCTTTTCCATCCCTGCTGCTTCCTGCTCCTTTTCCCACCTCCTTTCCCTGATCCCAGGCTCAGCCCCTCTCTTTTTTAGGAGCTGAGAGCTTGCCGGGTGGGTGCAAAGTGCTGCGTCAGCTTCCCAAAGGAGACAAATGGTTTGTTGATAACGAGTCTAAAGAGGCCGTATTTAAGGCAGCCTGACGCTTAGTATTCAGCCAGCAGCTGGTTGGATGGATGCTTTGGGAAGAGGCTGCTTTGCCTGTAAACCCATTCCCAGTCAGGGCTCTGCTTCTCTCTACATGAGGAGCTTTTTGCTCCGGAGGGCATCCTTGGGTTTGTTTGCTCCGTGGATCACCTGGGACCTCCCCAGCCTGCGTTTTGCCTTCGTGCCACCACCTGGCTCTTGCCCTCAGTTTCTCCCCCTAAAAAAACCTTTGCTCCTCCTGAAGAGCAGGCTGAGAGCCCACCTGGGAGGCACTCCCTGCTCCTTTGGGTTAATAAACACCAGGGATTTCTGCCGGTCCGCTTCCACTCGAGAAGGTCAGCGGGCAGCAAGAGGGGACAGCAAAGAACAGCACCCACAGCAGGGTGCCGAGGGGCAGGCAAGAACAGCTCGGGTGGCTGCGCCAGGCCACCCTGTGTCTCCTGGTGGCAGGAAAGCTCCAAGAGCAACCCCATGGGCTGAAGGAGCCACGAGAGCTTCTTGCCACCTTGATCTCCTCACAGCCCAAGCGAAGCTCCCTGATCTGCTTCCAGTGTGTGCTGAAATGGGTGGGAAGGCGGCCGCGTGTTGAGGCGCCGGCTGGAACACCTCCAGGGCCTGGGGCATGGAGGAGCCCTAGTTTTATTGGTAGCATCAGCCTGGCAAGAGCAGGTGATGTTCATGGCAGCGTGCTGTTTGTGATAACGAAAGCAGTCCTTCCTGAGATGTGCAGACGTGTGAGTTATTTAAGGGAAATGGGAAAGCCCTCACCAGGGAGCCGTGCGGTGCCACCAGCACACAGACTGTAGCTTGACCTGGAAACCTGGGCTTTGCCAGCCAAGGGCTCTGCCTTCAGAGGTCCCAGGGAGGTCTTAGGGAGGGGAAGCCCTACCAGCACCCTGCTCGTGCCCTACGAAGCACAGAAATGCCCCAGGAGCTGGGGTGCAGCTCGCTGCTGCCCCACTGCCCTTGTGCCTGGCTGCAGAGGGGCCTGCAAAACCTGGCTGGCAGCAGAAGAGTTGAAAACAACAAGCTTCAGGAGAAATGCCCCTAACATCCCACCTGGTGGGGACAGCATTACGGGAAGGTCCCCGATGCCTTCCCCAGCACCCCAGGGGCTCCCCAGCCCAAACCTTTTGCTGCCACCTCTGTGTCCCCATTTCATCTCAGCCCTGCAGCGGCCTGAGAGGCACCAGGCTCTCACCAGCCCTTCTGCCGTGTGCCAGCTCTGACCTGTATCCCTGAGGGACACTTTCCTGGTGTTTTTCCCTCTGGCAAGGAGTCCCAGCTGCTGGAGAGCTCCCAGAGCAGAGCAGGACTGCTTCGAGGTGCTCAGCTTGGCTCGGCGCTGTGTCCATGCGGGGACCACCACGTCCACCCCGCACTTAGGGCTTCCCAAAAAAGCCTGCCACAGTCATCTTCTATTTTCCTCTCCCCAGTTCGGGGCAAATTTGCCCATTTCTGTTCTCTTTCACCAGAAATTTGTTTTCACACAGGATTTTATGCTCTCTAGATGTTTTGCATATGCTCTGTCCCGGCACAGTGCTCCAGCCCTGGGTTACTTCTGGGCTCACTTTGGGGGGAATCGATCTGTTTCTGTGGTGAGGCTGCCCCGCACTCCGGCTTCCCGCTAAGTGCAGCTGCCAGCAGGCTCCAGCCAGCCAGCTGTCCCCGAGTTGACACAAGCGGAGCCGCCCCGCAGCCCCCGGGCTCTCTGTGTGCACATTTGGGTGGTTTTGGGGCAGGACAGGGCAGGGAAAGGCAGCCCCGGGCCCTTTCCCATAGCCATCGGGTGCTCTGGTGCCCCAACCCCACATCCCAGCCGGGCTGCTCCTCCTGCAGATTTCCTCTTTTGGGGTTTTTAATAAAAGAAAGGGCAGGAAGCGACGAGGCAGGATCTCCCTGCTGCTTGCTGGCAGCTGGGTGATGCTGGCTGGCAGCTTCCCCTCACTCCTGCCCCATGACATGATGCTGCCGGACCGGGGCACATCCTGCTGAGCTCTCTGACTGCCCCCAAGAAGGGGCTGAGCACCGGAGCGCATCCAGCACGAGCTGAGCCCCCCCCCTGCTGTGGTAGATGCCCCTGGGGACACTGGGGCCGGCCCAATCTCCCCTTCCCCACCCAAACCAACACCCCCAGCTCTAAAACATTTCCCCATCCAGCACCCACAGGGTGTCTCCCATCCCGTTGGTGGCAGGGACATGAGGGACATCCCAAAGATCTCCCCCCCCTCCCGTCGCCATCCCCCCCTCCCCGGGGCGCTCGGCACTCACTTTGAGCGAATAGGCCAGGGCGATAAAGCCGAGGCAGCAGAAGTTGAGGTACACGAAGTTGAAGATGGACCAGAGATAGTAGTCGTTGACCTCGGTGGTGTCGGGGTAGATCTCAATGACGGTGGTGGGGTTGGTCATGGTCTTCTTCTCCACTGAGTGCTTGCACGGGACCGCCGGCCGCAGGCTGTCCCCTTTGCAGCTCTTGCTCTCCATCAGCTGTGCGGCGGATGAAGGGGACAGGACGGGGGATGCCTGCCGGAGGGCTGGGGGCTTGGCGATACAGGCGAAGCAGCCCTGGGGGGGGCCCTGGGGAGGCCGGGGGGGCCAGGCCACCCCCTCGAAGGGGCACGGGGGGCCCAGGGGGGGGGTCCTGTGTCCTCTCCGTGGTGGCGGCCGCCGCGGCGTCACCGCGCTCTGCCCTGGCGGAGGGAAAAATGGGGGTGAGGGGAAGGGGAGACGGGGTGACGGGGTACGGGAGGCAGAGATAAGGGGGGGACAGAGAGGGGAGATGTCGGTGGGAGGCAGGAGGCAGAGAGAGGGAGCGGATGGCGGAGGAGAGAGCGGGCAGAGGAGCGAGGGAGCGGGCAGAGGAGAGGATGGGGAGGGCAGGAGGAAGGGGAGGGGAGAGCAGGGGACCACAGAGCCGTGGCTGCATCTCAGAAAGGGAGAAACTGGCGTGGGGAGAGAGGGAAATTACAGGGCAGCACAGAAAGAAGGGAACAAATCGAGGCACGGGGAAGCACTCAGGAAGAGTGGGGGGGCGGCGGTGCTGCAGCCAGAGTTGCCAGAAAGCCGCACAGCCCCCTGCTCCTGCCCGCAGCCCTCCAGCTGTCCGGCTGTCCATCTGTCTGTCCTTCCAAGCCTGCTGCTCCCCGTCCCATGCCGGGATGGGAGCGGGTTGCTGGAGGCCGCCGTGGGGCTTTGCTGGGTTGTGCGGCGGAGCTGGCTCGGTGCGGCACAGCAGCCGCGTCCTCCCCACTCCCCCTCGCTCTCTCCTGGTTTGGCTTCATTACTTTAATAATAATTATTAATTATTATTTGCTGAGCCCTCATCTCTGCTGGATTCCTGATGGGGTTGCGTTTCCCAATCCCTTTCACCTGCCAGCAGTTCCCCCCCCCCCCCCCTTTTGGAGAATATTGTGGCCGGAGAGGAGGAGGAAGAGGAAGAGGGGACGAGGACAGAGGATGGGGAAGGTGTGGGTGGGAAGAGGTTACCCTCCCCTCTAAGCCCCCCAGTAGCTGTGCAATTAGGAGAGAGCAGTCCACCTCTCGCCGCCCGTCCGTCCGTCCATCCGTCTCCTCGGAAGGCATGGGGAGGAGAGGCAGGGATACTCACGGGGAGGGATGCGGGGAGCCGCAGCATATCCGGCTCAGCACTGCCTCTTCCTCGCTGCTGGAGCCCGGGGAGGAGGGAACGGCAGCACCGGGAGGGGTCCCCAGCAAGGGGGGCACGCAGGGCTGGGGGGGTCAATGGGCAGGACCCCCAGAGGTGCTGCGTGCAATGAGGACACAGAGTGGCAGAAGTGAGGTGGGGCAAAAAGTGCCATCCGTGCTCCTGGGTGGATGGAAAAGGGATAAATCCTGCGGGCACCTGGCACGTCATGGTGTTGGCTGTGGGACGCAGGGCGTGCAGCTGTGTTAAGGGAGGGCAGTGGGGATGCCATGAAGGCTGGAGTTGCCCAGGAGGACCTGGCCATGCCCAGGCTTGGCACGGGATCAGCAAAAGGGTTTCTGCCTCCAGTTGCCAACTGTCCTGGGAGCCAAAACCTGGGGTGCTGAGGCAGCTTTCCCTGGGGATGTTGTGTCAGGGATGGTGTGCAGGACATCGGGAGGACGTGGCAGTGCCACAGGGACACAACGTGCCACCCCACAGCCCAGGCCCATGCAGGTGTCTCTGCAGTGGCAGCTGGGGCATCAGGGAAGGGCAGCAGAGAAATCCCAGAGAAATCCTACAAATTGATTTTTTTTTTTTTTCAGGACTTTGCAAGGTTTGTAAAGAAGCCGGGTAAAATAAAAGTCTACACAAGCATTACCTGCAGGCGAAGGGAAATCCTCTGTAAGTGCTTTAAGCCTACCCTCAAAGTGCTGAGCTAAGAAATAGTGACTGATTCACTTGGCTTTTTGCAACCCGCAGCTGTGTGCAGAGCATCCTTCCTCCAGGAGGAACGGTGAAACCCCGGGTAGGCAGATTGCTGACTGCCTGAGGAGATGCTGAGGCCCCATGCAAGCAAGGAGAAGGTCCTAAACACCATGTGAGGAGAAAACAATTGGAAAGCCAACATCCTGAGAAGCAGTCCTGGCTGTGAACTTGGGGATAAACCCTTTAAATTAGCAGGATTGTGCTGAATTTGATTGTAGTATTCATTCCCTTCCTAATGGTAATGAATTGCAAGGTCCTGGGTATTGGCTAACCATTGAGAGCCCCAGAGTGAAAAGTCAATCTTCAGTACGGTGAAAAATGATCATCAGGGAGCCATGTGGTCCCCCAGAAAATTAGCGTCTTTAACAGTCACTAATGAACGGGAAAATAAGGTAAATGACGAAGGGAAAACATCAGTGGACAGCATTTAATTGGTGTAGCCAAGCCTGGAGAAGGCTGTGGCAACATCAGCGAGGTCAAAGCCAGGTGGCTAAGGGACAGGACCTCACCACGGGTGACTCCCATCATTGATCAGGAGGGAACAAAGCTTCCTTTTGCTCCATGATCCCCCAGACCTCAAATTCCATTCATGGCTTTCCCCTGAAGTGTGTAGCACTACTGGCAGGACTGCCGGCCCGGATGGGGCACAGCCCCACCTGTGTCTCCGGTCCTCCTCCCTCATCGGCTCCTCCACCTGCAAACAACAGGTTTGCATCAGCTGAAGATGAGCCTGTTGTTTATTTGTCTTGCCACCGTTGTGTACCACTCCTCTTCTTAGCGTCAGGCAGGGACAGAGGGCGAGGAGAGGAGGAGACAGAAGGAGGTGGCAGGGTGGTGCTGGAGAATGTGGCATGTCCTGATGTGAATGGGATGCTTTAAAAAATAATGATGTGAAATATATATATATATTCTGCATTATTTGAACACTCCTCCTATTTTCTGTGGGTTTTTAAAGTTCATATGTACAAGTCCTCCACCTTAAGGGCTCTGCAACAGAAAGATGTTTCCTATCCCCAAAATAATTCTCCTGTAATTGAGCCCCTCAGGGCTCATTCCTGCCCTCCCTAGGAAATTCCTCAGTGGGTTGCTGAGCCTCAGCAGCAGCAAGTTGGTCTGCAGCCTGGCAGGGTGAATACCATCTCCCTGCTCTCCCTTGATTTCTCTCTCGTGTCCTCTGGTTTTAGTCTGTGCTGCACTCCTTTTCCCCTCCCAAAGGAACCTAAAAATAAACAGATCAAAAAAAAGAGCATAAAAAGGAAAAGTCACCAGCCCCAAACAACGTGCTTAGTCATTCGCAGTTATTAAAATAGTTTCTAAAAGCAACAAATTGCTGCGCCAGCAAGGGGAGCACGTTACCTCCACTGACAAGGGGCCCAATCCTTCCTTTCCTCGGCCTGCGGTGAGGGCAGGTCCCATGGGAGCAAGCTATCAAGTTGTCAGAGATGAGGTTCTGCAGGGATGTTGCAGTAACTGAAGGGGGCTGATGAAAACCCAAGTGTTGGCTGGGCAAGAGAACACGGGGCTGAGGCCAGGCTGCTCGTGGGGGTGCGTGCCCTGCTGGAAAAGCACAGGACAGTCCTGGCTCTCGGCTTCTCCAGCTCTTGGCCAAGATCGAGCCTGTGATCCTTCCTGCTGAGGTGCAACATTCAACACTCACAGTGTGATTAAAGGTGTAGGCACAATCCCCACCCTCCTATTTCTATCAGTGACATCTCCTCCCCTTGGGCTACTGAGGAACAGCAGGCAGCATGATTGGTTTTTGGGACCCAGCTAGCCCCGTTGGGGTTAGATCCATCCCTTTAACGTAGGACAATGACTGATTGGGGTATTAAGGCATCCTGGGGGAATAGCAGCTCAGGACATGCCAATAAGGAAATCAGTTAAGCTCTCCCCATGCTTAGATCCGTGTTCAGAAAACAGGATGGTACTTGGCTGCATCTGCCTTGCTTATGTAGATGATGGGTTTTTTTCAGAGTAGGGATTAGCTCTTATCTTGCACCTGGCACATGGGGCCTTCGTTCTGCATTAGACTCCAGTTCCCATACAGCAGCACCAGGACTCAGAAAGCACTGAGGCAAGAGGAAGGTATTTTTTTCTGTGTTTTGAAAAAAAAAAAACAAAAAAAACAAAAAAACACACACACAAAACAACAGTTTGTCATCACCAGACTCTGGGAGCGTGAACTCCATGTCCTAGTGGGTTTCAGGTTGGAATGAGAAACTGGAGTCCTGTTTTGTCCCCTATAGGAACACATTTTGTCCCAAGCCCAGCAGGAGCTTGTACTAGCTGGCCCAGAGGACCCGGGAACCAGCCAGTGGAGTTGTCACACAGCCCTGCAGATACCGGGCTGCTTTCATTACATTGGAAGAGAGAACTCCAACTGCCTCCCAGTATGTTCCCTAGTCAAAGACAAGCAAAGGACATGTATAAGTTCACCCAAAAGAGGTACCCTATGCAGTGACCCAACAGACTGTGGGAGGCAGATGCTTGACATCAAGAAAGGATTTGGCCCTTCAAACTGCTCAAGGAAAGACCAGACTCGGTTAAGGGGGAAAACACTGTATTTCCTTTTCAATTTCCTAGGATGAGACAGTAATTCTGACAGCAAATAAGATTAAAAAAAGTCACGCAGTTAGAGTTTGGTTTAAAAATGCAGATAAAAGAACAAGGGGAGGAGACCCAGCTCAGTGAAGGCTATGATTTGTATGGCAAACGCAGTCACATCAAATGAACTGCTCCTCCAGCCTATGCTATGATATGCCACCTCAGGCATGGTTTTGGGCCATGCTCCTTCCTCAGGCAGTCACCCTGGCTGAGGACAGGCACTAGCCCAGTGCCAAGTTCTTCTGGAGGCTACCCCACGGGCAGCACGAGGCATTGTGGAATGTTCTGCACTTCCTGCTGGGACCTGGTGCAGAACACATCCCAAACCCACCGCCCATGCCGCATCAGCTCTGATTAACAGGTACCCAGATGCCATCTCACTGTGCTGGATAAATCCTGCAGCTCGGGGATTATTCGGCAGGACCATGAGGTGCTCAGGGCACTTAATGTGAAGAGTGTGTTTCTGGAGAGGTGCCAGAATAGCTGTTGATTTTACAGCATCTATTTTTTTCCAGTAGCATGCTGTTTTCAGTCTGCAACAGACGTCCTCAGGCATCCCGATCCAGGGTTACAGGTCTAAGAGCAGACAAAAGCAAGCTTTGGAAGCAGCAGACATCACACCCAGGGTTACATGGGACAACAGATGCATTAGGAGTGTGCTCAGGTCTGTCCCTACTGCCCATGCCAGACCCCTCCATGGCATGAGTTCTGGTTACAAAGCCAAACCAAACAGCTGCAGCAGGTGGGGACAAGGGACATCTGCAGGCTAGGTGCTCCTAGGACATCCCTAGCTGGGATTTTACTAGCCGTTTTGTCCAGTCTGGGGTCATCTCTTGTGGTGATCTGGTTCTCTTGCAACACTCAGCTTTCTCTCACCTCCCTAACCTCAGGACCTGATCCAAAGCACTGGGAAACCAACATGACTACATTCTCTCCCTCAGCATGGACTGGGAGCCTTGTGAAGCTCTTTTCTGCTCTATGACTTAGGACGCCTGATCATCTTCACAGCTACTTGTCTCCTTGCTCACCCAGTGTATGCCTACTCATGCCAGCCCCATGAAGCAAGCTGCTCTGTAAGTGCAGATCCTGGATCTCCAGGAGGAAGGCATGAATGTGAGCACAGCTTCAGCTCCCACCTCTCCAAAGCAGGAACGCACCTCACTTGGTCTGCAGCACAGAAGGTAAATGAACAGAGCTCTGACTATTAGTTACACAGGAATGACATACCAGGTACGGGGGTGTTGAACCCTGGGTTTTGGGACTGGGTAGTGGAAGAAGGAGCAAATGCAAGCCCACAGCCTCCATGGCACCTTCCTGCCTGGAAGCCTCGCTGCCTCTGCCAACTGTCTCTCAAGTCTGGGGCATTTCAAAAACACTGAGGATAATGTTTCCAGAAGTCTCATGTGATATAAGCTCATAGATCACTTAGCTGCTTTGGGAAACATTACCTTCAGCTCACTAGCTCCAGATAAAGTTAAGAAGGAAAAACTGGAAGAAATTCACCAAACCCAAGAGAACTTGGGTCAAGTGGCTTTGCTCAGCCTCCAGAAGAAAGCTGGGCTTTCAGGGATATGAAATTGAGTGACTTTTATTAAATACCATTGTGACCCCCTCCTCCCCCCTTGTATTCTTCCTCCCTGAAGAGTCCCATTGGCTGGAGCCCCCCTACAAATCCCTGCCCTGTTAGGTCTAATAGGCTCGAGCCAGACACGCTCACATCACATCCCCAGCTCTCACTAGTGTCATCACAACACAAAAGACACACTAACAGAGCCCTTGGACTCCAAAACTCACCCCTGTGCATGCTATATGATCCCCCACTGCTCCAGCCCAGGACACGCTCTCCCAAGCCAGTGCCAACTCATTGGGAAGAGGTCTAGCAATTGCCTCCTCACCCAGAGGGGTGAGGGACTCCTTCCCCATCCACTCCAGTGACAAACCAGAAGTACAACCTAACGTGGGATAGCTGTCTCCATCCTTCTCCCCCAGTGAAGAAGCCCCACAGCTCCTCTGCAGGAGCAGGGCCAGCCAGCTGCCTCCCCAGTAGTGAGACCAGTGCTGGGGGATGTTGATTCTTAAAGCTGAACAATTTTCCTCAATCTTAAATACCGGGAGATACAACAGTAAGGAAAGGGGCTACTCCAGCTGGCATTATCAACTCAAGATGTCCCAGCACCACTTACTCAGAGGGGGAAAAGCAGCTAGCAGGGCACTAACAACGACTATTTTCCTGATAACTTTAAATCTAGTTCAATTTTTTCTCTTCCACTGACTGGGTTTCTAATCCTGGTAACCTTTCTCTACAGCTCCTGTGTGTGCAAGTGTGTGTATGGCGGAGGCAGTGGGGGGGTCAGGCGCTTAGACACATTTGGCGAAGCCAACAGAGTCGTTATCACGGTCAAAGACAGTGTAGTAGGGACCAATGAAGACATCCCCCAGGATCCAGAGCGGGCCACCAGGGGGTGGGACGTCCAGGCCTGAAAACCCGCTCAGGCAGATGGTCTCTCCTTGTGCAGAAACCTAGGGAGAAGAGCAAGAGCTTCAGCCAAAGATCCCCACCTCTCCCCAACCTCAGGGGCTTGGCAATAACACCTGCCAACCCCAGCTGCTTTTTAGCTTCACAGCCCAGGATCTGCAGCTTGTGAAAGCTGGGAAAGTTAAGAGATACTGCTGAAATTCTGCACTAGAAGTTGATCCCCTATCATCTCATGGCTGACATGCCAGACCAGTAGTCTCTGTGAGAAGGCTGGCCTAATGCTACCAGAACTCAACTGAAAAGGGTAGAGGGTTTGTAGAAAGCTCCCCAAGTGCCTGCCCTTCTTTCCTCCCCACAACAGAGAGAGCATCACGCAGCAGATCTTGTTCCTGCAGGACCTTATGTAAGTTTCCTGGACCCAGCAGCCACTGCCACAATCTTTCATGCTTTCCCCTCCCTTTCATCAAATGCCTGCTCTGACTTCGCTTTTGGGTTTTAGATTTTTTGGTTTAGCTCCAAGCAAAGAAGGCAAAAGTTAGGCCTTGGGGAGAAGAACAGGCTGGCAAAAGTTGCCCTGGACGCACCTTGAAGACGTACTGCTCTCCTGTGAGCTGGTAGGGCTTCCCTCCTAGCGTGAGTGTGACAACGGGCAGAGATGACACCTTCTCACAGGGGATCACATACTGAAATGGAAAGAGCAAAGGCTTCAAATGGCAGCTCCCAAGCCCTCAGGAAACAGAGCAATTTCCCCCAGGCAGAACCACATCTTTCCCATTCTCCCCAAATACTCATCTCAGGGTGCAGAAAAAGCTTGAGCCAGGGTAAGCATGCTGCTCCCACTCCAGGCTCCAAGCAGGGGAGAGAGGGTTTTAAGGACAGTTTAGGGCTGTGGGGATGGAGCCAGAGGATGCCAGGTTCAGCTCCCAGCTCTGCTGAGTCCCTGGGATCCTTCCTAGGGGATCCCTGTCCCTCCAGGATTTCAGGAAGGACAGACGACCTTGGGAGATTAAGTATGACAGTTAAAAACTTGGCAGGGAAGGGCTGTCATTTGCATTAAATGCATTTGTATTAAAGTGCCTGTGGACTCATTAACATGAATCCTTGGCCTCAGCCACAACTTGTTCCCCTCTCCCCCACCTCCCAGAGAGGTGGCAGAAGTGACCCAAAGCCCCCCAAGGTTCACAAGACCCAGGCCCTCCTGTTTGTCTCATCTCCACCCCAAAGGACAGAGGGGTCCCTGCTATGCAGGGGGCTTTTCCAGGAGCACAGGCTGGGATCAGAGACCAGGGGAAGCAGCAGACCAGTGTCTCTAGAAGCATCTGGGTGCAACACACCCAAAGCAGGGAGTTTGCAGATACCACAGCAGCCACAGACTCATGCTGTGCCCCTCCCCAGCCTCACCTGGCCCTTGATGAGCGGTTTCGCACCGATGGCTGTCTGCAGCTCCTTCACTTCCTTGGTGGGGCCGGTGATGAGCGAGGTGCCCGTGTCCACAATGGCCTCGCAGCCCCCCTTACACAGAGTCAGCCCATTGGCAACATCCACCCTAGGGAGAGATGCCCGGAGAGGAGACAACCCTTAGAGATGTCCCAGCAAAAGAGGAGCTGAAAATGGGGAAACTGAGCCTGGCCAGAAGGGACACGCAGGGAAGGCTGCACCAGATACCTACGGAAGGTCCAGGGAAAGGATGAGTGCTGAGAATTTTGATGCAGCACAGGTTTGTTTCTCTACCCTGCACAGCCCCTCCATGCCTCCAATTAAATGGGTGCCTTGCTGCATGACTACATTTTCTGCAGACACCCTGGACTGCTATCTGCTTGCTGGTGCAAGCACCGCAGCTGATGGGCACACGGACAAGCTAAAGGTGTGCTCTCACATCCTGGTGCTTCTCATACGTTTGTGCTACTACTAAAAGCAAAGCGTTAACCAAGTGCTGAGACAGCTTGGGGGGTTGTGGGCAAGGGAAGGATTCACATACATTAAAAAGGAAGAAGAGGAACTGCTTGGCTTCCTTGCCTGCATCACATTTCACAGCAGTGCAGACAGATAAAGCCCTCCAGCCTTGATCTCTGCAGGCTTTGCCAACGCAGCATGGCTTGGGGAAGATGAGAACTAAGACCCTGCGCCAGGAAGGGCAGCGGTCCTTGGGAAAGAGGCACGCTGCTTCTCAGCTCCCATCACGTGGGAGAGCTCAGAATAGACAGCGGGGCTCGCCCGCTCCCCTTCCCCCTGCCTCCAACAATGCATGCTGATTGCTGCGCCATGCCCTTCAGGCAAGGGCTGCCTTCCTGGGGCCTCATCCTGCTCCTGCGCAGCTGCTGGCAAGCAGCTCAGTGAAGTTTAACACATGGGAGGCCTCCAGCCCTGCACCAGGCGTGAGGAACACAGGGCTGTCTGCACACACGACAGGACTTACGCATCCATGTGGACCTGCCAGTAGGCTTTGCGTGTGACGTTCACCCAGCTGAAGTCGCCGCTGTAGTATTTGGGGTCAGTGCCCCCAAGCAGCAGCTCACCGCCTGGCTGAGCTGTGGGGTCTCTGAAAGAAAGGCCAAAAGTCACCAACATCAGAGGCAAGATGAGGAAAACCCCTCCAGGTGTCCCTGAAATACACACCAGGGCATTTTGGGGGTTTATAGCAGTGTTAGTAGCATTGGAGACAGACAACCAGTACTGAACTATAATATATCAGTACAAGGACAGGTACTCTGAGATAGGCTGAGGTGAGGAAGGGGAAACTGGAATATTTTCCAAAGCACACGGCAGGTTAACTGTGCCCAACTCTGCTGCAGCCGGCAGCCTCAGAGCCGGATCCTCAAGGTTACTGTCAGATAAAAGATTGCTGCCGAGCAGATGGGAAGAAATATGGAGATGGGGGAGGGATGGCGCTGGAGCTGCCAAAAGCAGCCCTCTCTGTCCTCCCCTCTCCAGACCTGCTACTTTTTTGGCTGAAGTGGGTGCTCAGAGTGCCCTGGGGTGGGCAGCACTAGGGGGAAGGCACTGCATAGCTTTCCCAGGGCAGGAAGAAGGATCAGCTCTGTCAACAGAGCTTGTCTATGAGAAGGCAAGGCCATGTTGCTTGTGGATTTTGGCTGCAGGCTAGGACTGCATTCACCCCTCTAACTCGTGCTGCTTTAGCTGCATGCAATCTTGTGATCACAACCCTCTTCATTTTTATTTCCTCTGGAAAGATCCTCCCTCTCTTCAGAAGCAGCAATCAGGTAGCAGATCTACCCAGCTTTTTAATCAGTAGAATGGCTGTTTTTCTGCTCCTTTTCCTTACTTCACACTGACACAGAAAAGGGTTTGGCCCTCCTGTTCCAGAGAGGAGACCTGACTGAGACCTCCCCAACAGTGCTGGCATAGGTGGGGCTTGTCCTGGCAACGGCATGTGGTGCGACCAAACCCAACAGTACCTGTTCAGGTAGAAGGAGAAGATGTTTTTCTCAATCAACTTCTGCTGCATGACGTTATCAAAAAAAGGAGTGACCTTGTCCACAGAGATCCTGGGGAATGCCATGCCCAGGATGCCATCAAACTTGGCAGCGATGAAGGTGATGCCTGGCTGCTTCACGGCCTCCCCAAAGATCTGGTTCTTGATTTTCAAGTTCCCGAGCTGCAGGGAGGAGGGAACAGAAGAAAAAACAAAAACATGAAGAAAACTGATCCACAGGATCAGGGTGGAAATGGGGCCTTGCTGAACACAGGCTCAGCACACCACCGTGCTTTTGCCCTTGCAGTTGATGGCCTTGCATGAAAAGCAGACATCCTGGTGCCACTCTGCTTGGTGGGAACAGTCCACTCTGGCCACACAGTAGCACCTTGAGTCCCTGCAAAGCCCAGCATGTCCCCACAGACAGGAACTCTGCTCACTGCCCACCTCACTCAGCCCTTTCAGCCTCCTGCTGGGTTCTGGCATTGGCCGTGCCATTTTGCAGCTCTTCCTCATTGCACAGAGGGCACTGTATCACCTCACGTTCCCCTACAGACCTTCTCTTATTGCCCACTGCATCCTTTCCCCCGTTTGAGCAGCTCGTGTGCTGCATCATCCCTCAGTCTGGGCTTTTCCTAACTCATTGGTGTCCCACCTCCTTGGGTGCCACATCCATATCCAGCTGGGACCACAAATTCTCCTCACCTCTGCCAGACTCACAATCATCCCACTACAAGAAATATTCTCAGGGTATCACTTTGTTTCCAGAAAGATGACCAGCTTGCAGAGACCTCCTGTGGCAGGTGAAGACCCAGCCCAGAAAGTGAGGTTGGCACAAAAGCAGTAATCACAGCAAGGTGAACGCAAAGCTTGTGTCTGTCAGCAGCCATGAGAAGGACTGATGTTCTCCACTGGAAAGCTGAAACACCTCTCCCCCCTCACTGGGGGCAGATCCCCAGGAAGAAGGAAATTGCAGAAAGCTGTCATGTGGGCAAAGCCAACCAGCTTCTGGCTCACTACAGGCAACTTTGGTGTCTGTGCTAGGATTCCAGCAAAGGGCCCTGTTTTAAACAAGGCTGGACTGAAAAGCTTGGTCTCTCCCACCTGATGGCAGATAACGATCCCTGTAAATGACAAACATCCCCTCAGGGTTTGACAGCCTGTGACCAGGCAGGCAGCGCTGGCTTTAATGGTATCTGCAGCTTCGAAAGGGCAATTCAGCCTTGCAATAACTAAAGCCACACGGCAGGATGTGGTCCAGAACAGCTCACAGTAATACATCCGCTCACAAGTCCTAGAGATCTCAAAAGCTGTTTCAAAAGGTTCTGCCCCTTGAAGCTGAAATGCAGAGACAGGGCAGCCACCCAAAGCTGGTCCTGCAGCAGCTCAGAAAGCTCAATAAGGCTTCCACTGAAGGAAAACAGACTGATAAGACTGGGTTTGTTTGAAGTCCTCCTCAAGAATGCAGAGAAATTAAAGAGGGAGGCAAATAACAAGCTGGCAGTGGGGTCTCAACAGGCTTGTTTAAACCCTGCCCATGCTCGGTCCTGAGCAGGTCTGAAATCCAAGTGCATAATAAGTGCAGCACTGGTGCCAGATGACAGATCTGTTGTCTCCATCACTCAGTTGGCTCTCAGCCAACTCAGACACAGAGCGGCCACAAGCTTTTATCAGCTGAAGCATGAGGTGAGCAGTGAAGGCAGATGAAGGTGAAGGCACCCAGAGGCACTAAGGGAGGGCACACTAAGAGGTGGAGAGGGCTCCTCCTGCACCCATGGGTGTAAGTTACCTCTGCTGCCCTTGAAGGACATCCTAAGACTGGGCTTCAGTCACAGCCAAGACACCCATCAGCAGAGGTCTGACTGGACCTGCTCTTCGAGGGGGCAAACAGCGCAGTGCCAAGGAGCATCACTCCTCCACAGTGGGAGGATGGAGCTCAGCACCACTTTGAACAAAGGCAGGGCTGAGGGGCAGATGGACTCAGGGCCACCCACCAGCAGTGCCTTTCAGTAGGATGGCAGTGCTACCACATGCTTCTGGGGCTCTTTCCACCCATGCGGACAGCTGGAGCTGAGACAGCAACCCCGAAGGTTGTTTCAAAGCGCCTGCACTTCAGAATTACACCAGACTGTGAACTTGCCTATGGAAAGAAAGCAAGGAGCCAGCAGTGGAAACATTTTGGCATCCAAGCTGAAGGTCCCTGAACCTGCCTCACTCCCCTGCACCAGAAGGGTGCTGCCACCCAGGACCCATGCAAGAGGTTTCTTTTGCTCCTGCGCAGACAGAAACCAACTGCTACCAGCTGTGCTGTTTGCCAACAGCCATCCCCACTCCCCCAAACAAGCTCAGGCACAAAATCCTTCCTCTGTGCCACTGGGAAGCAGAGAGCTAATTAGCAGGCAGGCATTAGGGTGATAATTACAGAAAAAAAAAGCTGCAATTTTCCTTCTGACTCACTTCAGCCCCTGCATTAAGCCGGAAAGCGCCTAAACCAGCCCACACTTTCACAGGACAATAAAGCTTGCTGTTTGCCTCGCTGTCCCGATCCATGACCGCAGGAGCAACTTCCAGACCTTGTCCCAGAGCACCCAGCCACTCCGCCACCAACCCTGCTGGCAACAGGCAGCAGCACGGGCCCAAGGCGACATCTCTGCCTGTGTTTTATAAGGCTGGCATAAGAAACCATTACTGCTACTTGCACAAGGTCTTCGTGCAGCAAGAGGCACAGAAAAACTTGGGCAGGAGGCCACTGTCTTGTTTTTTCCTAAGTCAAACAAAGAACACAGGAAACAAATTGCACAAAGTGAAACCGAAAGGGTCCCCAAGCTGGGAGGGCTGCAGGAGGTGGAGAGCAGGCATGAAAAGCTGCTGGTGGCCCCCATGGCTCTCCCTCACAGCCCCCACTGATTTTCAGAATTCAATGAGCCCATGAAAAACCCTCTCCCCCAGAGATGAACCATCACCAAAGGTGGCAACTTTTGAGCTGCTAGCATCTTCATATGCAACACACGAGCCACATCTGGTGTTTCAAGGCTAGCTTGAAGTTTTCCTGCTCTAAGGACAAGCTATAGAGTGCTTGCTCCTTGCTTGCCCCCAGCTCCTGGCTCTTCTTTAGCTTGGATGCTTCTCCTGTGATCCTTATGAAATCAGTAAGCCAACGCTTTCCAGCTGAAACTAACTAAACCAGAAATACCTAGATTTGTGTGCCTACTCAAAATGCTTGATCTCCCCACCCTAAACAAACATATGCTTTTATTATCCCAGCAAGGAGAGCCAAGTAACCTTGGAGCACATGCCATGCACTTTCAGCAGCTGACACACTTGAGTTCACTTGTTCCTTGGAATACCCAGAATCCCAAGGGCAGGGTACCCACCCTTCACAGGGCAGAAAGTTCAGCCTTTGCTCACTGAAAAGGAAATTGAGACAAGAAACTACTAGCAAACCAGCTACCACTGGCCAAGCCAGCAAAGAGAACGCCCAAGATATCTGAACATACAAGCACCACTCCACATGGAACAAGGATGGGGCTGGCTCCATGGTGGCAGAGCCTATTTCTGCTTGGTGTGGCCATCAGCTGCCCACAGGGATGTCTGCTGCCGTGACAGCAGCCAGCAGCAAGGTGGGCATCACCAGCAACCCACAGCATGGTGCTGACGTGCACTGAGGCTGGGAACTTCCCAGGGTCAGGAAGAAGACGACAGCCAGAACACATCTGCAGTACACCGTATGTACGGCTCAGGCTCAGTTCTGCTTTTTCTGACCCTCCAGTTAATCCCTTCCCTGCCTGCCTTTGCTGTAGTCACCTCCTCACTTCAAAGCACAGGGCTGAAGCATGCTTGATAGGAGTGGGGCACTCCAGAAGTGAGACCTATTGAAGTCAAACTGCTTTGAGTGCTTTTACCAAAAGCTGACTGGGGCGGCTGGGAGAAACGCAGCCACTACTCACCGTGACCGTGTCCTGGCTCAGATATCCCGAGAGGCTCCCAGTCCCATAGTGGATGGCAAACTCCGTGCCGTTCTCCACGTAGGTGCTGGATTTAGAGGCATCGTACTTGTGGTGTAGCACTGCAGCCAGGGAGTGGGAAAGATGGACATATGGCATTAATTCTCCTTTACACACCAAACAAACATCAGTCACAACTGAAAACCAATCCCAAAAGTAACACTGGAAACACTTGCACTGCTGTTTGCCTCCCCCAGGTCAGCCACAAAACCTCTGCTCCTCAGTACCCAACCCCACAACCCGCCTGGGGCGCCAGAACAAGCAGAGGCTTAGTGATATGAAAGCAGGTTTGTCTGCAACGAGAAGGTGTGGGGATCAGATGAGGAGATCCAATTTGGCACTTCAATAGGATTTGGCCACAGCATGTTAAAAGCTTGGAGTGTATGTGGCTAGTTCATCAGGGCATGTTCGGCAGCAGAGAAGCAGATGTCCCCATGGCTGCCCACCATGCCATGGAGAGCTGGGGGGCTTCAAACAGCTGGCTCCAGACACAAACATCTACAGTTTATGGTTTTGTATTTATTTATTTTTTTGCTAAGGCTGGCTAGAATTTTTATACAGCCATTGCTTTTCTGCACATAAGAGAAAATAGTATTTTCTCAGAGAACTGGGGCTTCCCCTTGCCCAGGCTGCCTGTCCCTGTGAAGGGGTGGAAACTGTAACATATCCCTGTTTTGGGGCCTGGCAAGGCATGATAGGGCTGTACGAGGAGGGCACAGGTCCAGGTTTCCTCCCTGCCCTTGACAGCCATCGGAGGTCACCTCTCCTGCTCACATTTGTTGGCTCCACAGGGTTCTCCACTCTGCTTAAGCTGCACAGCTGGGGGCTTTTAAGTGGCACTTTGCCATAGCCAGGTTTGACGCCTGCATCTGTGGAGGTTTATCGCATAGGAACACCACAGAAGAAGAAAAAAGGGAAAGCATGTGATTCCTCAGACATTCTCATCCCAGAAAAGAGTGTCTACCTGGTTCTCATTAATTATAAAATCCATGAACATGTAGGCACATGCTCCACACAGCAATAAAACAGAAACTAGGACAGTTTCTATCAGATCTGGCAAGAAGCTGATTTTTTTTTTCTCCCCAGCATTGCGCAATGGGACAACAGTCTATAATTTGGGGAGAAACCCTGCGACCTGTGGAAGTGCTCATTGGTTCCTGGCTGCAGGACTGAGGCTGCTCAGGAAGGCTGGAGCTTGTGCGTGGGTGATGATGAGAGGAGAAGAGAAGCTTTTGGAGACAGGGCGTGAACCTGAGAGACAGGGAGGGCTTGGTACCATCTCAAACCTCTCCTCCCAGTACAGATCCTCCCTCCAGGTGGATCAGCAGGGCCTAGCATCAGCACAAACTACTCTGCATTAGCCAAGCTGTCCCCTCAACAGGCAGGCATGATAATGATGCAAGCCAGGGGCTTTCAGCTAATCATTGGGGTGTGGGATCTATATTTTGGTCCTGATGTTGATGCCTACGTTGTGCAGGGAAGGACAAGCCATCCCACTTACAGCAGGCAATGTCCAGCAGGTGACAGTGCACAGACGGCACCCACAGGTTGGAGGAGCCGGTGTCGAAGACCACCGTGAACTTCTGCGGAGGGGTCCCGATGCCAATCTCGCCATAATACTGGGCCTGCAAAAAGAGAAAGGGGCCTGTGAGCAGAGGTGCCCACTGATAACAGGGTGTGCCCTGCAGAGCTGCTCTGAGCTGGGAGATAACCACTGCAGTGGCAAGGGACAGGCACCAGGAGCCCCGGTGAGTACCCACACACAAGGGTGGTGGGTGTCTTGGTGGTTTGGAGGTTCCCAGGGCACACAAAAGCATGTAATAGCAAGGGGAAAATCACAGATGTCTTTCCCAGAGCTTTTTGGAATAAAAATGGGGATGGCTTCTTATGTAAACATTATCCTCCTCTCACCCATGGCAGTGACATGCTCCATATGGGAGGCTCCCTCAGATGTTCAAATATAATTACAGCAGGTGGAAAAAAGGATAACCAGGGAGAAGCAGGACAGGCACTTGTAGGCAGCACTTTTAGGGCATGGAGACAGCAGAAGCAGGAAGGTGGGCAGGCATAAACGTGGTTCATAGTAGGGGAGAATAAGACAGGAGGAGGCCCGGGCAAAGCACCTGCATTGTTGAAAATCCAGAACAGCACAAGCTTGCTGGGAAGCTGCTGTGCTGGCAAGTCTGGGGGAGGAACTGCAAGTCACAAGCAGCTGGGCCTGCCGCAGCCACAGGGGTTTTCAGTGCTGGCTGGCAAGCCCCTGGGGTGTGTGGGAACGGAGTGCTTTGTCTGGGTGTACTCAGTTAAAGGGGAAAAATCCCAAGACAGGATTATCAGAGCTGCCTGCTCTGAGCTCACCTCCTGAACACTTAGCCCTTTGGGGTTGCTCCCTGAGTAATTAATAACCCATTGCCATTAACCACGACAGGGAGCCAGCGCTTGCTTCCACTACCTCTGGAGTCACCCTACCTAAAAATAACCCGCTACAAGTTTCCACTCTGCCACCAACTGCTACCATCAAGGTCAAACCCTTTACAGGTGACGGGATGTTTAAACTCACAGGCTGCTGCCAAACAAAAGTGACCAAACCACTGCATGGCCAGGCTGCAGCAGCCCCATAAATCCCATATATAGATCTGTTGAACATATTGGGTGGGCAAGGTGTAGCTGCGCCTTTTCTCTAGCTAGGAGGGCTCCTCAGGCTCCGCTGGGTGTGCAGCGTCCCAGCAGTCCCTTATCTCATGTCACAGGCTCGCTTTGTTGCCAGCAACGTTCCAGGATGCCCCACTTTGGGGTGGGAACTTTCCCATCCCTCCTACACTCAAGGGAGCATTTTTGCTGGGCACGCTCTGGGGCAGCACCTCAGTTTTTGGCAAGGCTCCCCAGCAGCCCTCACCTGGAGCATCTCCAGCACACCAGAGTGCACGGCAAACAGCCCAGCTCTGGCAGCACGGGGCTCGGCAGCCCCATGCCGTGGTGCAATGGGCTTTCAACATCACTGATTAAACACTCGCAGCCCTTCCCTGCAAGGTGCCCGGTGGGGACAGGATCGGCCACATGACAAGCACGGGGAGCAGGGCCAGCACCTTCCCTTTCCCCAGGCAAGGGCTGTGCATGGGACACCTGCCTGAGCAGCAGCACCCATGCCGTGGGGAAGAGTCTTGTCCTTATTGCCTGGGTATTATGGGAAGGATGATTTTCCATGCAGAAGAGAATGGGGGGGAAACATACTTTACACCTCCACGTGACAAAGCACAGCGTGGTACTGCCAAAACCAGCCAGAAGAGGTTAGGCACACCAGCAAGCACACAGGCCCCTACTTACAACCACTATACACAGCAAACAAGGGAAAAAGGGAAAGAAAATAGGTCACAGGAGCTGCACACACGGCAGCTCCATGGCACCAAGCTTATTATTTTTAACTTCTTAATGATGTTAAGCAACTGCAAAAGGCTTGGAGTGGCCCTACAAGCCAAAGCAAGAGGATAAAGCTCTGTGCATGAAGTTTCTCTCCTTCTTTCAGCTTTTGGCAAGGCCACATGCCCCACTGGGGTACTCACATCCATGTAGTTCTTCAGGATCTCTGGCGTGGGCTCAGCCAGGTCGGCAAAGCCCAGCTTGAACTTGAGGAACTGGGTGACAGCATTCATGTCAGGGATCTCACTGCCCACCTCGGTCAGGACACGGCGCATGGAGGGGAACTTGGTCAGGGGGATCCTGTGGCATGAGACAGCTGGTTAACAGGGGCTTCTATGGGATCACTATGGGATTTACACGCTCCCACTACCTCCCTCCCTATAACCCCCTTGCAAACACCACCCAAGTGCAGTGTGCACACACACCTGTGGGACCCCCAAGCCCCTAAAGGCCTCTCCTCCCTCACCCATCCCAAAACCAGAGAGGAGATGGGGACCCCCAAAACCCCCCTCACAACCAGACATGCATGGGGGGAACCCCAAACGGGGGCACCCCCACTCCCCAGGGGGATAAACCCCATATGGCAGCAGCCCTCAGCTCCACTACTTGCATCCCCCAGCACAAACCCGGGCAGGACCCCAACTCCCACCCCACAACAGCACCAACCAGGACCCCCACCCCATTACAGCACGAACCCGAACCCGCACCCGCAGCCCCACGCGCGCCCCCGCCACGGGAGCGCCCCGCAGCCCCCTTCCCGCAGCCTCTCACCGTATGAGGGCAGCGCAGGGCCCCAGCAGGGCGGCAAGGAGCAGCAGGACGCGGGGCCCCATGGCGGCCGCAGCACGGAGCCGTCCCCCCTCAGAGCCGCGGCGCCCGCCCCACCCCACCCGCGCCCCCCCCTTTGTAGCCGCGGCCCCGGGCCCGGTCAGCTGACGGGGAGGGGCCGCCCGCCTCACGTGACGGGGGCGGGGGGGGCACAGCGCCGGCCCCCTTCTCTCTGCCCTCCCCCCCCCCCCGTGACTCAGCCCGCCGGGAAAAGGGGAATCAAGAGCGGGAGGCTGTCACGAGCAGCCCGCTCTTGAGCTTAGTGCTTTTTTCCCACTTTGTTCTTTTTTTTTTTTTTTTTTTTTTTTTTTT
>CM021769.1:27228573-27339474 GCA_011076525.1 Nettapus auritus
TTTTTTTTTTTTTTTTTTTTTTTTTTTTTAACCCCCATTTTTTCTATTTTTTCCCCCGGGTTTTATTTTATTCCCGTGTTTCTGCTCCCGAACCTGCCCCCCCAGCACACAGAGCACACCCCCTGACACCTCGCAATGGGTGGGCCCATCCCTCCAGGCTGGTTTCATTTAACTTAATAAAATGTTAGTAATTTTACATTATATTCTGATTTATTTTCGTTTGTTTGCATTTATTTTACTTTTATTTTATTTCATTTCATTTTAATTTTATTTTTATTTTATTTTGCTTTGCTTCATTTTTGTTTCATTTTACTTCATTTTGCTTCATTTTACTCCATTTTGTCGTGTTTAGCTTTACTTCATTTCATTTACTTCATTTTACATTTTTTTTAACTTCATCTCACGTTGTTTTATTTAGTTTCATTTCCCTTCTTTTCAGTTCAGAAGGGGATCCTTCCACACCCTGGGTCGCTCATCCAGAAGGAACTCACCCAAAATTTGCGTGTTCCTCCCCAAAATGCCACCTCCCCCCAGGGCTTTGTGCCGGGTGCCTCATCCCCGGCATGCCCCCATCGCTCCGTGCCCCGTCTGGGAAGCGCCTTTGGGAAGTGCCCCCCTGACCCCCTCCTGCTCTGCCTCCCCGCCACCACCATCCCCAGCTTGGGTCTGTGCCACAAGTGCCACCAAAAGCTTCTTGTCCAGGAGCACCCTCTGCAGCCCCACACCCAGCTGGCTTAACTTTTTGGGGCACTAAATCACACCATTGCCTCCCCCCCCCAAAAACAAACAAACAAACAAACAAACAGAACAAAACAAAACAACAACAACAAAAAAAAACAACCCAAAACTCCTTAAGCTCCTTTTGGGGAAAACAAAAGGGGCCAGGACGGCATCTCGGGGCCAAAAATAAAACAAAGCTGCTCCCAGCAAATCCTCCCGCAAGCCCGGCCACGAGGTCCCGTTAGTCTGGCCTGGGCGCTGGCCAGGGCTCGCTTCCCTCCTGCCCCGCAGGCACGTGGCCGGGGCGAGCAGCTGACCATGATTCAGCAGAGCCGGCACTCGTGACTCAGCAAACCCTGCTCAGATAGGATTTGGGGACCCAGGGCTGAGGGTCCTGGTGGCCCTGGTCCCTGTTGTGTGGGTCCCGAGGCAGCGGGAGGTGTCGCGCCTGCCCCCCGTGGCCTGCTGCCTGTCACGGGGTGGGTGGGTGAAGAGCATGATCCTGATCCCTCCCAACACCTGACACGGGTGGAACTGAGATGCAGCCCCTTGGGGTGCTCCCAGCGTCTTGTGACAAGTGGGAGAGGCCCAAGCCCTCCTTCGGAGCTGGAGGGGAAAGGTGCTGGCGCCCTGCATGCTCCTCTGCATGATTTTCCCATCCAACCGGCCTGGCCCTGCATCGCGTGGCCGTGGACTGTGTGTACAATGACACTGGGGCTGCACCAAGTTTTTTTGGGGTGTCCCCACATCTAGCTCCAGGCCTCAGCACCCATGGTTTCAGAGCTGCCATGGCTGCACCCACATGCACCTGTCCCCAGTGTCACTTTGGTGCCACTCAGCATCTCCATGAGGGATGCAAATGCGAAAGGTTTTGCTCTCCCCGTGACGTTTCCCTTCTCGATGCCGTCTGAAAGCGAACGGTGTGCTGGCACCGCCGCGGGACGTGGGTGGCGGGTGACGCACCCCTGGCAGCGGGCCACCATTTTGCAACCTCTTGCGATTCCCAAGTCAAATGACTCAGCCCCAGCGCGGGATGGCGGAGCGCCTGCTCCTGCGCACCGGGGTCCCCTCCGCAGGTGACACCGGCAAGACCGGGTGGGTCCTGTGCTTTGGGCAGGCGTGGGGCGAAACAGTTAAAAACACCGTGACTCCACATCAGCGGGTGCCGATGTTAATGGATGCAGCTAATTAGCAGTGCCTGATTCACCAGCCCCAAGCACAGAGAGGAGCCGTGGTAACTTTTTCCCGGCACAATGCCAGAACCTCTCCCGTCCCCAGCGCCATTTCCTAAACCAGTGGGAAACTCACAAAAATTGACTTTTTGGCACAAAGGCAAGGGAGGAGGGCTGAAGAAGAGCCACCCATGATGGAGCTGGCTGATGGGTATCAGTCCTGTGCCATCAGTGCCAGCTGGCTGGGGCTGCTTTGGATGCAGGACACACATTAACACCCTTCTGCTGCCGGCAGAGGCTGTGGTGACCTGGGGGAGATGCTAAGTAAGGCTGTAAGGCTAGCCTGGGTGGCGGGTGTTCCTTTGGTGTCTTGCTGCAAACCCTAATCCCCGTGGTAGGTGAGGATGGTTCTTTGGTGGCCACGGCTGGGGGACTTGAGCTTTTGCATGCCTTCCCTGAGTTATTTTCCTTGAAAAAATGGTTTTATACAGCAAAATGCTTAGGGACATGCCTGCCTTCAAGCCCATGAGTGACCCTGGTGTCATCACCCGCACTGGGCTGCAGCCAAGCCTCGCATCTCCTGTCCCTGTTTCCTCCGTGCCCTGCCCAAAGCCCCTCCACCCCCGCGGGGGCTCAAGCATCCTTCCCCACCCCTATCCCACCGCCTCCGCAGCCACCAGCTCTGGGGCCACGCCTGGCACCCACCGTGGGGACGCATCCTCTCCTCGAGGCAGGGAGCTCGCCGTGTTTGCCTCGCCCTGACTTTATTTATTTATTTATTTTGGCAGGAGCTGCATATGTGTATGGGTGACAAGAAGCCCAGCAGGCAGCTGACGGGATGGGTGGCAGGGGCAATGATGGAGTCGATTCATTGCCTCCCACGCCAGGAAGCGATGGGCACCCCATGCTCTCGCATCGCACACCTTGAGCAATGCCCCTGCGGGCACCTGGGGAAAAAAGCTGCCATGGGATGGAGTCGGGCAGGGGTGCAATCAGCATGGGCACCCCCTGACCCCAGATAGGAAGCCCCATCCCAAAGGAGATGTGCCTCCAAGCAGGCATAAGGAGGGTTAGCCCTCTGAGTTTTCTCACCAGCATTATTTTTAATGATTTCCTTTAATTTCTAACCCAATCAGCCCCCCCAAAACCCATAGGTTATGCAATTAGAGCACCTCCATGTGACAAAACACCAAATCCCTTTGGTTTGGGGAGGAGGGTTGGCTTGGAAGGGTGAGGGTCACTTGGGTGGGATACAGGTGGAAATAAAATAAAAAGTAGAAGATGCTGTTGATAGCTTTCTCCTTTTCTGGGGGTTTGCATGGCTGATTGGAGCTACATCAGCCCAGAGGGGGCTGAGTTGTTGGCTTAGGGTTAGAGTCCCAGGGGTGTCCCAAGCAGCATTGGGTCAATGACTGGGGGATATTAACATGAAGCAGCTTTGGCTGGTGCTATGTGGGGTGCCAAAGCACTTGCTGGAAAGCAATGGCCAAAATTAAGTGCAGGAACCTCCTTATGCACCCCTCTGCACCCCTTGCACCCTTGGAGATGCCTTGGAAAGCCAAGACCCAAGGAATGTCCCAAGCAATGATGACGGCGTTATTGTCCCAACTTTTAACAAATTTATTGCAGGTGTCTGTAAGATGGAAGCAAGAAGTTTCCCCACATGACAGGTGGCTAAGCTGCAGCAGTACTTGCTGGAGGCTGTTTCTGACGCTCCGCCTTCAGAGCTGCGCTGGGAAAGCCACGGGGCAACAAGCCTGAAGCAGCAGCACTTGGTTCTGTGTGAAGCAATCCCCTGAACCCTGTGCTTCCTTCCTTTTTTCCCCATTTTGGGCACATGTTGCCGTGTCACCCCCCTCCTGCCATGCTGACAGTGCTGGAGGAAGGCACGCGGCCCATTCCCCTTGCCTCAGCACCTCGCAGCCTGCCACCGCTCACGTGCTCCTGTCCCCAACTGCCTTGACTCAGCTAATCCCCCTCACCCAAGACATTGACCGAACTGGCCTTAAATTTAGCTTCATCTCGGGCTGAGGGATTGCCTCATGGCCATTGGCAAAGGCCAGAGCAGCTCAGGGTGGCCAGGACATCTGCGACCACCTGCAGGTCCCTACCAGGAGGTGCCACCAGGCCAGATGCAGGCACTCGGCCGCCAAGCCCCAAAATATCTGACCTCCATACAAGTGGGACGAACATCTGCCCCCGCTTGTTTGGAGCATCCCGTAATTAATGTTTGCTCAGTGATTGAGGCTGACAGGTACTTAGCGTTATTAGCAAATCATTAGGAGCTGATGTTGTTGATGTCACTACTTTTAGACATCTCATTACAGCATCTGGACATGTCAAAAAGTTTTTTTTTTTTTTTTTTTTTTTTTTTTTTTTTTTTTTGTTTGTTTGAGGTGGTTCCCTCCAGAAGATTCCCTTGCTGGGGTGAGACATGCCCCAAAACGGGGACAGCAGGGACACAGATGGGAACGCAGCACCCACCCCACATCCCACGATGGGGACAGCTGCCTCGCCCATGCTCCCATGCTCTGGGTGGAGAAAATCCCCTGGGTGGGAGCGTGTGGGAGGTATGTGTGGTGGGGGGAATACTGCCTTAAAGATTTTAGCATTTTCTGAGGTTTGTGTGTGGAGTTTGATGGCTTTTGCTCTGCAGGGAGCTAATCCAAAACCCACTGAAGGTTTCATATGCTCCCAGCAGCATCAAGCCCAGCCTGGTGCACTCCATGTGCATACATCTGGGTAAGGCCTAGATAAAAAACCTCCATGTCTGCAAAGTAGCTCCGAGATATTGCACCCCTCTTCCCAAGCACACTCAACCAGGGGCACCAACAAATCACACTGAGTGTCGTTTACTTATTTATTAGGGGAAAAAGCATTGGTGAGAACAATGAAACCTTAAAAAAAAAAAAATCGGATTATTTCTCTCTTTTGTGCCATAAAATTTATATATATATATATATATTTAATTAAAATAAATGGAGAATTAATGCAGCAAAGGGAACTTGTAGTTTCAGGATGGGCTGGGGGTCAGGGTGGTTTTCATGGCTGCTTTTAGGTGTTAGTTTTGAGGGAATGGTCCTGTTTCCCCACAGCATGGGTGGCAGCAGGGCAGCACAGTGGCCTCTAGTGGCAATCACTGACATCCAGCCCTGGGGAGAAAAACCTCCACGTGAAGTTCTGGGGCTGTTTTCTGCCTGGTAAAATTAGGCGCAGAATCAAAAGGGACAGAGGAGAGGCATCCCTGCGTAGGGGTGGCTTTGCACCAGGTAGGTGCCGTGGTCCTGGGCTTGCTCGGGACCACACCTACCCTGAGCAGCTTCACCTGGGACCCCCACCCATGCCCTCCACCCACAGCCCTATTTAAGCTCAGGCTTCGACACCTAGGGCTGTTTAGAGGTTTGGGTGATGGTCTGCACCCCTGAGCCTTGTCCCCCTGTATGGCTTTTGCTGCAGGTGGCTGCCTCTAGTGCCCTCACCTGGAAGAACCCCAGAGCTACATCAGTCTCCTGGATGGATCCATTTTGCAGTCTTGTCCTTGACTGTGGTCCATCTCCTGCTGCTCCAGGAGCTGTGTCCTACAGGTCTGGGCCTCCTAAGGGCACTCTCTGTGAGCAATGCCTAAAAAAGGGTATTTGTGCTCTAATATACATGGGGCTACAGTTTGGGCTTTATTTCTTCAACCTACCCATCCATTTATAAAAGCTTATAGGTGCTTTACAGCTTTGGGCTGTAATTTGTTGGATTTGTGTTGAATCCTTGTGCTGAATTTGTTGGATTTGGTCAGAGCTGCACAAGGGGCTTGGTGACACATCGTTCTTCTTAGAAAACTGAGCTGAGCATGTCCACAAAAGCAGGGTTTTGGGGACTTGCTTTGAGCAGAGCTCCTGAGAGTAAATCTTGGAGACAAAGTACCACTGAACTTTGCATTTTTAATGCTTACTTTCATGCTTCCTTCCTTCCTTGTTTATTCTTGTAGAAGAAGGAAGCCCCTAGGCCCTACAAGACAGGTAGGTGATAGTCCCTGGAGTAACAGCAGAGGTGTCTGTCCTTCCTAGAGCAGCTGGTAAAGGACTGTGTCTCAGGAACATTCAGTCTTGCTTGGTGGTCAATGCTCAGGCAATGCTCTCACCCCCTTTCCCTGAGGTTTGCTTGCTGCAGGTTAATAAATCTTTCCTATTCCATCAAGCTGGCCTTCAGTCCTGAGAGCTGCTGGTCCTTGGTCCATCAGCAGCATGAGGGGACCCAGGCAGAGGGTACCCCGACATCTTGAGCCCCCTGGATATTATGAAGACCATCATCAAAGAAAATATGGGGCTGGATCTGGGCAAGGATGGGGCCTTTGGGAGCCCCATCCATGAAGAAGGCCTCGTCGATGGCCAGACCCCATTCCCGGAGTGTCTTGATGGCTCGGATGCCCATGTCCCGGCCACTGCGGGCAGTCACCAGGTAGGTGCGAATGGGGCACTCCTCACGGTTGAACTTCTTGTGTATCTTCCCCAGGTGCATGGCAAAGGCTTTCATGGGACCCTGGAAGCACAGCAAGACACTTGAGAGTGGATAGGAAGGAAGGAAACATCTGTTCAATCCACTTTTTCCCCTTTCAAGGTCTTCTAGGCCTCTGCAGGGCACAGAAGTGCCTGTCGGGTGTAGGTTTGGGCAGTGCTGGGACTGGTGCTGTGTACTGGCCACACACATGCCCTGGGGTGCTCAGCAGGAAGGTGAACCTTGTGGTGCTCATGCTAATCCTGAGGGACCCAAGAAGGTGCAGCACCCCTGGGTGAGGGCATCAGCACAGCATGGCATCCCAACCTACAAAAGGCCACAACAATACTCTGGGTAACCATAGCCCCAAATTCTGGGAGCAGATGCTTGCTTACAGAAGACAGTGTACCAGATCCATCTCCTGGGGGACTCCAGATCAGCCCCCACTGGGACTGAGCAGTGCTGAATGCAAAGGGAACCCATAAAGATTTGTGCTTTTTTTTGCTGCCCACAGGAAAGCCCAAGCTGGGGTGATGCTGATGGTGGGTGTGGGGCCTGTGGCTGCCTCACTCACCTCTCCCATGGGCACGGCCTCCATGGCCCGCTCGTACTGCACCGCTCCCTCCAGGCCCTGCTCCCGGAAGACCTGGTCAGTCTCGTCAGAGAAGAGCACGGCGTCCCCATCGAAGGCCACACGCAGTGGGGTGCTGGGGGCCTGCACCTCCTGCTGGAAGACGAGTGCTGCCGAGACCCCTGTGGGATGGAGCAAGGTGGATTTGGTGGGGGAACGAGGGCACCGCCATGTTCTGGGGGCACCTTGTGCAGAGGCAGCTCCTCTCGATGCCTCCACGGCTCCATCCAGCACTACAAATGTCTCCAGAAAAGGCACTGTGGTTGGGCTCTCCAAGCAAGGAGGGTTTCCATGGGGGTCATCCCAGCCTTTCCAAGGCTGAATTGTTTGGGGAGCACAAGGCAGTGCTGCTGATCAGGGACTGGATGGACACTGAGGGCTGCTAGAACTGCTGGGTTGTTAATGCATGGGCAGTACTCCTCCTGGTGCCCGGTCCCTCTGCCAAGCCCGGTGTTAATGCCCAGACTTAACACTCTGTGCTGTGAGTAATAGGGCCTGGCACCTCCACTTGATTGGGGTAATTGGCTTAATTACGGGTCTTTTCCTACAAGCTGCTCCCTGCCTGCTCTCATCCATGGGTTGGGGCCCCCAGATGAGACACTTGTTAGAGCAGTGATGATCTTCGGGGAGACTTCAGGATTGGGCTTTGTAGTTGAGGGAAGTCTGGGCTGTGGATGGCTTGCTCCTGACCTGAAGGACCTTGGCCAGCTGATGTGCTCATACCCAAGCAAATTAATAAGGAGGAGATTAACCCCATTAGAGCTGTCAGGGGCTGCATGCACTCAAATCCAGGTCAAGCATGTGCTTACATTTATCATTAAGGACTCTGCATGTACCAGGAAAGAAAATTTCCACAGCATCCTCACAAAGCCCTGGAAGTTGATGATTCTCCCTCATGCTGATTTAGGGAGCAGCATCTTAGGTGAGAAAGATTTAAATGTTCTTCAGGGAAGGACCAGTGCATGGCAGAGCTGCAGCCAGAATTACACATAAAACACTTGGTTGTGAAGCCATCTGCAAAACCTGCTGTTTGAGGGCCACTGGTGGGGACAGAAGAAGCATTCAGGACTACGGTGATGGACAAGGTGCCATTCATCCTCTCACCCATGACAGAAGGAGCTCTGGCACTGCTGCGTGGGAAAAGCCTGGTGTGTTTGGGGATGTGGGATGGAGGGGGAGACGCACCTCTCCGGAGGGCATTGCAGACGTCTGTCCTGTCAGCAGAGAGGAACAGCTTGACCCCATGGGACTTCAAGTACTGCGTGGAGTCCTCATCACTGACGAAGCAGAACTTGGAAATCTCCAGGCCTTTGAGTCAGGGAACATAAGCAAAGTCTGTTACAGGGCTAATTTGTCTTTATGAAGCCCTTTCATCTCCTCAGGTTTTTGTGTGCTTTCCCCTGGCTCTGTCTTTGCCCCTAATGCACCATTACTGCCTTATCCGCTCCTCAGCCCCCCTGGGGAGAGAATACCCACCCCTGGGGGTGTGCCCCCTTACCGTAGTGCTTGGCACTGTTAATGATGCGCACACCGCTCTCTGGGCTGTTGTTGGAGAGCAGCAGGATGTCAAAGAGGTCCTCCTCTGCTGGGTTGCTCTCCAGGATCTTTTTGTTCACATACTGCACTGCCTGGGAGGAACAGATGAGACTCTTCTGCATGACTGTGAGGGTTATTCTGCAATCCTGTGGTTAGTGGCTCAGGGGGAGGATGTGGCTCAGGGGGAGGAAGTGAGCTGCAGCTGCCACCTGTGGCAGTACAAGCATGGGGTGGAGAGCAGCCATCCTGTGCAAAGCACAGCTGGGAAGGCAGAGGGCAGGGCACCAGCAAGGAGATAGAAATGTGGGACTGATGAGGAACACAGGTCTCAGGAGTGCTGCACCTGCACCCTGGGGTAGGGTTTGAGACCTACAGCCAGGAAGGCTGAGCCTTCAGCCTGCCCTGTGAGCACTGGTGTGTGTCCCCAGCCTGGTGTGGTGCTCACCTGGATGAAGGCGAAGGCTGTGCCTGGTGGCAGGGGCCTGTCCTGGTTGGCCTGCTGATGCCTCACATACTCCTTCTTGCCCTTCTCCAGGTAGAGCTGGTGCTCCTCCTCCAGGTTGAAGATGGCTCTGGTGGTCACTGCAATGACCGGTGCCTTGCTGGGGTCTTTCTGCAGGGGAAAGAGGAAAAGAAGGGTTGGGGGAACACAATGGAGGAGCTTGGGGTGGTGGAGCAAGTGTGGGTTAGTGGGGCTGGGCATTGGAGGCATCACCCATGCGTCATGCTTCTTGGCACTGCTGATGCCAGAGAGCCTTTGAAGGAGAGGTATCAAGCTTGATCTTCATCTTCAGGTCACTGAGGATGGAAGCAGGCAGTTGTGAAACCCTAACCTGTTTGGTAAGCACAATATGCTCTGAGGACAGCCCACACAGGAGGGGATTGCTTCATCATTTGTGCATCTGTGGGCACAGCACAGCTGTAGTCAACTGCTTGGGCTGAGCTGGGCATGTCCTGGTGTTTTTATTCTTGCTTTATCTCTCTTCTGGAGAGACTGATGTAGTAGAAACTGCTGCTTTCTCCCTTGCCACTTGAAAATTAAGTGTGAGCAAATGCACGAGTCCTGTCCATGTAACTGAGGCACTGACAATCTAGGCCACCACAGTTTCAGGCTGTGTCATCTCCTCTGGTGGCATTACAAAATTTATTTGAGACTGAGGATCTGCATTTTGTAATGAGCAACTCTTACCTGTTTCACACTGGGGTTTATAACCGTACTTTCAGGCTCTGCCATCTTCCAGTTTCAGCATCAAATGAGAAAATGTACAATTAAATCGATGCGTTTTAATACATCCAATCTAAAGGGGGGAGAATAGAGAAGAAGAATGGCAAAGAGGGTTGAATATCCTGTCCAAACAAAATGAGCCTGCTTCTGCTGACGACAGCTTTGCTGTGAGAAAACCTGGCCTAGGAGTTCTAATTAAATACGATGGAAGAGTGGCTTTTCAAGCAGTGATCACCTTTTCTCCCCTACCAAATAATATTTTTCCCTTGGGAATTTCTGAAGAAGTTTGTGGAGCTATTTTCTCAGCAAACTTTTTTTCTCAGCAAACTAAATTTTTATGTACCCTAAATGAGGCTTGGGGATTGAGTGTATCTAAAAAGCTTGTGAAAGATCTTACAGGTAGGCTTCTAGCTTGCATCTTTACTGCAATTCTTGCTACGTTTTGTCCGAATAGAGAATTTCTATCCCCGGATAAGCAAATTCACTGCATGAGGAGCTCATTTGTGGGTGTAAAAGCTCCAAGTAAGTTGAGATGTGTGGTGAATGCGTTGGTGCAGGATGCCCTACACCACAGGCATCTGTGCAGGCAGACCAAAGTCCTGGTGAGTTGCATGGTCTGCCTGTGCCTAGTAGCCAGGGAAGAAATTCCACTTCTGCATGCCCAGGTCCTGTGGTTTCCATAACCACCTTGCTGTTCACTTTGTTTCTCTGTGCTAGTTAGTGCTATAAGTGGACACTGGGATTCAGCCTGTGGGATGGGATTGGCTCCTGTTCCCACAGGGGTTATTTCCATTCCGCAGCTCCTAAAAATATGCTGTGGGGTTTCTCTGGAGAGCAAAGGAGGTGATGATGGAAGTGCTGGGAATGGCAAGGGAATTACAACCTTGTTCCCCCTTTAAAGTGCTGCCTGATTAATGGGGTGAAAGGCTGTACAAGCATAGACCAAAAAGAGGATACAGGGTGAAGAGTGAGGGTCTGCACAGGGAAAATCTCACTGACAAATATTTATTGCTGGGGACTTCACCCTCCTTGCTGTCCTGCCGTGCTCGCTGCTGGAGGACTGCAGACCCTCCTCCAGTGGTCCCCCTGGAGGTAGGGATGAAAGGACTTTATACATAATCTATATAAAGGCATACTCTTACACATGTGTTCCTCAGTTTCCCCCTGGGGTGCAAAGCCCCATTGGCAGGGCTGCTCCCCTAGGAGATGCTGAGTATCTCTATGCTTCTTCCACTTGCACAGTGTGTGGGGAAGGGTCTCATCCTGCCAAGCCCTCAGGGTGACAGCTGCCAGCCTGTCTGAGCAGGGAGAATTCCCCTGAAGGGATTTCACCCAGGCAGGAGCGCTTAAAATATGCAATGTTTTGGGGCCTCTTAAAGCGAAAGTGAAAGAGGTTACAGGAGCCGAGATGCGCTTCGCAGAGGGAGAGCAACCCCTTTAATTTCTGCTCTGTCCCTTGAAACTTGGCAAGCCAAGCCTGATTCTCCCTCTTCTCTCTCCCTATGGTAACAGAAGTGTTGTTTACATGCAGCCCTTACACAGATATGCATATAATTCAACTACATGTGCACACATCTCCAGCAAGCACCACAGAGGCACGCAATGCCACACACACAAATACTTAAGGCAGATGCTTGCTGGACCCCACAGCTTAGCAAAGAGTGTGCATCACATACCTCCAGCTGGGAAAGAAAGCACTAAGGCTTTGCTAGAGACAAAAACCCAAACTCACCTCCAGCGCTGCCTCCCTTATGCGGCGTGGTGTCCAAACCTCTGCCCAGCTTCTCCCAAGATGCTGCCTTTGATATCTCTCTGGAGCTGGCAGGAAGCAGGAGCTGTGCTGGGCTCAGCCCTGCTGCCGGCGTGCTGGGATTTGTAGGCAGCCCCACGGGCTGGCTTCGTGCCCAGCCTGGGCGGCATTTCCCGAATCAGCCCCGGCCAGCCTCCCAGGGAGCTTTTTTTCTCAACTTTTGCTTGCAAGCACTGTAATTTGGTTTATTTTTGTAGATGGGTTATTTGAAATGTGCCTCTGGACCTCTCATTTCCTAGCCCTTGCTTGCATAGCTGTCATGCTTTTGACCAAAAATATAGGAGTACCTCTTCACGAGTGTGCACAGGGCAGCCTCTTCACATGTGTAATTTTACTGCACCAATTTTGGGTCCTTTTTCCTTTATTTTCTGAAAGCTGGGGTTATTGCCATGCGTTACCAGATCTCCTCCCACATCACAGGCTGCAAGCAGGGTCCTGCTGCCATGCAGCTGTTTCTCTGAGATGCTTGACTTTAGCAGACAGCCAGCTGAAAGCGCTGTTGATGAGCTCAGCATTCAGCATGTGTGCGCGAACCCCCTTTCCCTGAGTAAATTTATTGGATGTGTTCCCTTTCCTCCCTCAGTTTCCCCTTTATGTTTCTCCTGTGCATCTTCCTGGTTTGCCAATTCAGGAAAAAAAAAAAAAAAAAAAAAAAGTATTTTGGCATCTGTGTGTCCCTTCTCCAAAATCTTGCTGCAGTATCACTCTTGCAGCACCTGGAGATGATGTTTCTCCATGTAGCAGGATCTCTGGGTGCTTGTGAGCAGGGTTGTGTTGTGGGGGCTAAGGACATTCCTGGCACCTCTCTAGGGTATGGCGATGCCTTGGTGGCTACAGGAAAATCCAGAGGGACAGGTGACCCAGTGCGGTTTCTGAGGCTTCTCCTTACTTTTTGGATGTGCTGCTGCTTTTGGGCATTGGGCACTCATGGTATTGCTCCCCACTTCCAACAGCAGCCCTAAATGTCCTCAGGGACAAGGCATTTTTTAGGCTGAATTGACAGCAAGGGAAGAAAAGAGGATCAATTTGAGATGGGGATGCTGCTAAAATCACCCCTGACCCATGCCCTTGCACTAAGTGCACAGAGCCTTGTGCTGTGCCCTGTGCTGGCACTGCTGCCAGGCTGGCCTGGAGGTTCGGATTTGTCCCCAGCAGCGATCCTGGCCGGCTCGCTGCAGCCAGGGGCGCAGGTTGTGCTTCCTGCTCGGGCAGGGAGTTCCCCGCTAGCTTTTCACCTGCGTGAGCACCGCTTGGGTCAGCGGTGAGGTGGGGCCGGCTGAGGAGCTCAGTTCCTGGGCTGGCAAAGCAGACTTTCCAGTTTCAGCTCTGCTGTGCACGGGGAAGTCACCGTCCCTGCTGTGCCCCCAGCCCCGTGCCCAGCAGGGGATCTTGCTGTGGGATCTTGTCCCACAGCATGTCCCTGCCACGTGCCGTGGCTGGAGCAGGAGCCCAAGCAGAGGGGAAAGGAGACTAAGGCTGGGAAGGAGACACCGTGGTAAGTCTGGTTTTGGGACCCTGGTCAGCATGGGGTGGGGGAGAAGGGCAGGGCTCCCCAGGTCCTTTTGCACAACTAAGGATGCTTGGTGCTCCCGTGTGGTGGCTGGGTTGTCCCCATTGCCCCCAGAACAGCAGCTGGGGTCACCTCACAGGGCTGGGCTCAGCTTTTTCCTTGTAACTGGGGCTGAAACCAGACAGCCGTGGGGCTCTGTTTGGAAAAACGTGATGAAATATCTGAGCCTGTGCGGGGTGGGCATCTGCTTGCCTATGTTGCCACTACCCAAAGCTGGAGCCTCCTGGATAATAAAGGTACATCACCAGACTGCTGCTCCTTTCTGCATGCAGGGACAGGAGAAACAGATTACTAAAACTTGATGGCGAGGCTGTGAGCTGAGCGTGAGTTTCCAATGACACCGATGGCCCAGATGGCCCTGGGCAGGTCATTTAACCTGCATCCTGCTGCCCCAGCAGGGATAAAGAGCTCTTCTTCACCTCTGTGCCAGCAAGCAACAGAGACCTATTGTCTTAAAAAAAAAAAAAATTAAATTAAAGAGCATCCCTGTGCAAGGAGCCCTGCAGTGCTGGTGTGGCCAAGGTAAACACATGCATACCTGCCGGCCCTCGTCACCATGCTGGGAGGAACACGCCCCGGGCCACGGTTCCTTAGAGGCTGGCCTCCAGGAGGTTGTGGAGAGTGTTTTCTGGTCCATTTGGAGGCTTCTAGCATGAGATGTGCTCTTGTGCTGGCTCCTTCAACTCCAAGTCGTGGCAGCCATGCTGCTGCTCATCATCCAAAGCAGGGAGAGAAGAAAGCTTAGGTTACAATGAAACATTAATGCGAGGAGAGCCCATCAATTAAAATAATAAATAAATAAAAAAAAAACAACACCAATTCTGGTTTAAACGTGAAGCTTGCCCTTAATGCACGTCAGCGTTGCCATGTGCACCAGCCAGGCTGACGCAGCTTCTGAGCTGGCTTGGTGGCACTGCTGGCACCCGTCATGTGGCTACCAGCCTTGCTGCAAGCGATGGAGCAAACCCCGAGCCCTGCGAGAGGGGAGAGAAGGACTGCAATGAAGTAAAGGAATTGGCCATGGAGGGGAGAGGAGAATTAAATGAAAAACCAGCTCGAGCAGAGACCGTCCTGCCTGTGGGAACCACTCTGCTTCATTTCACACCTCATTTCCAAAGCCCTAAATGCTTACTCTGGGCTTTATCTTAGGATTTTAATTGTTTACTCATTAAATCTCTGTGCCACCAGCAGCACACGTGCTTCTGGAAAGGAAATCCCCACCCTGTTCATTTTGTTTACCTCCCCAGGTCACCTGCACTTCTCCATGGCCAAGGCATTGAGGATCGATGGGGCTACAGCCTCCTTGCTCCCCAGTAGCCCCATGGCCACGACGGCTCCGCTGGGCTTCCTCAGTGGCTTCGCTGGCCGTGTCCCGTGTGAGTACAGCTGGGGATGGAGGGAGCATCCCCTGCTCCCTTGGGAATTATTATCCTAGGGGCCCTGCCTCCATCAAAGGTTGCATCCTTTCCCCCCCCCCCCCCCCCCCCCCCTCCAAATCCTTTTTTCCAGAGGGGTGTGAGGCCCACCACGGCCAGAGATGCTGCAGAGCAGCCCTGCACCTTCCCAGGAGAGATCCTTGTTACCTGTGTCAGGCATGGTCTCTACCTGCAGCCTCCCAGTGTTGGGCCTTTTCAGGATTTTAGGGTCAAGCCCCCCAAATGCAACTTTGTAATGCTGAAACACCAGGAGGGGAATATAAATGCACTCTGCATGTTTTTGTTTGGTTTTAACTCTTCTGTCCTCCTCGTTGCACCAGTACCCAGATGGGCGCTCATCGCCGTGGCGCTGGCAGTGTCTGTTCTCCTCCTCCTCTTCCTCATCTGCATCATCAGGTGCTGCTGTGCCAAGAAGAAGCCCAAGAAGAAGGAGAAAGTCACCTTGCATGCAATCAGCAGTTCCACCACAGCCAGCCTTGTGCGTCCTGCTTTCCCCTCTTCCCCAACACCCTCCTAGCAGGGAGGTTTGTCGTGCGCTGCCAATCTTCCTCCAAGGTCCCCAGAGCAGTGGGACAGGTTGTAGATGTACAACCTGGGATTTCTGGAGGGGGGCTGTTTTAAATCTCATCTTTAGAGCATTCGGTCCGCATGGCGCATTGTGCCTGCACAGACAGCAGGGGCACGAGCACTCAGCTAGGTCCCCATGGGCTGGGAGCAGAGCTGGGGGTCCCATCCATGCATGAAGACATGCCCAGGCACCCGGGAACCCACTCTGAGGGTTGTGCTGCTTTCTGCTGCAGGTCCAGCCCGAGATGGAGGACCTGGAGCAGGGCCCGGATCAGACGGGGCGAGGAAAGCTGCAGTACTCACTGGAGTACAACTTCCACGCGCAGGAGGTGGGGCTGCTGCGAGGCTGGGCTCTTGCATGGTCTCTCCATCAGGACCCAGATGTCCATCCCTGCTGTACCTCCTGTCCCCACCCTGCTGGCTTTCACACTGACATGGCGTGATGACATCTTCCCTGTGCACTTACTTGCTTTTCACCTGTCCCCATCCTCCTCCGCGCGGTGACCTTGTGCGTCGTTCCTTTCAAGCTGAAGGTCGGCGTGAAGCAAGCAGCTGATCTGAAGGCCATGGACAATGGGGGCACGTCTGACCCTTATGTTATCATCTACCTGACGTCTGATATGAGGAAGAAGTATGAGACCAAGGTTTACCGCAAGACCTTGAGCCCTGTCTTCAATGAGAGCTTCACTTTCCAGGTAGGACGCCTTGGCTGACAATGGTTCCTTCATCCCATTGGGAGCAGTGCATGGGTGCTGCTCTCCAGGCAGGGAAATACCCTTGCTGTCATTGTGTCTGTCACCCCATCCTTCATGGGCCCTCCCCTGCAGCTGCCCCAGGCGGAGGTGTCTGAGTCCACGCTGGTGATGCAGATCTGCGACTTCAACCGCTTTGCCAAGCACAACACCATTGGCGAGGTCCGCCTGCCGCTGGCCAGCATCAACCTGCAGCACGTCATCGAGCAGTGGAGTGATCTGGCAGTGGCCAGCAAAGTTGAGGTTGGTGGGAAAAGCCCCCAGGAAAGGACACATTGTTGTTTCTCTTGCTACCCTTTAAGGAGGTAAAGCTTTGGGTCTCATCTGCCTTGAGAGCACCTCCTGTGTCTGGTAGTCCTGCTCATTGCCCAAATCTCCCTCAGCAAGAGCGGCTGGGAGACATCTGCTTCTCTCTGCGCTACGTCCCCAGCACCGGCAAGCTGACAGTGCTCATTCTGGAAGCCAAGAAGCTGAAACGGATGGACTCCCATGGGTTGGCAGGTTGGCAGGGGCCGCTTGTGCTCACGGCTCCCTACCTGGTGCTAATGATAGCACCAAGAGCTCTCAGGGCTTTGCAGATCTTGGTGTGAAATTGTGTTCTCTCTCTCCTTAGATCCTTTTGTCAAGGTTCATCTCATCCTGAACAGGAAGAAATGGAAGAAGAAGACAACAAGTGTGAAGAAAAACACCTTGAGCCCTTACTTCAATGAGGTGTTTGTTTTCGAGGTGCCTTTCAATCAGATTCAGGTGGGTTTCCCTGCAGCGTCCAGCTCTGAGCAGATCCCTGGGCAGATGCAGGTCTGACTGATCCTCTTCCTTCTGTCCTCACCAGAACGTGGATGTGGTCATCTCCGTCTGGGACTACGACAGAGTGACCAAGAATGAGCCCATTGGCAAACTCTTCCTGGGCTGCCGGGCCACGGGCAACCAGCTGCGGCACTGGTCTGACATGCTGGCCAACCCACGCCGGCCCCTGGCCCAGTGGCACAGCCTGCAGCCCGCCGACGTGGTGGACAAAGCCCTGGGGCTGAAGTCCCACCTCAAGCTGCCCCTGGCCACCAGATAGAGGGGGTGAGAGCCTCAGATGGGTTGAGGGCTCTTCTTGGCCAAGAGAAGAGCTGGCTGCTGGTGTGGCTTGTGCCCTGGGCAATGCCAGAGCAGGGCAGCTCTGCACTGGGGGCATGCTGGAGGGGATGGTGTGGATGCAGATCCGGCTTGTCTCAGCCCCTCACAGGCTGGGGGGACAAATACAGAAAGGCTCATGGAAAAAAAAAAAAAAAAAAAAAAAAAAAAAAAAAAAAAAAAAAAAAAAGAGTATCTGGCTATTTTTTAAAGTTTTTAACTTAATTTTTGAGGGTTTTTAACTGAGACCAAGATCTTGAAGCACCCTAAGAGGCCTGGGGGGAGGGGAAGAGGATGGGCTGGTGAGGAAGGCATTGGAGACACAGGACTGTGATAAGCACTCTGTGTGTACTGGCAAGAGGCTAAAAGAAATAGCAAAATCAGCCCCTGGTTTTCCATACAGCTCCACTCTTAGCCTGTTCCTGGCCTGACTTTGGCCCATGCTGGGTTGTGAACCCTGAGATGTGTCCCAGAGGGTGGGACTCACCAGCAACCATCCCTATGGACCCTGCAGATGAGGCTGAAGTAATGGCTCCATCCACCCCTTGTGGTCCTACAGAGCCGAGTCCATGGGGTTTTAACCCCAAACCTGGAGGTGCTGCTGGGGTGGGGTGGTGCTGAACATGCACCTTGTCCTCTTGCTTTCCTGCTTTGAGCACCCTACACTGATGAAGGCTGGGCTGCAGTCCTCATCTCAATTCAGGCTGGGTTTCACATAGTCCGCTTGTGCCTCCCTGTCCTGCCTCTTGGAGCCTTGAGATACTTGGGGGATATGGAAGGAAAGATCCCTCCTGGGACAGGGTGGCTCCTCTGAGCCTTCTGCAGGTGGAAGCTCCCTGAGTTGGGCTAACTCCAAAGCCCAGGAGCCTCCTAGCTCCCTGAATTAGTATTTCAAGGAGCTAATAAGGAAGAGCCTCTTTGCTTCAGCTGAGAAGAGTTAAGCCAGATTGGCTCAGATACTGCCTGACCCCTTCCCATTCCCACCCGAGCACCAGCACACTGGAGGGGATTGCTCCTGCTCTGAAATGTGCTGGAAAAAACAAACAAACAAACAAACAAAAAAAAACAATCCTTTCTCCTGGCCTTCTGCATCAAAGCAGCCACAGCACGGCGGAGATTTGGGCTTGTATCACTGTATGTGGCCTCAAAAGACAAAAGGAAAGTAATTTGTGCTGGGCAGCCTGTGGGAAGCCGTAGGCTCTGGAGGGGGAGAGCCCCAAGCATTAATGAAGAGCCATTAATATTGAAAAGCGGTTAATCTGCAATTATCCCCAGCTCTGCAGAGTGACTATGAGAGAGTTAAACAAATACGGTGAAGCTGGAGAAGATTATGGAAGCTCTCGATAGAGATTAATGACCTGAGCTTAACTATAAAAAGCCATTGTGTCTGCTGCTTAATAAATGTTACCTGGGTTTCACTGTGGCTGTGGTGAGGGGAGAAATGACAGGGTTGTTTTGGGATGGCTATGACAAGTGGAGTGGGGCTTCTGCTGGAAAAAAGCATCAGCTGGCTGCCCTTAAGGAAATGGAGGAGGAAATCAGTCACCTGAGAAATGCTTGCAAAAGGACACTGGTGAATTAAACCCTCAGACTTAAACCAAGCCGGGAAGGGCTGTGCAGAAGGGAGCGGCTCTGGGGGAGATTCTGGAGGCAGCTGGGGACCCCAGGAGCGAGCACCCAGCTGGGCAGGCTATATGCTGCCCCGGGTGAGCCTCGGGGAGGTATAGAGCCACCGGCTGAGGTGTTTGCTCAAGAGGGAAAGGTGCCTGGGTGGGGATAGTATCCACCCAGATCTGGCTTTTAATGCCCTGCCAGGGCTGCTTTCTAGCTCTGGTGTTGCTTTTCCCTCTCCTTGCATCTCCACCAGCACATCCCCACAGCCCGTTGTCCCCCTGCCCACCCTATGTCTCCTGTCCAAGCGATGTTGCTTGGAGGGCTGAGCGTGGAAATGAGCCTCAGGAGGAGGGTGCCGTGGTGGAAGGAGCAATGGGAAGCGCTGTTGGGGGAGAGGGAAACCAACCTCAGCTTGTGTCTGCGCTGGTTTCCCATGTCTGCATCTAGAGGGCAGGGCAGATACATGCTGGGAGCTGGGTCTCTGTGTCATCTGCTCCCAGCCAGAGCTCTGCCTCCTCACGAGGTCTCCTTCCTCTACAAACGAGCACGGGTGCAAGGCAGAAAGGCCTGGTCTTGCACTGCTGTGGCAAAGGGGATTTTATTGGTGGGTTTGGGGGAGGAAGGAAGAGATCCAAAGCCAGGAGGCTCAGCCTGTGGGATGGCAGGTCGGGAGGTTGTGGACCCAAATTTCAAAGGAAATTCAATTAGTTATGAGGAGGCAATCACACTGAGGGATCAGTCCTCAGGAACGGTGTGGGATTTCCAGCCCTGAGGATGTTCACACCTCGATGAGATGCTGCCCCTGGCTCTGAGCAGGACCTCGCTACGGATCTAACCCTGCTGGTGGCCCTGCCCTGGGCTGGGGCTGCAGCAGGCGACCTCCAGGAGTCCCTCCCAAGTGAATTGTTCCCTCGCTCAGTGATTTTATGATTATTTGTCCCTGTGCTTTAGGAAATCACCCTGGAGAGCTGCACCAGGCAAATGCTGAGCATTATACATGCTTGTCACCATTCGTCTGCCGTGAGACAAAAATGATTATGGGCTGTCATCGTTCAGCCTGGCTATGTGCTGGCTGTCCTCCAGCCTCAGATTTTTTTTTTTTGGCTGGTCTCACAGTTTTTGAACACTGGAGACTATCTAAGCTTCTCTCACAAGGAGCAAGTGTGCCCATTTTATAATGATGCTAGTTAATGAATATTTATCTCGCAATCCTATGGTGAAACTTTGCCACGCAAAGCGTTCCTCTTCTAAAACTCCTGAGCTCCTTATGCAGGCTGTAGTTTTATTTATTTATTTATTTATTTATTTATTTTCTCCTTAGCACAGTACATTTTTATGTGGTTTCAGAGGGAAAGAAAGTTGATTTAAAAATAAATAAATAAATAAAAATGCCGAGAGCGGGATGCTTCCCGAAACTACATCTCCCAGGCTGCCCCGCTGCTGCTGCTCCCTGAGGTGGGAGACGGGGTCCCGGCCCCACAGGCGCTGGCGTTGTGCCCCTGCCCACGGTAAAGCCCCGGGGCTGGGTGTGGGGGATGTTTTGGGGCAGGGTCCCGAGCTGTGTGGGGCTGCTGCTGTGGGGAAGGGGGATTGGGAAGAGCCGGGGGGCACGGGAAGGAGGGAGGAGTGGGGGTCTTTGTGCTGGACTGCGAGCTGGGGGAGGGGGCCTGCCATGGGTGAGGCTGTTGGTTTCTCGGAGGGACAAGGAGTCCTTTCCCGACCCCATTCACTTTTTCCCATCCTCTGCCCTTTCCCCATCCCCTTCCCTTTCGGTGTGCTTCCGATAGCTGGGTGCTGAGCTGCTGGTACCCTGTGGCTCGTACTTTGTGTCTCGAGGCAAGCAGGTATGTGAAGAAAGGGATGCACGGATCTGTGAGCCGTAACGGTTTTACGCCCAGATTCTGGGGTATGGCTAGCTTGACCCACGTGCAGAGGTTTCTCTAAGGTTGTACATGCAAGGGAATTAAAAGACCAAGTGCTGGGACATCAAATATTTCTGTTGATAAAACTAACCTCTTGGGAGGTGCTGAATTACCACTGTTCTGCTGGCTTCTGTAAGCTGTCACCTTCTCATCCCACTTACAGAAATACTTGCTTTTAAATTGTAGATAAAGAAGGTTGTTTTTTTTTTTTTTTTTTTTTTTTTTTTTTTGTCTCCTATCCCCTGCCCCTTTTCCTATCCCTACTCCCACTCTTTTTCCCACTCTTACTGCCTGCTGCTGGGGCTCTGGTATCTGGGGCTGTTCCTACCCCAGCCTGGGCTCCCGTTGCTGCTGGATCACTCATGGCATGGAGGTGTCCCCAGGAGCACCTCCACCACAGGATGACTCCATCCTGAACACCCCAGGGCTGATAATGGGGGTGCAGAGATCACCCCGCTCCCCCGCAGCTCCTTCTATCTCAGCTTTGTAGGCAGACAGAAAGAAACCCCAACCTCCTGCTTCTCCATATTTCAGGCCTTGGCAGCATGGAGCCACCAGAAAAGCAGCACAAAGACTTTTTGGCTGTCATGCTGGAGGGCAGAAAGTGCCCCCCTAAGAAGAAGGGCGTCAAGGGTGAGTGGGTGCCTGCCTCCGGTGACTTCTCAGCTGGAAACTCAGCTGGGTGCAGAGTTTTTCAGCAGTCTGTGCTCATCCATTCCCTCCTCAGGCCGAATCATGGAGCACCTTCAGAGGACCTTGCAGAGGCCCGTCTCCTGGCGGCTGTCTTCTCCTGTGGCTCTCCCGCAGTGCTGCACAGGTGGGTGAGGCCGCCGAGGGGCTTCACCACTGCTGGTTCTTCTAAAATGTAATTTCTTGGCTCATGTGGTACTTGAGGAAAAAAATGAAAAACACCAAACAATAACAAAACTACATGTAAAAAACAGTGGGGTTGAAATGGATAGTTTCTAAAGGATCATAACTGATGCGGCCACTGGTTTGCAGGGCAGTTGCTAACCTTGGGGAGGGAAGTGCTTTGTGCTTTATCGCCTTTGTTTTTGATCTCAGTTGCCACTTCTCATTATGTTATTATTTTTACTCTAACAAAGTATTCCCTCTGCAGCTTCATTTTGGCATGGAGAGCCTGAAAGCCATTTCGGGTGTGGAGGCATGCTGAAACCTTACTCATTTAATCACACTGAGATCTTGGTCTGCTCTCCAGACACGTCCTGGCTCCTGCTCTGTTCTCTAGCAGGGTCTGAGGTCGCGCAGACACACGGAAGACCGTGCCCAGGTGTCAGGTCACTGCAGTAATTCTACCCCAGGGCAGGCTCTGTGGGAATGCCAGATGGGTCACCTCCTGGGTACACCAGTGCTGGTCCGAGGGGTTGGCTGCTGGCTTTCTAAGGGCAGGGGCTAAGGCACCTTCTGCCCAAGTGCACATGATGGTAGTGGGAAAAGTTCTAGTGAGGAGCGAGCCCTGAGCTCAGGTTCCCTCAACTTGGCTCTCAATATGTCCTCTCTATTGCTGGAGGCAGGTTCAGAGGGCAGATGTTGCTGCTGCTCATGAAAGCCCTTGTGTTGACTTGTTCTATTCCTCCAGGCTCTTGCCCAAACCTGACGACGAGTAGCAGTGAGGCACGAAGAGAGAAGCCCTGGGAGGTGTTGTCTGCAGCCCCTCAGCCTGGCAGGACACCCCAGTCACCCCGGCGGTCACTGTCAGCAGGAAGGGATGGCCCCAGCAGCACAGCACACCAGGGCTGGTGGAGCGGTCTGGGGGTCCAGGTGGGCACCTGCTGCACATCCGTACCTCTGTGCGGGGCAATGGGCTGGGTGTTTGGGTACTGGGGATGTGCAAGGCCCTCGGGGGCTCCAGTATCTGTAGGTGGGTTGGGGTCTCCTCGCTTGAGCAGATAAGAGCTGAGTTTCTGCAGTCTCACCGGTCTTTCCCTGTCCTGCAGGTGGAGGAGGCTGACAGCAGAGGACCAGCCCGCAGCATGGGCTCCCTGGTGCTGGCATCCCTTCCTTGTGCCCTCAGACCTGGTCCCTCCCCTCCTCCTCTCCTGCATTGTCCATCACCCTCCCCTTCCAAGGCCAAGCTTGTCAGCCGCTTCCCCCTCTTCTCACCACTGTCACAGGGCTCCGTGCCTGGCTCCATCCCTCTGCCCTGCACTGGCCCCAAGAAACCTCACAGAGGGAGCTGCAAGAAGAACCTCAATCCTGAAGAGCACCCTGGCTGCAACCCAGAGGAGCCTGCATGTTTCCCCTTCGCAGGACCCCTCATTGCCCGGATAACTGACTGCATCTACCTGGGGAACCTCAATGCTGCCTACAGCGGGCGGGCACTGTGCACAAATGGCATCGACAGCATCATCGACGTGAGCTCCCTGCCCAGGGACCTCAGCCTGAGCATCATCCCCTGCACCTGTGGCCGGGCAGGCTTCAGGCACAGCTGGCCACGGCTCAGGGTTGACATTAGGGCCTCCCTGCATGGGGGTCATCACGAAATAGGGCAGCGCTGCTTCCTGGACATCAATG
This sequence comes from Nettapus auritus, assembly GCA_011076525.1. Lineage (NCBI taxonomy): Eukaryota > Metazoa > Chordata > Aves > Anseriformes > Anatidae > Nettapus > Nettapus auritus. The sequence goes on from CM021769.1 coordinate 27,251,671, forward strand.
AGTGCATTGAAGCCTCAATGGAGAAAGGGAAGCGTGTCCTCATCCACTGCAGGGATGGTTACTCTTTAGGTCCTACTTGTGTCATCCAATACCTGATGGTCAAACACAGCATGGGACTGCTGGCAGCCTATGGGTTTGTGAGGGCACGGTACCCGCTGAACATCCAGGAGAGCCATCAGGACCTGCTGGTGGCTTTGGAGATGTCCCTGCAGCCTGGCACTGCCAGCTTGGCGTGCCTGAAGCACTCCCTGTCAAGGAAGATGGCATGGAGCTAAATGAGACATGGTTGCTGTGCTGTTTGCCAGCAGACCCAAAGAAAAAGGGCCAAAAGGAAAATAACCTGAACCCCATCTCATGGGGAAAGAGAAAACCGTAGCTGTGGGGTGTGTAGGACAGTGCTAGCACAGGATGCAAAGGCGATGGCTTTGTTTTGCAGCAGCTCCTAGAGGCTGGTGCTGGCAGATGTAGAGCTTGGGGAGCTCCTGGGAACATGCCAGAGGGAGAGGGGATGTCCTGGGCAGGGTGGGAGCTATGTGCCTTGGTCTGATGTGATCTGGGGAAAAGGCAGTCAGCCACCCCATTCCTCAGTCATCCTGTTGAGCTTTTACCATGAGCACTACTGCTGTTGGGCTGCTAGTTTGTTTGTTTGTTTTTGTTTGTTTTTGTTTGTTTTTGTTTGTTTTTGTTTTTCCCCTGACAATATCATTCTTGGAAACAAGGCTTAATGTCACCTGGTGTCATGCCGGACAAGTCATGGCATGACCCCTGCCCACTTGATGCTACTAGGGTGCTGAAGAGGAGACAACACAGCTCCTTGGGCCTGGGGACTTCTTGAACCCCTCACCCTCTGGTTTCCATCTCTTCTCCAAGAGCTGCTGTCTGGTGGGCCAGCAGGGGCCAGGACCAGTGTAGTTCTGTGGGGAGCTGAAGAAAATGGCTGCAGACACTTTGGAAAGAGTAATAAAGAGTTGGTTTAACTTTAGGGTCATGCGTGGCTCTCCTGGAGTGAGTATGAAGGAAAAGTGAAATGGCTAAGCTGTGCCTTGCTGGGTGACCTCTGCTGCTGACTGTTTGGGGTGGCTGCTGTCTGTTCCCAAATGCACTCACTGTAGTCTCTGTTCTTTATTTTTCTGAGAAGCTGGATTTAGCTGGGCCGAGCAGACACCCCAGGAGGGCATGCGGGTATCTCCCAGGCACAGGCCAGCACCAAGTGGCAGCAAGACTCCTGCAATGGCAAGGTTGTGACAATTTCACTACTTGAGCCATCTAGCTCCTGATGTTTGAGGGACTAATCCTGAGCAGACCCAGCCTAGCCCACACAGGACCCTGAGGCAAGACCCCAGCCCCATCTCAAGAACTTGGTCTTCTTTGGCAGCATCTGCAGCACTGCTCGGGTGATGCTACAGGAAGGCTGCAGCAGTGGATTTGCTGCTATTTGTATGATGTCTGAGAGGAAAATTTGTCCTGACCGTGTCTGAATCAGCTCAAAATCCCTTGGCTGACAGGGGAGAGAGCGCCTGGTCTGTGGGAGGAGGGCAGGAGCTGTTTGGGCTCTTGTCTCCATGGGATCCCCTACACACACACACACACACACACACACACACACTACATGTGCTCTGGAGGGGGCTGGTAAATATTTCCAGTGCCATTTCCACCTGCCCCTTGCTTGGGCTGTGGGGATGTGGGTGTGAGGCACCCCTCAGCAGACTTGGGGTTGCCTTTCTTGCTGGTAGTGTGAGGCTGCTCCCCACGTGCTGCCAGCAGCAGATCTGGGGTTTTGTTTTTAAATAAATATATAGTTGTGGTGAAATATTTCACACGAGGAGGAGCTGCAAATGTTTCCCTGTGTGGTAATTGAGGCTAAAAGAAGATGCCAGTGCTGGATGGCTCCCTCAGGGATAGCTCTTCCACATGCTGCTGGAGGTTGATTTTTGGGGGGGCAATGCATGATCTGCAGCCTCCTTCCAGCAGCGTTCCCCAAGGGCAGGCAGAGCTGCTCCTCTCCCATGGGGCTGCCTCGCCTGCCCCAGCCAAGGGAGGTGCACCGAGGACTCTTGCACATCATTGGTCTGAGAAGGTCTCCATGCCCTTAAAGAGAAGGTGGATTTCTGCTGAGCCACCCGAGAAGCCCTTTTATACCTCCTTACTAAGCCAGCTGCTTCGGCTCGCCAGTCAGTCCTGGCCAGCCAGCGGGGCTCTCTGTCTTTCTCCTGCGGATTTGGGTGAGCTGCTTTGCATGTCTCTTTCTGACCGGCTTGCTCTTCAGGGGGTGATGGGGAAGAACGTTCGCTCACCTGAGTTTTGGGGAGTTGAAGGCTGGGTGGGGTGACCTGCTGGGGGGATTAGGGGTGCTGGCAAAGCTACCTCCGTCCTCTGCTTGTTGGAGAGGGTCTGGCGTTGGGGAGCCTCCCTCTTTCTTTCCCAGCTGCCTTTTCTTTTTGCTTTCATCCTCACTTGGTTTTGCTCTCTGCCCTAAGCCCCTTAACGCTGACTTCCCTGGGACTATAGGAAAAAGCATCCTCAGCTGCGGCACCCTGGAACAGTCCCCACTCACACCCCTCTGCTCCGTGCAGCCCTTTTCTCCCCCAGAATCATCCTCGCCACTGGGAGACCCCCAAAACAAGGTCCATTGTCCAGACTGGCAGCACCATGGGGGGGTGATTTCAGCCCAGACTGGTGTTGCCTCCTCCAGTCCTTGGTGCTTGCAGCGTGGAGTGCAGGAACGCTGGCAAAAATAGCTCCTGCTCCTCATCCACCTGCGGTGGTGGCTGTCGCCCTGTGTCGCCTCGACCTCCCCGAGTCACGGGGCCTGGCACCAGGGCCAGGCTGCTGTCTGAGGAGACAGCTGCAGCTCCTTGTGCAGCTCCCCAGCCATTTTTAGAAGCACTTTTCTCCACCCCCCCCCCCCCCCCCATCCGCCCCTTCCCAGTAATGTGATGGGCCCGCACATTTTCCAGGATAAAGTTTCCTGGGGGAGCTTGGCCCTGCAGCCTGTACCTCCTCCCTCGGGCACCAACCCCGTTAACGCTTCACCTCCCAGGCCTGCAGATTGCAGTGTTTTGGGGGATTGTCTCTGCAAGGGAGCAGCTTCATTTGGGCTTGGCCAATGCTCCTGTGTCCTTCCATCAGCAGACACAACCAGGAAATACTGTTCTGATAGAAAAGCCCAATTGCATTTATGTGGAAAAAATTACAGCATGACGTTCAAAGGTGCTTTTCCCTCTCTTCCCTGAGATGCTGTGTTGTGCCTTTAAAATTTCCACTTACAGCAAATGCAAAAAATCATCTGATGAAGCTGTTCATACCTTCACCAGCTCAGCAAGAGCTTTCAGCCCTGTGTCCTGTTATCTGTGCATGTTCCATTACCCGATGCATATGTGCACTGGCAGCAGCATCCTCCAATGTCCTTGTCACCTGTGGCTGCTGCCTGGCTCCATTCCCAGTGTCCAAAGCCTTCGTGGTCTTTGGGGTATGACTCATCTGTGAAGCGTGGGCAGTGCTGATTTCCCCATTCGTAGACAGGGAGGTTGAAGCTCAGAATATTTGCATTTAGTTTGCTCTAGCCCTATGCAATGAGAACTGTATGACAGAGTCAAGTGGCAGACATAAAATACTTTTCCTCCCTCTTCCTTCATTGCATAAAGTGGCATCGTGGGGGCCAAGGAGGAATCACCCCTGCAGGGCTCACTGTCACAATCTCTTTTTCTGGCCTGGCGCCACTTGTCCCAGTGCAAATGGGGCTGTGAGCTGGCACGTGCTTGCCTCTCGTCTACAAACCTCAGCCTAGTTCCCCATGAGATGGGAATTTGGAGAAGTTGGGACATGCGAGCGAACCCCTTCCTCTTTTTCTTTTTTTTTTTTTTTTTTTTGTCTCGGGTAATCTTGCTTTGTTTCTCAACCTGAGAAAGCCAACACCAGCACGAATAATTGTAAAATATTTTTTTGTTTTTCGTTGCAGGCTCACAACCATCTAAAGCAAGATGTCTGAGTAAGTTCCCATTTTTCTCTCTCTACTATGTTGCTGGCCTTTAAACACTTTTGTCCAGCTGCCAGCTTTTTACACTTGTTAAGATTCCTCTGCTTGTTTCAGATTGTGATGCTAACTGCCTTTTCTCCCCTTTCTCTTCCTCCCTGTCCTTGTCTGCCCGCCCTACCTGACCAGTGAAGAGGTGAGTGTGTCCTGCTGGGGCTTTGCCATCCGCGGTGCTCAGCCCTGAAGCCCTCACCTCGCAGCTCCTCTGTTGGGAGAGCGGCTGCACCTCTTCCACCACCAGGAGAGTGCTGAGGGGACACTGGGGCAGGGATGGACTTGAAGTCCGGGGATGGCTGTGGAAACACAGGGCAAGGGCTTTGTCACAGCAGAAGGAGGGGTTCCTGCACCAGGCTGCCTCCAAGTCAGCACTAGAGCCCAAACTCCCCTCAGGTTGCTGCAGGAGCCATGGCAATGAGGACCAGATGCTGGGTCAGCCAGCGTGGCTCCATAGCTCCTCTGAGCAAGCTGCTCCATCTTCCATCTCTCCACACATCCAAAACAGCACAAGGCAGAGCTTGTCCTCACCTAGAGAAGAGGATTTCAGGGCAGCACACAAACCATGTACCACAGTGCTGACATCCAGCAGGTGCTCTGATCACCCACTAAGCCCGGTGGGAAGGCCAGGAGGGCACTCTTTGCTAAGGTAGCACTTATCAGATGGAATATAAGTCCTGCGCTTGGAGTCCTCAAGGGCTCTGATCTCCTGTGGCCCATGCCCAGAACCTTATGAGCAAGATCCTGCTGTCAGTGGTGCATTGCATCTCTGCGCTGGATGCCTTTTATCTGCAGAGCCCTTGGCTTCTGTCAGGAGGGCCTTAGCACCATCTGTACATGCAAAACCTGTCAGATTTGGTTACAGTTCGCTCCACAGATCCTTATCCACTTCCTCCTGTACGTAGCAGACTGACACCCAAACGCCATTTTCTACTCGCCCACATCTGCATGTCGGATGCAGGGTGCATTTCCCCTGCCCCAGCCGTATTCAGGCTCGCTCTCCTCTGGCTGAAGGGCTGAGGACAGCTGCAGTGCTGTGGTGCACCGAGGCTGTGGTTTCTTCTCTAAGCAGGAGACCTGCTGATGCTGATCTAGTGCACCATGGGTGCAGGAAGGCAGGAGAGCTCTCCCAGGCTTGCCATATCATGAGGGTTTCATGCAGCTGAGAGTGCATTATATTTCTTACCTGGCATCACAGGGAAGATGAAGCTGGTTTGGGGACCAAATGTGTGTCAGGCTGGGGGGTTGTATGGGGAAAGGAAATGGATGGGGGAATGTACACACTGTAACCTTCTTTTCTATCATTTTTCCCTCCTACAGAAAAAGAGGAGGGCAGCCACTGCCCGGCGGCAGCACCTGAAGGTAAGTGACACTGCTGGGCTGGGCAAGCTGTGTCCTGATCGTCCCATCTCCTACCCTGAGCCAGCTCCCCTTGGCACTCCCCTGCCTGGGAAAGGCCATGATGCACGATGTGGGGTCCCCTTTGTGCTTTTCTGCCCCTTAACAGGGAGCTTTCTACACAGCGGGACTCTGGTGCTGGGGGAGGCTGGAGCCAGTATCCCCCCAAGCTTCTCTGCAGTCCCTCTAAATCCCCACTGCATGGAGATGTAGGTGGTTTGGCCATGGGAAGCTCCCTTTTGCCCCAACCCCATGCTGACCCCTTCTTGCTGCTTTGCAGAGTGCTATGCTCCAGCTCGCTGCCACTGAAATAGAAAAAGAAGCAGCTGCTAAGGAAGTGGAAAAGCAAAACTACCTGGCAGAGCATTGCCCTCCTTTGTCCCTCCCAGGATCCATGCAGGAACTTCAGGTAAACACCTCTTTCACCCTTACACACTGCAGGCCACTCTTCACCGTCCGGGATCAGATGGTCTTGAATGATGGCCTCGTCCTCCTCCAGCCTTCTGGATTTTTGGAGGCAGAGGGGTCTTTCAGAGACAGAGGAGAAGGAAGAGGTCTGGGGAGAGGAACCACCTGCATGTCCTACTACTCAACATCCCTCTCTGTTTTTCCTCCCAGGAGCTGTGCAAAAAGCTGCATGCCAAGATAGAGTCAGTGGATGAGGAAAGGTACGACACAGAGGTGAAGCTACAGAAGACTACCAAGGAGGTGAGTGTCCCCCGGGGCCATCCCACAACTGCCTCGGCAGAGCCTCCGGCTCATCCTTCTTTCCTCCCCATGCCTCTTGCTGGTGCGTGAAACTCACACTGGGCTGTCTCTGCCCCTTCTTCTCCCCGCAGCTGGAGGACTTGAGCCAGAAGCTGTTTGACCTGAGGGGCAAGTTCAAGAGGCCACCCCTGCGTCGGGTGCGCATGTCAGCAGATGCTATGCTGCGCGCCCTGCTGGGCTCCAAGCACAAGGTCTGCATGGACCTCCGGGCCAACCTCAAGCAAGTCAAGAAGGAGGACACGGAGAAGGTATCCCTTCCCTCTCCCACACGGGCATCAGCCCCTGATTTTGGGGACTGACACCTCCCTGTGTGATAGACAAGGTGGGGGGTGAGGGTCCTTCCTGCTCCATAATTCCTCCTCCAGCTCCCAGTGTCAAAAATGTGGCATGTGGCCCCAAAAGATGTACAGGAGGGGTGGAACTGGGATCCTCTAGCTGACATGGGGTTGTCCAGGGGAGATGAAATGTTAGAGCATCTGTGGTGAGGTTTCCATGGCTGGAGGGGTGATGAGGCTGTGCTTGGGGGGGTATTTCACCCCGTGGAGCCATCCCACCACGTGCCCATCCCTGCTGCAGGAGAAGGACCTCCGCGATGTGGGCGACTGGAGGAAGAACATCGAGGAGAAGTCCGGCATGGAGGGCAGGAAGAAGATGTTCGAGGCCGGCGAGTCCTAAGCACTGCTCTCTCCATGCCTGCCGTTCCCACCCTCCTCCATCCCCTCCTGACATGGCTGTGGCCATGGCCGCCTGCCCCTACCCCCGGCCCCAACATGTCCTTGCCACGCATCGAGCCCACTGGCCGGGTGCTATTTCCTTGGTTTTGTGCAGAGCTGCAGTCTGGAAGCAGCGGTGTAAATAAAGCTTTGGTGGGAGAGGGGGATGTCGCCTGCCATGCTAGGGATGGGGAGGCTCCGTGCTGTGGTGATGGTGGGACCACCCTGGGGACGCTCATCTCCAGCAGGAGGCTGCCTTGGCCTGGTGTGCTCAGTGGGCAGCAGCACAGGATGCTCCCCTGCCACCCTCCTCTTAGCCTCCATCTCGTGGTGATGGGGTAGCAAGGGACATTTCCTGTCTCCTAAGCTCCGTTCTCTGACTCACGGCCTGCCCCGTCACAGGAGCTGCCATGCCTGGGCAATGCTTGGGCAGGCAGAGGAGAGGGCTAGAGATTTTGGGGTGTTGAGGAACCGTCTGCCAGAGGAAGGAAGCGGGTGAGGCCATGGCATGATACCATCGCCTGCTCTACCTCTTTCTGCTTCTGCTTCTTCCCCAGCAGGGGCTGAGTGGGGGTCAGGAGGTGGTAGCCCTGTGCTGGGTGCTTCTTGGTGGCCTCTTAGTGGCTCTGGTCAGTCCTTGCACCAGTGTTCATGCCCGTGGTGATGTGCTGTGGCTCCTCTCCATGTGGGGTGATGGCTGGTGGGTGCAGGAGCTCTCAGCCCAGGCACAAGGGGCATGCAGCCTGTGTTGGTGGTGCAAAGCAGCCATCCCCAGGGCTGCAGGGCCCAGGAGGGGCAGCAGATGCTCAGCACCTGTAGAGGAGCAGGCTATTGCTGTGAGGGGTATGAAATCCAGACTGCCTCCGTGCCATATTGATTGTGCCCCATGCACCACAGGGTGCTGCGGTTCAGGGCTGCAGGATGTCCCCATATGAGCCATGCCAGCACCAGGGGTGGCCCTGGGGAGTGGTGGGTTGTCCTTCTCCCTGCTGGGGGGGGGGGGGGGGGTTTCATGCTCCTCCCTTTCCCTTCAGTTTTTCTTAGCGCTTCCCTCTTTCGAGGCTGCCGACAAAGGCGAAACCTTAAAATAATCTGAACTTTTTTAAAAAAAAAAATAATAATTTGCCTTCTCCCATCCCCCCTAAACCCACAAAGTTTCCGGCACAGCTCACTTCTGCCCAGTGCAGGAAGAGCAAAGCAGCGGCGGCGGCACCCTTGTGCGCCATCCCCCCAGCTCCGAGCTGTCCCTGGGGACACTGTGCAGGCCGGGAAGGAGATGTCGGACTCGGAGGAGTGCCACCAGGGTGCAGGAGGAGAGGACCAAGTAGGAGATGAATCCCACCAGGAGAGCGAGAGGTGAAGCCTGGGGACTGGGGAGCCCAGTGGCGATGAATCTGGGAAGATGGGGAACCAGGAGGGGAGGTGTTGGGGGGGAAGGAGGATCATGGGGCCAATATGAAGAGGATCCGTGGGACATGAAGGTGATCAGATGCCCTGGCAGGGTTTTGGTGAGGCCCTCCAGCTAGGGAGAGACTTAGATTTCCTAAAGGTCACGTCTCCTTTGAACCTCAAAGCCACTGGGGGGGTTGGTTCAGTGGGGAACCTGGACTCCAGCCCCTTGCAAGCTCAGCAAGGGGTCTGGGTCCAAGACCTGAGCCTGCCATGGTGCTCCACAGTTGAAATCAGCCCTGTCTTTAAGGCGAATTAGGGCAGACCCTGCTGCAGGACGTGTCCTCTCTCTGTGTGCATGAGTGGGTGACTTTGGTGGGAAGGAGATGGGAGGCAGGAGGGATGCTCAGACCCCATTTGCTCTCACCTGCTGCCTTTGCCCTGGCTTGGAGGACCATGCTCAGAATCTGTGACACTGGGAGCTTAACGTGGCTGTGGGATGGGGCTGGGAGGTGGTGCAGCCTTGGTGGTCTGATTTCTTTTTGTGTCCACTACGCCTCTAAACTGAATTAACCTGGACATTTTTCAGGCTGGCTGCTGTCTTTTGTCAGCTTACACATCTCCCCGTTCCTCCGGTCTGCTTTGTTGCTTTAACAGACTGTAAAATTCATACTCTGGTCACTCCACAGCAGGCAGCTTTCCATAGGGGTTAAGGGGAAAGAATCAGCAGCAGCAACCAAACTGCAGCTGTCTGCAGTAGGGGGAGGCAGAGATAATCTTGACCAAGGAATCCCACAGAAGTATTTAGATTTGGATGCAGCAGGTTCAGACTGAGCATCCCTGGAGCTTGGGGGTTGCCTGATTTTCTCCTCCAGCTTCAAAGCTCACATTAGCATTTCTCCGCAAGGCTGCTGAAAGGCAACATACTTCATGTCGAGAGAAAAAAACAGCCCTGAGTGACGAGGAGAGGGGAAAGGTGTGTCATCTCCTATCACTAACAGTTGCACTGAGTGTTTGGGCTGACACCTGACAGCAATTAGCCCTGGCTGAAGGCTTGACTTGAAGCTTCAAAAAGGTGCTGGAGCCTCAGTGCATGGCTGCCTGGAGAAACAAAGAGGAAAGCTTTGCTGCTGGGGGTGGTGCCGAGGTGTAATTCCAGGCAGTGCTCATTTGTCTTGCAGCGGAAGGAGCCTTTTTGGTGTGGCCAAGCCCTTTTGGGGTGGCTGAGCCCCTTCACCTCTTGCTGCAGAGGGTGAAGGTATATTGGCTTAGCCAGGGCTGTGCAGCAGGAGTGGGGCAGGGCTAGGTGTTTCCTTTCTCTATTTTCTACTGGAGCTTCAGATAAATAAGATACAAAGGCACCTGTTTTATAGCATTGAAACTCTTTTTGAAACTTGCTGATAAAGCGTGTGCATGGATGTTGATTAAAGCTGGTGTAGCCCTTTCCCTTCAGATGAATTTTAATGAAATATTAAATGGATGGAAAGAAGTAGATTTTTTTTTTTTTTTAAGGAGAATTGCTTTCCCTCCTGATTTGTGTAATGGTTTCATGTGCAGCTTTGAACTCCTCCTTTTGCTTGCACTATTTACATGTTTGCCAAGTTCTCACTATTTCCACCCCTCAAATGGAGGAAGGAAGTGTGTTTGCTGCTTGGGGCTACCTCTTCTCTGCCTGTGGTTAGCTCAGCTCTCTGCTCTCCTCATCTCAGGCAGGAGCTCTTCTTAAAGCCATCAGTGTGTGGATGGATGGTTGGACGGGTGGATGGAGGGATGGATGGAGGGATGGAGCCAGGGCAGTGCCCTGAAGACAGCGTGAGGAGTGCTGGAGGTGGGAGCAGCAGGATGGAGCTGCCAGGGAAGCCAATCCCAAGGCTTTCTGGAGGCAATGCATGCATATATTGGAGATATAGAGGAGAAAAAAGAAGCTGGGTTTGCTTAATGAGCCTTGAAATCTGTCCAGCATATATAGAGGGGGAATTTACGGTAGGGAAGGCTTACACTTGTGTAACTGTTGAGGCAATCTTAGCCTGGATGCAGTTTACTCCTTGTCCCCGTGTGACTGGAGGCACACTGGCAGAACCTTGCTCGTGCTGGTGTAACACCACCAAAAAACAGCTGGAGTTACTCTTTTCCACGGGCTGCACTTGCTCTCAGGGAGGCGTGGGGCTGTGAGCCTGACACGAAGCCTGCCCTGCAGGACACAGCCACCTGAGCATGGCTCACAAAGCAGACTCAACTGTGGAGCAAGGGGCTCAGAGACGAGAAACCAGCTTCTCCTGAGTCTCCTGCCACCTCCCCTGTGGGGCTGCCCTCCCGGGAGCTGCAGGAAGCCCTCAGCAGCCCTTGTATGGTCAGCACCAAGGGAAGGGCTCCACCATGCCAGCAAGCCCCAGGCTTTGCTTGGCCACTTTTATCCCCAGCTGTTTCAAATTCTCCAGATCTTTAGAGGAGTCTCAAGGGTCCCTGCGAAGATGAGTCTTGTTGCTAAGTATACCCGTGGCTGGAAGGAGGTTGGCCGGGAAAGCTGATATGGGGAGAGCCCTCGACACATGGGATTCCTTGGGGGAGGGATGGCTGAGCCCCACTCGGGGTGACTGCTCCGAGTTTGACCCAGCTAGGATCACTGGAGCGAAGAGGAGTAGGGGAACACACAGGGGAGGGCCAGCAGACTGCAGCTGGAAGATCTAACGAAGCTGGGCAATACTGCAGCATTTCCATATTAGATTTAGGTGCTCTGGCAGGGGCAGTAGGGATGAAGAGCTGCCTCTAAATATAGGGACGTATCAGGTGCCTTCACTGCCCCTTTCTCCTTGCAGGAAACCCTGGCTTGTCTTGCCTATTTTGCAATGTAAAGCTAGGGGTTTGGGGATGTGGCTGTTAATAGGGGATTGCCCAGGAGCTTTTAGTTGATTTTTTTTTTTTTTTTTTTTTTTTTTTTTCACACAAAAGGTTGTGCAAGCCAGGGGGTTTGTTTAGCATGGGGGGCCAAAAAAAAAAAAAAAAAAAAAAAAAAAAAAAAATGTATATTTTAAAACAGTTTAAGAACACTTGGGGTGAAATCTGGCTCTGAAGCCTGTGGGATTCCCTTCTTTGTGGGTTCTGGAGACAGCTTGCTGTGGGGCTGGCTGTCCTGGGGCTAATCCAGGTGGTTTTGCCAGCCCCCCTACAGCTGGCTGGTGTTGGAGGCCATGCCATGGGAGGGACCCAACCCCTCCAGCATCCTGTGGCCTTTCCCCAGGAGGGGGTGAGCTCTGCTCGGCCTTTGCCCAGCATCACTAAAGCATGTCGCTCTGTGCCACGAGGAGCACCAGGAGTCTGGGCTGAGCTTTGGCCTCCCATGGCCATGGCTGAGGTTTCTGCTCCCTTAACCCAAATCTGAAATGCTCCTCCCAGGACTGAGGTTTTGGACCCCCTGGGGAGGTGTTTCGGCATCCGTTGGAGGATGCCATTTGTTTGGGAAGGGAAAGAGGTGCCTTAACCACAGGATTTGCCTTCTGTTGGGTGCCATCTCCAGGTAGTTTCTTATTGGACCCATGTGACACCTGCCAGGCCTTGAGCAGGTGTTTTACACTGCCCGAGGCATCTCCGATGGCACTGCACGTGTGTTTAGGCACCTGAATTGCTGAGTTCTCAAATCACCTAGTGAGCACAGATCATTGCTGAGATTTTGGGTTGAGGCTTAGCAGGTATCCCTGCCCTCGAGCTGCCTGGGTGCTCCAAGGAGGCTCAGTTACCAAGGGGTTAACCGGCTCTGCTTGGCGCCCGTGTGTGCTCTCCTTGCCATATATCCCTCCTAACACGCACCAGATGTGCAAGGCAGCTGCCGGAGTGCCTTAATCCCAGGTTTCGGCACTCATGGCTGCCTTTCTCACAGGCAGGTCTGCAGCAGGGTCTCCGGGGACTCGCAGCGTGTGAGCAGGGCGGCTGGCAGCACCCATCCTCATCCTCTGCCGGGCTCAGCATCTTCTGCGGTTGCCTGCTTGCAGTCACCTGCAGGGTGTGCTGCTGGGGTGGAGGCAGGGCTGGTGCTGACGGTGCAGTATTGGGTTGTACGGGATGGGCAGCAGTGTCTGGAGATGGAGCTATGTGGATTTGCCCTGCTGCAGAGGAGCTTCACACCAGCCCCGTGTCTGAGAGCTGTCCAGGGACTACGTGGGCAGAAAAACACATGAATTTATTAATGAACCCAAAGGGAACCCCATTCAGGGACTGGTGGCCCACTGGCACTGGCGGGCTGAAAGCTTGCAGCCACCCGGGAGCACCTGGTCTGAGATGTGCAAGGCTTGGTTCACTTGGAGCTGGATTTATTTGGATTTCTCTTGTTATTGCATGGAAATACAGGCCTGATAATTTGGCTAGCGTGCATCAGCACCACCCCACTCTCTGCGGTGAAGCTGTGCCAGTTTGCATCAGCTGGAAGTCTTCGGTTCTTTCCCTTACAAGCTCATTTTGCAAACGAACCCCTTGCTAGGGATTTTTTCTGCATTACCAAGCAGCCCCTCTCCCAGCCCTAGGTATCTGTTGCTTGCTGCTGCTAAATAGACACTACGTGCAATTTGTTTTATCAAGCTCCTGCCAGACGGTGTGGAAAATATGATCTCTCCTTCGGTGCATGCGCATGCATGTGCTTTTTTCTGCTGCAAAAGCAGTTTGCTTTCCAGCGAAAGGTTGCTCCAGAGCCATTAACATTGACAGACCCTGAGCTATTGACACATCCCAAGCAACCACAACTGCCATCCATTTGTGAAGGGCAAAATTCCCCCCCTAATAAAATCGGAAGCAATAATTGAACCGGCTGCTGGAAGGGTTTCAAAGCAGGCACCTCCTCGCAGTTGGCAGTTACCTTCCATAAGGGAGCTGACAGCAGCGGGCCCGAGCTCAGCTGTGCCTGAGGAAAGGCTCGTGTGTTATCCACTGTGCTCCCCTGCTCTGAGGGGCTTCTCCTTCCTCGGGCTGGTATTTCTCACTCCTCTTTTCCTCTCCAGTGGCATTGGTCCTGCACACAGCCTCAGCTTGTCCTTGCCCCGATCCATCTTCCTGGAGCTAATGGCAGAAAGGCTCCTTTCAGCTCCATATGAGGTCTGGCTCTGCAGAATTAATTAATTTTTAGATGCACCCCAGCACTTTTCCCTGCCCCTCCATGGTGGCTCCCATCTTTTTGCCTGTCTCCAGGAGGGGAGGTATGGATGGATGCTGGCTTTCTGCGAGCTGGGATTAGCTGTCTTCCCGTGAGGTTTGGAAGTGGGAATTGCCAGATGATGCTTAGGGCTTCCTTCCTATCCCTTGGCCCAACCCAGCATTAGCAGGAGAACCAGCCTGGCAGCGTGAAGCAGGGATTAGTGGCTGCTAGAAGTGCCTGCATTGCACAGGGCAGCGCCACACCATGGGAGAGTCGCTTGGCCGCCTCTGCTCTTAATGGTGCTGCCCTCGCTCATGTTTGCTCCCCCTCTGCTTGCAGCTCTCCTCCTCCCTTTTTAAACCTGTCTTTCATTTTGCTCCCTTCTCCCTCAGTCCCCTCATTACTTTTCCTCATTTGTGTCACTCCAAGAGCATCACACCATGCTTGCAGGCTCCCATCTCCCCTCTCACTAGGAGATTAAGCAAAGTCGTGGGATTTTAGGCTTATGATCTCCCATAAAATGTTCCAAAGGGACAGAACAGGATGGGTCCCTCCTCTGTCCTGCACGGGGGTGAGAGGGCAGTGACGGGATGAGGGACAAGGTCTGCTCATTCCAGCCCCAGCTCTCTCTGCTTTTTGTTTCTGCCTCTCTGGATGTCATAGGAAGAAAGCCATTGTTGTTCCCGAGCCAAGTGCCTCAGACTTCTGACATGGTGTTTGTTGACTTTTTGGACTCGGCCCATGATCATACGTGTTCCTCCTTGGGAGCCAGGCCCCCTGCAGCCCCCGACATCTCTCGCCTGCGGTGCTGCCCTGCGTGGCTGCGGGGTGAGCCCAGGGCCAGGCGCCCTCCTGCGGAGCACTTTCTGAGCACCTCCCGCCTCCTCTGTCCCTCTGCCCCTCAGGGTATATGGGCTGGGAGAAAGCCCCTTGCTAGGACAGCCCCTGCTCTCTGCATCCCCTCCCTGCCTGCCCCTGGGGTCATGCCTTGGCTCGGGAGCATCCTCGTGCCGCTGCAGGCGCAGGCAGTGCGGGTTGATCCCACCTCCAAGGGCTTGCTCTGCCTTCTGGTGGCACCTTCAGTGTGGCTGTACATCCCCTGCTTCACCCCAGGGTGTTTTCTAGTGCTCGCCAGACCTGGCAGTTCTTCAGCACTCCAACCATGCTCTTCCCTCCCCAGAAATCACAGCACCCCAGCTAACCATGCCAACGAGACACGCGGCCCTCTTGACAGCACACTTCTGGAGCTTGCAACCGGCTGCTCCTGCTGAGAAGGAGATAATGTGCTGCTCTTGGCTGCTAGACGCCCAATTTCCTTGGGATTATCTCTGCTTGCCTGTTCTGGCTTCTACGCTTGGCTGCCTGAAAACGAGTGCTGATGGAGCGTGCCGAGTGGGAACTGGGGACGGAGGGGACTCAGGCAAACCCTCTCCATCAGGCTCTTGTGCTGCCTGCACCAGCTGGTGCCCCCTTCTCACTGAACTGTGGCTCCTGGGAGGCTGGGCAGGTGCTGGTTTCAAAGTGGAGTTTGCCCATGGTGAAGAGGTCTGGGAGATGTCAGGATTGGCTGAGAGGGTTGGGTGTCAGGGGTGAGGCTGTGGGGTTTCTGGCCCTATAGCCGCCCTTACTGGGGCAGGGCTTAGCCCACAATGGAGCAGCAGAGGCTGTTCCTGCAAGGGGTTCTGCTCTGAGTGGGATCCCCCTCTGACATGTGGGCACAGATGCTGGAAACCATGCTGGCCCTACAAAGGGCCAATCCTCAGCACAACCGCCTGTTGGAGCCCGTGCTGCTGCTCAGCCAGGCTGGTACCACTTTGCATCACCGAGTATCTGGAGAAAACTGCTTTGGATGCATTTCTTTGTTAGCAATGGAGTCTTTTCTCCTAGTTTTTCCTCCCCCCCCCACCAGACCATGTGTTAGCCTCTGACTGATTTTGCAACCAGCCCTACATAGCAGAGCGGTTGTGTAATTAACGGGAACTGGTGCGGCCCTATCTCCCGGGGACTCCCGCCTCCTTCCCGCAGCAGGCTGGCCCACCTCGCTCCCTCCTGGCCTCTTACCTCTCCGCTGACTCTGCTGCTGGGGGCAGCCCTGGAAAGCTCCCCGGTGGCCAGCAGCAGCTGTCAGGGTGCTCGGGACATTCCTGCTCCCGTATCAGGGTGCAGGTTTGCTGTGGGGATTCGTGATGGTTTTGCTAAGCATACGCCACACACCCCCACAGAAAAATAATAAAAAATGAGATGAATTAATTCTTTGTTTTTCTTCCTGTGTCCACTGCGCTTCTGCCCGCTTCCTGGTGGGACCAGGAGGTTTGCTGCTGCGAAAGGGGGTGTGCAGCTGTGGGGCCAGGGCTGTTCTTGGTGGTGTGGTGGGATGCAGGCTGCTGCACCTGGGCTGGGCACGAGCGCAGGAGGAGAGGGGACAGAAGTGCCTCTGTTCTGCAGGATGGTGCTGTGGGACTGCTCTTCCTCCAGCTGTGATGCAGGAGGTTCTTCTTTGCTTCCCTCCTGGTGTTTCCCAGTAGATGGGTCCTGTCCCGAAAAGCAGAGCCCTGTAGGTGCGAGTGCATTCGGAGCATGGGGGCAGTGGCAATGAAGTCCAGAGGAACATCCTCTGGCTTGAACCTAATTACCCTGTTAGTACTCGCAGGGCTGGGACGTGCTCCTTTTGAGCAACAGAGGCCTTTTGTGGTGAATCTCTTGCATGGTTTCCCTAGCCCCGAGCTCAGAAATAGCAAAAGCAGTGTGACAGCGTCAGAGGGGCCACAGAGTGAGACCGGGATCAGTGTCTGTGCTTACTTGGTTTGTGATCACTTAGGGGAAGTTTGGTAAATACCTGCAGAAAAAAATAATGAACTGTTTCGAAATGAAGCTGAGGAGAGGCACATCCTTCTGATCTGGGCTCAACACACTTCCTTTTTATTGAGATTTCTGAGTGTATTTAATGGGCAGCTTCCCCATTTCAAGAAGCACTTCTGCAGAAGTGATTGAAATGTGTAAGTAAGGTGAGAGGGGGCTGAGAGCAGAAGGAAGGTGAGGGTGACGATGTGGAGGAGGTGGGCAGGCCGTGCCATGTGCACTGCTGCCTGCAGGGCTAACGTAGGGCTATGACTTGGTAGGTGCAGTCCAGGCACCCGCTGCTCTGGTATAGAAGAAACTCCTTCCTGAATTCACACATGGACCAGGGGATGGAGGTGAGGAAGGAAAGGCTGATTTTGTTATTTTTCCCAACACTGCTCCCATGATGAGGCAGCGCTAAGGCAAGAGCGGTCACCTGTATCTGACAGTATGGCAGGCGGTGTTGGCAGGTGACATCGTTCCCAGTCCTTCACTGGCACTCACATGCTTCTTTATCCTCCTGAAGTGTTAGTGCTTCGTGAAGGCAAGCCAGGTTACTTTTTGCTCTCCCTCTGGTTGATGCTTGGGGAAACTGAGGCACGGCAGAGTCGGTCAGTTTAGCAGACAAGGAGGAGTGGTGAGCACAGAAGCAGGGTGCGTGCCCCCTGCTGCTGGATGGCAGCCCCCAAATCCAGCTGCTAGCTTCATCTCCTGAGAAGGGCTTCCCCTGGAGCAGTTTCCCAGCGCTAAAGCCCCTCTGGCATTAACCTGGCTCTGGGTTAGTCGTTGGGCACGCGGGGACAACGGGAAGGTGAGACTTATCCCAATATGAATGGAGCAGGGCTGCCTGAGTGCAAGCTGCAACCCGAGGGCACAGACCCAGGCTGGCTTTGTTCCCGATTTTTGTAATAGGGAGAGCAGTGCTGGAGGTAAGGGGGGGGGGAAGGAAAAAAGGAAAATGAAAAAATGAAAAGGAAAAAAGAAAATGAAAAAAGGAAGAAAAAAAAAAAAAAAGGAAAAAGGTGTAAATGGGGAGGGAGAAGAGCTGGAGAAGACGAACGAGGGAGGGATAGAAGTGAGAGGGAAGCAGCCCGGCGGGGGAGCGCTGGGCTTTGTGCTGAGCTCACAGGCAGCATCCAGCCTCGCATCCAGCGCTGCTCTCGGCAAGCTTTCTCCCTGACATTTCCAGCAGGCAGAGGAGGAGGAGGTGGAGGTGGAGGAGACAAGAGGGGGTGGGCCGGGGGGGGCTCGCAGAAACAAAAGGAAACCAGCTGCAGAACTTCCTGAAGACGGGGCCGGGGGGAGAAGCGAAGGCGTGCGGCGCCGGGCGGGAGCTGCGGGAAGGGGAGCCGCCAGCCTTGGCCACCATGACCAGCGCGATCCTGAGGAGGAACTCCAGCAAGCAGGGCCTGCAGAACCTCATCAGGTGAGCGCCCACCTGCCCGCGTCCCGGGGGCCGGGTGGGCGCGGGGAGGACGAGGGGCTGCCGGTGCCGGGAGCCGTCCCAGCGCCCCTTGAAATCAGCTGGATTCGGTCCCCAGCCCCGACCGCTCGCGGTGCGCTGGAGGGAAGGCAAATGGATCCCCCCCCTTCCCGAGCAATATGAGAAAAGCAGATCTGAACTTACTGATGGCTTTTCCAGGAGCACACAACTGGAATAACTAAGCGTGGCCGGGCTGTGACACTCACCTGAGCCGGCTGCTGTTTTTTTTTTTTTTTTTTTTTTTTTTTTTTTTTTTTTTTTCCCGAAATAATGTGCATTGTGCCGTGCCTGCTGCGATGTGCATTCTTAATTCTGCGAGGGGCCAGGTCCTCCCGGGGCTGTGAGCTGGCGCGGTGCCCTTGATTCAATTAATCGCGATAGTGCTTGGAACCTTTCTTCCTTACCGGGGCAGGGAGGAGGATGGCAGGGTTGTTTTTTTTTTCCTTTTTTTCAGACCAGGCTGAGCCGAGGAGCATGGCCACATTGTCTGCTGGTGCTGGGATTCCCTCCCATGCGCTCACTCTGGTTTTGAGCCGAGGCTGGAAATACCCCCCCCCCCCCCCCCCCCCAAGACCAGCAGCAGCTGGTGCTGGGGCAGCTCGCGCTGTCCCTTGCGTGCCTCCCTGGCAGGAGAGACAAGCTGCTCCCCTCTTTACATTTAACTGAGCCCCCAAGGGAGGGCAGGGTGGAATTAGGGAGTGCCGGGCTCACATCCTGAGTGCTGGGCACCTCCGGGCTCCCTCGTGCTGCCAGGGGTGGAAGACTGGGTTGGTGGGACAGATGTTCCCAGGCGGCTTGGGATTTCCCTGGTAATGCAGGCTGCGAACCTCAATTCCTTGCTGTGTGGGGGAGGTTGGGACCAAGAGTCAACCCCTGTCCCTGCCACCTCCTGGTCTGGGCACAGGGGTGGTGGCAGGGAAGCTGCTCTCCCTTGGGGTGGGAAAGGGGCATGCACGGGGAAGCATGCATGCTTTGTACATGCACAAGGGGCATCCAAAGTTGGCACAGCCCAACCAGAGGTGTTTTCCTCTCCGTAACCATGTCCCCAAGTTCCTCCTGCTTCAAGTAGGGACTTTTTTGTGTCCCGGAGACACGTAGGGGCTTTTACCAGTGGAAATTTGGGATGGCTTTTGTCTTGAGCGGGGTTTCTATGCTTCATCTGGCTGACGTCTGGCTCTCGGGCTGTGTATTCCAGCTCTGTTTATAGAGGCGGAGGAAGGAGCTAGGGCGTGAAGATGTGCGAGGGATTTAACCCGGTGTTTATGCCCAAATAACTCCATCAACACTCGCAGGAATCAACAGGAGAGCACACAGGCTCTGCTCCACTCACAGCCTGTCTTGCAGCTGTATTTTCTCCCTCTTAAGCCTGCCAGGGAGGTGCAAACCCTTGTGCTAGCTCCTTCAGTCTGTGATTGCCTTGAGGCTCCTGGCTTCAAGACACATCGCTGTGAAGGTTGTGCTCCTGCTCTGTTTTTATCTGTCCCAAGGTGACCTCAGGCAGCGTGGTTATGCTGCACAGGTCTGAAGCTCTTCTGACGTGCAGGAGTGCATAGCTGACCTGGAGATGAGTACAATAGGTTGTTTGTCAGCATCAGGGATTTCCCTGCGGTGCCAGATATACCCTTCGCTCCTCCACACCAAGCATTGTGTTCCCTCCTGAGCCTGGTGCGAGGCTCTCAGCATCTCAGCTGGGGTGACCTGTTGGCTTGCACTGTGCTCACTGAAATTCGGGAGGATATACCTTTTGTATTGCTTACGGGGTCTGTTGTGGGTCTGTTGTGCTCACCAGGGACTTGCCTTCCCCGAGGCTTGCTTTGGGGTGGGTCAGCATGCTGGAGAGCCAAGCAGGACAAAGTGCTGTGACAGCACCCTGGGAGCATCCTTCACCTCTCGGCAGGCTGGAAAAAAAAAAAAAAAAAAAATGAACCCGTCCTGTGCCTTGCTTCCTCCCAGGCACAGGGCACGGGTGGCTTTGCAGGGGGTGCTCGGCAGGGATGGGCCTTGCGGCACTCTCTGCCTCCCTCCTTCCCCTGCACGTACCCCTTCGGGTGTAATCTCTCTGTTGGGACCTCCATGGGGAAATATTTGTCCCTTTGTAGCAAGGTAATGATACCAACCCCTCATGCTCACCAGAGACTTTGTATTTTTGAAGTCCTCTACAAACACAACCCTCCCTATCTCGTTATCGTGGCCTGTTCTCCCCTTATCCTTCTAATGAATTCCTATAAATAAGATAGGGATCCAGCGCCTGTCATGTCGATCCATTCAGTTCATTATCAGTTCTGCAGGAATTTCTCTCCCTCTATTTATCGAGTCTCAAGTGTTTCACAAAAGAAGATGGCTGTTTAATTAACCCACAAATCAGCCTCTTTGTAAATCAGCAGCGGTGGCCGCGCCACTCCCCGAAACTAGGCGATGGGGGCTCCATGCGTGCAGCGTGCTGGACGCGGTCACGATCCCATAGCCACATTGGGTCTGGGGCAGCTTTAAAATACCCTCAGCTCCTTGAATTTCCCTGTATGTTGTGAGTGTAATGCACGGTGCAATGGGAATCCGGGTGTTTGCTTTTCCTTCTGTCCGTGCATGACGTCTCCTGGAGGTGGCCAGGATGCGTCTCAGCAGGGAAGATGCTGCTCTGGTGTCTATTTCTGCTTGACCTCCAGAGCAAGGAGCTGCCTGAGGCCGATCTGGGAATGAGGAGCTCAAAGGGCTTGGGAAAGAGCAAGGGTTGGATGGTGCTTTGAAGGGGAAGGAGATTTTCTGGGGGGGATTGATGCCAGGCCATGGTTCATTGCAAGGGAGGTGGTGGTATCAAGGGGGCAATTGCAGCTTCTCTGGGCTCATGTTCACCTCCGTGTTCCCTGGGGAGGGAGATGCAGGGGGCAGGTCCTTCCCTCTCCATGGCAGTGGCTGAGCCATCCCTCTGCGTACCATTTGGATGCTTTCCCAGCTTTTCCTGGCCCTGGGGCTTGCTTTGCCAGGAGCACCACATCTGCCATGTGGTGTAATGTTCCTTCTCTGGAAGGAAAGAGGAGTTTGGCAGCCCAGCCAATGCTTTTTGTTTCTTTTTAGAGCAATTGTTCCTCACTTGTCCCTGGCTTCTACTCACCTGAAAGCAAGTGGATGTTTAGGGCCTGACCTTGAGGTGATGGAAATTTTGGGGAGCTGCAGGGGGTGAAGGTGGGGTGAAGCCCTACCGTATGTATCTGAAGGTAGTTCAGCCAACAAGGGCTGTGGGTGGGATGCTGGGGTGCTGTGTGACAACAGGCTTCCCGCTTCCCGAGGCTTTTTTCACCCCTTTCTCCCACCTTTTGTGACTTGGCTAAGAACAAGAGTTGCAATCAGTGTTTTGGGGCAAAACCTGTTGTTTTTGCTTGAAGGCACAGCAGAGGCTGAGGGCTTGTTGAGGGCCCTGGTTCCCGAAGCAGCTCAACTCATCAGCACTGGCCATAAACGAATTGAGCCTCAGCTCTCCCAGGGAAATGCACAGTGCGTTCCCACGGCCTCCCTGCTGCCTCCTGTCACTGCTCCGGCAGGAAACACCCTCCTGCTGCTCTGGGTGGCGGGGCTTCAGGGGAACTGCATCGCCCCAAGGACCCTACAACAAATGCCTTGCGGCCGAGCCGGTGGGTCCTCGAGGCTCAGCCCTGCCATAAGCAGCAGCACGCCTGATATGAATCTTGCTCGAAATCCCAGCTTCAAGCAGGGGCAAAGCATTGTTCTCCTCCATCCTTTGCAGCATGAGTGTATCGAGGAGGTAGCCAAGGCAGCAAGGCTGGGGAGGCTTGCTTTCCTCATCGAGAGACAAAAAAAATACACAGGCTTAGTAAGCCAATCCGACCCTCTCTGACAAGCCTGCTTTCTCCTCTGGCGTGCCTCTCCCTTCCAAAAACAGAGCCCAGACTTCCCCCTCTTTAGGCAGACGTCGATTTCTCGAGCCTTGCAGCTGAGATAGAGGGAGCGTGAGAAAAGGCCATGGTTCGGGGTCGTACACGGCACCGATTTCTCACACCTCCTGAGCGCTGCAGCCTGCGCAGGGTGCTGGGAGGGTTCCAGCCCCAGCCCTTTCTCTCCCCCCTCCGCCTCCAAATTCCAGACCGGTGATGTTAATGCATTACCGCACCAGCATATCTGTGTGCTAAGGACCCACTGTCCTGGGGGTACAATCCATCATCTTGTAAAGGAGTTGTTGGGAGTCTGTCTGCTGTGGTTAAAAATGATTAAAAAATACATAAAAATGGATTATTAAAGGCGCTGGCCTCAGGCTTGCTCCATCAGGCTGGGAACACTGCTGGTGGGATGCTTCCCAGCCCTTGGCATAGGTAGGGGAGGGACCTGCTGCTTCTCCATGGTGTGGGTTTGTGTCCAGGTTTGGGGTGTTGGTGATGAGATGCTGTAACTCCAAGAGTTACATCTGTTTCTGCTCCTGTCTTGTGTTTGGTCCATCTTTGTACAGGCTTTTCCCCTCCCAGGGACCTTGCCACCTTCTGGGTGGCACCAGGAATACCTGACACATATGGCTGTGTAGCTGCATATTTTTTACTTTGGGCAGAAATGGGATATGCTGCTGTGAGGACAGGTCCGGATTCACTTAAACAAAAAACAAAACAAAACAAAACAACAAAAAAAAACGAGTTGCTTTAATTTTTAAGGGGAAGCTAGGTATCTGCCATGCTGTCTAGGGCTTTCTTCTATTTCTGCTTGATGAAAGCACAGGCTGTATCTTACTCAGCTCAGATGCCTTGGCGTGTCCTTATCAGCCCCTGCATGACGCCTTTCCGCACCCAGGCTCCTGCGGGTCAGCGGGGACGGGAGCTGAGCTGCCTGCTGTGATTTACAGGAGTGGGAAGTGCTGAGGCTGTGGGGCTGTGGATGGGGCGGGGAGGTTTGGTATGAGAAAAAGGCTTAGGGTGAAGCATCTATGCATTTTTTGCCTCTCTTCTCCCCTCACTGCACCCCTTTGCTGCTCAAACCCTGTAGCCTGGGCTCTGGCCGGAGTGATGCAGCTGAGGAATTACATGAATGTTTGGGAGGGAGCGGCTCGTGCAGCGTCGCGGGCTGCCTTCGAATGCCACAGCGATCCTTCAGAGCTGGAATCGCCGTATCCCCCAGGACTGGGCTGAAATAAACTTCAGGCTGTGACATCATAGCTTCTGGTTTTATTTCTTTCCCAGTCCCCTCGTATTGTGCCGATATCCACACCCCTTTCCTTATCCAGGTGGATGAATGATTACCCCCTTTTTGCTATCAAGCCACATTACCTCTAAGCCCCAGAAACACATCCGTCAAGAAGCCGAACTGCTGTTTGCCATCTGACTCAGGGATTTCCACATCACAGACAGTTGGCCAGCCTGAAAGTGAGCCTTGTGTCACAGAGGCCACTTGTGCTTGCGGGTGATCAGCACCAGCCCCTTGGAGGGGGGGTCAGAATGCTGCTTGGACCTCTGCTGTGTTCCCAGCATCTTCGTGGTGACCTTGGATGAGCCCTTGGGCTTAGGGACAGATTTCTGAAGGTGTCTTTGTACGTGGAGATAAACCTGGATCCTATGTCTTTGGAAAGGGCAGAGATGCTGAACTCTGTGGTGCTCCTCTATAGCCTCTTGAGGGTGTCCTCTTCCATTTCAGGTGACAAGGGTGAGCCATACACTTTGGGACCCCTGCAGTCACACCTGGATGCTTTACAAACCACAGATAAATGCAGTATGAAATAAAGCCCAGCAGCTCTACCTGGCAGCAGGATGAACCTGGGGATAGTCCTAGCCCATATTCAGTTTTATAAGGGTGGGCAGCTTCAGTAGTTGTTTGTCGGATGGTAGTGAAGTAGTTATGCTTTGAGCGTGCCGTACTCTCTCCATGATGGGCCGCTGGGCACTGAGGTTGTGGCTGGCCCCATGACAAGGCAACAGGGGCTGACATGGATGATGCAGGAAGGGAAAGGTCCCTTGCGTAGGTTTCTGCATCTTCCTCTCCCTTTCCTTGAAATTCAACAGAAGAGGATGATACGATGGCTGCTGGGGGACGCAGGGCACCTTCTCCCCTTAATGCAGCCCTGTTTCTCACATGGGATATTTCCAGAGGTGAAAGCACAGAGGCTTTTGCAGGTGATGGTGGCGTTACCCTTGGCGGCAGTAGGGCTTGCACCAGGTTGCCCTTTGAGAAATGCCAGGGGTTGGACACAACTCCTCCTAAATCCTGTTCCCAAAGCCTCTTTCCCCATGAACCCTGGGTATGCGGGGGCAGTCGGCGCGACAAGGGCACCCACCAAAATCAACATTGGCCCAGCCTGGGACACGGCGAGCTCAGGAGACAGGAATGTCGAGTGTGCTGGTGGAGGGTTGCTGGGTTCTGGCACAGGTCCGCAAAGCCTAAAGCCTCCGGGAGGCATTTTGCTTTCCTTTCTGGAATTAGCTTTAGTGCTGAAGGTTGGTTTGGGGCCAGCAAAACTTCCTGTGAGCTGGGAGCCATGCAAAAGACTCCTAGAGTCTGCAGCATTTCCCTTAAGCACAGCTTGGCTGGTGCCAGAAATTTCCCTCGCCTGTGTATTATCAGCTCCTCGAGTGCCCATGAGGAATGGCCCAGAGGAAACATGACCTTCCTAGAGATGCTGGCTTGTCTGGAGCAGGCATTAGTGGCCACGTGGAGCATGGATGCCTGTATCTCTGTTCTGTAGGAGGTGTTTGGTAGGGCGAATGGAAACAAAACTCCTCCCTGGGCCGGGGGTCCTGCGGGAGGTGAGGTCAAGAGCTGGATCTGAGCTGGGCAGCCAGCCCCAGGCAGAGGAGTCTGAGCATCTCAGAGGTCTGGCCAGCTGTGGCTGTGTGGCCAAATCCGGACCTGCGTGCTTTGAGCCCAGCCCTAGGTCTGCAGACTTCCCTTGCTTCCACAGTAAGAGAAAGCCCCCTCTATTTAGGCAGTTGGCTTGGAGTGGAGCACACCATAAATTCACCTTTTGAGCCCAGCACTGTCGGTTTCCTTGTCGTGTGTCAGGTGAAATGACAAGGGCAGCTCTTGGTCCCACCAGCAGCTATGAGCCTGGTTCTTCCCATATCCCCCCAATTTCGTGAAATGCCATCTGGAGCAGAGCTACATGCCGCCAGCCTGTCCAGGCCAACTGAAGCACCAGGTGAGGTCTTCCAGAAATGGCAAAGATGGTTGTACAACAAGGAGAAAAAAAACTGGACACCGTGCCTCCTTCTGAAGAAAACTGAACCGTTTTGAAATGAAATCTTTCCACCTTCTTGCTTTGAGAGGAAATTTCACAGCTGACCCCCTCAGCACAGAGGGGGCTGACGAAGGCTTGGGCTTGTCCAAGCCGAGATGGCATGGTCAGTTTGCAGCTCAGCAAACTGCTGTAGCTGACCCGAATGTGAGCACTGTGCCAAGGTTTTGTTTGTTAACTTGTTTGCTTATTTTTTCATTGAAAACAAATATTTGTGCTGCTAGGTCAGTTGGAAAGGAGTAATCACTTTCCCTCTACTTGTTGGTTTGAGCACTGAGCCCCAGAGCATCACTTTCTAAACCTTGCTCTGGTGCCAGCCTGTTTGAGCACAAAAGAGAGCTCTGAAACTGCTGATAAAGTGGTTTTAGGTGTATGCTGGCATTTCTGAACCCAGGGCAAGGGGGGGGTTGGTGGGGACTTTTTTGTGCCCAAAGTGTATGAGAAGCACCCAGTGTCCTCGTGTCCAGGCCGCATGCCCTATGGCCGCGGGCACTCGGATGCCAGCTTGCTGTTTGGTGATGGGAGCCAGGACATTCCCTCACCCTGTAGAAAACTGCATCTCCCCGAAACAGTTGCCCCGGCGTTGTCCTTGGCCCGTTCAGAAGATGCAGCGACAGAATAGCGAGCCGGTGAGGTCATGGGGAGAGAATTAGTCACATCCAAGTGGGAAATGCAGAGGGCTGCAGACCAACGCTGGTGTGGGAAGCTGGTGCGATGCAGACAGGACCCCCCCCAGGTTGCCACAATCCCTTGCAACAGCTTTCTGGGGAGCTGGAATTGTATGAAAATCTGGTTTGCTCAGGGAGAAATGTGGATCGTAAGCAGGGTGATCCAGGCGAGTGGGGGTTAAGGGCCTTTCAGAATCGGAGACTCTCTGAAGCTGTCACACAGGGGAGGGAGATTGTGGCAGAGTTTAATGAATGACTTCATTTAGATATTAAAAAAAAAAAAAAAAAAAGTGTGCACACAAAAAAATAAAACAACAGCACGGTGGCTTCCTGCCAGGCCCACAGACAAGGGTTTCTATGGGAACAGAGGAGGGAAAACAATAAATATGAGTGGGGGATGAGGAGGGGTGGAGGGGACCTGGCTGCCCCTCGGGTGGCTTCGGGCTCTTTGTTCCCACTGGGGGCAAGGGGCAATGTCGGGGGGCGAGGAAAGTGTGGCTGGAGGCACCTGATGGTGTTTAGGAGAAGACCCCACCCAAGATGAGTGAGGCGAGGGCAAGTTTTCTGCTCTCGAGGGGGAACTGGGGCATCCTCACCATGCTCCCCCCATCATGCTGCTGTGCTCAGGCTGGCAGAGCTGGGCTCAGCTGGAAAATGCCCCACACTCACTCAAAATGGGCCTTTTTTTTTTTTTTTTTTAAAAAAAAAAAAAAAAAAAAAAAGATTTCCTTTCCATTCGATTTTTGCCCCGGTCTGAATTGACGTCGCATCTTGTGTCCTACAGAATGGGTTTGTCCTACAGGGAGAGCAGCCCCCTGGTGTGCCCGCACTGGGCAGGAGGCTGCAGATCTCCGTCCTTCCTGCCGTCTGCACAGGAGCATCTTGGCGAGCAGGCTTGCAGACATGGGGAAATAGCCCTCCCAGTCTGCTGCAGACCTGGGTGAGTGGGATGGGTGAGCAGCAGCAGCAGGTGCCCTGGCACTGGCCTGTCCCTCACAGGCAGCATGTTGCAGTGTCCCACACCAAGGCTGCTGCCCATAGGGACGATGCTGTCTTTTCCTGTGCATCCCATAACCTTGCACCTGGAATTGCTCTCCTTGGAAAAGGAGCACAAAGGCTGCAGCAGGATGGCCATTGTCACAACCATGCCAGGAGCACTTATCCACCGGAGCCTCCAGCCTGCAGGGAGGGGTGTCTGAGCAGCTCGGGGGGTTATCACCAGTATGTTCAGGCCGTCGCAGTGGCACTGAGATGGGTTTCCCTCTGTTTTGGCAAGGCTGACAGCACAGTGGAGCGTGGAAGATGAGGAGGAAGCAGCCAGAGAGCGGCGGCGGCGGGAGCGGGAGAAGCAGCTGAGGTCCCAGGCAGAGGAAGGCTTCAATGGCACCAGCTCCTGCTCGGAGAGTGCAGGCTCAGCGCAGGAAAACCAGTAAGAAATACTCCTATATATACATCCCGGCAGCAAAACCCTCCAGCCACGGAGCAGGCATCTGTTGTTCGAGGCAGTATGGGGATGGAGGGGTTCCTGAGCAGGTCTGGGGAGATTTAGCCCAGGTTAAACAGGGATCGTGCTTCCAGTTTGGGCAGAGAAAGCCAAATGGCTGAAGGTGTGATGCACAGCCCTTGGTAGCTCATGGGCTGGGGGCGAGGGCCTCCCCTTCCCGGGCTCCCTGCTGTTCCATCAAGGATGCTGCACCGGCAGTGGGAGAGCATCTGCAAGAGAGCAGGGTTTGTGATCACAGAGCACCAACCAGAGAGGAGCAACAACTTAATTTCACTAGGAAACCAGCAAAAAAAGCACAAAAATATATATTTTTTTCCCATTAAAAGATTTGTTTTCTTTTTATCCTCAGTTATTTTTAAAATTATTCAGGACTCTTTGTTGTTGTTATAAAGAAGCTTCAAAATCTTTTATGGCAACGCACTCAGTGATGTTCTGCAGAAAAAAACATTGTGATCTGCCCTAAAAGCAAGCAGCGTATCTGGAAAGTAATAATAATTATTCACTCTCCCCTCCCCTCCCCCCAGCCCCTTTCACACAGGGGCTGGAAAACAGTTTGTGGAGGTCTTTGAAGCAGCCGGTAAGATGCTCTGATTTACTGGGGGATGCTGTGAGCTGCCCCAGACAAAAAGCTCTGTCAGTGCCTGAATTTAATTGAGTGCCCAGGCACCTGCCTTAGCCACACGCGTACCTTTGGTGTCACTGGGAAGGATGCTGCTGCCTCTCTGGCTGTCCCCTGGTTCCTTCTGCAGCTGCTGGCAGCCACCTGGGGTCAGCCTGCTGGCAGTCTGCTCTCTCTCCCATGTAAACACCATCCCCTCCTTCCCCTGGAGCTTCCCGTACCGCCACTCACCCCATCTGTATCACTGCTCTCTTCCCTTACCCCCGTTAAAAAAATAAAATAAAAGGAAATAATCAGCAAACTGCTGGGGCTGAGCAGCAGTTTTGGGTGCCCACCCTCTGCTACCCTCCTGGGTGAGCCTGGCAGGGGTGTGGGTTTTTTGGAGACCTTCAGTTCCTTCAGTCAGTTGACTCCTGAATCTCACAGAAATCACAGAATTGTAGGAGCTTTTGGGTTAGGAAAGGCCTTCAGGATCATCAGCCTGACCTACCGAGTCCCACTATGAATGACATGTGTCTCAAGCCACCGGCAAATAAAATAATAGTAATAATAAAGGCTTGTTCATGCTTATTGTGAATTTAAAACCTGTGAATTTTAGACTAATCCGTGGGCTCCACACCCTACTTGCCGTTCCCATGGGACGTGACCACACTGTTTCCCGTGAAGCCACCTCCCCCAGCTGATGCTTGCTAGGTGGGCGCCTACCCTGCAGCCCCACCTGGGTGGCAGTTCTTGTTGTGAATTCAAGGAAAGGAATAGGAAAACCCAACAATCCCCGTGCCCAGCTGGTGCTGGCAGTTCTGTGACCCCAGAGGGCTACTGCTCCGTCTGTCTGTCTGTCTGTCTGTGGGCCAGGGCCGTGTGATAACAGCAGAGGGCTGTCATCACAGCCTGGGAACACGTTCCCAGGGCCGGAGGGCAGCGGGCTGCAGGATGGAAGTGTTTCCTCCTCTCTCCTTTCCTATTTAGGAAGGATGAGGGTGGTTTTCCCCTCCAGCACACAGAGCTATTCCCTCTGAGCTGGGAGCAAAGCGGATTTTGGTGCAGTTGGGTTTCAGCCTGACCCACAGGGTGCTGCTGAGCATGCCGATGGCTTGAACTGTAGCCAGCGGAGAAGGGCTGGGAGGATGTGAAACAGAGCAAGGCTGGGCTGTGGTCCCCTGCCCAACCCCAAATCATCAGCATGAGGAATGCCCACGTAGATATTTGGGTGTGCAGCAAGGCAGGGCCCTGGTTTCAAAGCCACGCCTGCAGCACTCATCCTCACCATTTCACGCCACTTTCAGATGGGGCAGGATCAGCACTGGTATTTCACAGACAGGGAGCCAGAGTCTCAGAAGTGCATTTGACTGCTTCAAAGCTCTATGGGAACGTGAGGATCAGCCCAGGACTTGAGCCTGTGCCCAAACACTGAGTTTTCCTGCCCTCCTAATGCAGCGCTCTACTCAGGCTGGCTCCTGCTGGTTCCTTTTGCTGGGGGCCGTGTGCAGGCACAGGCCAAGCAGGAATCACACCTGAAACACCTCTGGTCCAAGTGAGCTTCAGTGCAGAAGAAAACCATGAGACTTCTTCATTTTGCGGTGCTTCTTATTTCTGCTCACCTGTCCCAGAGACTGGGCAGGCAGCAGGGTGCTTCTGCTGGACACAACAAGCTAGCTTTTGCATCTCTTTCATCCTAATTTTCCTCCTTGCTATGTTTCAGCTATGACTTCAAGCCCTCTGGGCCCTCAGAGCTGGAGGAGGATGAGGGGTTCAGCGACTGGTCCCAGAAGCTTGAGCAACGCAAACAGAGGTGGGTAGGACAGAGATGGAGCCACCGATGTCCCCAGGATGAGGTGACCAAGGCCAGGTCCTGCTGTGCATGCCAAGACGGGAGGCTGGGGCATTGGTGGGATGGGGACAGACGCTCTCTGCCTGCGATTTGGGCTACCTGGGAGGAAGAGACGCAGGGCTGCTCTGGGCTTTGGGGATATTTGGCTTCAGCTTCATGCTCCGAGCAATGGCAGCCGGCCAGGAAGCCTGGGCTTGGAGGAGTGACAACAGCGGATCTACGCCACCTGAGCTGCTGCAGGGGCTGAAATGGCCCCTAACATAATGCAGGCAGCCTAAAAAAGCTGCTCTAAGTTATTGCTGCTTCCTGGCTCATGTCAGCATAGTGTGTGTCGTGGCCCCAGCCCACCTCGTGCTTGACTCCTCTCTCAGTGGTGGAAAACAGAGCCCAGATGGATGCTTGTGTCCCTGCCCAAGAGCTGAGGGCCAGATCCATCTTCCATCCCTCTCCCCTGGCTGAGCTGAGCAGTGCTCCTGATTAACTCCTGCCCCGGACACCGTGTACCTGTGCTTGAACTCTGTGACTCAGCTGTCCCAGCAGTGTGGTTTTATGGGGAAATTTGTCCTGTGATGACACAACCCCTTCTTTACCCGTGGGATTGAAAAAAAAAAACAACATAATATTAATATTTACTGCTGTGCAAATAAATTGCCTCTTCCTTTTCCCAAACACTGCAAGCTGCACCTTCCCCTTTGCAGCCCTACGAGCACCTCCCAGCAGAGCTGATGATCACAGCTGGGGGAGCAATGAGAAACCAGCCCCAGCTGCTTTTCTGCACCCTTCCCTCCCTATTTTACCCCCCTTGTAAAGAGCTTGTCCCTAGGGAGGGGTTGCTGCTGTTGGCTGGAGGGGATCTCTGTAAAAGGTGGGCTTCCCAGCTGGTGGCTGTGCCCTATAAAGTCTGTTCAGCTGCTTTGTCCTTCCTCCTGGCCTGACTGCCTTGCCTGAGGACAGGCTTGGAGTGCAAGTAAAGGTAGGAGGTGTGTCTGGCCAGGATGCCCTGTGCTGAGTCAAGTGGTGCTGTGGGGTTTCCCAAATCTCCTCTTTTTCCTAACTGAACATAGAGCAAGCCGTATTTTTTCCATCTGAAGAATATTTAGGCTCTGGTCCCCAGACAAGGGAGGGGAGGTGGTTGCTTTCTGGTGGACAGAGCTAAACAGCTTGTGTGTCCCCTGAGGGCTCGTCTGGCCCCATAGTTTCTTTTGGGGTCAGGTTTCCCACTTTGCAGGGGAGATCTGTGCCCTAGCCAGCCATACACGAGGGTGGGAGCTGGATGCCCCTCTGCTGTGATGCAGTGGGGTCGGGCTTGCTGCCTCCCATCCAAAATAGCTCTGTGTAAGAAGCATCCAGTATGCTGTGTTGTATCTGGTGGCATAAAATTCTGAAAATGAGCTTGCTCTTTAGCTGGAGCTGTTGTTGGCTGAGGCATCTTGGTTAAAAGAAACTAGTTGCCTGGGCTGCAAAACTTTCAGAGCCTATTTGTTGGTGGTGACCATGCAGTCGTGGGAGGATGATCAGTAGCGAGCCAGGGTACACATCAGCCTTTTTTCCAGTGGGGTCAGTGAGGAGGGCTGGAAGGTGGCTGTCCTGCAAGCTGCCTTCCCAGCTGCAGGGAGGTGGGTGGAAAAGCTGAGCTGAAGCTGCTGGCCAGTGAGGCAGGAGCAGTGAGTCACCCCAGGCTCTGGCAGCAGCCTGCTAGCCAGCTTTCTAGCCTGCAACCCAGGCAATTTTCTAAGAAATAGGTGGCAGGAGAAAACTGGCCTCCAGCCCTGGGCCATAAGATGGCAACAGCACCTTGGCGTGTGTCCATGAGGGCTCAGGGGTTAAGTGCTTCTGCTAGCTCTGTGCATGCAGCGTGGGCTGCTCTGCTTTGGCAAATTTGTTGCTCAAACGCTGCTGGGTCTCTTCTCTGTAGCCCCGAGAGCTGTAGGAATCCTCACGTGAAACTGCTGTGACTTAATTTATTGTTTTATTATTATTTTATTTTTAAAACCCCTGGCTGCTTTGGGACTGCTTTGTTTTGCTGGGCTCTCCTTAGGGACACGAGTAGAGGTGTCATTTATTTGGGTGGGTAAATCTGAAGTTTGGGACTGACAGATTTACCACTGCCTGTGAAGGTGCCTGATGGTGTCCGTAGGCTTGTAACAATGCTTTGTTTCTTTTAACCTCTTCCCCCTGCCCCTAGGTCCCCGCGGCAGTCGTATGAAGAGGACAGTGGTGTGAGGGAAGCAGAGGTCAAACTGGAGCAGATCCAGCTGGACCGGGAAAGCCCGGAGGAGACCCTGGAGGAGAATGTGGCTATTAGGGAAGAGGAGAGGCTGTGCCAGGAAGAAGAACATGTCCAAGAACAGCATGAGGAGGAGAGAGTTGAGCAGGAGGTGAGATTGGGAGGAGCTGGGCTCTGATGGGATGACTGAGGCGGGGAGGGACTCCTGGGTCCATCTGGTCCCAGCCCTGCTCCAGCAGGGTGTCCAGGGCCCTGTTCAGGTGTCTTTGAAGATCCCAAAGGAGGGCAACTTGGCAGCCTGCTCCAGGCCTTGCTCCTGTGCCAGCCCATGTAGGTGGTGCTGGCCCAGCACAAGGTGGGGATGGTACTGCTGTTACCTAGTTGCCTTCCTGGGGCCTGAGCATTGCTATTTAGAATAATGGCAGATGCTCTCCCTCCTGATGGCCTAGAATGAGAAACTCCTGTTTTCCTATCTCAGTAGTAGTAAGAAACCCTTAACTGATGCAAGGGCCTCTTTTCGCATCATCCTGGAACCTTGAATGTGCAAAAGTCCTTTGAATTTATTTTTTTCAAATGCACACAAGTTTCTTCCTGGATGTTCCAGAATGAGACAATGTTAACACAGTTTCTGTGTCAGAGTATTCATTTAGTGTAAAGCAGGAAGCCTGGGAGATGGGGGGGGGGGGGGGGGCCCCGGGGCAGAATTATTTTTTTTTTTTTTTTTTGCATTCTAAGCATTTTGACCAGCTCTCTTCCTGGCTTGCTCGTTTTCTACACTCAGGAAAAGAAGAGAAGGAGAAATGAAGAGGAAGAAGCACCAGAAAAACGCCAGAAGGCCCCAAGCCCCGCCAGCCTGGAGGAGGAGGAGCTGTACTCTGATCACACCGCAGTGTGTTCCACCAAGGTCTGTGTTCAGGGACCCCTCTGGCACCTAGTGACAAGGAAAAATGTCCTACAGCTTATGGCAAAACAGGGTGTGAATTCTGCTAGGGGCTGGGGCAATTCACTTAATCTATTTCCCTCATCTTTGGTTGCTGACCTTTGACTTTGTCTGCTTATGCTGTTGGAGGCTGTAACTGTGCCTGCCTGTGTATGCTTTGCCAATCAGTGTGAATCTTTAAGTCTTCATTGAGGATGCCAGGGAACAGAGTTAAACAAATGAAGAGGTCTGCTTTAAGCTTTGGTTAAAGATGACACGTGAATTTGATCAGAAAATAAAATTTCCCTTTAAAAAAAAAAAAAAAGAAACTTGAAGCATTGAAGCACTGGAATTTCCCTATTTTACAATAAAATAGAAAATATTGCTTAACCTTTCTGAAGGTAACTCTTTTAAAGCAATCTGGGATTCCTGATCTCTGAAACGCCTTGCCTTGCCCCACTCACATCTATATGAAGTGATGCTCTTGTGAAACTTCCCTTTCTAACACCACTCGAATTGATCTCCTGACTTGTGTTGCATTTAGCACAAATCCTCAGTTTGGTGCATGTGCTCTTACATACAATAGATGCAGATAAATGGCTTCTGTAGCAATGGGCTTTTTGTCTCTCTAAGCCATAGGCTTGCTGATTTATTGCTCCTAGGGAAGTGGTGGGGAGCCCGGGTAGCCTATTAACCTGCTGTTGGTGTTATCCTTGCTTTTCTGTTTGGCATTCAGATCTGTGCTGTTTGCTTCTTAGTCAATATTTCCTGGGCAGGGAGGATTGTACGAGCACTTCCTCTTGCAACAGTAAATAGCAGCAAGAGGAAGATTTCATCATCTACAATCATCAGATTCTTGTTGTTTACAGAGAAGCCTTTTAAAATCTTTTTTTTTTTTTTTTTTTTTAAGAGGAGGAAAGGTGGGTTTCGGTGCAGGCCATGTGATAATTTCAAGTTTGAAAAGTGGGCTGAGGGTGGCCTAAGCAGATACCAAGAGTAGAACCAGTGGGGAAATGTGAGAAACACTTCAGTGCCTGTTACGTGCTGAAAGTCCTCTCGCTGCAGCCCCCAAACACGCAGCTTCCTGACCCAAGCTTCACTGCTGTTGCTAGGATTAGCCCAGGGAAAGGTTTAGAAATCTAGTTGCTGTTTGTTATATTGGTGACATCAGAGCTCACCAATATACAAAGCCGAAAGTAAAGCTGTTCAGGAAAAATAAGAGCTTGGGATCTTTCCAAAAGAAGGAGGATCTTTACACCCCAGCTAGCAGGGTTTTATGTGAATCCTAAGAATTTCACAGACTGACCACCTAGGTGTTCTGGCATGGGATTGCTCAGAAGAGATGCTGGTTATAGGATGAGAACATCCCCAGTGGACTGGGAGCTCCCATGCCAGCAGTGGCTGGTGGCAGCCAGGGACAAATCTGGAACAGCTGGATGTTTGGGTGCAGTATAACAGGGTTTTGGAGACTCAGAGGGCTGAAGTGGGTGTGTGCGAGCAAGGTGGAAGCCTTGTACCAGCACTATTTAGCCCCAGGCTGCTTGTGAGCTGAATTTTTGAGGTTGGTGAATGAGCAAGTGTGGTTTCTTCTGGCCTTCAGAAAGTGATTGGAACTAGAGAAATGCATGGCTCTTGCTGCAAGGAATTGCCCTAATGGGCAGAGGGAGATGGTCTGCAAATAGTTTAGATGGAAATGAGCCTTCCCTCATCTGCCATGCTGAGATCTGTCACCTGCAGCCTGTTCATAGGCCCCCTTGTGTTTAAGTTGACGCTTGGTTTTGACCTGTGGATGATTTGCACCTGTACAGTTCCTATCTGGCAGGGCTTGCCAGGTTTTTCCTGTTGATAAATACTTGTGGTCAAGAAGCTGAGACATGGGCAGGGAATCTGAGTGCCCATTCAGGTGCTGTTGTGCCCCATGAGGTGTCACCTTGCATATCAGTGTCCCAGAGGGATGAGCAGGATAATCTCTCAAGCTGTGGCTGGGAGGCAAGCTTCAATTCCTCCAGCACTGAGCCAAAAATCAAGCTGGTGGCAGGCAGACAGCCTGCCGAGAAAGAGCTGCTGGGATATTTGTCACACTGCTGTGCTGAGACCCTGCAGGGTGACTCTTTGGTATATCTCTATTAGCAAGGGTTGTGCTATTTGTTGGTGGCTGTGCTCTTCTCTACCAGGCCTTGAGCTCTTCAGCATGGGTGTTAAGTGTGTCCTTCCTGTGATAATGTCTTCTGGTTAGTTAAAATTTAGCACTAGTATCTTTGAAGCAAGCCCTTAATGCTGTTTTTTACCTGCTGCCTTGGTAGGTGACGTTTCCTGCAGCACAGACAGCAGTGTACAGGGGAAGGCTTCTTGTTACTTGGTTGTTGCTCTCTGCTGTAAGAACTACCCTTTAACTTGAAAGTGATTGTCTCCATTCTTGTTTTCTGGGGCACAAAAGATCTGGGAGGTTTAGCAATACTTTGGTCTTTTCCTTTATTCTGTGTCTGAAGTGTTTGCTTGCCTTCCTGTCTTGGCCAAAGCGCTCTTGCACAGGAGGCTCTTGTGCAAATTCTCATCCCTGATGGCCTGACCTGAAGAGTTGCCTTGCAGGTTGCTCCACTTGCTGAACTGCCCTGTCTGCATGCTCCTCTGATATGGATGAGCTAGTGTCACTTGTGGTTGTGCTGCTCTAGTGCTTGGTTCCTCATCTGCAGCAG
Source organism: Nettapus auritus (assembly GCA_011076525.1). NCBI lineage: Eukaryota > Metazoa > Chordata > Aves > Anseriformes > Anatidae > Nettapus > Nettapus auritus. The sequence goes on from CM021769.1 coordinate 27,287,089, forward strand.
TGGCTGGCAATAACTGCAGTTTTCCTCCCTCTTTCTGTGCTTGCTACTCCCTTTCCTCGCAAGGTAACCAAGTGCCTGAGAAGGGTAACAGTCCTCGAGCAGAGAGAGTAAGGAGAGGGGATGCTTGCTGTTTCTGAGCATCATGAGAATGTGGGACTGAGTGCACCAAATCTGGGGGAGGGAGCAGGGAAGAGGAATGGCTGAAATATAGTCAGCCAAGGTGACCTACATCCACCCGAGGCCCATAGAGAAATGCTAACGCCTGTCTCTTATCTCCCCCTTTAGATCACGGACAGAACCGAGTCTCTGAACCGCTCAATAAAGAAAAGGTACTTCCAGGGTTGTGTGAGGCTCAGGGTGAAGCAGTTCGCTGCTCTGCTCAGGGGATGCCAGAAGGGGGGGATGCTGCCGAGAAGGGCAGGGGCAGGCTGCTCATGGCCCTTGTCTCCTCCTGCCGACCTGAGGCACCAGGGCATCGCCTCATTCTTATTCTTCTCTCCCCAGTAACAGCATCAAGAAGAGCCAGCCTCCCCTCCCCGTGTCGAAGATCGACGACAGGCTGGAGCAGTACACACAAGCCATTGAGGTGAGGTGCTGTGCTCTCTCTGTCCCCAGCCTACAAGGAGCCCCCATGCAGGCTGTAGTTCTACCACTGTGTCTCCACCTCACCTTCTGGGAGGTGGCAACTGAGACATCTCCCCTTGGATGGAAGCAGCTGTTTCTTCTGTCTCCTTCTAGAGTATGAAGTCCTGTTTAGTGAGCTGCCCTATCCTTATTCCCTGCTTGCGGGATGAGGGCCTCTGGCAGGAACCACCAACACCTCCTTTTAAAGCCCCTCATCCCTGGGGACCTCCAAGTGCGAGAGAGAGAGAGAAGGGGGAAAAAAAAACGAACAAACAAACAAAAAAAACATGCTCAGAGCTGTTAAGTTCCCCAATGGTGATCTCTTCCAGACATCCACAAAGGCTCCAAAGCCTGTTCGACAGCCCTCTCTCGACCTTCCCACCACCAGCATGATGGTGGCCAGCACGAAAAGCCTCTGGGAGACCGGAGAGGTTGCAGCTCAGTCTGCTGTGAAGACCCCGCCCTGTAAGGTAAGGCAATTATAGGGAGGTGTCATGCTTTGTGAAGGAGAGAAACTCTGCTAGGGTGCCAAATTGTTCCTCAGTGGTGCAGCTAGGAAAGCCCCTATGATGCTGGTTGAGGTCCTGCTTCGAAATAGGAGTAAATTCACTGCTGGGGAAACCATGTGTCTGTTCTGCAGGAGGTAGGGCTCAACTCCATTTGTTGAGAGCAATATTGGGTCCATCAGCATGATGGTAAATCTTGTAAATTTGGAAAATGCAATGGGTGTTATGGATTGCTCTTAATAACCTTTCTTCTAGGTTGTTGTGAATAAGGGTGGTTCTGTAACACAGGGGTTATAAGCCTGTGTTTATATGAGTAAAATTCCTTCCGCCCAAAAAAGCCTTGATGTTAACATGTTTTAAATAGTTAAACTTAAGAAAATAAACATCTGGGATCTCTGGTCTAGGCTTTTGTTGGAGACAGTGGGAGAGAGGAAAACACAGGATATACAGGGAATAGGAAGAAGTTTTCATAGTCTTGGGTTTTATCTGCAGCTGCTGTAGGTCAGACAATGTGATATTGTAGCTGTAAAAGGAGGTCAGATGCATGGGGCTGGAGGAGATGTGAACGGAGGCATGTCCAGCACCACTGGTGGTGGAGGGTAATGAGAACCTCATCTTCTCAGGATATTGTGGCTGGAGACATTGTGAGCAAAAGAAGCCTTTGGGAACAGAAGGGCAATCCTAAACCTGAGACCAATATCAAGGTAAGTTGTTGCCTGTGTGGGGGCAGGAGTCCTTTCCTTTTCACAGCAGGGAAAGGGCTCTTAGCTGGGTTGGAAGTGCTGAGAAGACAGCGACTCAGAGACAAGGGATGCCTGTAACTATCAATGCAATTGCATGGATGAGGTAGGTCACTGTTAGGGAGAGCTCTTATAACTTCAGTCCTAGAAAAAATGTGGGCAAAAATCCACATAACCAGCAAGACCCCCCACAAAAAAACATCTGAAGTTAGGCCTAAAGTAGTACCAATGCTTGTAGATGGATCTGGGGTTTTGTGCCTACTGGTACCTCTGTGGGAATGGCTATTAAATCCAGCAAGCAGCTGCTGTTCAAACTGTCCAGCCTGAGAGAAGATGGAAGCACATTTTCTGTTCCTGGATCTGTACTGCTGCCAGTGTGCAGAGAATGAAAATGGCTCTTGCCATGGGTGAAACCAACTCTGCAGAGCACCAGGATCCCCAGGCCCTGTGGGATTACAGTCAGCTATCATGTTGTTCTAGCTTTGGTTATTTGAGGGAGAAAGCTGCTGACTCTGGCTACTTCTTTCTCTCCTGTCCAGTCCACTCCTTCTGGCAAGAAGTACAAATTTGTTGCAACAGGCCACGGCCAGTACAAGAAGGTGTTGATAGACGATACCACAGAGCAATAGCACGCCTGGGGAACTCCTTAACCAGGTAGGTGGGGTGTGACCTTGCTCTGCACAACTAGCTCCTGGTGCTGTTTTGGTGGGACACTGAGATTATTTCTGCCAGCTAAACTTTGGGCAAGTTGGAAGATAAAAAGCAATAACAGCTGGAGCCTTGCTTCTTGGGCAAATGCCTGGCTTTGGGCTGGAAGGAGCACAGCGGGAGAGTGTGCTTGTTTTTCTGATTTTTTTCCTGATGCTTCTAGGATACCTGTGTTTAACCTGTAAAACAAGTCTCTTAGCTATTTGTTGTTCTGGTGAAGGTGTTTGCCTTTACAAGCTCAAATGGAGTATCTCTGCTGGATTTATTTATGCTCTCTTATGTTGCAAGGAGAAATACATAGCTGGAGGTCACTCTGGCTGAGCATATAGTCCTGAGATTCAAATAATTCAAATGATTCTGGGCTTTAATTCCAGTTATTTACTGGGGTGAGGTGGGGGCACTTGCAATGATTTTGGTGACCTCTTGGAACCAGCCCATGGTAGGGTTGTGGTGGGGAGGACATGAACATCTGCTGTGCTGGGTAGACCAATAGAGCAGGTTGTCCTTGGGTGTGCAGCAAGCAGGGTGGGCAAAGCTGGGACGTGTGACCTCTTGAAATGGTCTTTGGAGCTCAGGAGCTCATGCTCATGTTGTGTTTGGTAAAAGATCTCCTGGTGTTATCTTGAGTGGGTGATGGTAGAGGGATGTGGCAATAAGGAGGGACGGTACAGAGGGATGTGATAACTGGCTGGATCCAACCAGGCAGCATCTGGCATTGAATGGAGGGGATGTTGCTGTGGGTGAAAACAAGCTCATTTTTTCCTTCTACTACAAAAAGAAGCTTTATTTCATAGCCAAGCTTATAAATAGCACTGTCTGCTACAAAACACCTTTGTTTCTGAGTTCTCCTGGGGGGTTTGCTGTTTTTTTCCTTCTTCAAGGAGCTGACCTCTGAATGCTTTTTTTCCCCACTACTTCTGTGGTTTTACCTCCTTTTGTGGTGCCCATTTAGTAGAGAACCTCTCTTGAATGCTGATTTGAGGTGGGCAGTAGTGCAAACCCAAGCCTGCCCAGAGCTACCTTTTCAGTTATAAGGAAAAAGGAGCCCACAGGGCTTTTGTCCTCTACTTGCTTCTCTGCCTGTGGCTTCCAGAAACCCATTAAGGTCTCCTCTTTGATCTGTTGTCTTCTTTCTCCCAAAGTTTCTTTTGATGCACTAGGTAGATCCTACTGGGCTTCAATTTTTGACAGCAACATCTTGGCAGGTTTTGTTTGCCCCACCTGAGTTTCTGCAAGCAGCTCAAAGGAAGGTGCCCTCAGGTTCACTTTCTTCCAGCAGCCTTTCTTAAAAGGTTGGTGACTGACTGTCTTGGGAAGTCCTCTAGGATTCATGTGAACAGCTAGTGAGCAGCCCTGCTGTATAACGGGCTTACTTGCATAAATGTTTTTTTTTTTTTCTTCTCTATGAATAGCAAGAGGACTGCAGCAGCTGAAGGATCTTGGCTAGTTGATGTTCTTAAGCTTTTAGCTGGTTATTTTAGGTGCTGAGTGGTCCCTGCTCCTCAGATTCTCTTCCCCATGACTGTTCTACCTTTGTCCCTTCTGCATGATCCCCTCATGTCTTTCTGCTCCCAAACCATTCTGTCTCACCCTCATATCCCTCACTCAACACTATCTCATCAGCTTCCTAGTCACTTGAGCACAGGTACAGTTTTTCCTCTCCTCTCCTGAGTGGCAGGACCTCTGAGCAGGCTGCTGAGTAAGATGCTTTTTCTAAGTGGCAATTTGGGCTCTTACCGACTGCCTGAGGCTGTTTGACATTGATGCTGAACTTCAAGCCCAGTGGTGCTCCCCTTCCTTTGCTCATCATGGCAGCTCAGGCTGTGATGTGCTGCAAAGGCTCCAAAACAGGAGGTGGCAGAGATCTCCCGTTGCCTCTAGGCATCTGTTCTCCTCTCTGCAATGTTCTTATGCCAGGGTCTGTCTCTGCAGGGCCCTTTTCTCTCAGGGAGGAAGGACTAAACTTTCAGAAATCAGACTTGCCTTCCTCTAATTCCCTGTTGAAACAGAGGTTCTCAATCTCTGTTCACCAGGGCTGTGCTGCAGATGCAGCCTTGTGGGAAGTCCAGCAGATGTAGGACATAAGCCTCTCCTTTTTGCCTTGTGTGAGAGCTGCTCATTGTTCTGGGTCACTGTTGCTGTGGGATAAAGTGGGTTAAAGCACAGCTGCTTCTGAAATAGTGTTCTATGTCCCAATGCAGTTAATCTCCCAACTCTAATCAATGTTTTTGTGTTTGAATGCAGACTTGTGCATAGGTGTCCATCTATTTGTGCTACAGCAAGGTGCCACTTCATCACTCTGATAAGGTCATCTTTATCTGCCTTTAACGTTAAGCATTTTACATGTTTTAACCTGCAGTCTATTTGATTTCCGTTCCTATGTGAATCTTTCTCTATAATCTTGTCTTGCAGCATGTTGAATTATCCTGCAAAGCTGATCTAGGATTCACTTGTGATTACTGAGGTGTTTCCAAACTACCTCTTTTCAGCTTTTTCTTGTGAAACTGGAGGTCAGAGGGAGGAGAAATCTAAGCTTTAGATACCTGGGCTTTTGCTTTCTTCTATTTTTCATCTTGAGATAAGGAAGAGGATACAAAACAGAGGAAAAGACTAGCAGAGTGGAAACTTCACTGAGCTCTCCTGATAGCATCATCACAAAATTGGAAGTCTGCAAAGCAGTAAAAAGGGCTTTTATTCCCCCTCCCCTTCCCCCGAGTCTATTTCCAGTTAGGCTTGGGGAAATTGTGCTCAGCTCCATATCCTCTGTATGTGAAGAGAATGTAAAGAGCCCTGTATCCAATTTCCTATAGGGCTAAACATAGCAATCCTATATCAGCTGTGTAGGAACATCCCAGCATATGACAAAGTCCCTTGAGAGACAGAAATAGCTGGTCACCAGCTTTCTTGCTTATAAGCCTGGTGGTGATGGAGATGCAAAGGGGTAGCTGTAATGCTGGATAGGACAGTTACCTCTGGATGGCTGGTGTCAGGGAATTAGTTTTAATTAGCTCTTTTTCAGGACATCAGGCACCAGTAAGTTTGCAACTGTCATAATGTGGCCCCTGAAAATGAGACTACATGGGCTTAGCAGGATCCCACAGAAAGCAGCACCTTGTTAAACACACAGACTTAGATACTCACACGCTGAAGCAGTCTCTTGCTGATTATCATGAAAACACTAAACCCAGCTGTACTTAGAAATAACAAATGTAAAATACATAGCAGAATTTGATTACTGCAAAGAAGCTCATCTTCTGTGAGCTGCAACTTAATAGACTGACCTAGAAGGGTGTAAAAAGATAATGCCCAATTACTTTTTGCAGTGGAACTGTTGTGTGAGAGCAGGATGGATTAGACTTCATGCTGTCCCTTTTTTCTGTGCCTCAGGTGAAGGGATGTGTTTCCACCTAGCTTCAGTGCATTGCTGCAGGGTGCAGTGCTTATAGTAGAGAGGTTAAGGAGGTGTTTGCTCTTAAAGTTCAGTTTCTAAGACTCACTGGACAAGATGTGGAGCAATGCAGATTCCTTTATATCATCTCATCTACCAGAACTTTTGTTTCTAGGATTTCTCATGCTCTTAAGCAGAGTAAAATAAATTCGGATTCTATCCTCCTCCTCTAAACTGGACTCTTTCTACAGGCAATTCCTCCTCTTTGCTGTGTCACCTCTCCCTGCCACGTATTACTGTGGAGTGTTTGTTGTTGTCTCTTTCTAAACCAAGTGTGTTTATTTTCCTGATTCATGATCTGTGGATGTGGTATGTTAGGCATTTAAGCTTATGTACATATACAGAATAACCCTTAAACCCTCAGTGTGAGGCTGCTGGCTTGGAGGGGTTTTATTTTATTTTATTCTTTCCTGACGCTAGGCTCTGTCAGGCAGGAAACCTAGCGGTAGGTGCTCTTCTTAGTGGTAGGTGCTCTCGTGCTTGGCACCTTGCAGGAACCTTTGGAGGATGGCTCTGGTCGAGCAGCTTGCCTTCAGTTGACGGACCACCCTGATGCCGTTCGGTTAAAGCTCCTGGTGTGCTCCTTGGCTGCTCGGGGTCCATACCGGCCCACCTCGAACACAGTGCTGATCCTAGCCATGGGTTTGGCAGCCAGCTCTCTCAGTTTCCGGGCATCGAAGCGTGGCTTGTGTAGAAGGATGGGCAGGCGGCGGGGAAGGAAGAAGCTTCCTTCCTTCTGCGCTTTCTTCTCTTCTTGCTGCTTTCTCTCCTTGTTGACTGTCATCTGGTATAAAATAGCATCCCACATCCTTGTGGCCCTTGATTTAAATGGTCTGATGTCTCGACTGATAACTTCTTGAGAGCTGTCCTTCTTGTTCCCTTCCTCCTGCCCCAGCTTTTCTGGCTCGGGCTCAGGGAAGCTGGGTGTTTCTGGCTGCACCATTAAGTGCTTCCTGAGGCGATGCCAGCCATCAGCCCCAGGTCTTGCTGCTTCCCCTGATGCTACTGCTGGCTCTGCTTTGAGGGGAGGGCTGGTGTTTGGTAAGTTGGGGGCTGGCTGAGGGTGCATGGTGTGTTCTGTCTTTGTGTCTGTGGATGTGGCCCCTGTGCTGTCAGCTCGGGCAGCGCTTGCTGTTTCTGGGTGTACTGGCCTCGACGGAGTGCTGGGTGTTGGTGGTTTTAAGCTCTCATCGTCTGCCTCAGGCAATTCAGGAGCTCTCTCTGATCCAGGTATTTCTATGTTGCTTCCATGGGCTGTAATTTTATAAGAGTGTGCATCAGAGGTGCTGGGCTTGGGCAAGGGGGCAGTGGTGGGCTCTTGAGGAGAGGCAGGCCGGGGAGTGTGGTGAGGGGGCTCTGCCTCTGCAGCAGCAGGAAGGGGAGGCTCTAGTGTGGGAGCTGCGGCCTTGCTGTCATCAAGCGGTGCACGTATTTGCCCTGGTGGTGGTTCAAGTGCTGGAGAGGAAGACCTTTTTTCTTCACTGCTGGTGGTTGCTTGGGTCTGGCTTGTTGGTGTCTTGGCCCTGGGTGCCTTGACGCTACGGAAATAAGTGTGCACCTTGGTGACGTAGGTAACCTCTGGTGCCCTTTCTTCGCTGGGCGTGCTGGAAGGAGGAGGCTGGGGGACAATGAGTATAGAAGGGTTGTCTGGGGCAGGAAGGTGGGCATCCGGGCCTCCAGGCTGCTGCAGGGTCTTGGGAGCACCTGGCCTGTGTGGAGGGGAATCAGCTGGTGGGGTTGTGAACCTGAGGTGCTCAGCGATGCGCCTCTGCTCGGTGACCTTCAGGGTGAAAGGCTTGCCCCTCCGGACTGGGGAGGGGACACGGTGGTGTGCGACGGGCCTGATGGAGAGGTGGCCTGTGAGGCTGGTGCAGGCAGGAGCTGCAGCTTCGGGGGGCTCTGTGGGGGGAAGGCTCTCATTGCGCTCCAGGTCGGAGCTGGCCTCGTTCACAGGGGAGAGGCTGGACCTAAAGGACTTGGCTTGCTCTGCAGCTAGCATGGCGTTCTTCTTGGCTGCCTTCTTCAGCAGCTGCTGGAGCCGCAGGTTGTCCTTGCGGGGCTTTGGTAGCGTGGGAGGGGGGGAGAGGTGGTGGCGGGTGGGAGCGGGCTGGACAGAGGATGAGACCGTGATCAGCATTGTCATCTCCTGGAAGGAAGCACAAAGCTTAGGGTAGACGTGGGCTCACCCCTGGGCTAACACTTCCTGGGGTGCAAGTTGAGAATGTCTCATAGTTTTCCAAATTCCAGCTATTAATACTCTGACATGGTGCTGCGTGCAGCAGGGCAGCCATAAACTATATGTGTCACTTGAGGCCAAGTCAATACTGGCTTTGATTTCAGCTGGCAGAAGGGCATCCCTGCAAAAGGCAGGATTTAAAAAGCTGTGCTTTTCTGGTGGGAAAGTGCCTTGTCATTATGCTAGCTCTGGTGTTTCCTTGCAGTGTCAAGCTCAATGGCAACCTCCTTTATTTGCACTCGTTAGTCTTTGAGACAAAACCTAGTTTTCCCTTTCTGTTAAGAAGCACTGCCACTGTTGTCCCAGTACAATACATTCTCCAGCAAAACAGAAATAGGCTGTGGTCTGGACAGGATCTCCTTTCCTGTGGCAATCACACCTGGGACCCCTTCAGCTGAAACTGCTGCTCATGGCAGGATGCACAGCTGCTCTCCGAGCTCTCTGCCACCAGCTCACTGGAGCACTACTTTGCTGCCACTTCTCCCTTCCTGCTGAGCCCTGTGCAGACTCCCTGTGCCAGAGGCAGCAGGGTAAACCTAGTCCCAGTTCTCCTCTTTCTCCTGCTCAGCAAGGCTTGGGAACACCAACCACCCAGCCTCAACTATTTGGCAGCTCCCAGAAGGAAATGTGACTCTGCCCTGGCTCTCACTCAGTGCAGAGCTGCTGAGATTTGCTATGAAATGAGGCATAAATCACCGAGCCCACTAATCCCCAGCACTGGATGCAGCCAAGCATCCTGAAATGAGGATGAGGAGATAGGGCGATGTTGGGGCTGCCCAGAGGGGCTATTGCATGTGCTCTGCTTAGTGGGATTGCAGCCATCAGTCATGAGGCACAGGGTGTAGCTTGATTCCGTAGTGCAGGAGAACTGCCCCTAAATAAAGCTTTCAGAAGAGCAGAATGGATATTTGTGCTTGAGCACCTGGTGTTGCCTTTGGGCTCATGGAAGCTCATCCACACTGAGCAGACAGTGTATTTGCCAGAACTGTTCATGGAGGAGGGGAAAGGAGGATAAATTCCAAAAAAGAAAAGAATGAGGGAGGGGGGGAAAAAGGGGGAAGAGAAGCACCGAAGAGGGGTCATGTGGGCGAGCTGCCCTCCAAAGCAGAAGCTGTGCTGGGCATGGTCTGGGCAGTGCCTAGCAAGTGGTGTGCTGCTCCCAGCTGGTGCGTTTATTTCAGCTACAGCTATGAGAAACCTTCAAGTATTTTGGCGAGGGGGCTCGAGGGGATTTGGGCAAGCTGGGGTGACAACTGTTGAGCATTCGCAGCAGCTTATCAGCTTCGTGCCTTAGGCACAAGGCTGGGATTAGGACCTGCGTTATTCCAAGAGCTGCTCCTGGAAACAAGTTTGTGATGGCCCCAAAAAAAGGCTGAGAGCCTGCTTCATCATATACCTGCTCTTTTCACTAGCACTGTAGGTATATGTGTTTTTCTGGGTCAGAAAGCCAAAAAGCCTCAGTTGGAGAGGATGTGCTTGCTGTTCAATGCTATTCTGGTTCTGTTTGCACAGGAATTGGAAACTGCTTGGGTCATTTTTATCTGCTGCAGTATGAACTAGTACACTTGCCTGATGTTAGGATTGATTGTGGAATGATTTCATCCATCCCAGGTTAATGTGGTCCCATGAACAGCATACATTACAAGATGATCTGTGGTCTAGCAGCATTGCTAAGCCAGAATTTTAAGGTTGAACTGCTCAGGCTTGTTGTGTTTTGAATACTAAAGAGGTAGGGCAACGAACTTCCCAATGACTGATCAACTCTGAGTGCTCTTGTCCTATGGACTGCTGCATCTCAGAAAAATGTGGCTTTCCACGTGGGTAAAAGGGCAGGATCTGGGTCTTGCTGCAGACTGTGCCAGATCCTACAGAGGAAGGCATGGGCGAGGGGGGAGGGAGGTAGATAAACTTAGGTATAGTCTGTATGCACCAGGAAAACTCTTCCTCTGTTAGAAGTTAGACTGGTTTGTGCCCTGTGACCTCAGGGTCTGTGTTCTTAAGATCACTCTTGCTCCTGTCTCAGCATCCCTCTGGCTTAGCATCTGCTGTGCTGTGGGTGTTAGAGGGCCCTAATGGTTGATAACGTCCATGGCATGTCTGTGTGCTCGAATAGAGAAGCAGCGAGATGTGATGAGGCAGCAGAAGGAAGCCAGCTCTTAATTTGTTTGCCTCCCCTCTCACGCTTGGCTTTGTCTGAGTCTCCTTCAGAGCTTTGTGCGCTAGGGAGAAATCCCGCAACCAGCAAGGCTTGTGAGCGGCTTCCCCCTGGCTGCACAATGAAGCAAATGTGAAGGGAAAGACAGCTTTGCTTTCTTGCCAGCAGGAAGGCCAGAACTGAAAACCTGGGGATGGAGAGGAAACATACTGCTTGGGTGGGCTTGGGATGAGCTGGAAACTGAGTCAAGAGGCTTTTAAAGGGTTAAGCTGGTCTGCTCTTGGTTGCCCACCCCAGGACTCCAACCTGGGACCAGAAGGGAGTGTCTCAGCATGGAGGAGCCATCCATCACTGGCAGACATGGCATTTGTGTGCTGGGTCCCTCAGCAGCGCCAGCTGTCCCACCCGGAGCAGCCCTGGAGCTGCAGGAATCCGATATGGCCACAGATGGTCCTGGGCAGAGCTGTGGCTGTCGGGGGCTGCAGGAACGTGCTCTGTCCTCCAGTGGCTTTGGGCTCAGAAGGGAACCTGCTAATGGCCTCCTGGGTTGGAGGATGCTGGTGGGAGCATGACCTTCCCTCTGCCTGGGCAGTCATGACCTCTGCCGGGCATCAGCTGGGGCAGCAAGGCCCTGGATGCAGGGATGCTCAGGGCTGCAGGTCTGCCACCCCGCTCAGCTCCTGCCCTGCCATGTAGTACAGTTGGCTGCCCTGAAGTGCAAAAGCTTGTATGGGCAGTGAAGTGGTTCACAGGGCTCTGAAAACAAGTGGGAGAAAGCCACCTTTAATTGCTAGACAAAACACAGCCCAGGGTATTACTGTTTGCCCTGCCACAAGCATGCTTAAACTTTTTTTCTCTTGTCTTACAGTTGAGCTTGGTCCTGGCTCGATGCAATCCTCAATGCCACTATTTCCTCTGCTCCACAGAAGATAATGAAAGGATGTTTCTTTTCTCCTCCTGCCTGATGTCAATCTGCCTCAGTACAGCCTGACTCTCCTCTTGGGGTGTGAGCAACACCCTGTGCTGCCTCCAGCTGGGTGCAAGGAACGAGATCAGCTGGCAAAACCAATCCCTGTTTTAACTTCCTACGTGACTCTTTGGCTTTTTTTTTAATTTTTATTATTGTTAAATCTGGCTCCCCTATGGAGAAGGGAGGCTGTGGCTCTGCTCCCTCTTTCTCAAGTGCTGGAAGAGGAGGAGCTGCTGTCCTACCCAGCTGGCAGGGCTCCTGCTGCATGGTGAACCACTTCTGACTCTTGGTGGCTGGGTGCTGGGAGAGAGGGGGGAGCGCATGAGAAACCCAGTGAGAACTGGTGCTTGAAAGGCTTGTGATGGGCAAGGACACCATGTCACCCCATGGGTGAAGTTTTCCCCTGTTTACAGCACAGCCTTTGCAACATCTGCTTTGAGGATCTTCCATCTGTGTGTATGTCAAATTATATTTGACTTAATCCTGTTCTTTTGTTTTTGTTTTGGGTAGTCGTTTAAGCACAGTTAAGTAGCCATGCTGCAATGTTCCTGCCACTTTTCCACCTTGACAGTGGCAATAGCAGCTTTGTCTCAAAAAGCTGAGCCTTCTCTCCATGTCTGTTGTGGGTGTGAGGTCTCCTTGTCCAGGTGAGGAGCGTTGGTTGCTGGCATCAACTCCCTCCTCTCGGAAAGGGATTTGCTTGAGGCCCCAAGTTAGGGAACAAACAATTGAAATATCTCCCCTGAACGTCAGAGGTGTTGGGCACAATGATAACTTGCATGCTGTGCTCCTGTGGGAGGGCAGGAGATACGAGAAATTGCAGCTTCTCTTACGCTGGGGGCCACCAAGGTGAAATGGCATCCTCGCAAGTTGTTGGCAGAGGTAAGGGCTTGCTGCAGACACAGGGAAAACAAGCTACTGACACATGGCACTCTGACTTCCAGGTCTCAGCTCTGTAAACCAGCTCCTGAGCTCTCCCATGTCTTCATACTTCATGGTGTTAGCACACCCCTGACCTCTTCTTTAAAGTCTTATTCCTGTCCTCTTCTCACAAAGGCTCTCAACATAATTTTGCAATTTGCTTCTGCCCTCCTGGAGGAAGGGCAGCCTCTCTCCTCCTGCATCAGTTTGCTTTCTGCTTAAATTTATGGCGTGTCCTGGATTTTTTTTTTTTTGTAAGCATTTAATAAAATTTGAGGAAGATGTTGTAACAATGGTAACTCCGAGGATTTTGTTGATGTAGGAATTCCTGCAGCAAAGCTGGTCTCAAAACCCCTGCAACTCTCTTCCTGAGCAGAAATTGGAGGAAAAGAAACAGGCTGAGTGACAAGATGAAATGAGCTTGATGTATGCTGGAAAAACATGCTTTTCCTTGGCCTCCTCTGTTTAAGGGACTCTTGTCTTGCTGTTTTCCCTATTACTAGGGGGGATGACTTAAGATGGGTTGAGTGGTGTTTGGGTGAGAGGTGGAGCAGAAGGCTTTCCAGAGCCATCAGCAAGGAGAAGCAGAATGCTCAGCTGCCTAGCTAATAGACCTGAGAAATCAGGCTTCAACCGAAGTCACCGGAGAAGTCCGCTATAAAAATCCTCTACAGCCTGCTCACATGGCTGAGATGAGGCCGATGTAGCTGTCTGCGTGGGTGCCCAGCCTTTCAGTAAGCTGCCTGCCCTATTTGCAGCCGTCTAATGAAAAACCTCTTACAGAGGTGACCTTCTAGGTAATAATTTATGTCATGTAGGGACAGCATGTAGCCTGTACTACCCTTGCCTGTACTTTCTGAAAGTGTTCAGAGCAGGAAAGCTCCCTGACTTCACTTCTTTATTTTTTTTTCCATACAAGAAAGCCTTCCTCTTGCTGTCACCTTGTTGCCTACTGATAGCCCCCAGCCCCCTCTGTCCTCTGCTTCAGCTCCTTAGGGAGGCAGAAATTTGAGGAGCCGTGACCAGCATCTGACCATATCTTTGTTCCTTCCACACATCCTCTGCTGAGCTGACTTCCAAGTGAGGCCAGAGCAGTAGAAGTGTATGAAGAAGTTCTGGCCTGAGGTGAAAGCAGCCCTGTGGAGCCTGCAGGGTTGCAAAGGGCTTGCGGTGTTTTGTTTTGACTCCATCCTGCAGTTGGTAGGAGGGAAGAACGGCCAGAAACCGATTCTCCTGCCAGCGTGGAAAAGCCCTGGAGTGTACTTGTGTGAGATCTCTCTCAAATGAAGCTGCAGCGATGTGCTACTTGTCTTGTTCTGCAGCAGGCTTCGGGGCTGCTTTTTTTTTCAGTTTGCTTTACCAGATGATTCTACATGAGAGATAGGACTGAAAAGCACTGCCCATAACCATTGTGATGCCGATTTCCTGCAGCGTTTGAACTTGGGGAAAGCTTAGCTGATGGAAAACTGAAGTCTCTTTTTGGATGTAATGTCTTCACTGTGCTTGTTCTGCCTCGAAACCAGGGGCTTGACTACTTCTGCTTCTCTTTCCAGGTATAAGGTAATCATAGGCCCATTTTATGACTGTCCTTATGAGTATATGCTGGCTAGTTAACAGATCTCTGCTTGCTTGCAGCTCTGCATTGGGCTCCCAGCGAGGTGGTGAACAGGGAGGTCTAAAGTTTCCTTGAAATGTGCCTGCTCTCCAAAGGAAAGGTCAGGGTCCAAGGCACCTGGGCCTGAATGTCAGAGCTTCGCCTCCCACCACCACCTCGGGGAAGGGAAATAAACAAGCCCGAAGAGCAGGCTGTCTATAAATAATGAGGTGGCAGCTGATCGGCTGCGGAACAAGACTCTGAGGTGGCTTATTCCTATCTCTTGCCAGCTCAACCCACTTTCCCTGATATCTTTTTTTTTTTTTTAAGTAAATAAAGAATGGATCTGACAGTGACAAAAAAAAATAATTAATTAGATTTAGCACTTGCTTAAAAATGATGGATCTCTTACAAGGATCCTGATGATAGTAACAAAACAGACCATGGGTGATTTTCCTGTGATTTTTTGCATTGGGTCCCCAGAGGGTTTTGGTTGTGGTGGAGCAGTTTGGTTTAGATCATAAATTTCAGGAAGGTGCTTAATCTCTGCATAACTTGAAGTGACAGTGGTTTAGTGATGCTAACAGCGTGCACTTTTTGTCTTTCAAAGAAGGACTTGGGGCTTTCAGGAGTGAGGGGAAGAACAGGCTGAAAATACCTTGGGAAAATTTAATTGGGATTTCCTTGAGTAAGCACTTCAACGCATGAAAGCAGCAAAGTGTGACTGTAATTCACCAAACTGAAGGTGCTTGGCTGGGCTGGGAGCCTCACTCGCCTTCTCCAGGGATGGCCCAAAACAGCAGGTGCTGGTCCTGGCCCTCACCCTGCTATCTGGGCCTCATCCTTGCTATGAGACTGACTCCTCTGCTTAGGGGTAAATATTCTGAAACCAAGACCCTGGATATGTCTCAAATTGCCCAGCCTCTTTCTTTACCTTCAGAAAGACATCTAGCCTGGCTTTAGGGCATGCAGAGAGGATCTTCTGAATCCCCCAAGGGTTTCCAAAGCAGGTGGAGAGAGCATACCTCTCAGAGCAAACAGCTGAGTGATGGAGCAACAAAATCCTATAAAAATTGGGAATTAACATCAAGTGAGGAGAGATGAAATTCAGTACTTACTGATGTGTAACTTTTTTCCATCTGCAATCACTTGCATGTTGGGTGCCTCATGTTTGGTGTACAGGACTAACAGGTCATCGTTCCTTCAAGATCATTTCAGGTGCTGTTTGCTTGTGATTTTCAGAGCCCTGTAAGTAAGTTCAAAGCATCATATGGAAAAGAGTATTTACAGTAGCTAATAAGTAGAGGAGGATTCTCAAAAATAAAGTGAGTCCTTTTTTAAAGCATGAAGGTTCCATTGCCTAAAATAAGTGTGAAGATGGGCTATCGAGTAACACCCTTGCATGCTCCCAGCTTTGGATCTGCAAAGTTTGGCATCTGAGGCACTAGAGAGGTGAAGGGCAGATGATGGTGCCAGGATAGATATTCTAGCAGGATAGCTCCAGGCAGTGAAATCATTTGGAGGTTTTTCAAGTTTGCTGGTCAGATTTACAGTTTTGCAAAAGTCAGGGTTGCAAAATGCAAATTTGAAGCTGTGCTTTGATTGTTACCGTCCCTGGAGAGGGAGAGCACGAATCTTGGCTATGTCCTCCCTTGATCCTGGCATGATTTGTGCTGTATTCAGGGGTGCTAGCATGGAAAGTGCAGTGCTAGGAGCGGAGGAGAGGTGGTTTGGAGTTGGTGGATTGGGCAGACAGCAGTGAATTTTGGCTGGGGGACTAGGGGAGCTTTTCTGTCACTTGTATCAGTTGTATCAACGCAGATTTGGGGTTAAACTAGTCCTTAAGTGTCACCTTTAACCCTGACTCTTCTGCAAGTGTTGAAGGTGCTTGTTGGTCAATAGGATCAAACATCACATGGACTGGGAAAGCTGTGGCCCAACAGGGCTCCTCTCCTGTTGGAGGTGAGCTCTCCATTTTCTTTTTGCATCTCTACTTCTCTAATGAATGGTGAAATTGCGCCTGGCTCTGCACTGACCCGCGGAAGGATTTGGGGTGGATGCTCAGTCCTGCATGCAAATACCCTAATGCACTTAATTCCTCCTTGGCTGATGCCTTTAACATCTTATAAACTGCCACTGTCTTTTAGGAATGCTAATGGCTTTGTGCATCTCTAATGCTGAAAACATTGCTGGGAAAAACAAACAAACGAGAAAACCAACAACAACCAGAGGCAATCCAACTGGAAACTTAGGAAAACAAGCAAAACAAACAAACAAACAAAAAAACAACAAAAACAACTTTATGAATAAGAAAATTTAAATAGACTTTAAAAATGCCTAAGGGCACGTTGTACCATGCTCTGCTACTGTCACCGCTGAAACCAGCCGACCCTAATGAGTGCATTCACAGCAGGTGCTGTATGAGCGATGCGCAAGGTTGGTTTGCATTTGCATCTGATGCTGAAGTAAGAGGTCTTTGGATTCATCCCTATTTATTTTGCAAACCTGCAGAGTTTCCCTCTCTGGCAGGCTTAGAGGGGGAATAAGATAGGGCAGGTTCTCCTACTGATGGGGTTTTGCAGAGGGGATGACATGCTGGTGTCCTCCATGGAAATGTTGGTTGAATCCCTCCCTCCTGATGCAGCACGGAAAATGCTGGTATCAGGAAGATGGATGGAGACATACATAGGTAGTTTGCTCATTAATATGAGTTTTTTTTAATTTATTCTCATTTTTATACCCCAGAAATGTAGAGATGTCATGGAGCTACCATCAGGAGAAGGTGTTGGCTGCCTGCTGTTCCCCAGCCACCCTCCAGGATTCAGGCAGGTGAACCCATGCCGTTGCAAATACTTGTTCCATCTTCTCTTAAGGAAGTCCCTTGTTTTGTGTGAATGCTCATGAGTTCCTGTAGCCTGGAACCTCCCTCACACCACATAAAGATGCTGCCCTCATCCTTGTGCTTTCCTGACTGCTACAGTTGCTTCTTGTAGATGAAAGTATTAGGTGGGATTTGGGGACTGGCCTCTGGATCTCTGCTCTTAGCTCTGTCATCTTCCCTTTCACTTCTACAGAAACAGACCTGAAAGACTCCTCTCTGAAACACCTGGGATGGGGTTTGGACATGGCTGTGGAAAGGGCTGGATATTGGAGTGGATTTCTCAAGTCACAAGTGCTGCCCCAAGACCTTTCTGGCTAGGATAAGGGAGAGACAAGCAATCAAACACGAGGTCCTGACCCCAAACACCAAGCATGGGTGTTAGAGGAGCCCAGGGGAGCCTGATCTTTGCTTATTCCTCTGAATTTTGTTTCACATTCCCCAGGGTTCTGTCATCTTCAATAAAATGGCAGCGGTCTGCTGAGACTTAAATAGAGGAGGCGATTTTAAAGTTTAAGGCTATTCTGATCTCTGCTTGACCTGCTGCACGAAACAAGTTATTGGATTTTACCCAGGAACAGAAAATAATTATATATATATATTCTGTCCTTTCTCTGAGGCTACTTACTTAGTCTCTATCTGATCTGCCTTTTTATTGGCAGTTACTTCAATTAAATTGGAAAGAGTGTTTCATGCACACAAGGCACCTACTGTAACCTTGAGCTGCTGATCAAAGCCCCCTGCAGAAATGCTTTCTCTAGGGTGTGAGAAAGAAGAAAGGGAGGAAACCTGGATAAAAATCTAGTTTTCCTTCCCACTTTTCTGACTCCTGTTTCTCAGCTGCCTTAAACCATGGTAACAGGTTGGTAATTGCAAGTGTCACCAACCAGAAAAACTAACTTCTCACCCCTTCCCCAGTCAGCTCTACAGGTTTTCTTGGATAACTTCACATGTTACAGTGTCTGTGTAAGTGGACAAGTGTACCCCCCAAAAAAACCAACCAACCAAAAAAAACACTAAATATTTTGGTTTGAAAATATTCAGATAGGACTTGGGGGGGGGGGGGGGGGGGAAAAAAACCCACCAAAGAAATGTTCAGACTGCGAATGATAGAAGTACGCAAGCAAAACCCATTTTCCTTGCAAGCAGTTTCACTTTGGGTGACAACCCATTCCCGATGCACAAACGCGTCCCTGCAAGCTCCTCTGCAGCTGCAGTGTCAGGGGGCAAGTGCAGAACCAGGGGCGAGCTTGGCTTGGGAAGGACTTCAGGAGATCCTCCGGCCAAGCGGGATCAGCTTTGATACTGGATCGCTTTGCTCAGGGTCAGCAGCCGGTGAATGAGAGATTGACTTCAGGAGTTAGGTCTCTCCTGTGTAATTACCTGTTTCATGGGAATGATGTGGCTGACTTTATTTGCAAACGCTGCAGCCCCTAATGAACGTGCAGCTGCCTGTTGACCGATGCTCGAGGAGCATGAGGGCTGGCAGGATTAAGGGAAGATGCAGGCATTTGGCTGAGCCGTGAGCCTTTCTGAGAGCTGTAAAATTATCGGGGCTAATGTGCATGCATGAGCATGTTGAAGTGTATGAGGAGCCCTGGGACCTTTCCCCCCTCTGAGTGCCTGGGGCTGCTGCAATAGGTCAGCCAACAGCCACAAAAGATGAGAAGGGCTGATTTCAGCTCCCATGCAAGCGGCCCTGCTATGCTGCGTATTCCTGTGGCCTGTCTCAAGTAACCAGCCTGGGTGCTCTACCTGCCCAGAAGAAATGTGATATTTGGGCAGGTTTCCTCGTGGAAACTTCTCCAGGTCTCTGTCCCAGCCTCTTGTCCCTATCTGAGGAGGAATGCTTGCTTTTTTTTTTTTTTTTGTGTGTGTGTCCTCTCCCAGGTGGAGATGTTGTCACTGTAAAAGCATGTCAGGCTGTGGCTTGTGGTCAGCAGGTGGATGGATTTGGTGCATTTTGAGCCCTTGGTTTGTGCCTGTGACCTGCTCTGCATGGCCTGGGTGCTGCGTGGTGGGTGAGAGGGGGCTCTCCAAAGAGAGGTGCCCGCCGCACCCTCACCCAGCAACATCAGTAGGCTTTGGTAAAAATGAGCAGTCATCTCTCCCTTGTCAGGCTGATGCTGAGAGTAGGAAACACGAGGCAGGTGGTGGCGGTTTCTTTGCTGGCGTGGCTGCGTGGCAGCAGCTCAAAGGTACAAGTGCCTTTTCCTGCTGGTGCAGGGAGAAGATGCTCAGAGATTATGTGTAAAGTGCGTATCCTGGGGTAGGAGGATCTGCAATAAACTGAGGCAAAGCTGGCAATGGAAATGTCGTGGGCTGTGAGTGGAACTGGTGTATAGCACCAAGAGGTGAGTAAAGGATGAGGCGTATACAATTTGTGTGGATAGCATGGGATGTGTGGCTAAGGCATGAAACCAATGCTGGAGAGGATTATGGTTACACGCTAAAGCTGATGGAGAGACCCACAAAGGGAAGAAAATACAAAGCATTGGAGCAGGCCCTGGGGAACAAGCCTTGCTTGTGAGGCAGATGATGGCAAAGCAAAGGAAGGATTTGTGCATCAGATGAGCCACCTTTCAGAGAGATGGCACAGGTCCCCTGCTCCAGTGGGAAGAGAGAGCCAGACCAGCTGGGACTGGAAACACAACGCCCAGCTCAGGACAGCCTGGATGAGATGTGGGATGTGGACATGAATGCTCTCAGTGGAGGCAACCTGAGGACAGTACTGAGCAGCCAGGTAGGAGGGAGACAGAGCACAGAGGTGCTGCATTACAGCACGATGGGAGTTAGCCTGGAGCAACTTGTCCAGATCAAGATTGGAGCTCAGCACAGATGTGTGCATGTGGGAGCTAAGGGGATGCTGCAGGGAGCAATGTTTGCATCTGATTTATTTTCCGTCAGAGGCAGCAGATCGTCTCCTGCATCTCCATCCCCAGGATGCTGTGCTTCATAAAACAGGGCACCAAGGCCAGATGCCTGCACCTGAGCAATACCATGGAAAGCGAAGAGCTGCAGGATGTCAAAAGAGCTGGCTACCTGTCTGACCCTCCTGTAGCCTGTGTCAGCACCTATTTTGCCCTTTGCATGGCTCTGCAAACACGTGTTAGTGTGGGGCATCTGAGCTGAGATGTCCCATCAGCAGCAAGGACAATCTATGAAGGACAGGCAGGTTAAGGAGGCTGGGGAAGACCTTTGCCAAACGGACCTCACAGCAAACATAAAAGGAGAAATAGGCAGGGGGCTCCCCTCTGGTACATCCCCACTCTGCTGCCTGTTTGGGCAAATACAGTGCTTCTTGGAGATGTGCCCAGTCAGTGGAGCACCGATGAAACTGAGCCAGTGGAAGATGGCAAAAATGCTGAATGATGCCCAAAATGCAGCCTGAAAACTGCTCTGCTCTGCTGGTACTTTCAGGGAGCTGGGGCTGGGGAGAGAAAAGGCTGTGATGCCTGGTCTGGCCGCGTGTCCCCAGGCACCCAGCGTGGCTCTGCCACCCATCCAGCTCCAGGGTGGTGCAAACCTGGCTACCCTGTCCTCTTCCCACCCAGTGAGTAATGAGAGCATCACCTCAAGCCAGGTTTCAGGAGGTAGGCGAGGGGATAAGCTGCTGGCCAGCTGGAAAGCATAAGCTGCAAAGGGGATTTTTGCTCATGCATGTTACCTGGTGCATGGGAGGCTGCAGCTCTGTGCTCCACGCCTTTAAAAGCTCTTCTCTACATCCTCGCTGGGAGACCCTTTCCTGCAAGTGGCAGGGAAAGAGTGGACAGGAATCGATCTGTGACTTGGGCCAAAAATACTGCCTGTCCTGCAGCTCCTAAAGGTTTCCTCCACTCCTACAGGCTGGGAGAAAGGGGGTGCCCGAGCTGCCAGGCACACCAGCGGGCACTCTGTGCAGCGTGGGACGCCTGCCAAAGGGGGATGGACGGAGGGGATGGGGAGATGAAGCCTGCAAGGTCTGGTGAAATGGAAACTGTGGTGAAATGGGAACTCTGATCTGCTGTGATCCTCTGCCGGTACAGCCCTGCAACTGCCGAGGGTGCCTGGGGGGTGAAAGCCTTGCGGGCTCCTCGGCTGGAGGAGCACCAAAAGGCTCCTGAACAGGTGTTGGGGTGACTGCAGCATTTACCCTCCTGGTGCTTGCCCTCTCTGTGATGTCCTTACTTAAACAGGGCTTTCTTGTCACACTGGGAAGGGCTCTGAGTGTGGCTCGAGGTTGGGCACACTGTCTCGCTGTGCTCCCGCTCTGCTCTTGCATCTTAGCAAGAGGTGACCCCACACTGCACACAACACACGCACAAATCCTGTGCTGCTGACTTCTCATACATCCTGTGGCTGCCTGTTTTAGAGAGCATTGGGCAGCAGCGGGTCCCCGAGCTCCAGCACAACATCCAAACACAGCCAATTGCATTTTGAGAGCAGCAGGGGAGATCCCTGCCTGGCTGGGAGAGTGGAGGCAGCTGCTGCGCATTCAGACCAGGGGAAGCACCATGCCAGGACCGTGCTTTAAGCAACACCACGGAGCTCCAGAGGCCCCACATTTCGTTTCCAAGCTGCCTTTGCCTTGAATACCCCTCTTAAAGCTTCGCTTGCCTGGTGGCAGTGTAAATATAGAAACACAAGCCCTGCAGTTTTTTTTCTCCAAACATGTCCCTCCCATCTAAGCATCATCTGTGTGAGTCCTCCAGCTGCTCCTATACATGGTATGACCTTTTTCCCCCCCTCTTCCCCTTGTTCCTCTCCCCTCTCAAGCCCCGCTCCCTTCCCTTCCCTGCCCACAGCGGGGTCCCGGGGCCAATCGGCTCCTCCAGCCGATCAAATGTCACTATAACTTGAGGGCTGCCTCACCTTGGGACGCTTGCAGAGCCCAGCCCGTGCTGAAGGGAGCTCGGTGCTTCTCTCCTCTCCTCCCAGGTAAGCAGCAGGTTTGAATGGAGGAGGATCAAGGGGAGGGCTGGGGTTTTGTGGGATCTGGGTTCCTGCACGGCTCTGAGCATCCCTGCTGAGAACAAGGCACTTCCTCTGGTTGGGCATCGCACAAGGCTACTGTCACCTGTGGAGATTTGGGTGCTGTGGACTTGCAAGGATCAGTTGGAGGGGGAAGACCCTTCCAAAGACCAAGGCTGGGGATGAAGTGGTGTCTCTTGGGGTCAAGGAGGCATACGTCGTGCTCAGGAAAACCCCTGATGGGAAAAAGGGATGGCCACGGTGGGAGGGATGAAGGGCAGGACAACCAGGCAAGGAGGTATGGGGCTGAGAAACACTGACACAGTCGTGGAAAACTGCCCCCCTCCCATGGGAAAAGAAGAAAATTAGGGAAGGAACCCCTCCAGGAGGAAAGGGTGGGGCAATGGGATGCTTCCCACATGCATGGCTTCAAACCAAACCCCTGTGCATCACTGGCCTGACCCCCAGTGCAGTGACATGGAGGAGCTGCGGCGCGCTGGGGAGGCTGTGAGCGATGGCAAACAACCAGCCCTGGCCAGCATGGGACAGGGAGAGGCAGGGGGTATACACCAAACAGGCTGCTACCTCTTAGTCCACTTCTTTCTCTCAGCCAACCCCACACAGCGATCTGACAAGACCCAAAGATAGGGTTAAAGGGCACATTCTGGGGCAAAGATCTGACATTTTGCTTTGTGTTGGTGGAGCATGTGGTAGCAATTGAGTCCCACTACCTCACTGCAGCAAGAAACGCTTTCTGCTGGAAAACACTGAGCAGTTCAGAAATGAAGGGAGGAGGCAGAGGGATGGAAGAAATATGCCTTTTACATTAATATATATATATATATATATGAATTATATGTGTTGGGCTTGCAGCAGCTCCTGCTAGGAAAGCACAGCCATGTGGGGCTTGGTGCATGGAACCAGTGCCCCTCGCCTGATCACTACCCCTGGTGGCTCCCACTGCTTTCTTCCTCCCCACTTTCCACAGGGCTCTTGCCAGCTCCCCTCCCTTGTATGGCCACAGAGCCTGGCGCGGGATGGGCCGGCTGGTGGGTGGATAATTTCTAGGGCTGGTCTCGGGGCACGAGGCAGCCCGTTCCCCCTCCAAGCGGGCGCATTCTCAGCTGCTAAGATGCTTCTTGGGGCGTGAGGGCTCCAGCCAAGGACAGAAGTGTTTGAGGTCGAAGGGGACGAGCGGACAACATGCCCAACATGGTGGTGGCCCCTGGCTATTTGGGGTTGATGAGGAAGAGGGTATTTGCCCCACCAGCCAAGAGGGCAAGCAATGAAAGTGCCACATCCCTACCTTTGGTGGAAAGGGAAACGAGCGTGTGTGGCTTTATTTCATTTCTGAATGGAACCAGCACCAAGACTTGAGGATTTTCAGCAAATAAATTCAGAAATGAAAGAATTTGGGGTTTTTAGCTTGAATTAAATGCAGAAAATAACCTTTGCCTTCACCTGAAGGGTGAGAGGAGGCAGGAAGCTTGGGCTGGCAATACCGTGTCTTGATTTCTTCCCGAGTGGTGGGCATTATTAACTAATTGATTTTATTACATCCTTAAACCTCAGTCAAGACCAGACGCCCTTTTTTTTCCTGGCACTGTACAAACAAAAGCCAGTTATTGCCTCAAGGTGCTAACAGCCTTAATCTCAGGCTGCATTTGCTGTGTGTAATGCAATTTCCACCGAAGGGCAATCCTGAGCCAGCTGGAGACTTTCCATTGCCTTCAGTGAACAAAGATAAATAAATAAATAAATTGCTCTTGGTGGATTGCTTTCTTCAGCACCTCTTGGAGGCAAAAACGGTTTTGTTTTATTTGCTGCTTTGATGACAGGATTAGCTATGTCGCCAGTGCAGGAATCAAGGAGCCTTTTTTGCTCTCGGGTGGCCTGGGGTCTTTCTGTCTCTATCTGGTTTTGCCCTTGGCTTCGAGGGACCAGCTGGCTTGTTATGGACTCACTTTATCCAGGGCTCAGAAAGCTCCTCCGGACTGGGGTTGCTGGGTGTCAGAGATTTTGGCATTCTTGCCCAGCTCCTCCAGCAGGCGGGCAGATGCCTCACAAAACCCCCCTCTCTTTCGCCACACTCGGATTAACTAATATGGAGGGGTGCAGGGGAGCAGCCAATGTGACAACCCTCGACAAGATGTCCTTAGAGCTAAATTGGAGGCTGGATGAGCTCATTCCAATAGCTGTTAATGGCAAGCCTGATTGCCAAGGCTCCTGTTGACTTCAGCTGCCCTGCAAAGAGCAGCACGCCCTGCATTACGTGCCTGCTCTGCACAGGGCAGGCGCTGGGCTCTGCGTGCTCACGTAGGGCACTCAGGCTATTTTCTTCTCCAGCACGGAGCAGTATTACTCTTCCTGTCAGTGGGGTGAAATCGAGAGTTTAGCCCTAAGCCCTTTAGAAGTCCTCTTGTTTTGGCTTCACCTTGGGAAGGATGAAATCTGGCTTTACAAATTAAGGGCAGAAACCACATGAGGGTTTGGCCACTGCCCCCAGACTCACAGACAGCAGGTTTTGGAAGGAGCCAATAGCTGGGCATCTGGAATCTTCCATCTGTGGGTTTCTGCCAGGACAAGCTCTGCTGTCCCGCTGCATAAAACAATGGGATGTCAAGCTTTAGTGCTATTAGCTTGAACAGTTTTTGGAGGCTGGGAAGAGGTGGCAAAGCTCTCGTACTGCTAGCCATGAGCAGACAGTGAGGGGAAGCCTTCATACTGAGGATTTGATGATCTAGATAAAGATGAAGGGAGAGAAATGAGGGATGTTACATTCAAACAAGCAGCAGCAAAGTCTTTTGCAAAGCTTCTCCCAAACAGGAATCCTGCCTTTCCTCCTGCACAGGGAGGTGTTGGCGATCACAGGTACCCAGTTAAAGGCAGCCCTGGATGAAGCGACCACGGGATCCAGACCTCATGTGTCCTAGCAGGAGATTGACCTCCTGTTTGTAACGTGGTCATTGCTGGCAGAACTCCCTGGGCAATGCCGAGGTACAAAAAAAGGATAAATGAGGAGACTAAAAGCACAGCCTGCTTAGAACGTGGGTTTTTAAAACCTTGCTGGCGCTAACGTATGGTGTCCAGGGTCACTGCTGGGGAATGGAGAGGGTCCCTTATAGGGCAGAGCTGGAGCCTCTGGGATTACTGCCTTCCTCTGAAATAGAAAGCCTCTGAGCTGCAGTTGTTCCTTTTGAACCTAAATAGGTCCACCTGCTCCTTCAAGACATCTCTCATATATCAGCTGAGTAATGAAGTCCTGAAAGTCACGCTTTGGGTTTCCCGGCCAGGAGGAGCCTGGCTTTCTAATTTAAGACACGCTGCTGGTTTGGAGGAAGTGTGGGGGGCCCTTCCCCACCTCTGTGCCCTGCTCTCGGGGCAGACAAGTCTTTTAGGAGAGCCATAGCCTGCGTTGCAGCCATCTCTGAATCCGTTCAAGCTCAGAAACGTAAGCCAAAAAAGTGCCGCGGAGGCATTTGTCTCTGCCACGCGCTGCGAGGATGTGTTGTAATAAATACAACTGGTTGTATTGATGTGAATTGCCTCACTATGCATTTGGCCAGTTTTCATCCTGAATTAATCAGTAGACCATTGTTCATTTATTAATCAGCTGTGAAAGCCAGACGCTATTACTTAAGGTACTCAGTGACAGTTTCTGCATGCTGACAAGTAAATAGTTATCTCTGGGTATATCTGAAGGGATTTTATTTTATTTTATTTTATTTTGCTCTGACTAATGCTTCGGAGCTGGCATCTTCCCACTTGTAGTAGCATAAAGGAAGGAAACATTTCTCTAGGGAACTTGCTTTGACAGGGGTTTGGTCCCAATGATCTAAGGTCCCTTCCAACCCTTACAATTCTCTGATTTCCCTGGTCTTGCTGGAGCAGTGGAAATGTCAGCAGGGCGGGAGAGGACACCCTGGCCTCTGCCCGTCTCCCTGAGCTTTGGGGCTTTGGTATCACAAAGCCAGGCCCAGGCTTTACCCCATGGGCTGTCTTTGACTGAGTTGATGGGGCATGCCTTGCCAGCTATCTTTTCCTTTTTTCCACCTCTCCTTCTCATCTGACCTGGCTGGCAGGGGGCTGCGCTGCTCCGAAAATGGCAATGTTGGTGGGGGATTGGCTGCTGTGTGGGGAAGCAAGCGCCTGCTTTTTTTGTCTTCAAATGTCAACCCATCTGCTCCTGCCTTGGCATTTTTTAGGAGGCTCTCTCGCTAATAACACTTTTTTTTTTTTTTTTTCTTCTTCTTCTTCTTTTCATCTTTTGTCTAGAAACTCGCTGCCAACATGTCTGATACCGAGGAAGTGTAAGTAGAGGGAGCCGCCTGCACGTTCATCTGTTCCCTTGGCTCCATGCACCCGAAGGCATCCCCATGGGGCTGAGGGGCTGGGGGACACCTTCTGCACAGCTCCAAGCCCCCTGGGGCACTGCAGAGGGGCCTTTGGGTGCCACAGAGCCCATCGAAGTTCATCCGACGGGAGAAGTCCTCCTGACACCTCGACCCAGCTCAGCTTGTCCTCGGTGGTCATAGTGCCACCCGTGGTGGGGGCTGAATAAAAACACAGTGGAGTGGAGGAGCCACTTTCTGCCCTTTTTAACAAATCCAGAGAAATGTGGCCAAACTCTTTTGGCATTTGTACATCAGGAGGTACAGAGGGGAAGTTTAGGGTGGTCACAGGATCAGAGGCATCAAGGACAGACCTGCAGAGGTCATTTACCCTCCTCTCCCACTATGAGCAGGAGGCTAAATTACATTTTGTCCTGTCAACCCATTCACAAAACAAAACAAAAAATCCAAAGTTGAGATTCAGCATGTTTTTGGCCAATCTCCAAATAACACATCCCTTGCTCAGTCTCTTTTCTCTGTGCCTTGCCCTGCTCTGCAGCCCATGGCTGCTCTGGGGCTTGCGTTTTGTGTGAGGTGGCGGCAGAGCAGGAGAGGCTGGCAAGGGAAGGTGAGGAATGGGAACTGAGCATAATGTTAATGGTGTTACAGCCATGGGATAAACACTTCTAGGGGTCAGGGAGTCTGCAGCATGGCTGGACATCGTCACAGGCTTGCCCAGTGCACCAGGGCTGGGGTCCAGCTTCACCAGCCCTGCACAGTGCTGGCTTCTAGGTATCACAGGGTGGTAGGATCATTCCTGGCTGAGGTTCCATTTGCAACCAGGAACATCATTAAAAATAAAAGTTAAACGCCTGAAGTAGCTACTTTACTAATCTAAAAACCAGATGACTCTTCCAAGAGCAGGGGGGAAAGAAGAAACAACACAGATTTTAAACAAAATTGCATTGGGTTACTTCAGTATAGTCTGGCCAAAATACAGAGTGGAATAAATATTTATTTAGTCTCAATAACCTTTTTTTCCTCTCTCACAGGGAGCAAGGAGAGGGTAAGTCTGAAATCTGTCTCTAATTGCTTCCACGCCAGTCTGCAGCATTCACTGGCTGTGTGCATCTACTCCTGTCTGCCTGTTGTTGGTCTGCTAGCAAAATGTGCTGGCACAGTTAGCCTTGTCTGATGGATAAATAGGTGTCAGTGCACTTACCTCGTTGTCTGTCTGTCTGTCTGCCTACCTGTCACCAGCTTCTGGTATTTGTATGCTATTTGTAACACTCGGGCTGTCTTCATGCTGTGGGCAGCCTTTGGGATTTCAGCCCAAAACTGGTCTCCTGTTTGCAGGGGATGCTGCCGGTTTTTGTAGGGGCACTGCCATCTGCTGGCAATTTATAGCGAAGGATTTGTATACATAATTTATGTTTTTAAACATAAAAACACAATGCATACAAGCAATATATGTAGAAACAAACATAGTTTTTCTTTGCTGTTCTTTCTTATGCTCATTTTCCCCCTCTGCCATCTTTCTTTCTAATGTGATTGTGGGCCTGAGCCCCTGCTGCCCAAGAAAATATCCAATATAATGTAGTCTTCCTCCCCCTTTATACCTCTTTATTTTTTTTCCTCAAAGTCATGTGGTTTGCTATTTTTCTTGCTTATTTGGAAGTGGCTGCTCTGAGGGCTTCTTGCCCCACGTCCATGTGAGTGCAAAGGTCTCTGTCGTGGGTGATGTCCTACTGACGTGCCACCCATCACAGGCTGCATGTTGGGCACTGAGGCTGGAGGTTGATTTGTCTGCCTTTTTCCCCCCCTCCCCCCCTATATCCATGCAGAGGAATACGAAGAAGAAGGTAACAAAAACACTTGGAACGTAGTTTATCTTTTCTGAATTCTTGGTCCTGCCTTTCCCTTGTCTGTGTTTGACCCTTCTCTTTGATGCTTGCTGCTAAAGGTGATCTGAAACACTTGATCAGCCACCAGTCGAAATAAGAAAACCAGCCAAGCTGGGACCATGACCTGCAGAAGTTTCACATTACAGTGAAACATGGGATTTGTAGGAGCCACAGGAGCTGGTTGTAAAGCTGGTAGCTGAAATTTGGAATTGGAGAGTGGGTTGTCTAGCACCAGGCAGGGTGCTGAGAGGGATGGAAAGGTGAGGCAGGGGACTGGCTGGCAAAGATGAAGTTTTTTAGCATGCCTTTAGCTGGCAAGCGGTGATTTGACAAGCTGCTAGAGACATGGAGAAGATTTTGGGAAAGATGGAGGATGAAAAGCCCTTCACACCCCTCAGCTTTTTCACCTGAGACGTTTCAGAGCAGGGAGGGGAAGGATTTGGAGCTGTACCACTGTATTTGCTGGGCACTTTTGACATGTTCAGGAAAGCATAGCTCTCAGTTGTCGTCCTTCATTTTCCCCAGGTATGTGGAACTGAAGTGAGGGCCAAGCTCCGGGCTATGTCCACGGGAGCTTTGCTTTCTCCCAGGAGCTGGCCTTAGTGTCTGAGAGACCTTCTAAAGGGCCAGGAAATGAAGCCTTGCCTGGGAGGAGGGATGTTTGCCTGCTGAAGGTATGAGACCACCTCTGAGGTTTCCCCTGTGCAGAAATGTCCCACCTGGGCATTTCATATGCAGCAGCAGCTTTTTATTTGCCATGGGTTCCCCCAGATTGCTGCAACCAATTCCCATCAGTGGTAATGGGAACAGCGGTGAGACTGTGGGCTTGCTCAGAGTAGTTTCAGCCCCAAGACCAGTGTCTCATGTCTCTGATTCCTTCAGTATTGCTGACAGTGGCATCAAAGATGCCAAAAAAAAAAAAAAAAAAAAAAAAAAAAAAAAAAAAGCCAAATTCATTGCAGAGGTGCCTCCAGGTCTGTAGTGGTCACCTGCCTGGAGAGGCAGAGCTGGGGAGGTGAAGATGCTGCTCATCCTCCATCCTTCTTTGCATCTTGTCAAACGTCCAAAGAGTGAGCAAAGGGCATCATTCCTACAGACAAGCCTTCCTAAAAGGAGAAGTGTTTCTTCTTGCCCCTCTCCTCCCTTCCCTGACTGTCTCCTTTTGGGTTTCAAGGATGATATGAAATTAAAAGGCAGGTGGCTATTTTGCTTTTTTTTTTTTTTTTCTTTTTTTAAATCTGCATGCCCATCTCCGAGTTGTATCTTCTCGTTGCTCTCCACATTTGCTTGACCTCTGTGTTATCTTCCAAAGCCACCCATCTCCTTTCCATATAACTTCTCTCCATCACTTTCTAATGATGTCTCCAGGTCTTAGACCACTCAAATACCACTTTCTAACAGTTTTCTGTTTTCATTTTCCTGTTTGCTGCTGTTTCTTGTTCCATGACACTTGCCCCCTGAAGCTCAGGAAGAAGGTACGTGACATGGCTTCTGCTTTCTTTCTCTCAGTGCAGAGGAAGAATGTAGGTGAAGAAATCCAGAGCAAACAGTTCACACCTGGTGGCCAGGCCTTGGTCCTGAGCCGCAGACATCAATGCAATGACAGCCATTGATGTCACTTATTGAGCTGGTAGGAAACTGGGCCCATTTTTGGGTAGGAAATCCATATATAACTACACATCTATAGCATGCATATACATGTGTGTGTTTATATATCTGTATAGAAACAAATACATATTTGTTTGGGCTTACCTTTTCCACTGAACTGTGACTTCCTTGTCACAAAGGTGTTAGTTAAATCTCCTCCTTTCAATGCCAAAGCTTAGATTTTAAAAATCTAAGATGTGGGGGGAACTCTGCAAAGTTGATATCCATCTCTTGGCGTTCAGGAATGAATTTCTGTGACATTTCAAAATTTGATGACTGTTGGCCAAAATTTTTACTCCTTCAAGAAACACAGATTTAAAAAAAAAAAAAAAAAAAAAAAAAAAAAAAAAAAAGAGGAATGGAGCAATTTTATTTTTGATTAAAATTTCATCAAAAGACAGCTTTAGGAAATTTCAACCAGCTCTAATAAAGAATGAAGTAGTGGATGACTTTTTAATGTGGTTTTCATTTGTGGTCATATTCCCATATTTCAGTAACATTTATAACCCCATAATATGCCCATAAAAATGTTATTTTTATTTCTCTCTCATCCTGTAATTCCATCATTGTGTATTTCTACCCATAACAGCCTGGGAGCTTGGGAAACCTCAAGAATGTTTAAATAAGATATTTCTTGTTTTAATTTTCTTCTCCCATTCCCTTTGCTGCCTGCTGTTTCCCACCCACAGAAGAGGTCCAAGAAGAAGGTAGGTGAAAGAACTTCTCAGCCTCACTCTGCCCTGCAGTAGGGCTCAGAGCTGATGCTCGCCTTGTTTTGCAAGGTGGTAGAAGAAAACAAGAGGCAAGAGAAGGATGCTGTGGCAAAGGATTCCTTACCCGACAACATTTGCTTCCCTAAAGTGCTGGTTTAGCAGAGGTCTGGGGATTCCACCACAGTGTCCCATACCTACCCGTATCCATGCAGTTTTGGGGAGGCAGCAGCATGGGAAATGAAGGCACCATCCCCTCCTGCAGGCCACAGCAGGCTCCCAGGCTGATTTTGAGCCATGGGTGTTTGTAATGCCTGCGGTGGGGGTATGGCTATAAAGGTTTATATCCTATGTCCACTGGTTTCTCCTGCATAGCTTGGCAGATAATGATTGGATGGATTTTAAAACCAAAATCCATCTGGGGTAAGGTGTGCTTGTAGCCATGTTACACAGTACATATATGATAATATGTAATATTATATATAGTATACTGTATATATTATGAGTTATAGACTATAATATATAATATTATATATAATATAATATAAATAATAACACCACAGAATGCAGGTGTTATTAATCCTATCTATGCAGAGGCTGGCAAGCAACCCCAGCTGGCTTCCCGTGTTGCGCACGGTATTTGCAGGGACACAGGAGGGGCTGGAACAGAAACCCACCCTTTGCATGTGAGAGGTTTGGGCCTTGGTGCTCCTTGGTGGTATGAGAAGCCAAAGGGTGTGTTGGTTCCCTTCACATTTGCAAAGTTTTCTGCTATGGGCATATTCAAAACCCCAGTCATCCTGTTTATAATGGGGGTAGCAGCTGGCAGGTTTTTTGCAGAATGCAGGTCCAGAAGGATTTACATTTCTTCTGTCTGTGCGTGCTTCGGTTGCCTGTCTCCTTTTCATCTCTGTTTCTCTATTTCATCCCCCCCATGTTTTTTAGACTCCCCTGTCGTGTTCACACCCCCTTTAGTCTAACACTTATCATTTTCCATCTCATTGCTCTTGCTCCCTGCCGCATCCCAGCTGCTGAAGTTCATGAAGCAGGTACGTGCTGTGACCTTCCCAATTCCTCCCCGTCCTCCCCTTAGCACTGGGAGGAATTCGAGGGTGGTGCGAGAGGAGCAAGACGTGGTTACGTGGTGTTGTCTTTGCTTTCCACATTTCCTCCATAGCCTACTCATTTGTAGGCTAACCCACTCCTGCCTGACCAAACCTAACTGCCTGAATGCCCACTTTAAGTTGCAAATCTGCTCTGGTCCATGTCTCTGGAAGCCAGATGCTGGACCTTCAGTTTTTTCCCATGTGCGCTTTGGAGGAGCTGTCTGCTGCTGTATCATGCTCCCTTTCTGACCAGAGCAGGCAAAGCTCAGGGCACAAGGTCCTGGACATCGGCATGGGTGCTGCACTGCTGGCACCCCAGACTCTGCCCTCCCGCCCTGCGCATAGCCTGCCATAAAGCCAATCTGCATGATGGCAGAAGGCTGTTCCCATGAAACTAGACTCACAGGAAAAGTCCAGCCTATACCTGAGCACCCAAACAATATGTTTTTGTCCATTCCTTTCACATGGTGCAGTTATTTTCCGCTCACCTACATCTCAGATTCCTGCTCCTCCTGGCCATTAGTGCATCCCTTACTGGGATTAAACTTTTCCCTCTGGCCTGATAGAGTTCTCAGCCTGTGCAATATGAGCCTGCGTATTAATGTGTCTCTCCCAATGTTCCTTTGCATCCTGTCCTGTGGCACCTCCCACCTAAAGAAGCTCATGAGGAAGGTATGTGAGATGATCCCAGAATCCCCATCGTTCAGAGTAAGCTCTGCTGTGGCCAGGAGGTCATAAAGTGGTAAAAAGAAGCAGGAGTTGAAGCTAGGCACCTCAGTGTGGAATTGCACTTGCTGTTGTGTTGGTTTTTGTACTCACTTCATGTTCTGTCCCAACGTTTGATGTCCTAGTGATGCTACGTGGCAATTGTTGCATGAAAAATTAAAAAGAAACTTCTGTAAAGTAGTTTACAGAAGGGAAATGTAAACCTCTTGCAAGGATTGAAAAGCCTCTGCTTTGAGACGGGTTCAGTCTGGCTGGGAGGCTGGTCCTGGTCCTCCATTTGGGGAAGGCTGGGCCTCCAGGCAACATGCAGTTGTGCCCGCTGGGTGTGCTGCTCTTACAGCAGCCTCCCCATGTGCCCACAGCTAGGGTTAAAGCCTGCTGCGTAAAGGAACAGGCAATGATTCTGTGTTTTAGTTTTGCAAATGGTTAAAGATGTCTTTCTTCACGTTCATTCGTGTAATGGTGTTTCTAGGCCGATGTGTCATGGTGGCAAGCACAACCATTTGCCACCAGGTAGGTGCTGGCCTCAGGCTGTAAATCTGCTCCGAACCTGAGCAGGCAGCAGCCCTGTGAGGGTGCATGCTTCATCCAGAACAGCAGCAGTGTGAGTTTAAGACAAATGCCACTGATACAGCTGCGTAAATCAGTTTTATGTTCTTAATACCTCAAACTATCTGTGCCCTCCCTTTCAGTAGTGCTTTCTGTATCTGTGTTCATTTTATTTCCCTGCAATGTATCCTCAGACTTTCCCTCCCCTCTGCTTGGTACAAGTGCGAGGTTGTTCTGATGTCTCTAATGCTCTTGTCTTCCTTTGCATTTTGCTCTGTGACTCTTCCCACCCGCCAAAGCTCACGAGGAAGGTATGTGCCATCATCTGCAAATCCCTCTGGCTCTGTCCGGAGCAGTAACGTGCGCAGGAGTCCTGGCGGTGGCCGAAGAGGAGAGGATGTGAAAACATCCTCTGGACGCTTGCTGAGAGCTGCTTTGCTCGGTGATGGGCTGCATCAGTTCTCATTGCTGCTCTCAATGAGGCTCCAATTGGCCTTCCCTGCTGCATGCAGCACTTTTATTCCCCCCCGTGCTCTGATTTCCCTGGCCAGGCTGTCCGTAAGGGTACTGGTTGGTATGGGGATAGTGCTCCCCAAAGCATCTCCTCCCAGCTGGCCCCGGTGCCATCTTCCTTGGCCTCCCACCCCATCACTGCATGGAAACAACACCCAGTTTTGCAGAAGTGTGTGTTGACCTTGAGTTTTTTTTTTTTTTTTTTTTTTTCCCCCTGGGTTAATGTGCGTTATGCAAACAAGGGGATAGCAGGGTTGCAGTTCTGCTTGATTTTACAATGTGCGTTAAATCCCAGATCTGTCTAGGCAGTCTGTGCGATTAGCAAAATAGTACAATGTGCTTACCCGAGAATCCTCCCACCACCCAAAAACTCCTTACTTTTAAACTGCCCTCCCAGCCCTTCCTTGCATGCCCAGCTAGGCTGTGACCCCATGCTCGGTCCCACAGGTAGGGGAGCAGAAAGGTGCTCGTGCTCTCCTTCCCATCCCCATGCGTACTCCATGTACCAGGGTGGAAATCCTGGCTGCTGGGGAAATCAACGCCTGCTCCCCCAAGCCCGCTGGTTTCTGCAGTGGCTGGGATTTCTATGCACATGAATAAGGATGAGTTGTCTACACCCTTTGCACACATTCAAACCTGTGGACCTAATTTAAATACAAGTTATTCTTTATGTCCACTGATGGTAGTGGTTTATAAAATGAGTATACGTCATTCACCTGCATTTCTCATCTCCCAGCACCCTCTCTCCTTCCTCTCCATGATTTTGATTGACATCCATTTTCCCTCCTATTTCTCTTTTAATCTTATTAATGTTTTTTATCCTTTTAACCCCTCCACCCTAGCTAAAAAAGTGCTTTTTTTTTTTTTTTTTTTTTTTTTTTTTTTTTTTTTAATGACCCTCTCTTTCTTGCTCTAATTCTCTTATCTTTCTTTGCATCTCCTTCCCTGCTACTTCCCTCTTAAAGAAGTCCATGAACCAGGTATGTGACTTCTGACTTCTGGAAATTCAGCTGTTTGGCAATTTCATAATTGGGTGTATTCTCAATTTGGGACTAAGTGGAAAATTTGCAAACAAAAACCAAAACATTTAAAAAAATAGAAAAAGAAAAATGAAAGCCGTTTTGGGCAGATATTGAAATTTATTTTTGAGTGAAACTAAACATTTTGATCCAACATTTTAGGTTTGTTTTTTCTTTCCTCTTGGGAAGAGTTCCAACTTCTGAAATGAAAATTCATTTGGGAATAGTTCTGAAGCATTGGCTTTATGGATAATGTGGATTATATATAGTGCAACGCAAGAAAATGAATTTGGAATGAGAGATTGTCACAAGGCAAAAAAATAAATGAGATGGTTTTGCTTCAGAATGTTAATATCCATGCAAGCTTTGATTGTTGAACTGTTTCAATTTTTATTTTTATTTTTTTTTACCAAAATCGTATCTGAATTTACATGAGTTTTGATATATTGAAATGTATTTGGAGCTGTGATTTTGGATACAAAACGATACCAGTAACTCTAATATTATACTCAGGAATTCGAAGATGGTGGAAGGAACCAGATAAAAATACAAAACATTAATGATAAACTGTAACTTGCAGCTTCCTTACACCTTCCATCAATAATACTTTCCTCCGCCCTGTGGTGCATAATAATGAGGATGAGCTAACTGTTGCATGAAAGATGTAATAACATTTTTGTGAACAAATATTTCTGTGCGTGCACTGTAATGACAGCTGCTGAGTGGCCTCAGAGCCGACCTCATGCTGAGAGTAGGAACGTTAGGATGTTTATTGTGTGGAAAAGCAGAAATCGAACTTGCAGCACCCTCTGAGCTGTGAAAATGGTTTTGTGCCTTTTCGGGCAGCTTCCTTAAATCAGCCATCTCTCAGAGCCGTCCACCCCAGCTGTTCCTCTCCGCGGTCCGCAGAGGGAGACCAGCCTCTTGGTTTCAAGCCGAGCAGCACTGCTCCTGAGGCAGGCAGGGATTGATTTGGCGTGACTTAATGCTTCAACATCCCCCTGCGTGCTGCTCCTCACCTCCCTCCTGCTCACACAGCTTCTCGCTTCCCATACTGCCCTTCCCATGTTAATGATATTAATTCCTTGTTACCTGTGGCTATGTCATTCCTGAGCTGGGTGTGCATGAGCTGGAGCTCCTTGCTGCCATCCCAGCTGCCCCGTATGTCTCTGCCCTCTGCATGCCTTCCAAAGTCCTGGGTGTTGGTCTCAAGCTCAGGCACACATATCGGCTTGAAATTTGTGCAAATTAATAATGAAACCTGATTAACTGTCAAGCCATACCTACAGCCTTCCGTGCTTTCTTTTCCCTGTAACCATATGTCTGCAACACGAGCAAAAAGGAAGGTTTATAAAGATGTAAGCAGGAGAGCCTCTCGCAGATCTTCGCACTGCCTTGTTATTGTTTAGTTTCTGTTCTGTTCTGTCATTGTCTAACGCATCTCACGAGTCCCAGCCTGGTCCTGCACAAGGTCAGAGCTGTTGCTGTTGTGTTTCTTCCTCTAATTCCTTTTCTTTTCTTTGCTGACACTTTCCACTTAACCAAGTGCATGTTTGCGACATATAAATTCCTATGTATTAATCTGAAGCATTCCTGTGCATAGGAATTTGAAGATGCTGAAGAAAACCAGTCACAAAGAGTCAATCCATTCTTATGATTCCCTAAAATGTATTTAGAAAGTAGAAAGCAGAGATAGCTATTTGTAACTGGGGTGGCACGTGGTAGGAAGCTTAGAATAAATGTTTTAGTGCCCATGCAAGCTCTCAGGGCTTTGACTACACAGCAGCTTGGGCAGAAAGCATTCAAATTCCTTTCATATTCCTCTCTCTGGCATCCCCTCCCTGTTTACGTCACACCTCACTGTCACTGTTTCCTTCTTCCCCTCTTATTAACGTCCTCTCCATATAATCTAGTATGCAAAGAAAACCCCTTTCAGCCTCGTCTTACCAAAGTTTGAGGTGAACCCCTCCTCAATAACTTCTAATTCTTTTATCTTCCTTTTGGATGCTTTTCCCCTGACACTTCCTACTAAATGAAGCCCCCCCTCCAGGTATGTGATTTAACTTCTAAACCCCCCAGTGTCTGTCTGCTGGGACAGCCTGCATGGAGCCCAATACACGCTGACAGGAGATCACAATAAGCTGTTAATCAGAGCTTGTGCCTCGCATGAATTTGGGGCTGTGGATTTCTCTCCTTGTTTTGCATTGTTTTAGTTTCTTCTTTGAAAATGTTACTAAAAGCCACAGAACATGTATACTATTGTGAAAGAGCAGATCAGCAGAATGCATCCTTGTGGAATGGGTTAAATCCTGTGCCATAGTATGTGAAGCAGCATTTTTTCCTATAGCAAAAGCTTCATTTCAAATCTTGGGGCAGATTTTGACCCATTGACTATACAGGGTGAATATAAATACAGTGCAATTTTGCATTATTTTTATGCCTGCTTTGCAAAATATTCAGCAGAGTGTGTACGGCTGAAAAGCAAAATCTGTCCCTCGAATCTGCACTGCTAATCGATTCTTGCTTTGCCAAAACCAGAAGAATGAAATGCAGGCCTGCACAGACTTTTAATCAACATTTTCTTCCTCTGAAGTAATCCATTTGTAAATCTACATTGCAAATGGATGCAAAGACGAGTGATAGATTTATACAGACATCCATATTGTCTTCAAGGAAGAAAATGGCACAAGCCATAGATCCAGAAAAGAGAACTGAGCCTCTCTAGAAGTTAGCTGCTGCTGCTGCTGCTGAGTTACAGCAGGTATTTCAGGAGGTTTCCAGACCACATCACATTTATCTCAAATGGCTGGAATGCTGCTGTAGAAAAGGATGGATCCAATGCTTTGAGAGTGCTGACGATGTTCATGTGCATATTTCAAATCGAGGTAGACCTTGGCACATTGCGCTGACGAGTTGTGCTTTATGCATATGATGCTCCTAAGCTGTTTTATGTATTTATTTATTTATTTTTAACCATCATACTATTATCATGAAGCTGCCTCTTTCACCTGACTGAATTCCTCTCCCACCCTGTGACTTCTGTTTATATGCTGTTTCAAATATAATCGATTTCTTTCATCTCAGGTTTACTTCTCAACCTCATTCCCCTCTCCCCTTTTCCTCTCTACCCCTCCTCCCCTTTGGCTCGAAAGCTCTCTTGCTGTGTGAAATAACAGGTTTCTCGTTCTCATTCTCTTATTTTCCATCTCACCTTGTTCCATGACACTTCACACGTGAAGTTCATGAGCCAGGTATGTGACATGACTTCTGATTTATTGCGTGTAGTTGCAACTTGAGTGTGCGTGTGTTGAACAGGAGTCCTGGGTTGGTAGAAGAGAACAAAGCAAGAGAAACAAATATTAACCACAATGATCACTTGCAGCCCTCTTCTCCTTTAATCTCCATGCTTTCTACTACTTTAACCTTGCAGAACCTTTAACTCCCGACAGCCTCTCCAGATACCTCTTCTCCTTGCCTTAATTCACTAATTCATTTGTTTTTCCCCCCCTTCACGCATTCCCTGGTCTCTTCCTCAGGCTTCCAAGAGCTTTAAATATCTGTTATTTTTTTCTTCTTCCTCTCTCCTGTCTTTCCAATGCTGCTCACAACTTGACACCTGCAGAGGAAGCCCCTGAAGAAGGTATGTGATGCCTCTAAAGACCCTCATCCTCCTTCTCTTTCAGTGCTGGGGAAACCGTGTTAAAAACACCGACCTTTTTCAAGAGCACAGATAGCACAGGAGGGGAATGGCCTCTCTGGTTGGCTTTGGGTGAACATGGAGAAAAGGGTTGTCTGCTAGCCAAATTGAACCTCCAAAAGGCATGGGAGCTTCACCAAACAGGCAGGGCACTGCAGATGCTGCAGGTCTCAGCCTCACTGCAGTGTCCTCAGGCTTTTTGTTGTTTGAAGCTTGTGCGTCAGCACGTCCCTTGGGTTATATGGTGGCCCTGACTAGATAACAGTCTACAACGTGTGGTTGAGAAGGCCTCAGATGTCCTTCTGTGGTGTGTTCTAGGCTGTTTTCAGAAAGGGCTGATGTAGTTTGTTGTTGTAGACAGACAGAAGTGAGTGACAAAGAGAGAGAAGTGAGAGTCCCTAGCTGATGGCTTAGGGACCTGAATGCTTTGTTCCCACACACAAGAGTTTTGCTCTTTGGATAGACAAGTCCAAACAGTTTGGGATTTGTTTATAAGGCTGAATCTGCATCTATTGCTTTGTCCTTAGTTCCACATAAATAAAGCTGCAGCTTTCATAGCAGACGTTCAGGAAAGTCTTTGGAAGGATGGTTAATTTTTATCAGGTTCTTGTAAAACCTGCTATTGAGCTCCTTGCAGGATGACTTTAGTGATCAGAATTGCAGAACTTCAGAATCAGCTAGAAAATCAAAACTTTTGTCAGGTACAAAGCTGAGTTTGGCTTATAACTTGATATGCCCAAGTGTGCTGGGCAATGTGTGATGGTGTACATTATAGGACACACCTTTACCTGCTGCAAACTAGTGGACCTGTAATTCAGCTCTGGACCTACCCAAATTTCCATTGGTTCATGATCTGGCATTATTGTATCAGGATGTGATGCTGTTTTAAGTCCACTTGTTTCCAAAACTTCACAGCTGGCAAATGTACCACCTCTTATCACTCCCTCATCTTGTTGCATTGCTGTTGTAAGGAGCTAGACACCCTCTTCTTTATGTTCCTCCCCATTATCCCATCTCCAGAGAGCCCCAGGTTCCCAGCGTAGCGGGGAGGGAGTGAGGGCAGTTGCTCTCAGGCCAACAGGACTGGTTGTGGATTGACTACTGTGCTTCTTTTCTTTTGCTTTTGTCCTTCAACCTACAGCTGATGAAGAAGGCGGATACTACGATGGTAGCTCAGTGTTGTCGTAGGACAACAGACTCATCTTTCTAACATCTCACTCTTTTTCTTTGTTTGTTTTTGTTCCTCACCTCATTTTAAATTCAGGAACTGGGCCAAAACATCTCTGCCGCAAAGAATTGCTCACTGTGTATATCCAGTCACTCCCATGGGGATCTCTGTTGTGTCGATAAGCCTACACATCCCCACTGGGAGGGCAGATTTTGAAACCCCAGCCCTCGAAGCTTGTTCTTTTGTTTTTTTTTGTTTTTTTTTTTGTTTTTTTTTTTTGTTTTTTTTTTTGTAGCTAGATCCTGTTGTATCATACCTCCTATTAGCAAAATGTCCCTATCCAAATAACCAGGAAAGTCTCTCAAATCCCAGAGGCAAGATTAAAAACAGAGGCTGGACACAGTGTGGACATGCCTTTCCCACCCAGCCTGGAATGTCATGCTCTCCAGGCTTGAATTTGCAGATATTTAAACTTCTGCTCCAGCCATACACTTAAAATTGTGCTTAACATGGAGCATCTGAATAAATTTATTTAGACTGATGTGTCTGAATTTTTAAATTTTGCTTAAAAGAGTGTGCTCTTCAACATTGTGTCAACTAGGCCCTGGAGCACACGGGTGGGAACAAGACTTGTGGAAGGACTGAATCTAAATGTACACAGGGTCAGTTTTGCTCTGGTGTATGGGCAGATATCTTACTGTCCCTGGGCCAAATCCCAAATCATTTTCAAGGTATAGAAAGCTCTCATGGACTTTGAAGGCTTTGAGGTAGCTCAGTTGTGTTCAGATGACCCCAACCGCTAGAACACCTGGCCAGCTGTTTCCAGAGATGAAGCCCAACACCCCTTAAAACTGCCTTGCTTTTTCTTTATTTTCAGGCTTTTTTTTCTTCTTTTTTTTTTTTTTTTTTTTTTTTTTTTTTTTTTCAGTTTAGGGAAATCCTCCGAGGACCTTTCAGAGACCCTGATGCCAATTTTCACTTCAGAATGGGATCTTTCCCTCTCTTTCTTTCTCTCTTTTTTCTCTTTCTTTCCTTTTATTTTTTTTCAATAGTGTTTTGATTTTCAAGGACAGAATGAGTTAGAGAAGCTGCTTCTCAGAAGTGGGATGGAGGAGGAGGGTTTTTAGGGATTTCTGAATGAAGCAAAGGCAGGTCAGATGGATTCACAGAAAGGGGAGCATTTGTGGGAATGTCTTGCAGACTGGGCAGGAGAACTGGGTGTGTTTTTGGTGGTGTGTGTTCTCTGGGAGCCAACCCTTTTTGGAAACCAGAAACTAAGAGACTGTCTCTAAACATCATGTCAGTGACCTTGGATTTCCAGTGGTTCTTGCCTTCTTTTGGCAGGGTTGTACGTGGGGATTTTGTCACAGCCCCATGCTTCATGGGCAGAATGAGCAGAATATCACTCAAAATCCACCAAGAGGAGCAGGAATTTGCTACAACAATTCCTGTGTGTCGACAAATTTTGGCCCAGTTCCTTGACTCAGTGTCTTGAAATATGGGGCATCTCAAAACAAATCACTTCCCTGGGCTCCTTTTGGTGCAAACAGCATGTACCATGCTGGATCATGCACTGCAAAGGACAGGTTTATTACTCTATTACTCTTTTTTTTTTTTTTTTTTTTTTTTAATAAATGGATCTGTTCTTTTGTTATCCCCTTTTCTGGTTTTCTGGAGGTACCTCTAAATATCATAACTACAATTTATTTTTCTCAAGACAACTAACTAACCCTAATTTTCTTTTTTTTGCAATTGTTTGTTGGTTTAATTACGTGTAGAATGCTGATTTGTTAGTGGCTGAAGCCAAATTCACCCCGTCATTGACAGACAGGTGTCAATCCTGGCAGCCAAGGTCAACAAACAAAATGCATCATTTCCTCTGTTCTTTTTCTCTCTGTGAAGTGTTACTAATTGACAACTTTAAGTTAAACAGGAATGTTTCTGAAAATTATCTGGGTATGACATGAGGGAAGGGAATCCTGTGTGAATAACATCCCTGGTAGACTGGTTAATCGTGACTACTTTTCCTCTTTTCAGATCTAAAACAAAACAATTCAACTTATATTTTAAGAAGCTCACTGGTTATTTGAAAAGCAAAACAATTAAAAAAATAACCAGGGAAGTATAGAAGTGCGTTTTTGCCTAATAGTATTTTTCTTCAGGAGCAATTTGTGGGTTCCTTTATATGAGTGCTCTAAAACACTTCTCAAATTACTTGCTGTTTATTTTATTAGCATTGCTTTCGCATTTAGAGGCCTCAACTGAGATATGTTTTGGTAGGCAGTGTTCTTGCAGTCAATGAGGAAAGTGTCTACTTCCAAAATTTCATTACTGAAATTGATATGGGAAAGTGTGAGAGAGAGGAAAGCTTGGTTTCTGATCTCTTTTATTCACCTCTCACATCTTTTCTCTTAATTATTCCAGTTGCCTATTTCCAGTCATCTCCTACAGTTTTGGTTATCCAACATCCTTGCAAGCATCTCCCCTAAATATTTTTCAGTTCCAGTTTTTCTATTTATTCCCTTATAATGTCTGATTTTATTATATTCTACTCTGTTCCACTTGCTATTCCCAATTTCCTCCATCAGTCCCAAAATAGATGAATGCAAAAAAGCACTTGAAAAAATGTAATAGCTTTCTGTATCACGATATGAATAACCAGGCTCATGCAGCCGCTCCTGAGGGAGGCTGGTTTTAATTTTCCTTTACTAAGCTGCCTGTTTTTACCAGATTCAATAGGCTGTGAGCTTTTTATTTCAGTTCCTCCCACT
The DNA here is from genome assembly GCA_011076525.1 of Nettapus auritus. Taxonomy (NCBI): domain Eukaryota; kingdom Metazoa; phylum Chordata; class Aves; order Anseriformes; family Anatidae; genus Nettapus; species Nettapus auritus. Next base: position 27,328,960 of record CM021769.1, read on the forward strand.
GAACCAACACAGAGAGAGTCTTGTACAGCAAAATCCAGCATCTCTGAAAGTTCAAACGTAGCGTGTGGTTATGAAAGTCAACCCGGGTCCCTGTGAGACAGGGCCAGAATAAACACATAGGTTTAATTCACTTCTATTTGTGAGACCAACAGTGCTGAACTTAGCGGCATTACACTGGGGCTAACAACTGAAGTTCAAAAAGCAGAGCAGGGAGGGGGGCCGATCGCAAGCACAAATGTTAAGCAAGTAGCTCCTAAGGCAGCATGTTTCTGAGAGCCAGGGAAAGGTCACCTGTGGCAGGGGGACACCTCTGACTGCCACCGGGCCCAGAGCTGGCAGTCCGTCATGGTTTAGCCTTCCTACCAGGCCATTATACCTTTCCTGGGGATGCGGAGATCATCATGATTAACATTTACAGGAATCTGGCACGTACCTCAGCAGGAGAGGATGCTGACTAAGAGAGGACGGTCTTGGCAGGCTCGGTTTGAGGGGCACCATGCTGTACAGAAGAAGCATCCTCCCTGTGGCAAAAAGATATCTCAGGAATACATGCCCTAAGCTATCTTAGGAGCCAGTGGGCATAGAGAAAATGCATGGCATCAGCCTTTTTCCCTCCTGGCCCCCAAGCAAGGCTTTTAAGCCAAACCTATTTATCATTGTCGCCACTCTGAATTCAGGTTAACTTCAGTGAGGGAAGTGCTGACTGAAAAACGCAATGTTTTCTTCCACCCTCCAGCCCAGCTGTCCTCCTCGGAGCTTTGGTCAGGATGGTTTGAGAAAAAATAATTTAGCATTTACATGAAACCATTGCCTTCCAGATGCTACATTTGGGATTTTTATACGATCTCTTGATTTTTTTCTGCCAAATTCTGTTTTAAGGGTAAAAAACACATTCTCTCCTAGCAGAAAGGGGTGTGTGAGTGTGTGTGTTTCTTTTGGAAGTATGTGCGATTTAACCAGTTTCTTTGGGATGTTTCCCCTAAGATTGAATTTCCCTTCCCTCCTTTTACTTTAGCAGCTGGCATGATCTCTGTTGTTCTAACTGTTCTCCCTCTTTTTCCCTTCCTGTTTTGCTCCATGCTTCCAAATACAGAGGAGAAGCCCAGAATAAAGTAAGTATGAAAGGCAGGGGGTTTCAAAACCCTGGGATAGTTTTTTTTTTTTTTTTTTTTTTTTTCTGATCTAGCAGAAGCCCGTACAGTGTCTGTAAGGCAAATGGCCATTAACCTTTGTGCAATCCTCGTGCTACATCCAGGCATTCCTGTGTGCCTTTTCAGGCTGTCTGCTCCTGCCAGAGGACGCCTTAGCAGTAGTTACTGGCCAGGGTCTTAAAACCAATTCCTGATGGAGCTGGTGAAATTGTCCAAGTCTCACAGCTTTCCGTGGAAAGGAGGTAGCTCCACAGTAAATTCTTTGTGAGAGCCCATGGCTGGGAAGCTGCCCATCCATCCAGGGCTGTGGACAATAGGAAGGATGGCAACTGTTGGGCAGGGCTGGCTAGAGCTTAACAGAGGTTTCCTAATGACCTTCCTTTCCCACTGCACGAAATGCCCAGAATTAAGCGTGCAGCACTGCACCGACAGCCTTGGGGGCCACCATGTTCCTGTGTGGTAGGGAGTGACTACAGATTTTGGAAATGGAAAGGATTTTTAGGGGCATCGCCCTGTCCTTCACAACCTTCCATGAAGTTCACAGGTCCCTAGCGCTTTCTGGGGTAGTTTACAATCGACTTGCTGTTTCACACCTCTGCATCTCCATTAACATTTCTCCTTGTCAGTATCATTCCCAAGGGCAGATCAGTTCAGAACCCGCTCTTTAAAAAGCTGACTGTTTTTTAACATTTTTTTTTCCCTTGTCTCTCTGCAGACTAACTGCTCCTAAAATACCTGAGGGTGAGAAAGTAGATTTTGATGTAAGTATTCCTGAGGCTGCATGTGTTTGTCTGTAGATACCTGTCATATGGGTGGAAACCCACATAACTCCTCCTGTATTGGATATAGCTGAGGATAAAGCCAAGGATAGAAAGATGGGTGCTTTGCTGCCTGTTTTCAGTGAAACATTACCCTCTGCTTCCTGAAACCATCTGGATATATTTGTTATTAGGACCAACCAAAAAAATTATTTATTTATTTATTTATTTATTTTTCCCTCCTCAAATCTTTGAAGCTAATACATAAAAAAGAGAGAAAGAGTTCTAGGAGCTCTCATATCCCCTGTCCCACTGCTGTAAATGGTTTGAGACTTACAGGGCAGCTTGAAATAAAGCAGGTCTATGCTTAGCTGTTGCTAAGAAACTCTACCTGAAATGACAACAAAAGTTAACAATAAATAGAGATCCAAATGGTTTTATAGAAAGCTGATAGAAAAATGAAGAACCTCTGATGTCAAAAGTCTCTGCAGAAACGTCTGTTGTACCCAAAATGCAGGGATGTTTTCTAGGTAAGATTCATATCACAGCCCTCAAGTTGAGCTCTGTACCTGCAAAGAGGAGGCAGCTAAGCAAAGCCAGGGATAAAATTCAGTGTAGGAAAATAGAAGATGTGGATCCCGCTCCCTGCTGGTCTCCTGACTGTCACTTGGACGAGTCTCTGTCTCTGATCTACACAGAGAGCCACTTACACCAATCCATGGATAACGACAGACACTTCCTGCCTTTGTTTCTGTGCATGAAGGTGGGGTGCTGGGAGTCTCCAGGGCACAGTCCTGGAGTAATATGGGCTTGTGTAAAGCCTTCTCCTGTTCTTCTAGGACATCCAAAAGAAAAGGCAGAACAAAGACCTGATTGAACTGCAGGCCTTGATCGACAGCCACTTTGAAGCCAGGAGAAAGGAAGAGGAAGAGCTGGTTGCCCTCAAGGAGAGAATTGTGAGTCCTTGTACTGCTTGTTCACTGTGCTAGACTGAGAGATTTGGATGAGAAGTTGAATCCATGAATCCAGTCACTTTGGTAGAAAACTGAGTTGTCATGCACAGAAATGATAGTTCATGCCATCCCTAAATGGTTTCTTCCCACCTCTGCCTCCTCTCTCTGCCCAGTTTTACACCTGGGAATTGCAGGTTAGCCCCATCCTGCATGTCCTGGCAGGGGAGCAAGTGGCTCACTCCCTGCATACCAAAACTCTCGGTGCTGGTGGGGTAATATGGGAGGTAGATGAAACCACAGTGATGGCTCCATGCCTCTGTCACTGCTTCTTGCAGGAGAAGCGCAGAGCTGAAAGAGCAGAGCAACAAAGAATCCGGGCTGAGAAGGAGAAGGAGCGTCAGGCAAGGCTTGCGGTAAGTGTCTTTGTGTCTGTCTCTTTGTCTCAGCATCACACTGGAGGAGATCTGATGCTGAGATCAGCATCTCAGAGAAGAAATGACCATCCTCTTAAAGCAAGGGTGGGACATGAGAGTTGCCAGTTACCCTCAACACCTTATCTGATCATGTTCCCTGCAGTGACTCTGGTTGCTGGAGGAGCTGGGGGTCTCCCCTCGAGTAATGCGCTTCTGTGTGCTGCACTCCACAGGAGGAAAAGGCACGCAGAGAGGAGGAAGATGCCAAGAGAAAGGCTGAGGATGATCTCAAGAAGAAGAAGGCTCTGTCCTCCATGGGTGCCACATACAGCAGCTATCTGGCAAAGGTAAAAAGCATGGATCAGTGGAAGAAATATGGAGGTGTTAAACCACTGGGTTGACAGGGAACAGTCTTTATTACAAGTCAAGAAAAAAGCTTGACTTTCCTTCTCCTGGATCCCTAGCAACTTGTCTTACATACTCCATCACTGAACTTATTTCATTCAGCCTGAATGTCTGCAGTCTGACATTAATTGATGTTCTGAAAACAGGCTGACCAGAAGAGAGGGAAGAAGCAAACAGCTAGAGAGACAAAGAAGAAGGTCCTGGCCGAGAGGCGCAAGCCCTTGAACATTGACCACCTGAATGAAGACAAGCTGAGGTAACATGCCTACACTCACTCATGGTAATGTAATCCACTGAAATTCGGTCGTACTGTCCTGTAGTCTTCTCGAGTGAAAGAATGAGAGAGAGAAGGGGGCCTTCCTTGAAATTCATCAAGGGACAACATTAAGTTCTGCCTTTCTTTGATCTGGAGAACAGAGGGAAAAGGGATGGGGTATTATTGAAATAGCTTGGTAGCCATCTAGCCATGCTGTTGCTATAGCTTCATTAGCCTCTCCTGCTGATTAAGATAAGTCATCTACTGGACTGGGTTCATACTCTAAATCCAGCTCTGAGATCAGCTGAACAAACCCTCAGACTGGGATCTGTATTACAACAGCATTCCCAGGGTGAGTTAGAGCTGCTAAGGTAGGGGTACGGATATCCACTGAGGCTGAAGGCTTGGGAGCCAAGTGCTCTGGTGCAGAGCAAGCTTCAGATGACAGCCTGGACTCCACACGCTGGAGTTTACACGTGGCTGAAGGAACAGGCTGGCTCACCTCATCCCTGGAATGGATGAGATTACACAATGGCAGCTGCTCTGCTCATCTCGGTGGCATTCAGCCTTAATTCCTTCTCATCTAATTCCCCTGGACTCTTTCTCTCATTAAGAATTAGGGGGAAAATTAAATCTGTCAGAAATACATTAGTGCGTGGTACATGCAAGAGCATGAGGCTAAAATGTTCTCAGGTGAGAAGGTGAGAAACATGTGCCCTTGACTAGCTTTCAGAGGCCAGTAGCTTTCAGAGGACAGAAGAGGTTTGCAGGATAACATCTGAACTACATTAAATAAAATGTAAAAAGTGACGTGAAATCTAGAAAATACAGGATGTGATCTGTTTCTCCTATTGCCTTCTCCCCATAAACACACAGGGACAAGGCTAAGGAACTGTGGGACTGGTTATACCAGCTGGAGACTGAAAAGTATGACTTTACAGAGCAGATCAAGAGGAAGAAATATGAGGTGAGTTAAAAAGACATTTTTCTATTGGCACTAGGTCCAAAATATAAAAATTTCTGAGACTGTTCTGGCAAAAGCCATGAATGGCAATATGATTTGGTTCTCCAGTGCTCTTTCAGAATATTTAAGCAGAAGGCACCTGGAACTACAATTCCCCTAATGTACTTGGTCTGGATTTCATGTTTTAGGCTTAAATTGTATAGACCACTCTCAAGGCTTTCAGTGCTTCACGGAAAGCCAATCCTGATGGAAAATGGACCCACTCAAACACTTCTTGCTCATTCTTGTTAATCTATAGGTAACTGTGTTACAAAAAAAAAAAAATAAAATAAAATAAAAAAAATAATAATAATAATCACACTCAATTTGCTCATCTCCATTGCAAAGTAATGTATTTAAACCCATCTTCGACTTCACACTTAAACGTTGTAAGTTTTATTCCTGTCCCAGACAGATTCCCTGTGGACTGAACTCTCTGGAGTTACTGAAACCTGTCTTCAGACAGGAGCACCTGACTGCAGTGTCTTAGGGTAACACAAAGCTTTCCTTCACAGTCACAGTCTGCAATCCCCTACACCAGGTTCCAGTGGCTGAGAAATCCTACTGGATCTCTCCCTGTCTTACTCTCATTTTAATTCCCAATCCCACAGACATGCTGACAGGGAATGAGCAACACCAACATAACTATCTCAATCTCTCTTAGATTTTAACAATGCGTTGCAGGCTGCAGGAGCTTTCCAAGTTGTAAGTACAATGAACTTGCCTGTGTAACAGCAGCAGTAAAGGCTACCAAATGCATGAGCCTGCCGCATGGTCGGAGGCCAGGTGCCAGACAGAAACTGGCACTTGGCTCCAAGTGCAGAGGGAAAAGAGAAAATGAATCTTGTGCGTCTCCCTTCACTTCCTTTTTCTCTCCTTTTTTGTTCTTTGAAAAGAGATTAAGTGATTTAGGAGAAGAGTCAGGGTCCAACAGGGATGCAGGTAAAGAAATGCAACCCACACAGGCCACACTGAAAACAATTATCTATCCAAATGTCGGGTTGTATTTGCGTAGGGGAGCCACCCTGATGCAAACTGAGATACATGCAGAAGCTTAGGGATGCACAAGTAGCATCTTGGGCTCCACAGAAAATAATAGTATGGGGTGTGGAAGATTCTCCACCTTGTGCCCACATGCTAACTCAGACCCAAAATACTGGAGAGGGCTAGTTTAAGGATAACATGAGGCACAACAGGAATTAAGGCAGTGGCAGGGGAGACATATATGCCGTGGCATGAGGCCTCTATGCAGATAAAGAGATGGGTGGCTGATGAGGAAAATCAAGGACACAAAGTGCAAGGAATTGCAAAGTAGAAGGAAAATGCACAGCTGAGATGTGAGAAGAAAAATTGGAGAACAAAGGGAAGATGACAGCAGGAAAGGAAAGTGAGGGGAAAGGTAAGTGCAAGCAGCAAAGGGAATGAAGGAGACGAGCAAGGACACAAGGGAGAGACAAAGGAAGGAACTGGGACACGCAGGAATGGAGCTGTTCTTCAGCTCTAGTGTCTGCTGCTCTTTGGTGCTTCCTTGGAGAGTGTGTTATGGTCACTATGGCAAGGTTGTCAGTGAAGGTAAGTCTTAAGTCTCTGGGTCAAGCTGAAGACACAGCTGGCTCTCCTCCACACCTGGGAAAAATGCCGAGTTGCAATAAACAATTTAAAATTGCTGCAGCAGATAAAACTTCCACGAGTAAGTACAGAAGCAACTGATCTGCTGATCTTTCCTTCCTTGTGTTGTCTTGTTCCTGCTAATGTTTCAGTCTCTCGTTTCTGTTTGCCATGGAAAGACATGAAATAGGAAATACCGGTTGATGGGCCAGCCTGGGTGTATGATTTTTTTTTTTTTTTTCCTCATTTTGCATGAGGGGAATGTCAAATGCCACTTAAAATATTGAAATATTGGGTCATCAGTTCTTGGACATGCAGAGGCAGTGGAGAATTTTGAATTACACCAAAAGCAGAAGCAAAGCATATGTTTTGGCAATTGCATTTTCTCACCCAAGGAAAACTAGATAGAATGTAGGTAGAGCCTTCATTTGGATACAAACAAGAAGGTGAAGGGGAAAAAGAACCCCAGTTCTATGGGGCTTGTCTGCTATCTGCACTGGAAGTCCTGGGATTTCAGCAGGGAGTCCAGGGCCATGGGCCAGGATTGACATGCTAAGTCAGGCCACAATATGAAGTGAAAGGTAGGTGTTTGCTTTTCCATGCTTCAGGTTGAAAGCTACAGTTTATCCATGGTAAGACGCATCTTTGTTCCATCTTGTCAGGAGCATAGTGGCTAGAAGTCACCAACAGAGCTTGAGAAGATGTTCAGAGCCCCCACTCCAACCTTTTCCTCTGTGGTTACTGAAGCTCTTCTTGAATATTGCCATCTTCAGCCCCTTTAAAAGTCTTCCTCTCTTATTAGATAAGTGGCTGGGAAGATGGTGACTGCTGCAAGCTCCTCACCTCCTGCTCTGACAGCCAACAAAGGCACTCTGGCAGAATGTGTGACCTGCATTCTTGAGGTCCCCATCCAAAGTCCACTGAAGCTCTTTGAGCTTACACTTTTCCTAATGTGTAAGAGGGGAAAAGTAAGATGAGGTCAATGTACATGGGGAGATAAGGCCATCCAACAGCTTTCCAGCTGGCCAAGGTGAGAGTCATTTGAGTTCACTTGTCTGCAGTTTGACATGTGAGTTCACAGTAAATTAATTCATATGGATTGGGATTCTACTCATAAGGGTTATAAAATTCTAGCTCATCTTTCCCTTGAAATGTGAAATTAGTTTGAAGATTTATTGCCAAGGAGCAATATTTTTCTCCTTCAAGCAAGGGTGAGCTTTTATTTCAAAGGAAGTATTAATTCCTATCACAGGCACCTGTTTCCAGCTTTTCAGCAGGTAAAACTCTTCTCTCCGTGAGGGAGCAAGGTTTCTTTATCTCTAAAACCCGTGGTCATGTATGTTGTTTTCAGATTGTCACCCTCAGGAACCGGATTGATCAGGCTCAGAAACAGTAAGTACCCATATCCCCTCCTAGCTCCTGGCTGGGGATATCTTCTCAGTGTTCAAAATAGTCACTTCAGCCTCAAAACCAACATTTTCTTGCTGCAATGAAATGAGGCTAAAGATAGAAGGGTAACTCCCATCCTGCCTCATGTTGAGAAAATGAAGGGGAAAATGAAGTGAACATAACAGCTAGTAAAGAAAAATCGTGTTTCTTCACACCATGTCTGCAAAATCTCCGTCTGCTAATTGCTGGGGTTTTCAAACACCTGACTGAGGTGCTTTGAAAACACAAGGGGATACAACCCTTGTTTATGAAGGGTAAACAAGTGGTTGCTGAGAATGGTGTGTAACAAGACTAACATCATGTTGTGAGTTCTTTTCGCTCATCTCTCTCCTCTCACTTTCCTTTTCCATATGACTTCTATTCAATTAGATTTTTCCGAGTCTTATATCTGTAACTATTCTACATATTTGCAGTGAACTTGGGTGGTGTAATGGTTTGTATGGGTGTTACTGCTCTTTTGAGGGGCACTGCCACACCACCCACAACAAGCTGTACCATTAATGCATATTTGCTCCCCCAAAAGACATGGCACAGTCTTAGTGCAATAGGAGAACATTTGAAAAGGTTGCACTGGAAGCCTGCAGCTCATGAGATTTCTGCGTATTTGCATTTCTATCCAAAACAGACTGTAGCATTCCAAAGCAATGTCTGCTGACGTGTTATACAAGGATCAAGTGATCCTTTTGCTTCACACTGTTATTAAGTCTCCTTAAGCATATTCTAAAGGTTAGGCATAACATCAAACATCACAGGCGTTTGTGGAGATAAAAGGACTCTGCCTTCGTTTGAGGAGCTATACAGTTCCTCTACCAGATTTTGAACTTGTGGGAAGTCTGCCAAAAAAGGGACACTGAGATGAATTTTAAATAAGCAGAAAACATTCGACCATCTCTAATGCAAAGGCTCAATTTTTCAAATAGATCAAGTCTAACTTTGTCAAAAGGTAAAGTATCCTCTATGTGTACGTCTGTGTCACTGTATTACATCCTCGCATAAACACGGCTAATGCTCTTGAACAAATGGGGCAGCACTACAAAAACCTCCCCAGATGTGTCTTCCTCATTTTTCTCTGGTTTCTGGAGGAAACAGTGCTTCCAAAGCAGGTCTCCTTGCTGATGGCAAGGCCCCAACGTGTCGTGCCTGTCCCCCCAACACCATGCTCTTCTGTGTCAAAGATGTGCCTGCAGTTTGCATGTGCTTTTGTTCAAGAAGCAGCCTCTTCATCCTGTGTGTGAGATGGAAGGGTCTGGTGGTGTGCTGTGCCAAGGTTTTACCTACAGGAGCCAGTTCAGAATCTAACCCGACTAACTTCATGCCTGGCCCCTCTGTGGCTCCAGGCGTGCTAGTTTCTCAGATGGAAGGTAAGTGGCTTGCATGCAGGATTGCCCTTCTGTGTGCAAGAAGATACTGTTTGGAGAGAGTTTGCTTTGTGTGGGGACTGTAGCTGGACTGCTCCCACACACGCTATAAGCAAGATGGGAATATTGATATGAGGAGTGACCTAAAAAGTTTGCACAGTTTTGGAGACTCTTGCTCTCATGACGCAAGGAAGCAGTCACTCTGGCTGTGCTAGAGCAAAGCAGTTCTTAGTTGTATATAAATCACTGTTCAGCATTTTGTCTCCACTTCCAATTTTTTGACTAGGGCATCTGGGGGATTTGACTAAAGCTCTCTGATGAGGAGGAAGTTTCCTTCAGAAACAGATCTAAATTCTAAAATCCAGATCAGAGCAAATTTGAATTCAGGAAACATCAAATCTGTGCTTGGATAGGCTTGTCACTTAGCTTTGAGATCACACTTGTGTCCTGTTAATGCAGGAATCTGGAAAAGTCCACTTTTCAGGAATGCACATCCTAGCCTTTTGCTAAGAGCCTGAGGTGGAATCTCTTTCCACAACATCTGCAATGTTTTTTCTCAGGATGTGCTCTATAATGGATATGCCCAACATGTGAAAAGTAAAAGATTGATGCTAAGATGAGAGTCAGAAATGAGTAGTGGTCACAGTGGACCAGTTCTTTCACACTGACATGTTTTTTCTTTCATTTTGTATTGTAGCAGCAAGAAGGCAGGAGCCAAGGGGAAGGTCGGTGGGCGCTGGAAGTAAAGAACCAGGCAGGATGGCCCTTAGCAACGTGTCGAAATGCTGCTGGTCTCCTCTTTCTTCCTTCACAAACCACTTGTGTTCCCGTGCCTCAGCGATAACAAAAATTGCAACATCTGCCTGGTTTGGCTATTGCTGCTGCTTTTCTTCCTTTTCTTCCTGGAGGGGTCTGGTGGCTTCCTCAGCCAAAAGGAAGCAGGTTCCCTGCAGAACTAAGGTGACTCCTTGCTGGCATCTTCAATTCCTGATGAGCATGTCCTTTACCCTCCTGATACCAGCCCTATGCTGTCCTGTAGATTGCTGTGTACAAATCTCTGGATTTTGTAAATAAAGCGCAACCAGTACCTACTTCAATGGTGTTCTGAACCTTTTTTTTTTTTTTTTTTTTTTTTTTTTTTTTTTTTTTTTTTTTTTTCTG